>CM040117.1:68179654-69379654 GCA_022559845.1 Amorphophallus konjac
AGCTAAGTCTTCCTTCTGCAGCAACGAGATTGCCTTTAACCTTTCTGCAGATTTTTGATTGGTGGAGAGCTCCTTCTTCCTCTTCTGTGTGTATCTTCCTTGGCTTCTATTCCGTGCTCTCTCTCTGCTTCCTTGTTCGTGATTAGTTGCCTTATATTCTTCATACAGCTCTTTTTATTTTCAAGAATAAAGTTCTTCCCGCTCAATTTTCAGATCGAGCGCCAATCTGCTAGAAAACAGGGATCGGTTTAAATCCAATCGTTAGAACGAGTTTGACCACTTCTAAGCAAGATTGTTTCCTTGATTCCCGTGCGGAATCTTATCTCCTGAGCAGCCCAACAACCTGCAACAACCATCTGCAGGTTTTAAGGAACCAAAACAGAATTCGGTTAGAGTTCGGTTTTGGACGATATAAAAACCCGTGGTCGACCATGACACTGTCTCTGGTCGACAACGAGCTGTGTCCAGACGGCTGTTCCATTCTGGCTGACACCTGCGTTCCCCGTGGTCGACCACAGCCTTGTCGCTGGTCGACAAGGGGCAAATATCAGGTGGCCATTGGTTCTGTCTGATGTTCTGTCTTTTCCTGTGGTCGACCAGAGGTGGGGCTATGGTCGACAGCCAAGGTGCTTCCAGAAGACAGATGACTTGATGCTTTTCTGGTTGAGTTCGTTGGTCGACCATAACTTCTCCAGTGGTCGACAAGCAGTCTTTCACGCTTATACTGATTTGTTGATTCCACTTGGATTTCAGTGAACCTGAAATTTGCTTAACTTATAAAATTTGACTTGAAGTACCAGATATATATAACGACATTTTTGTCATCATCAAATGGGCATTAATTCAGTGTATTATCTTTAAGAAGCACAATCAAACCATTTGCATTATGAACCAAGATAGAACTTTGATCAGTCAAATATATCCTATTGTCATCATCAAAACCAAGGGATGCACAACATTCTCCCCCTTTTTGATGATGACAACCATGAGTCATTGTGTCAAACAAAAACATTTGATATAGCATTCAAGGCTTTCATAGCACAGATTTCATTCAACAAAGTATTTGATGTGCCTTTCAAAAAGCTTTCAAAAAGCAGTATAGCACTACTTACATGAGTGACAAAACTAAAGACACTAAGGACTAGTTGGACACATCTAGACATCTAGACACACAATGACACATAAGCTTCTCTCTCCCCCTTTGTCAACAGCAAAAAGTGAATCATTTAAACAGTCCTTCCGAGGAGGATGAGGAAGTCTCTGGCTTCACGTTCTCTGCCATGCGATCCAGCCTGTCAACAATGTGGGCATAGGAGAGCCTGAGCTTCTGGATCTCTGAGATAGTATCCTTGTGATACTTCTCATTCTTTTGGGTTGTGATCTCGATACGGATTCCCATCTGATCGGACACTTCACCGAGGGTCCTTACTAGTCTGTTGAACCGAGAACTAGCCTGGTCAGAGTGTTCCTTCTGCTTGATGAACCTGGCCTCCATCTGTTGTTCCAGCCGTTGGACTTTCTGCTCCAAGCGTCCAGTGGCAGCATTGACATTCTCTTGAAATGATTGGAGTTGGGTGGTGAGAGAAGATAACTGAGATGCCATCTGGAGGAGCACTCCATGAGATTCAGGGTGGGAGGTAAATGCTGGTGGTGGAGCAGAAGTAGAGGGAATGGAGGTAGGTGGTACTTGTGTGGGTTGAGCAGAATGTGATGGAGCTTGGGAAGTTGGAGCTTGGGTAGGTGGAGCAGATGGGGATTGAGCTGGAGGGGCAGCAGTGCCTGGCTGCCAGAGCACTAGTGAAAGGGAAGATGGTGGATGGGCAGCAGTGGTGGTAGTAGGTGTAGCTTGAGGCACCACTGGTGACGGTGTGACAGCAGGGCTAACCTGTATAGGTGAGTGAGGTGGAGAAGAGGGTGGCACGGGATCCTTGGCTTTGCCCTTGGAAGGGAGAGTGCGCTGAACGTGGTCTCCGACCTTCTTAAATCCCAAGAATGTGGTCACGAAGTGAAAATTGTAGACGTGCCATTTGGGAATGACAATGCTTGGGCTGTGAGGAGAAGGTATTTTGGCTGCTTTCAGAATGGAAGTGATATGGGCAGCAAAAGGAAGAGAATTCAGGGGATAATGTAGGATGCTTCGGAGGGAATTCAAAAGGAGTGTGGTTAGGCGAATAGGCTGGCGAGTGATGAGGCCATGGAGTATAAACAGATGGAGGCGACTCACTTGATCTCTGGCGCCTCCTCGAGGTTGTATGATGGTGGTGATGATGTGGTGAAGCAAACGATGAAGAGGAGGGAAGGTATTAGCATTGAGGTACTTGGGAAGGACCTTAGGGGCTGGCTTGCCAGTGACCACTGCATGTGCTTCTCGGAGGTCGAAGTCCTCATGGTTGAAAACAGCTCCAATTCTGGGAGTCTTCAGCGTTATGTGGAGAAGCTTGACGTCGAGTCTGATGACTTTCCCTTGAACTACGGTGTAGAGCTGACTGTCCACTACTTGCAGGTTGTGGTAGAATTCTTGCACAAGCTGGGGCGAGTACGAATTGTGCACTGAAACGAACGTAGTCCACTCTTGAGCTTCAAAAATTGGCAGTAGATCTGGGAACATCTCCATCAGCTTGTCATCGGAGAAATCGACGATCCTTGGTTGCAGAACTGTCCGTGGCTTGAGAGCTCCAGAAACGGGATGCACTGCGGGTTCCTCTGAAGCTGCTGATTGTCTGCCTGGACCAGGTGCATCAGCCGTGGTCGACCTGTGAGGGGCCGATGGCGAACCCTGCGCGGCCCGCGACTTGGATCGCTTGGACGGCATCGAAGCTGCGGCAGGGGCCTGATCTCTTCTACGCTTAGAGGAAAGTAGAGCGCGCTTGGGAGACATTGTGAAGGGAAGCGAGATAGAGGCGAGAGAGAGGCGAGAAAAGAAATCTGGAGAAGATGAAGTTGGGAGAGGGCTAGAGCTGCGGATGGGAGAATTTCAGGGACCCAGCCGAGTCAATTTATAGGGTAGGGCATTAGGGCTGGCCCTTAATTTTTAGGGTAAGGAACCAACGCGATGAGAAAAACGAGCGGTCAGGATTTAATCAGCATAACTCATATTTTGGGAAATTGTTGAAGTGTACCCCCTTTCTTTAATAAGACATTTAAGTAACCGTTCCTCCCTTTCTTAAAGACCACCTTGTGACCAAATCGAGTGGGTCTTGTGGTTCAATGAATTTGAAAGTATTGCCCCAATAAATTGACTCCCCATATCCACTTTCTTACTCACGGCTCCTTAAACTTATAATATGGTTCATGAGATAATTTTACTAGCTGAACAAGCTGAACAGTGTTTTATGCTTTTATGTGCATATAGTGCATTAGGTCAACCATTTTTGTTGCCTTTTCTTTTTGAAATATTGAAGAGCTGTGGTCAGGTTTATCACATGCTTTTCCACACGAGGAGACACGCTTTTTACACGCCAGAAACCCCGGCTACTTAGCATGCCTAACCATTCCACTTTTAACTGGGACACACTTTTTATCCGTGAGGATATACGTTTATCAGACGCCAATATCCCCAGTTACTCAGGATGCCCAATTAATAATTTTGAGAGTGGCAGAGGTAGATTGAGTCTTCATGACATACATGTCTCCCACTTAATTTTTCAGCCAATTTTGCTTTGTGATAGAGAACAGTAGTTTCTCAGAACTCAGTCCATTGCTCTACCAAGAAGGCAGAATTATGGCGTATTCCATATACATTCATGCTATAGCTGCGTTTATTTTCACTGTCCAACACAGACACAGGTAGAGAAACAGTCTCATTACTAAAAACATAAGTTCTCAATAGTCTTGAGTCAGAGTCATAGTTATGGTTTGAATTTATTGCAGTAGTACAGGTCAAATTCTCATTACTACACTTAACCTTTACTCTCATTGATGACTTTGGTGATTTTCTTGTAAGATATGGTTAGGTTGTTCAATGATTTATTAAGGAATGAGTTTACACTTTTTACTCCCCCTCAATTTGTGAGTCCTTGCTGAAGATAGAAAACAATAAGTTGGCCACAAAGAGATATAGTGACACAAGGAATAGGAAGTGTGAACAAGGATGAGTGAGTAAAGCAAAACTGAGCTCAGAGTTCAAAAGTTCAGAAGATTTCCCACCAAAGCCAGCAGCCTGATTAGATCTAATTTCCCTTTTTCAGGTCCTTTGTCGACCATGGAGTGGCCTGTGGTCGACCTCTGTGCTGTCACAGAACCTGCCTGTTGAGAAGACTGCGTTCTGACAAACCTGTTGTCGACCATTGGATCGCCTGTGGTCGACAGCTGCGAAGTCCCAGAGCTAACTATTTCCTGTCCTGATGCCTTGGTCGACCAGCGCCTTGTCTGTGGTCGACCACAGGAGGTAATCCGTAGAAAGACCAGGGTTCTGCAGAGCTTGCTGAAGTAGCACCCTACACTATAACCTCCAAATTCAGGACTTAACTAGTACTAACGACCTAGTTGACACACCTTAGTACAGAGATGACAAAGTCTATACAGTGAACCCAAGAATATTATTATTTCAAGAATTTTCAGAGGAAATTCTACAAATTCCTAACTCCCTTCTTAGAGTTGAAAATCTGTCATTGTTAAGGGGTTTTGTGAAAATATCTGCCAGTTGTTTTTCAGTTTCTACAAAGTGAAGCATGAAATTTCCTTTTGAGACCTCATCTCTTAGAAAGTGATGACGGATCTCAATGTGTTTTGTCCTAGAGTGTTGAATGGGGTTTTTAGACAAATTAATAGCACTAGTGTTGTCACAGAAAATGGGTGCACATCCAAGATCTACATTGTAGTCTTGGAGTTGATGTTTTATCCACATAACCTGTGTACCACAGCTCCCTACTGCGACATACTCAGCCTCAGCAGTGGAGAGGGCCACAGAATGTTGCTTTTTAGACGCCCATGAAATTAAACATCCACCTAATATTTGACAGTAGCCACTAGTACTCTTCCTATCAATTTTGCAACCAGCATAATCAGCATCTGAATATGAAATCAAATCTAGTTTGCAATACGTAGGATACCATAAACCCAATTCTTGGGTACCGGCAAGGTAACGAAAGATACGCTTGACAGCCCCTAAATGTGATTCTCTAGGGCTAGATTGATATCTAGCACACATGCATACACTAAACTGAATGTCTGGCCTAGAAGCAGTTAAATATAGCAGGGACCCGATCATACCTCTGTATTTCTTGGCATCTACCATGTTACCTTTTACATCAGCCTCCAATGTTGCATTTGTGCCCATGGGTGACTCTATTGGTTTGCAGCTCTCCATGCCAAACTTCTTCAGCATCTCCTTTATGTACTTGGATTGATTTATGAAGTAGCCTTCTCTACATTGTAAAATCTGCAATCCAAGAAAGAACTGTAAATCACCCATTAAGCTCATTTCAAACTCATTGGTCATTAAATTTGCAAATTCAGTACATAATGAAGCTTCAGTGGATCCAAACACAATATCATCCACATAGATTTGTACAATTAGTATATTCTTACCTTGGGTCTTGGAAAATAATGTTTGATCAATTTTACCTCTTGTGTATCCCTTCTTGGTGAGGAAGGAGCTCAATCTCTCGTACCAAGCCCGAGGAGCCTGCTTTAATCCATACAAGGCTTTATGCAACTTGAACACATGATTAGTAAGTTCATCATTTTCAAAACCAGGGGGTTGTTCTACATAGACCTCTTCTTTTATTATCCCATTTAAGAATGCACTTTTTACATCCATTTGTTGAAGTTTAATTCCATGAGATGCTGCAAAAGCTAGCAACATCCTGATGGCTTCTAGTCTAGCAACCGGAGCATATGATTCTTCAAAATCAACTCCAAATTCCTGGTTGTACCCTTTAGCCACCAGCCTAGCCTTGTTTCTCATTACAACCCCTTCTTCACTCAATTTGTTTTTATAGACCCACTTGGTTCCAATTACGGGGTGTGATGGAGGTCTAGGGACAAGGCTCCACACCTGATTTCTTTCAAATTGATTTAATTCTTCATGCATTGCATTTATCCAAGATTCATCTTTTAATGCCTCCTCTACGGATTTGGGCTCTATTTGGGACACAAGTGCAAGTTGATCTAGTTCATTGATTTCTTTTAATTGAGATCTAGTCTTCCTAGGATCATGAATTCCACCAATGATCTTATCTATGGGATGATCTCTTAGAGTTCTCAAGTTTTCAAGGTTTTTACCTGAGACTTCTTCTCCTTCGGGTGGATCATCAATTTTACCTAGATTTCTTTCCTGATTCTATTCTTCTGTACTTGGAACTTCTTTGTCTTCTAGAAAATCCCCATCTTCTTCTTCCTTGCTGACCTGCTTATTTCTTTGAACACCTCATATGGTGTATTTTCACTAGCTGGTCTTACCATTGCTCGGTTTACTATGTAGCATGCTGTGTTGACTGCCTCTGCCCAAAATCTCCTTGAAAGATTGGCTTCAATCAACATGGTTCTAGCCATTTCTACAAGAGTGCGGTTCCTTCTCTCCACAACTCCATTTTGTTCTGGAGTCCTTGGTGAGGAAAATCTGTGGGTTATGCCTTTGTTTCTGCAAAATAAGTCAAATTCAGAGTTTTCAAACTCTCCCCCATGATCAGATATTATTGTGCACACTTTGGACTTTCCATCCTGCTTCATCCTTTTGTAAAATTCCTGAAACTCAGAAAAGGCATCACTTTTATGAGATAAGAACATGACCCATGTAAATCTAGAGAAATCATCAACAAGTACATAACCGTATCTCTTACCACTTAGACTAGCAGTTCTCGTTGGGCCAAAAAGGTCCATGTGCACAAGTTCTAGTGGTCTAGAAGATTGACTTTCAGTTCTACCCTTGAATGATTTTCTTGTTTGCTTACCTTGGGTACATGATTCACATACTTTGACATTTTGAGCAAACGAAATTTCAGGCATACCATGAACCATTTTATTCTTCACAAGTTTATATAACACTCTATAGCTAACATGCCCTAGCCTTCGGTGCCACAGCCAGGTCAGGTCCTCTTTCTTGGCGGTTAGGCACAGGTTGGAGTGGGCTGGATCATCCAGGTCTATCATGTATACATTGCTTACTCTCTGGCCCATAAACTTGACTACTTCTGAATTTGGTTCAATTATCTTGCAACTCTTGGAGTCAAAGATTACTTTATGGCCTTTGTCACAGAGCTGACTGATGCTCAGCAGGTTATATTCTAATCCATCTACTAGCAGTACATTCTCAATACTGTTGGAAGAGTTCTTACCTATCTTACCTATCCCGATGATCTTTCCTTTGTTATTTCCTCCAAAGGTCACATATCCTCCATCCTTTGAGCTTAGTTGAGAGAACTTGGTCTTGTCTCCCGTCATATGTCTTGAGCAGCCACTATCTAAATACCACTTATTGTGCATGGCTGCCAGACATTCCTGCATCATGAATTACACAGAAATTTTTGGACCCCAATGGTACCCGGGTCCAAGATGACTTGTAAAATTATGAAATTGCTGCAGTAATCCTTTGGGAACCCAGATTCTGTTAGAGCAGTGTAAATTTTTATTTCTGAACTTGTTCAGATTGGGTTGCTTTTGTTCTAAAGCTTCTTTAATCTGAGTCCACCTTTGTGTATTCAAGTTTTCATTTTGTTTTACCCGAGAAAACCTGTGATTTCTGTTTGCTTGTCTGGCCATGGTCGACTTTTGGTATGTCTGTGGTCGACCATCGCGTCTCCAGAACTCAGCGTCTGTTCTGGCAGCACCTCTGGTCGACATCTGGTGTACCTGTGGTCGACCACTGCTTCTCCAGTAACCAGCGCCTGTTCTGGCAGATCCTCTGGTCGACAGATGAAGGGTCTGTTGTCGACCAGCCTGTCTCCAGACATCTTGTTTTCCAGATTTATGTCCTTTAACTTGGTTTAGTCCTTGGTTTGTTTGGTGATTTCTGTGAATTTGGGTTTCTTGTTTATTATTTTGAATCTTATATTGATTGACTATTTTCTCTTTAAAATTTCTCTCTTCCTTGGTGACATTGTTCCTTTTGGAGGAGCATTCAGCTACATCCTCTTGTTTATCTTGGTATAGATTAATCAGGGGCCTTTTTCCTTTTGAGTCAGCAATCCCAGTTACGGTTTTTATTTGGAATTCCTTTTTAGCCGTAGGATTGTATCCTAACCCTTCTTTTTGAAAGTTTACTTTTATTCCCAAGACAGCATTTAAGTTTTCTTGACCTTGAGTCATTTTTTCCAAGGTCTCCTGTTTGTTTTTCAGGTCACTCTTAATTCTTTCTATTTCTCTTAGGAGTTGGTTGTTTTCTTCCTTGAGTGAATTGTTTCTTTCTTGACTTAACTTAGTTTCCTGTTCATATTCTTGAGTTTTTAGTTTTAGCTCATCGATAGTGTTTTTCAGAACCTCATTTTCTTCTGTTAACCCTTTGACATTTTCTTCATCTAACTCGTATTGATTCAGCTTGTTTTTCAAGGTGGTGATTTCTAATTCTAGTTCAGTTCTGTTGGCAACTTGGTTGCTGTCATTATTGACCTGATTAAGCTTTTTCTTCAACGTCTTATTTTCCTTTCTAATTCTTTCATATGCATCAAGTAGGTCTGAGTAGACTTCTTCCCAATCTGAGCTAGAGAAATCTTGAAACGGAGGGATTACCTCAAGGTCGCTGCTGTCTCCTTTGGCCATCAGGCAGATGTTTCCTTCTTCTTCCTCGGAGGTTGTTTCCTCCTCACTGCTTTCCTCCTCTTCGCTCCATGTGCTTATCATTGCTTTTGGATGCTTGCCTTTCCACTTGAAGCTTGATTTCTTAGGAGCTTCTGGACATTCAGCCTTTATGTGTCCTGGTTTCCTGCAGTTGTAACAAACAAGTTTGTTAGAAGAAGTTTTATTTTTGTCAAACTTAAACTGATTTGATTTTCTTACCATGCCCGTAGGATTCCTGAATCCCTTACCTTCCTTCCGTAGAAACCTTTTGAATTTTCTTGTTAGCATGGCTAACTCTCCAGTGTCCTCACCTGTGCTAGATGAGTTATCAGTGTCAGATAATTGAGAGGTGCTTACTTTAGTTTTCAGGGCGAGTTGCTTCTTCTTCTTGCCCTCGTCTTCCGTTCTTTTCAGATTAACTTCATAGGCCATTAGGGAACCTATTAATTCATCTACAGTCATGGTGGTGAGGTTCTTTGAGTCCTCAATTACTGTGGCCTTGGTATGCCACATGGGAGTGAGGGATCTTAGGATCTTCCTCACTAATTCCTGTTGCGTGTAGGTTTTCCCTAGACTCTTTAAACTATTAGTTAACTGCACTAGTCTAGCATACATTTCAGAGATGTTTTCGTCAGTTTTCATTCTAAACATTTCATATTCTGAAACTAGCATGTTTGCTTTTGACTCTCTTACCTCCGAAGTGCCTTCATAAATGACTACAAGGCGATCCCACATTTCCTTGGCCGTTGCACATTGTGAAACTCTTGAGAATTCCGTGGGATGAAGTGCGCACTGCATTACGTTCATGGCTCCCCAGTTAATGGTTGACTTTCTGACCTGTTCTCTGGTCCAGGTGTCCTCGTCGTCGGGCAGCTCGTAGGGTCCTCGGCTTACTACTCTCCACATCTCATGATCTTGTGCTCTCAAGAATACCTGCATACGATTTTTCCAGTATGAGAAATCATTTCCATCAAAATATGGTGGTCTAGTTACTGAGTGTCCCTCAGCCATTAGACTTCTAGAGTTCAGTCCGCTAGGTTTCTCCTGGTTGTTAGACCACATTTTTGGAGAACCTGCTCTGATACCACGTGTTGGATACGGACTGAATAGATCTAGAGGGGGGGTGAATAGATCTTTCCCCCTTTTCTGATAATTTACTAACTATCGACCAGATGAGCTACTGGTAATTAATGAATTATAGAACTAATGCGGATAGTAAAGATGCAAGCATACGTATAGGAAATCAAACACACACAAGCACACCACAAGAGAGGATTTTTAAGGTGGTTCAGTCTCTTCCTGAGACTTACATCCACCCCTTGCTTAACTCAAGCAAGGCTTCACTATGAGAATCTCTGATCTCAACCAAAACACAGCTGACACACAGCTTGTACCTGCTGACACACAGCTTGACTCTGCTGCCTCACAGCTTGACAATAATTGTAATCAGAAATGAAAAGATGATAAGAACAGGTGATGAAAGACAGGACTGAATATTGGCGTGTGTAGAAGAATAGGTGTTCAGCCTGGGACTTGATCACGCTTATGAAGAAGCCTAGACTCCCTGTTGATCTTCCAGTCAGTTGCCTTCGATTGTTCTGCTGCTGGAGATCGCACAGTCTTGAGCTAAGTCTTCCTTCTGCAGCAACGAGATTGCCTTTAACCTTTCTGCAGATTTTTGATTGGTGGAGAGCTCCTTCTTCCTCTTCTGTGTGTATCTTCCTTGGCTTCTATTCCGTGCTCTCTCTCTGCTTCCTTGTTCGTGATTAGTTGCCTTATATTCTTCATACAGCTCTTTTTATTTTCAAGAATAAAGTTCTTCCCGCTCAATTTTCAGATCGAGCGCCAATCTGCTAGAAAACAGGGATCGGTTTAAATCCAATCGTTAGAACGAGTTTGACCACTTCTAAGCAAGATTGTTTCCTTGATTCCCGTGCGGAATCTTATCTCCTGAGCAGCCCAACAACCTGCAACAACCATCTGCAGGTTTTAAGGAACCAAAACAGAATTCGGTTAGAGTTCGGTTTTGGACGATATAAAAACCCGTGGTCGACCATGACACTGTCTCTGGTCGACAACGAGCTGTGTCCAGACGGCTGTTCCATTCTGGCTGACACCTGCGTTCCCCGTGGTCGACCACAGCCTTGTCGCTGGTCGACAAGGGGCAAATATCAGGTGGCCATTGGTTCTGTCTGATGTTCTGTCTTTTCCTGTGGTCGACCAGAGGTGGGGCTATGGTCGACAGCCAAGGTGCTTCCAGAAGACAGATGACTTGATGCTTTTCTGGTTGAGTTCGTTGGTCGACCATAACTTCTCCAGTGGTCGACAAGCAGTCTTTCACGCTTATACTGATTTGTTGATTCCACTTGGATTTCAGTGAACCTGAAATTTGCTTAACTTATAAAATTTGACTTGAAGTACCAGATATATATAACGACATTTTTGTCATCATCAAATGGGCATTAATTCAGTGTATTATCTTTAAGAAGCACAATCAAACCATTTGCATTTTGAACCAAGATAGAACTTTGATCAGTCAAATATATCCTATTGTCATCATCAAAACCAAGGGATGCACAACACTAGTCTCCTCCAGCATTCCTCGGCCCTATGGCCGGCCTTGTCACAGTGTTTGCACACCTCTTTGGAAGGTGCGGAAGTAATGGAGAAGGGTTTGTTGTTCTTCTTGGGTTTCTTCTCCTGGGAGGAATCTCCTCCGTTGCTAGCTCTCTTCTTGTTGAAGGTTGGCTTTAAGGTGGGCTTGAAAGTGCCGGAACTAGTAACATGCTCCTTCTTATCTTTTCCACGGATCTAGTCAGACAGCTCCGTGGCATCTTCCAGCAACTGGGCTCTTCGTACCATCTCCGAATAGACTTGAATGTCCATCGGTGCCAGTTGGGTTATATATTGTGGTCGGAGTCCATTAAGAAACCTTCTAGCCTTCATTTCTTCCGTATTCACTAGATGCGGTGCATATCTTGACAGACAAGAGAACTGTGCCTCATACTCGGCTACGGACAATGTCCTTTGCTTCAATGCGGCAAACTCCGCAGCCTTTTTCTCTTGAATACGGTCTGAGAAGTACTTATTATTAAAGTGTTCGACAAATTCCACCCATGTAATATGATTGTGTGCCATTGTAGCTTCTATGGACTCCCACGAAAAATGGGCGTCTCTTTCCAATTGGAAAGTTGCTAATAATATCTTCTCTTCATTCGTGCATTGCATAACACGGAAGATCCTTTCTACTTCCCTGATCCAGTGCTCGGCATCGTCTGGGTCGGTTGAGCCAATAAACTTGGGTGGGTTCATGTTACGGAAGCTTCGGTGGAGATCTCTCGCTCCACGATTAGCTCCTCCCTGCGCTACATGTTGTAGTGCCTGAGTAAGTCCCTGAACAGTGCGTTGCATATAAACACCACTTGGCACGTTCTGCGGCCATGGTCCTACAATATTTTTATGTAACTATATTAGTATATGTTTTAACCAAGAGTTTAAGTTCTTGAGTTAACTTAACCCATGGTTCTACCCAATCTCACTGGGGTAAAGGTATAAACCTATCCTTGGACTTGGTTTCATAGGAATTGAATATCCTAGGCTCTGATACCACAAAAATTGTCATGTCCCGAGCGCGGAAGGAACATGGTATACGTGACGAGTTTATATAAATCATGTCAATCAGAGCGTAAGTGTATTCGACACATAGACAGAGCGCGCAAAAGTAGAGATAAACCAAATCCTTTATTCATAATAACCATAAAGGAAATTCTTATTACATAACCTTGATGAAAAGTACTAAAGGATAATTCTGACTCAATAAAAGGAAGATTACAATAATTGACTCAAGAATTTGAAAAGACACTGATGGATGGACACTTCTAAAATTGGTTGGCTCTAAGCTCTTCACTCTTGACCATTCCGTTCCGAGTGATCCTTGTCATCAGAATTACCAGAAATTTAAGGAAAACACTAGGGTGAGCGAATGCTCAGTAGGAATTATATCTCAAGTACAAGCATTGGTTTAAGTAATTACAAGTTACATGAATGCGAGTATGGCTATGCATGTATGCATGAAAACGACAAGGGAGTGAGTATATCAAGAGATATGGAATTGAACTAGCAAGATTGCATGATAAACATGTGTAAAGTAACAAGATATTCAAGCATGTATATGTTTCAAGTCATGTCACGTGAATTGGCTATTTAATGTCAAGCAAGTATTTTACCCCTTCGGGCCACAAAAGTCATGTCAAGTCAAGTACGAGTCAAGCACGAGTCGTGGAAAGCCATAAATCAAGCTAGTCATGCACTTCGGTGCAATGCCACACCGTGATCAATAATAGATCTCATGGACACAAATACTTTCGGGTGCTCCTCCTAGTACTAGATCAGGCCCTATATGCGCAAGCATTGAGTCATGTATTTTAGACATCCACTATAGTTATAGCCAATATAGAGTTCCAAAGGATGAACCATTGTAGGATGATAAGATTGATTCCACGAATGGAATATTTCAAGGGTTGAATTTGAAACAAGAATGACTCACATCAAATCTTCATGAAAATCGAGACATAGCATAAATCTAGGTAAATGGTATCCATACAATCACCACAATTTACTGAAATGGCGCCCACATGCATGGTCGCTAATTCCTTTGAACAGTATAGGCTGGATGAAATAGCGACTTCGCAAATAGTCACTCATTCTTAAATAGCATCCATGTCACAGGTCACTATATCAGGTAAATAACGGCACTAATCAAGTCGCCAATTCATGATGGCGCCTAGGACAATATTGCCAATTCACGACAGTGAACAGACTTTCTCAAAGAGGCTAGACCAGTGCTCTATGAGGGCTAGAACATCACATTTCTTTAGAGTGACGTGACAAAACATGGTGTTATATGTTTTTAGGGTACAATCTGCTCAATCGGCCTTGAGGGAATCAAAGGCTGCGAGGAGACTTATGGAGGTCCCAATGACAAACTTGCCAGTCTGAAGGAAGGAATATCCCGCGGAGGGCTCATTCGTCACCGAGAGTTAAGTGTGTAGTCGATCGAATCAAAACAGGGACTCCATCTACGGATGTGAGATGAGAGTGCCAAAACCAGCGATATGGGTTGAGAAACTCGGTAAAACTGAGAGACAAGAAAATAGCGCCTGCTCAGAAGTCGCCATTTAATGAAATAGCGCCCTTCTAAACGGTCATTCAATCATGCTAAATTTCAGATTTTTCATTTGAATATCTAAAATTAACGACACTGTATAAAGGCGTTAATTCCATGATTTTCCAAAAATTTAATAATTAATAATTGAAATAGCGACTGGGTGCATTGGCGTTCATTCTTTAAATGACCCCCTTACCTAGGTCGCGTATTCATAATTTTCCATAAATTCTATATTTTACTGGCTATAAATAAATTAGTGCCCGAGTGAGGGGGCGTTCATTATTAAATAGCGACTTGGAGGGAGTCATCCTTTCTTTGTCAACTGATACGCACCGGACAGGTACGTTCATAGACACATGAAATTTGAAGTGTATCAGAACAGGAAACCAATGACATGAACAGGTAGAGAAAAATATACAGATTCCAGGAATATGATCATGCATTAAAGTTAGCATCTGGTTACATATTTATTTAATTTCAAGCATGCGTATTTATTAAATTCCTGAACTAATTAGAGACTATGTGTAGGGTCATTTATTTAAATAGCGCCCAAGATAGGGTCGCTATTTACGAGAAAATAGTAAAATTCACGAGCATTAAAATAGAAAGATAGGGTATCCATGCTACACGATCTACTTGCATGATTTTTACTTCTAATTACAAGTTGGGCTTCGTGTCTTGAGAACACCTACCTGGTTTGGTTGATTTGGTCGACGACGAAGTAGGGACAAGAAGAGAATAATCAGCTCTACAACTGTCGTAATAGGAGCAGCAAGCTTCTCTCCTCAGCACTACTATGGCAGTAGTACTATAGGAGAAAGATGAAGGATATGCAGCCAGAGATGACTACAGCGGATGAATAGAGAAACGTCTGCTTCCCACTGCGGCAACAACCAAAGGAAGAAGGTGCTCTTCGCTCCGTCTATAGCTGCAGGAGATAGAGCTACAGATGTAGCAGTAACTGCAGCAAGTTCGTTGAAGAAGAGCAGAAGGCTTCTTCACGATAGCAACCGTAGCAACAACCTCAATAGGAGGTCGATGACAAGAGGAAGATGAACGAGCGGCAGCTCAATAAGAGCAACAGCTGCACCGGGACGACGACTTCGTTGGGCAGCAAGGGCATCGAACAGCAAAAAGGCAGTAGCTTTCATTTGTTCGATGGGCTGTTTATTTATAGAGATGGAGGTTTCGAATCCTATTGGGAATTAAATTCTCACGAAGCAAATCCTAATATGTTTAATATTTCCATGTTAATTTTTTCCTATTGCCAAAATATCAGCCGCTTTCTCTTTTAGAGTTAAAAAAACCCTAAAGCAAAATAGTTCGAACGTGAGGGGGTTTGAGTTTCACAAAGTAACCTTTATATATATATATATATATATATATATATATATATATATATATATATATATATATATATATCCATATTGCTTTCCCATGTAGGTGGGTTATGGCTAAAGTCCCAATAACCTCTCCTTTGTAAAAGGATTTTAGTTCACATGTAAAACCCATTTATATTTAAGGCTTTTGTTTAATCTATTTAGGAATGTTATTCTTTTAATTTATCAGGGGTGCTACAGGTAGTCACACTAACAAATGTTCAACCATTAACGATCAAGCCAACAGATGAGCAACTACCAACACGTAAGCAGACAGATATGCAACCATCGGTAGGCACACCGACAGATGTTCAACCATTGGCGATCAAGCCAACGGATGATCAACTATCGGCGCTCAAGCCGATAGATGTCAACTATTCAACCATCGGTACTGTAGCACCCCAGAAATTTATGTAGATTCTTTAGAAATTAAATAGAATTAATCAAGCTTAAAATACGATAACTAATGATTTAATGGGTTATTTAACATTTATTAAAGGTCCAATTACTTTTAGACCATTAAGACCATTTAAATTTTCCCCATAGATCAAATTCTAAGACTTTTAGGCCCAAGCCTAGCCCTAGAGACGTATTAGGATTATTTCCCTCTTTTAACTAGATAAATAGGGATATTTAAGAGAGGAGTTTGAATTAAATTCAAATTTCCCATTCCCAAGCAAGAGGCGGTCTATCGCAAGATCGCTACCAGGTGAAGGCGGTCCAGACCAGACCGCCACCTTGTTCCAAAAACAGAAGGTGTGAAACCCCAAAAATTTGGATTTTTATCCACCCAAATCACCAAGGATCGATGTGATCTGGCAGGGGGACTTGTCTAGGACTCTTAGGGGATCGAATTGACACCCCATAGGACTCCTAATTCGATCTAAAACCTTAGCCCTAGGCCATTCCCTATAAATAGGTCGCAGATCCATCTTGCACGAACCCTAATTTTGGATCCCGTGGTACAAAGGTATAGTATCCTTGTCTCGAGTTCTTCCATTAGTAGTTTTTATTCCCCTTAGTATCTTCTAACCCTATACAAATTTTTGTTAGGAGGTCAAGCGTCTAAGGAGTTAGAGCATCTGGAAGTCGCCGTTTCTACGCAGGACACGCAGGAACCAACACTCTCTTCCGGCGAGAAATTATCTGAGTAGGAGCAATCCCACAAGTAGGTTATCTCATGTTGGCTTAAACATCAAGCTAGGAACAAAAGTCCTCTATTACCTCGTGATTTCATGCACTATACACGGAGTATTCAACATTTTTCTATGATAGCGCAATTATGTTTTTCACTACCTACTAGCTCTGCACTCTTAATTAAAAGATAAGATCATTGAGTAAATTAATGCCCTTTCACTCCATAAACTTGTCCTAAGCATGCTATTCTATGTTATCTTCCTATTCTATATGATTTTCATGCATTATTTGCCGTAGTATAGGCTCTTCACGTGGGACTTACCTTCTGTCTGTTGAAGATAGAAGGCGGTCATGTAGCGATCACTACTTCCAAGAGGCGGCCCTAGACCGACCGCTATCTGGTTTCTGTAACCAGGATAAACCTTATTCAATCCCTATTAAATCTGATAGTAATAATGTTATAAATTTATGTTAGTTCGTTATATTCATGGTTTCTGTCATATCATGATTCATGTTGGCATGTTTTAAAGTCTATTTTCACATATATAGTTTCATGCCAAATCTCTATAGTTTTGTATTTAAGGATTTTTCATGTAAGTTCCTACACATCGAATTATATTTTGGCACGTTCCCTTCTAACCTTATTTATGTTTTACTAGTTCACATATAGCATGTACTCTGGTACGACGCTATTAGATCACTTGCACTTGATAGGAACATCTCTTGGACTTGAGAGCCTCTCCGTTGGATATTCCTTCTGTCGGACTAGGTGATCTTGTTTCAAGACCTCCCTAAGACTCCGTGAGCCTGGGATTCCCACAGGGACGCTAAGCTGGTTGTACCCTAAAAACCCAAAAGTCTAGAAAGCACTTCTTGAACCTTGCATTTTCTGTAAACTGACTTGAAGACGGCCATCAGGTGACCGCTACTTCCTGATAGCAGTCCTGGCGTGACCGATTTCTTCCAGTTTATTCATTGCGTCGACATGTTCCTTGTTCTGCGTCGACTCCATCTGAAAATGGTCTGGACTTGACCACTACCTTAAGAAAATGGTCCTAGCTCGACCGTGTTTTGTCAACTTGTTGTCCAACCCATGGTTTGACCAAAGGGTTGATTATACTCTTTTCCCAGATAATCGCATGATTATCTGGAGTCTAACACCTTATTCAATAAGTTATTAATGAATGGTGAAACTATGGAAATGTACCATTATGCTGCCGGAATTCCTCCGTAGCATAATGTCCAATTAATTCATTCTTCATCTCATGATTTCATTTTGGTACGTTCTTACCTTGGTTATTATTTCCATGAACTAGTGTTTGAACTTGACATTATTGGCCTACTTTATTTCTCGTGGAAGTAGCTTGATTTATAACTTGAAGATGCAAGAGCGGGCACGGATAATGTCCAAGGGTTCCACGCTAGCCCCCTCGGTAGATGGTCAAAAATGTACTGTAAATCATGGGGTATGATGAACACTAGCGTCGCATTACGCTGGGGGTACTTTTTTTTATAAACGCGTGAAATCCATGAAGTCTCATGCTTGATTATACTTGCTTGATACATGACTTTCTAGTGCATAGCCTTCCAAGGTTATGAAAAGTACATTCTTGATACATGCTAGTACATTCTTGTTATTAAAAAGCCACATTATATTCTTGCTTGATCATACTCTCTTATTCACTTGAATTCTCATATCTCTATAATCTATATCTTGTTAATTATGGTTACTTTGGTTTTATTTGCATGTTTTATCATATTTTCGTTATCTTACCTTCTAGAGCTAAAATGTTAATTACTTGATAGGAACTAGGTGAGTCCGAGAGCGATTAAAGTTCGAGAGTATGCTCATTCCCTACTTTTCTAATCTTTTTCAGGAAATACTAGCGGGTCGGATTCAGACTACTCAAGTGGCGAGTCCGAGAGCGATTAAAGTTCGAGAGAAGACTTAGAAGTGTCGTGAGTCCACTTATGTTAGTTGAAGTCATGTCTATGTAATTTTTCTTTTATTGACTCTAGTGAATTATTTTGTTGAAAGGAGTCAACAGTCATTGTAAACTTTGGTTATTTTATTAATAAAGTGGAAGTTTTGAGTATATTACCTTGTGTATTCACTCTTCTATGTATGGATGTTATAGTGCTCTGATTGTCTTGCTAGCTTGAGGCTTATTTGCTGGCTGTTCACGTTCCTGATTTAATTCCGCTGCATATCTCGGGGTGTTACAGTTAAGTTCATATCAGAGCCTAGGATTATTAAGTCCTAGGAAAAAGTTAAGTCATAGGTTAAGTCTTAGGTTTAAGGACCCATACCTATGAACTAGAAGAATTT
Organism: Amorphophallus konjac; assembly: GCA_022559845.1. Taxonomy (NCBI): domain Eukaryota; kingdom Viridiplantae; phylum Streptophyta; class Magnoliopsida; order Alismatales; family Araceae; genus Amorphophallus; species Amorphophallus konjac. The sequence continues at coordinate 68,198,382 of CM040117.1, forward strand.
TTCCCAAACGCATGTGACATTGGGTAGAGCTTAGGTTAAGCTAGATCTCTAGTAAGAATTTATTTCTAGGTTAACCCCCATAAACTCCAAAGGAAATAACAAGCTATTTATTTTCTCAGGTACCTTGCTTTACAAATGGCCGCTAATCATGCAAATTGGGAAGCTATGCAACAAACCGTCCAGGGTCTCACCCAAGCCCTGCAAACGGTAGCACAGGTAGGCGCATGAGCTGGCGCCGAAGATCTTCATCATAACTTTCGGAGTATGAACCCTCCACGGTTGTCAGGTTCATCCAATCCTGATGAGGCCAATAACTGGATAGATGAAATGGACCGTATATTTAATGTTATGCAATGCGCGGACTAGGAGAAGGTCCTTCTTGCCACTTTCCAACTCAATAAGAACGCCCGTACGTGGTGGAAAGTCACCTCGGCCCATCTACAGAATGCTCAACTTACCTGGGAGGAGTTCCTTGAGCTCTTCCGCAAGAAATATTTCTCAGAGCATGCTCGGGAAAGGAAGGTTGCAGAGTTTGCCTCTCTTCGGCAAGGTATGATGTCCGTGGCGGAATATGAACTTCAATTCTCAAGGCTAGCACCGTATGCTCCTCATCTTATCAGCACGGAGCTCTTGAAGGCTAATCACTTTATGGATGGTTTAAGGCCCATCTTTGTTCAACAACTTGGGCCTCAAAATATCCGCACATATACGGAGATGGTCCATCGAGCCCACTTATGTGAAAGGACCCTTGAGAAGGTCGAGAAATTCAAGGGTAAGGGAGTAGAATCTTGCTAGAAACATGATAAGCGAGGAAGGAAAGAGGAGAAATTCAGCATCACAGGGTCCTATAAATCTCGTGACAACAAGAAAAGGTCCCGTAATAGGAATGGTAACAACAACAACAAGAAGAATAAGAAAGTTAAAGAAGAAGAGAAGCAAGTCATGATGGTTTGTACGTTTTGTGAAAAGTTTGGTCATTCGGCCGAAGAATGCTAGAAGCGCCTCGGTGCTTGTCTTCGTTGTGGAAACCGGGAGCATTGCATGCCGGATTTCCCACTTATGAAAGATCAATCTTCTAAAAATGATGGTGGACGCCGGCGGCAGGCTAGTCTAAATGCCGTAATGGATGACAAAGCCCCAAACGATGATGGTATGATGGAAGGTACTATCTAAATTTATTCACATCCTGCTTTTGTATTATTTGATACTGGTGCTTCTCATTCTTTTATCTCTATCGCTTCTGTTAAAACTCTACCAGTTTCACCGGTTCCTTTACCTTAGGGCCTAGCTATTATTACACCTTTAGGTTCTGGAACCGAACTCAAACCCACTACCCAAATAGTAAGGTAATGATACAAGACCATAATCTCCTAGCAAATCTTGTATGCGTTGATATGGAAGGTTACGATGTCATTTTAGGTGTAGATTGGTTGTGCGATCACTATGCCAACATTAATTGTCGCAATAGGCGGATTTCTTTCCATAAACCGGATCTTCCAAGATTCTCTTTCCTTGGCATTAAATATAGGAAGCATCCTATTCTTATTTCTTCTCTTCACGCATGTAAACTTATCTCCCAAGGTTGTGAAGCTTTCCTTGCTTCCGTAATCATTACCGAATCCAAGGAAATTATCCTTGAAGAAATTCCTGTAGTAAGAGAATTCCCTGATGTCTTCCATTCCGAATTACCCGATTTACCACCCACAAGGGAAGTGAACTTTTCCATTGAACTTATTCTTGGAGCAGCACCAGTTTCAAAAGCTCCTTCTAGGATGTCCCCCACGCAACTCAAGGAGATGAAGAAGCAACTTTAAGAGTTGTTGGAGAAAGACTTTATTCGACCCAGCAATTCCCCTTGGGGTGAGCCGGTCCTATTTGTCAAGAAGAAGGATGGATCTCTCAGGCTACGTATCGACTACTGGCAGTTAAATCAACTCACCATCAAGAACAAATATCCACCGCCGCGTACTAATGAACTGTTCGATCAAATTTCTGGTGCGGAGTATTTCTCAAAAATAGACCTCAGGTCTGGTTACCATCAGTTGAGGATTAAAGATGAATATATTTCCAAGGCTACTTTCCGTAGTAGATATGGGTACTATAAGTTTGTGGTTATGCCATTTGGGTTAACCAACGCTTCTGCAGCTTTTATGCAACTTACGAACAATGTTTTCATGCCGTATCTGGACAGGTTCGTGGTCATCTTCATTGATGATATTCTCATTTATTCCAAGACCCGAGAAGAGCATGAAGAACACTTGAAGATAGCTTTACAAATATTAAGAGAACACCAACTCTATGCAAAGCTCAACAAATGCGAGTTCTGGATAAAGGAAGTCTGTCACGTCTCGAGTGCGGAAGTAACCCGATATGCGTGATGAGTTTATAACGATCATGTCAATCAGAGCATATGGAAATTTGACAATTAGACAGAGTGCACAAAAATAGAGACAATAACCAAGTCCTTTATTCCATTAATAAACCAAATATTCCAAGTACATAATCCACTAGACCAAATAAAAGGGAAAATTGTAATAATGACTCAAGAAAAATAGGAAAAAAGACACAACTAGATAGCAGCTTCAACAATCGGAATGGTTCTACTCTTTTCACTCGTGTCCATTCCCATCCGAATGATCTTTGTCATCGAAATTACCTGAAAAATAGGGGAGACACTAGGGTGAGCGAACGCTCAGTTGGGATAACATCTCAAGAACAAGCTTGCTTTAAGTAAATAACATGTTACATGAACTAGGCATGATAGCTACGCATGAATAATGTCGAGAATGGAATAACAAGAAGCAATATAGATGGACTAGCAAGATTTCAAGATACTCGTGTAAAGCTATCAAGAATTTCAAGCATGTAATATAAAGTCATGTCATGAGAATTTGCTATTATAAATTCAAGCAAGTAAATACCCATTTCGGACCACGCGAGTCATGTCAAGTCAAGTTAAGCACGAGATATTTTGGAATGCCATAATCTAGAAAGTCATGCACCCCGGTGCAATGTCACACCATGGTCAATATATCTCCCATGGGCACAAGTACTTTCGGGTGCTCCTCCCAGGACCAGACCGGGCCCTATTAATGCCAGGCATTGCGTCATGTAATTATTTTAGACATCCACTATAGTTTTATAGCCAATAGAGTTCCAAAGTGTTTAGCCATTGTAGGAACATAAGGTAGATTTATGGAATAGAGTTCAAGAACAAAACTTTGAGTAAGGATGCTACACCGATAAATCACATGAAAACCTTGACAATCTGAAAAATCTAGGCAATTGGCGTCCCCTCGGGTCACCACCAATTATAGAAACAACGTCCACTGTAGTGGTCGCCAATTCCTATGAACAGGACAGGCATGAAGAAATAGCATCCACTGTATGGCCACTAATTCATGTTTTGGCATCAACTGGCCTGGTCGCCAATTCCATCCAGTGACAGACTTTTCAAAGAGGCTAGAAACAGTGCTCTATAAGGGTTAGGGTACCACGTTTCTTCAGAGTGACGTGACATTCAAGGGCTCCACGGTTCTTAGGGTACAACTAGCTCGGTTGCCTTGAGGGAATCCAAGACTAGCGGAGACTTACGGAGGTCTCAATGAAGAAAGTACTAGTCCGAAGGAAGGAATATCCCGCGGAGGGTCTAATCATCACCAAGAGTTGAGGTGTAAGCCTGAAACAACGTGAAAATAGGGATGCCATTTCGGATGTGAGATAGAAGTGCCAAGATGTCACGTCCCGAGCCTTTATTACAACGGAAGACTAACTCGGGGAGCGCGAACAGCCGGTATGGTAAGCCTCTTGCGAGCAAGAACAATCAGAGTGCAAGACAATCACACATAAAGATACAATTGCACAATATATATATATTCAAACTCCCACTTTATTTCATTGATAATCAAATATTCAAATACATCCACTAATTCAATTTCCATTATGCACCAGACTCAAAAAATAGAAAAATTACATAGACTCAATTTAAACAATATAGACTTTCCTAAGTCTGCACTCTCAACTTGACAATACTTTCATTCGCTCTCGGACCCGCTACTTGTATAACCCGAATCCGAATTCAAATCACTTCCATCTCCTGAAAAGATTAGAAATAGGTAATAAACACACTTGCCCAGTAGGTATTTTCGCATCAATATGAAGGCACTATTAAAGTAATTAACAATTTAGCTCTAAAGAATAAGGTAAAAATCATGCGAATGCGATCAATCATGCGATTAAACCAAAGTAACCAGACGATCATGTAAGTTAGAATGAGAACAAGTACAAACTAGCAAGAATGTAACAAGAACATGATATTTTCATGAACAAGAATGTATCGACAATGTACTAGCAAGCCACATAATCATCACTCTAGTATCTTTTGCTTATGAGTAAGTACTTCGTGAATTTCTGTGAAATATCAAGCAAGAAAGTCATGTACAAGAATGTCATGTCATGCCGTGGATTTTCACTTATTTATAAAGAAAGTACTCCCAACGCAATGCGACGCCAGTAGCATCATACCCCATAGTTTATAAAATAGTATGTTTCCGACAATCAGTCGAGGGGACTAGCATAGAGCCCTTGAACACAATCAGTGCTCGATCGCATCTTCAAGTATAAATCAAGTTACTTCCACGCATGTTAACAATAAAATATGGCCAAGAATGTAATAAGTTCAATAAGCTCATGATAACAATAATTCAATGAATGAATGCTTCAATAAGAATTATGAGGAATCAAGAATAACTTAAGCAAGGTTATGCTTATGGAAATAAATCGGCAGCATAACGATACGTTCTTTATCTTCCATTCATTATATGAGGTTTCTTGATCAATATGATAAATTCTAGATCATTAATAGTCCATCTAGAACCCTTGGAATATCAACCCTTGGTCCACCTTGGGTTAAAATACTCAAGCAGTGTGACGGTCGTGTACTAGGCCGTTACATGATGTGACGCTCCAGTATTGGTCCATTACATTAGTCTGAATGCAGAATTTAGAAATCGAACTCAGTGGAATGTGACGGTCATATATTGGGCCGTTACTTATGCCTGACGGTCCAATATAGAGCCGTTACATTACTGATATCCAAAAACATCAATAGTGTAATCTAATCAATGGGCTTTGATGGTACAACCAACTCGACGTCCTAGTTGGAATCCCAGGCTCGCGAAGAATTACGGAGGCCTTGAAACAAGATTTCCTAGTCCATTGGAAGGAATATCCAATAGAGAGGTCCTCATGTGCAAGAATAATGTTCCTATAGTGCAAAGTGAACTAATGGACAACATACCGGAGTATGTGCCATGTACTTAAAGAAAATGACTCTATAGATAGAGGAAGAATGTGTAACATTGTGAAACCATGAGGAAACTCCGTCATTATAATATTTGGAAAATCATGATTTAGAATACAAAACTATAGAGTTTTGGCCAATGAAATTAACATAACTTGAAATAGTTCAAGATGCCTAGATCATGCAGATTCCAATATGAATTAGTAAGTAAACTTAAAATCATAATAACGGGTCAAAACTCAGCTAACTAGGCTTATTTATAAGTTAACTTAACTAGTTACTATCATGGGCTGACAGAACACAGAGTCTAACGGTTTAACAGGAGAGCGTCACAGTGCTTGTGACGGTCTATCGAGGGGCCGTTACAGTAATGTAACACTCCTGTCCTGGTGCGTTAGAGACAACAGTGAAATCAAAACATAACAGAGTGTGTGACGGTCGATCGTAAGGCCGTTATATCATGTGACGGTCTTACCCTGATCCGTTAGAGCCTCTGCTGACAGCAATAAATAACAATGACCTAAGTTTCAACTCGCATCATGTCTGAAAATCATACATATAACTTCCCACATGATATAATGAAGGCTAAACGAATATCATGCATGGGTTCTCTGTGAATTTCACAAGGAAGTTTCTTTTTAATTTAGTTACGACTAAGAATATAGATATATGCATGTCTCCACTAAAACATGAAATTCATGAGCTAAAGTACATGTAATTCAAGAAAAATCAAAGGACTTTTATCCCTAACATGTTGTTTTTGCCGTTCATGAGATAACCTACCTCTTCTAAAACCTTTAAACTTCGAAATTGATGCTAGATGTTACCCTTAGACCCTTGTACTTCTTGTGATAAATCAGTAACTTCAATATGCTCTATTTCCTCAACCTCTTGACCTAAAGACGTGAAATTTTGAGGGTAAGAAGACGAAACTATTGGGTACAAAAAGTTCCAAAGGATCGAATTCTAATTACCTCGTTTAGACGTCCTAATCTCTAGATCTTCAGGGGTCTTGCGTTCAGATTCCTGGGTTGCTAAGGTTAAATCAGCAACTTTGGAAGCTTCTATCTTCTTGGTTGCTTGATCTCCTAGCATGAAATTTGGAGAACTATTAGTCTATAATATACTAGATAAAATCTTCTAAAGAACTTACCCGAAATTATGACTCCTTACCTTGATTCTTCACGGACCAAAAGTAAGGGTCGCTCAGTGCAGAATTAGGTCCTATTTATAAGGTTTTGGCTAGGGTTTGAAGATTAGATCAATTCTAGAGTCTTTAATTTACCATAATCTAATCCCCAAGAGTCCTTAGTAATGTTATAACTCTTCTCAAGTCGATCTCTAGTGGATAAGATCCCAAAGGTTTAATCTTTTTACTCGTTCTTTCTTTCACGGAACTAACAGGGTGTAACGGGTCTAGCTTGGTGCGTTACAAGCATGTGACGGTCGCACGATGGACCGTTACATTTAACATGTATAGAGTTTCAATTTAATAAAACTCTTTTATTTGTTTATCCTATATAATTATCTATATAATTAGTATTTATCCTTAAAATACGTGAATAGGCTAAATAACCTTCTAGAATATGGGCCAAACTTAATGGGCTTGGTCCTTAAACCTTTTAGATTTTGTGTAAATAGGCTTGGTTAATAATTTAACCTAATTGGGCCTTGTAATGACTTATTAATCTAATAATCCATTCCGTAATATATTTAGGCCTTATTCCAAAAAATTATTTAAAATTTAAAAATTATTTATTTAAATTCTGGGGCACTACACCCTCCCCCACTTGGAAGAATTTTATCCCCGAATTCAATATATGGATTGTGGAGAGTGTACTTATAGTTAAATATTTCTGGAAATCTTTTTCGCATGGCTGCTTCGGTTTCCCATGTTACTTCATATGGCCATGTTTTCTTCCATTGAATCTTGACCATAGGAATAACTTTATTTCGTAGTTGACGCACTTCTCGTTCTAGAATCTTTATTGGCGTTTGCTCGAACGTCATATCCTTCTGAATCTCCAGATTGTCATAAGTAATGATATGGTCAGGATCATATACATATTTCTTCAGCATAGAGACGTGAAATACGTCATGAACTCCTGCTAATTGTGGAGGTAAAGCCAGTTTGTAAGCCACTTCACCAATCCGTTCAAGAATTTCAAACGGGCCAATGAATCTTGGAGTTAGCTTTCCTTTAATGCCAAATCTTCGAATTCCTCGACCTGGAGAAACCTTTAAATATACATGATCTCCTACCTGAAACTCCAAGTTACGTCTTCGATTGTCAGCATAAGACTTGTGCCTATCTTGTGCCATTTTCATTCTTTCTTGGATAAGCTTGATCTTTTATGTAGAATCCCTAATAAGATCGGGGCCTAGAAATTACTTTTCCCCTATTTCATTCCAGCATATTGGTGATCGACAACTTTTTCCATATAAGGCTTCAAAAGGTGTCATTCGTATGCTAGCCTGATAGCTATTGTTATATGCAAACTTTACTAGAGGCAAGTTATCATGCCAACTACCTCCAAAGTCGATAGCACAAGCCCTGAGCATATCTTCTACTACCTGATTCGTTCTTTCCGTTTGACCATCTGTTTGTGGATGAAAAGCTGTGCTGAAATTCAATCTAGTCCCTAGTGAATGTTGTAGACCCTTCCAGAATTGTGATGTGAATCGAGGATCTCTATCAGATATAATAGTGACTGGAACACCATGTAGTTTGACAATCTCCTTTGTATACAATGCTGCCAGGATATCCACAGACCTGTTGCATCCCTACGATTTTGATGATGTCTCACACTATAAATCAATCTATTTCTATCTCTAGATCAATTCATGCTTCATCACTTAGGACAGTGCAGTTCATCTGGTGGTCATATAGACATGCATTACTTGATCAAGTCTATACACTGCCAGCATACATGTTCAAAGTCTCTGCATTGAAGTCTGTACATTGGCCATGTCTGTACAGAGTCTTTTTCATTCCTTCATATCAAGTCTAGACATTGTGCATTCCTTCATATGAAGTCTATTCACTGCATGCTACAAAGTCTGCACATCCTGTTTGCACTAAGTCTGTACATTGTCTGTGCCTTCACGTGTCTGGTTGCATGAGTCATTGAAGTCTGTACATCGCTTGGCGCTCACCAAGTCTGTGCATCGCTTGGCGTTCACCAAGTCTATACATCGCTTGGCGCTCACCAAGTCTATACATCACCTTCAAGCTTTCCAAGTCTATACATCCACCGTCTCATGCAGTGTCTCATCCAAAGTCTATACATTCACATGTAGGCAAAGTCTGCACATTGGCAAAGTCTGTACATCCGACCGTCTCATTCAGCGTCTCACACTTGCAAGTCTATACATTACCGTTGGGCATCAAAGTCTATACATTGGCAGCACTGTGCAAGTCTATACATTGCCTTTGGGCATCTAAGTCCATACATTGGCAGCGTGTCTGTGTTTCAAGCCATTCGTCAAGTCTATACATTCCCAGTCTTTACCTACGTTCAGAACCCCAAGTCTATACATTGGTAAAGTCTGCACATTGTGCTTTGAAGCTGCATCAAGTATAGACATTGTCCTGTAGCTAGCACGAAGCAAAGTCTGTACATTGTCCCCATGTTCACATGCTTCAAAGTCTATACATCGTGGGGCTTCGAGTCTTCAAAGTCTGTACATTCTTCAAGGGCCAAGTCTATACATTGTCTCGCTCACATCTTCAAGGGGTAAGTCTATACATTGGATATGGGTGTGCATCGTGAAGTCTATACATTGCTTGTGTAACTCAAGCCTTTACATCAAAGTCTATACATTGGTTATGCTAATGCATCGTTCTTCTCAAGTCTGTACACTGCCTTCCCATGCACGCATTCATCAAGTCTATACACTCCCTTGTTTGCAAGTCTATACATTCGATTGCTTCATGCATTACACTGAAGTCTACACATTCCTCTCTGTTATGTTAATGCATCATTCTGCAAGTCTGTACATTGAGGTCGCATGAAGGCTTTCAAGTCTATACATTCTCACGTTGTACATACTTGCTTATTTGCTGCTTCTAAAGTCTATATACGCTGTGTTAAAAGCCTGAACTAACTAGTTACATTTCTTTTGTCTCTGCCTGCAGATGATTCAGGTTGATGATTGGGCACGTGATCCGAGGATGATGCTTGGCACGTGATCCGAGGATGCTCTGGAAAAGGAGGGAACGAGCCCCACTCGTGTGAAGTCATGGAATTCAGGTCGGATGCCATATAAAAGGTGTCTTCTGCGAACAGAAGGACTGAACTGGAGGAAAAAGCTGAGAAGAAGAATCCCTGAGCAGAAGAAGAAAAGAGAGAGCCTCCACGTTCCAGAGAGAAGACAGAGAGAAAAGATTTGAGAGAATTGTTCTGAGAGAAAAGTCTGAGTGAGAGAGAAGTGTCTAATTTGCTTCTTCGGAAGCTACATTGTTTTGGTTTTCAGAAACGATTGTCTTCATCGATTGTCTTGTTTTTCAGTTTCTTTCTTCATATTTCTGATTCCGAATTGTTACCCTCCAGTGTTTGGAGGAAGGGAGAGTTACTCCGGTTTCCCTCTGGACTGCAGAGGAAGAGAGATCCGTGATCTCTGGTTTTGCCAGTGACGGGTTGTCACTAGCAGGTTCCCTCCGGGTTGGAGGAAGGGAGATCCATCTCCGGTTCTGGTCTTGCGGGTAGCAGGTCCAGGTGTCAAGCTCTGTGGGTAGCAGAGTTTGGGTTGAGGGATTTGTTTCCCTTGGTTGGTCAAGCTGTGTGGCAGCATATTGTTCGCAGACTGAGTCTGCTGTTTCTAGCCGTGGCTAGTGGAAGCCTCACTCTAGTTGGAGTGAGGGGTGGATGTAGATTGTGGACTACAATCGAACCACCTTAAAAATTCTTGTCTCCTCTGTGGTTTGCTGTTATCGTTTGTGCTCTCCATCTGCTTGGCATTTTGTTTGACTGTGGACAGCTCTTTCAATCGCTCTTACTTATTCTGTCTTGGTTATTGACTGCGTTAGTAATACTCTTTGTGCTGTTTCTGAAGGGTTGAAAACCGTAGAACTAATTTTCCGCTGAAGTTTTTAAAATCGGGAGTGATCTATTCATCCCCCCCTTCTATATCACTCTTCGCTGCGCATAACATTTGGTATCAGAGCAGGTTTGCATCATGTGGACAAACGGTCAGGGAAATTCTAATGGTCCTCGAAGTTTCATGCCTGAGGGTCAATCCATTAGTCGCCCTCCATTTTTTGATGGTAATAACTATCTCTTCTGGAAAAACAGGATGGAGGTGTTCATCAGGGCACAGAGCCACAAGCTGTGGAGGGTAATCACTACAGGGCCGTATGATCTGCCACCGAACGAGGACGCGTGGACAGATGATCATGTCAAGCTATCTTCACTTAACTGGATGGCGCTGAACATCATCCAGTGTGCTGTACACCCAGATGAATACGCCCGCATATCAGCCTACAAGACGGCCAAGCGAATGTGGGACGAGCTGCAACTAATCTACGAAGGTACAGCTCAAGTGAGAGCCTCGAAGGTAAATCTCTACACCTCTGAATATGAATTGTTTAAGATGAAACCAGAGGAGAACATCACTGAAATGTATGCCAGATTGTCTTTGATCACGAATACTCTTAAGGATCTAGGGAAAGAGATGGCTGAAGCAGATGTAGTCAGGAAGATACTTAGGTCTTTTACCCCAGCATGGCACACTAAGGCCATCGTGATAGAAGAGTCAAAGGATTTGACGACTATGACAGTGACTGAACTCATAGGATCCCTCATGACCTATGAGATGAACTTTAAAAGAGGTGGTGAAGGAAGTGACAGGAAGGGCAAGAATATTGCTCTCAAGGCATCCCGCAACAAGGGTAGCAGTAGCAGTAGCAGCAGCAGTAGCGGTGAGTCCGATGAGTTTGATCTCGACCAGGAGGAGCAGGCAATGCTCACTCGACAGTTCAGTAAATTTTTAAGGAATAAGGGGAAGATCTTTAGGAGGAAGAAGCCATACTCCTTTAGCAAGAACGTTGAATCTAGCAATAATAAGAACAGAAATACTAAGAGAGTGACTTGTTTTCATTGCAACAAACAGGGACACATGAAAGGGGACTGCCCAGATCTCCAGAAGAAGGGTCCCTACCTTCAGAAGAAGAGCTCAAAGGTGCAGAAAAAGAAGAAGCCACAGGCAATGTTCTGCACGTGGAGCGATGAGGAAGAAGATCCAGAAAGCACTTCCTCGGAGGAAGATGAAGAAGGAATTTGCCTAATGGCAAACAGCGAAGAGGAGGTAACAAATATCTTTGAGAATTTTTCTATTGATGACTGGGAGATGCCTATGCTGAATTATTAGATAAGTTCAATTCACTTAGTAAAGAGCATAGGGTTCTGAAGAGAAAATTCAATACCAATGTTGAAGAACAAACCCAAGTATGTGAGGAAAATCAGAAACTAAAAGAAGAGTTAGAAGAAATAACTTCCCTAAGAAAAGAAAATGAAAAGCTCAAGGGAGAAAACCAGGAGAGTCAAACCCAGCTCAACGAACTCAAAATCAAAATTGAAGAAAGCCTGAATGAAAGTAGAGTGAACTCAGAAAAATATGAAGCTGTTAAGAAAGTCAATGCTGAACTTCTAAAAAATTCTGAGTCTCTTCAAAAACAGCTAGAAGACAAACAGAAAGTTTTGGAAAAATTTGTCCAAGGAAAAACTAGTCTGGATGCTATACTAGGGACTAGGGTTAACTTCAATAAGGAGGGTCTAGGCTATGACCCAACTAACAAGAGACCCTTACAATTCAAAACCATCACCTTCTGCCCAGAGAAGGGAAAAGAGAAGCTGGACACACCATCCAGCTCAAATAGCAGTCAAGGAGCTCAATGCCAGAAAGAAAGTTCAACAAACAATGCTGGTCGACCATTTAAAATGGGAATGAATTCTGTAAAGAACTTCACTAAGCCCACTCACCAGAACATAAATGGTAGATGGACCAAGCAAGTGGTTCAGAAGAAAAGCTGGAATTACTACAACAGATGGGTCCAAACAGGATGTACTGGAGAAATAACTATAATCCTCAAAAATCTGCTAATCAACAAGCTCACAGAAGATATCCCAGGAATGGGAAGCCTAATGACTGGAATAGAGCTTACTTCTCCAGACCAGCTGGACATAACCCCGGCTATAATTTCAATAAACCAGAAGTAAAGGTGCCAGAGAAAACCATGTTGAAGCAAATCTGGATTCCTAAACATTTGCTTAGAGATTTGAATAATGTCTTTGGACCCAACTCATCTTGGGTTCCAAATCACTTTGCTTGACTTTGTTTGTGTAGGTCTGCCTGGCAGCTGAGAACAACAAGTGGTACCTCGACAGTGGCTGCTCCAGGCACATGACAGGAGACCGATCCAAGTTCAGCAAGATAGAGATGAAGGTAGGGGGTCTGGTCAAATTTGGAGGAAAGGACAGAGGTAGGATCATTGGAGTTGGCACAGTAGGTAAGTCTTCCACAAACTCCATTGAAAATGTTCAACTTGTGGAAGGTCTTCAACACAACCTGATTAGCATTAGTCAATTATGTGACAAGGGTCACAGGGTTGTGTTTGATGATAACTCATGCAAGATTTTTGAAATAAATTCCGATGTGGTTAAATTTGTAGCCAACAGGGTGAATAATGTCTACATGATAGACTTAGATGCTGAATCTGAACCTAACCTTTGTTTATCTGCTAATTCTGAAAATGATGCTTTTGAATGGCATAGACGTCTAGGCCATGCTAGTTTCTCTACTTTAAATAAATTGGTCAAGCATGATTTAGTTAGAGGCATGCCTAGAATTAAGTTCAATTCTATTTCAAAATCATGTGATGCCTGTGCTCTAGGCAAACAGACCAGGAATTCTTTCAAGCTAAGATCTGAGCCATTGTCCTCTAGACCAATGGAACTTCTCCATATGGACCTCTTTGGTCCTACTAGGACTCAGAGTCTTAATGGGAATAGGTTTGGCTATGTGATCATTGATGACCATTCTAGATTTTCATGGATCTTTTTCTTAGCCAATAAAAGTGATGCTTTTCAAAAGTTTAACCAGTTTTTCAATAAGGTCAAACAAGAAGGAAAATACAAGATTTGTACAATTCAATCTGACCATGGAGGTGAGTTTGAAAACTCCATGTTTTCTGATCTTTGTGAAAGAGAGGGACTAACACACAGATTTTCTTCTCCCAGGACACCTGAACAGAATGGAATTGTGGAGAGAAGAAATAGAACTATTGTCGAGATGGCCCGAACCATGCTGATTGAGAGTCAACTACCAAGGAAGTTCTGGGCAGAGGCGGCCAACACAGCAACTTACATAATCAACAGGGCCATGGTAAGACCCATTCACAAGAAAACACCCTATGAGCTACTAAAAGGTAAGAAACCAAACTTGGTTCATTTCAGAATTTTTGGAGCTAAATGCTTTATTCATAACAATGACAAGAAAGATTTAGATAAGTTTGAAGCTAAAAGCTCCCCTGGAATATTTTTAGGATACTCTGAAGTGTCAAGGGCATATAGGGTCTTTAACACAACAGACCAGAAAGTTGAAGAGTCTCCACACATCATTTTTAGTGAAAAGAAAGGTCTTACTAACATTGAAATATTGACAGGGATTCCAATCACGATGGGGAATTCCTAGAAGACCAAGAAGAAGAGAAGACTCAGCCGAGTGGAACATCAAATCCTCCCAACCAGGAAGGGCCAGAAGAAACAGGTGAGTCTTCAATAAATGTTAGATTTCTTAAAGATCATCCGATAGATAATGTCATAGGCAACCCTGAAGATCCTCTTCGGACTAGGTCTCATTTTAGAATGTTAATAATCAAGACCTAATTGCTTTAGTCTCACAAATTGAACCCAAATCAGTAGAAGAGGCCTTGGCTGATCAAGCTTGGGTCAATGCTATGTGTGAGGAATTAGGTCAGTTCGAAAGAAATAATGTCTGGAAGCTTGTTCCAAGACCAGATAGTGTAATATCATAGGAACTAAGTGGGTGTTTAAAAATAAAATGAATGAAGATGGAATCATTTCTAGGAATAAGGCCAGACTAGTAGCCAAGGGCTACTGTCAGGAATTTGGTGTTGATTTTGATGAATCCTATGCACCTGTTGCTAGGATGGAAGCAATAAGAATTTTGCTAGCTTTTGCATGTTCCAAGAATATAAAACTCCAACAAATGGATGTTAAAAGTGCCTTCTTAAATGGAGTATTAAGGAAGAGGTTTTTGTTGAACAACCCCCTGGATTTCAATTCTCTCCTCAACCTAACCAAGTTTTCAGGTTAAACAAAGCCTTGTATGGTCTAAAGCAAGCTCCTCGAGCATGGTATGAAAGATTGACTGAATTTCTGATCAGCAAGGGCTACAACAGAGGTAAGGTTGATCAAACTTTATTTACCAAGGGTACAAATAAAGATCTCATCATAGTTCAGGTATATGTAGATGACATTGTGTTTGGATCAACTAGCTGTGAACTATGTGATGAATTCTCTAAAATGATGTCTGCTGAGTTTGAGATGAGTTTGGTCGGTGAACTAAAGTACTTTCTTGGCTTGCAGGTACAACAGTCAGAGGATGGATGCTTCATCAACCAGACCAAATACACAATGGAACTATTCAAGAGGTTTGGTATGAAAAACCTGAAGCACATTACAACACCCATGCGTACCAATACCTCACTGGATGCAGATGAGACAGGTAAAGAGGTAGATGCCAAGCTCTATCGAGGTATGATTGGATCTCTACTTTACTTGACAGCCTCTAGACCTGATATACAGTTCAGTGTAGGAATGTGTGCTAGATATCAGTCTAGACCCACTGAAATACATTTAGCTACAGTGAAAAGAATTTTCAGATATTTGTCAGCTACACATTCTCTTGGTTTATGGTTTCCTGCATCACACACACTTGATTTAGTTGCATACACAGATGCAGATTATGCAGGGTGTAAACTAGACAGGAAAAGCACTAGTGGTCACTGTGAATTTTTGGGTGGGTGTTTAGTGTCTTGGGGTTCCAAGAAACAACATTCTGTGGCCCTCTCCACTGTAGAGGCTGAATATGTGCTGCAGGGAGTTGTGGTACACAAGTCATTTGGATTAAACACCAGCTTCAGGACTACCAAGTAGACCTGGGGTGCACACCTATCTATTGTGATAATACCAGTGCCATCAATCTTGCCAAGAATCCTGTTTTGCATTCACGCACCAAACACATAGAGATAAGGAATCATTTCATAAGAGATGAGGTTTCTAAGAACAATTTTGAACTGATTCATGTAGGCACTGATAATCAGATTGCTGACATCTTCACTAAACCTCTGGATAATGAAAAATTCACTACACTGAGAAGAGAATTAGGCTTATACAAGTTGTCTTAATTGTGAAGTCTGTTCTTTTGTGAGGGGGAGTTATGTATGACTGATGGTTAGCTTTCTGTACTGCTATGTTTGAGGGGGAGCTGGTTGAGCTATGAGAGGGAGAGTTCTTTGACAGATTCAAAAAGATTGACCAGATGTGTGTCATTGCTGGTTTTCATGACTGAATTAGTGTGGTTCTCTCAGACAGTAGAATCTCACTCATCTCTTAAGTCTATAAGTCAGTGATACTAAAGTCCCGCTAGAATCTTTCCTCTGGTATTCCTTCAGAGATCTGGATTAATTGTATAAAGTATATCTTCCTACATTGTCAATGATTCTGGTTCAGGCCAAAACCTGTATGTCTTGATATCTGACCCAATCAACTTGAAATCTAGACTTCAAGATTCACTTCAAGAAATAGTCCTTCTAGTATTGTTTTCAATCATTCCATCTCCTCAACACAAGGGCTTAACTGAATAAACATGTCTTGTTTTGGTCACTGAGAAACTGGGAGCTTCATCAATGAAATGAAGTTTTCTCCTATGTCATGAGGTGTCAAATGCTTAAAATGAATGAAAAGACATGACAGAGCAATGGTGGCTAGCTGGTGAGTAACTGGGGACTCTGACCTCTAATCAAGGTGTTTCCTCATGTCAAAAGCCACAGTTACTAACTCTGTTCCTTTAAAAAAAAAGGGGAGGAGGTAATGAGGTACTCACACTGAGTAACTGGGGATTCAGGCCTCTAATCAAGGTGTCTCCCTAATGTCAAAAGAGTGAATTACCAACTTACTCATTGGTCTTCTTGAAAATCATCTCAAAAATCCCTTGTTGTTATGCACTAATGGATTGCTTGTCCTCAATACCTTGAGAACACCTTCTCTGACTTTGTCTCTTGTTATCTTTTGGGATAGTTGCCTGTTCAGCTAAATCATGCCATACTTGTTAACTCCTGCTCTAAATCATACACTATGTATGCTGATAAACTTTTCTATCATTCTATTTCTCTATTGTTTACTGGAGTTCAAGAATCTTCACTTGAGTTTAGCACCTCACTTATTCTCTTAAGATTTGCTCGTGCCTTTCTGCACTAAGATGTTTACTGTACTTCCTCCTCATGTCTCCAGCACTTTCATATATTCTGCATTTCCTTTTGCTGATGTCAAAGGGGGAGAGAGGTTTTGCAATATCAGTAGATCATGAGTTGTCATGAGTTGTGGGGGAGAATAGCTTGTCATGGAAATTTCTGAGAGTGAGTTGTGGGGGAGCTGAGAGTGAGTTGTGGGGGAGTGGTTTTGGAGAAAGAAGTGTTTCAGCAGTAGTGTTTAATTTGGCTCTGCATGCACTTGCTTTGAATTTGCCTTGATTGTTAAAGCTGCTGTTAATTTCTTGTGAAGCCTTGATATTGCTTGATTCATAGTGTTGCCATTATCAAAAAGGGGGAGATTGTTGCATCCCTATGGTTTTGATGATGTCTCACACTATAAATCAATCTGTTTCTATCTCTAGATCAATTCATGCTTCATCACTTAGGACAGTGCAGTTCATCTGATTGTCATATAGACATGCATTACTTGATCAAGTCTATACACTGCCAGCATACACGTTCAAAGTCTCTGCATTGAAGTCTGTACATTGGCCATGTCTGTACAGAGCCTTTTGCATTCCTTCATATCAAGTCTAGACATTGTGCATTCCTTCATATGAAGTCTATTCACTGCATGCTACAAAGTCTGCACATCCTGTTTGCACTAAGTCTGTACATTGTCTATGCCTTCACGTGTCTGGTTGCATGAGTCATTGAAGTCTGTACATCATTTGGCGCTCACCAAGTCTGTACATCGCTTGGCGTTCACCAAGTCTCTACATCGCTTGGCGCTCACCATGTCTGTACATCACCTTCAAGCTTTCCAAGTCTGTACATCCACCGTCTCATGCAGTGTCTCATCCAAAGTCTATACATTCACATGTAGGCAAAGTCTGCACATTGGCAAAGTCTGTACATCCGACTGTCTCATTCAGCGTCTCACACTTGCAAGTCTATACATTGCCGTTGGGCATCAAAGTCTATACATTGGCAGCACTGTGCAAGTCTATACATTGTCTTTGGGCATCTAAGTCCATACATTGGCAGCGTGTCTGTGTTTCAAGCCATTCGTCAAGTCTATACATTCCCAGTCTTTACCTACGTTCAGAACCCCAAGTCTTTACATTGGTAAAGTCTGCACATTGTGCTTTGAAGCTGCATCAAGTCTAGACATTGTCCTGTAGCTAGCACGAAGCAAAGTCTGTACATTGTCCCCATGTTCACATGCTTCAAAGTCTATACATCGTGGGGCTTCGAGTCTTCAAAGTCTGTACATTCTTCAAGGGCCAAGTCTATACATTGTCTCGCTCACATCTTCAAGGGGTAAGTCTATACATTGGATATGGGTGTGCATCGTGAAGTCTATACATTGCTTGTGTAACTCAAGCCTTTACATCAAAGTCTATACATTGGTTATGCTAATGCATCGTTCTTCTCAAGTCTGTACACTGCCTTCCCATGCACGCATTCATCAAGTCTATACACTCCCTTGTTTGCAAGTCTATACATTCGATTGCTTCATGCATTACACTGAAGTCTACACATTCCTCTCTGTTATGTTAATGCATCATTCTGCAAGTCTGTACATTGAGGTCGCATGAAGGCTTTCAAGTCTATACATTCTCACGTTGTACATACTTGCTTATTTGCTGCTTCTAAAGTCTATATACACTGTGTTAAAAGCCTGAACTAACTAGTTACATTTCTTTTGTCTCTGCCTGCAGATGATTCAGGTTGATGATTGGGCACGTGATCGAGGATGATGCTTGGCACGTGATCGAGGATGCTCTGGAAAAGGAGGGAACGAGCCCCACTCGTGTGAAGTCATAGAATTCAGGTCGGATGCCATATAAAAGGTGTCTTCTGCGAACAGAAGGACTAGAACTGGAGGAAAAAGCTGAGAAGAAGAATCCCTGAGCAGAAGAAGAAAAGAGAGAGCCTCCACGTTCCAGAGAGAAGACAGAGAGAAAAGATTTGAGAGAATTGTTCTGAGAGAAAAGTCTGAGTGAGAGAGAAGTGTCTAATTTGCTTCTTCGGAAGCTACATTGTTTTGTTTTTCAGAAACGATTGTCTTCATCGATTGTCTTGTTTTTCAGTTTCTTTCTTCATATTTCTGATTCCGAATTGTTACCCTCCAGTGTTTGGAGGAAGGGAGAGTTACTCCGGTTTCCCTCTGGGCTGCAGAGGAAGAGAGATCCGTGATCTCTGGTTTTGCCAGTGACGGGTTGTCACTAGCAGGTTCCCTCCGGGTTGGAGGAAGGGAGATCCATCTCCGGTTCTGGTCTTGCGGGTAGCAGGTCCAGGTGTCAAGCTCTGTGGGTAGCAGAGTTTGGGTTGAGGGATTTGTTTCCCTTGGTTGGTCAAGCTGTGTGGCAGCATATTGTTCGCAGACTGAGTCTGCTGTTTCTAGCCGTGGCTAGTGGAAGCCTCACTCTAGTTGGAGTGAGGGGTGGATGTAGATTGTGGACTACAATCGAACCACCTTAAAAATTCTTGTCTCCTCTGTGGTTTGCTGTTATCATTTGTGCTCTCCATCTGCTTGGCATTTTGTTTGACTATGGACAGCTCTTTCAATCGCTCTTACTTATTCTGTCTTGGTTATTGACTGCGTTAGCAATACTCTTAATGCTGTTTCTGAAGGGTTGAAAACCGTAGAACTAATTTTTCGCTGAAGTTTTAAAATCGGGAGTGATCTATTCATCCCCCCTTCTATATCACTCTTCGCTGTGCATAACAAGACCATCGACTCTTTATTGGTATGAAGTGCGCGGATTTAGTCAATCGGTCTATGATTACCCATATTCCATCGTGTCCTCCTCTGGTCTTGGGTAAACCCATAATAAAGTCCATCCCTATACTCTCCCACTTCCATTCGGGAATATTCAAGGGGTGTAGTTTACCTGCGAGTCTAAAATGCTCTGCCTTTACTTGTTGGCAAGTGAGACAGCGAGACACGAAATCAGCTATTTCTCTCTTCATATTGGGCCACCTGAAATTTCTTTTGAGATCTTGATACATCTTTGTTCCTCCTGAATGAATTGTGTATTTGGAATTATGTGCTTCATCTAGGATTAGTTTCTTCGTAGCCTCAAGATCTGGTACACATATTCGGCCCTTAAATAACAATCTTCCGTCATTGGAAATATCCGGCCTTTGTTCCATATTGGCTTTAATTTCCAGTAAATAGGATCATCATTTTGCAGCTTGACCAAATCTTCTATCAATGTAGGTTGAGCTCGGATATTAGCTATGAAACAATCTTCTTCTTTTATGTCAATATCTAAGTTCAACTGAGCAAATTGAGGAACAAGGTTAGTTACGCTTATCATAAGACTTGATAGCATACCTATTGGTTTTCTACTGAGTGCATCTGCTACAGCATTAGCCTTGCCAGAATGATATTGAATAGCAAAATCAAAGTCTTTGAGATATTCTAACCACCTCCTCTGCCTCATGTTAATCTCCTTTTGAGAGAATAAATATTTCAGGTGATGCGGGACGGGACTGAAAAGGGCTAGGACCTACGAATGCAACAAAGTGCGGCCAGCACTCGCACGCCAAAGGCAAGCCGGGCGGCTGACCTCCGTAGCGTTCCTCCCGGTGGAGGCGTCTCTCAACAAGAAACTCAAGCCCAACGACCGTCCCTATGAGGGAAGCATGGGGATCTCAGCGGCTAAGGAACCGCCGTACGTCTAAGGGAATCTAGTCCGAGCTCGGCGCTCGACTAGGGCTACGGGATGGGTGCTCTCAACTCACATCCACGTGGTGACTAACAAACGAGCTAGGAACCTAAACACTCACGCGGCATACTAGAAAGTATACTAGTAAAGCAAAATGTCAACAAAGAGGAGCGTCGCACGTACCTCCACGCCTAGGCGTGGGGAAGAAACCCCGGCCGAGATCAACAACCCCGATACACAGGATGAATAAAAAATTACAATTCCAACCAAAATGCCCACTCCTCGCAGGGAGATAACAGGCTACAACATAGGGATTCGGGGCTGCCGAAGTACGGGCTGACGGGTGGCACTCGGTGAAGGGTTGGCCGCGAGGAGGACCCGAGCAGTGGTCAGCAGGTTCGCAGCAATGCGCGACTCGGCGGCGGAAGCTCCCACGGCATGGTCCGGTGTCCGATTGAGGTGCCGTCAGTGAGGGTGCGTAGCTAAGTCATGGGAGGAACCCTCGGCCAAAGGGGGTGCGCCGATTCTTTCCGTGGAAGCCGGGGGCGAACCTGCAATTCATGACAGGGATTCTGCTCACAGAACAGCGCGCTCGAGCGGTAAAAATGATAACTCATTGCTCCGGTAGGCGAACGGGGCGCCGCTTGAGGGAGGACGTCGGGGACGCAGAGCAGGAGGTCCCGACTGAAGGGATCGGTCAGATATGGTCGAGGTTGGCCGGGAGAACCTCTGCAAGTCGTTGCTGATCCTGGGGTCGGACTGCACAGGTTGATCTGCGCGGTCCCACGAGAATTGACGCCACGCTCAGCACCGACATAGAAACGAGGCGTGGTCAGCGGCGTTGGAAAGAGGACGAAGAGAGGTACGATCCATGAAGAGACCAGATCCAAACTCGGAGTTGTCCATCCTGTGAAATTTTCGCAAGAGGACGGACAGAACCTGGCTCGCAGAGAGAGAGGGTCCTGCGTGAGCTCACGAAGAAAATCGCCACCGGCGATGTAGACCTCGGATCGAGACGAAACCAAAGCCCACACGTCACCGACTCGTAGAAGTATTTCCACAAAAGGGAGAGGCTCAGATTCGACCAGAACTGGATGGGGGCGCCGCTGCAACTCGGGGTAGAAATCTGGCGAGCAGATCCGTGCACCTGTGAAGGAGATAAGGGGAGAGGGAACCTCGGCGTCGCACCGAGGGATGGGGAGTCACACCCCGGGGGTTGATCCCGTCGCAGGATCAAAGAGGGAGAAAGAAGGGGGGCGCAGCCACCAAGGAGTCTTGCTCACAAAATATTCTTCATTATTATTCTCCAAAGAAAAATACATGAGGTTTTATATGTGGGGAGGGGAATTAGGGTTCAAAACCCTAGCAAGGGGGGGAAAATTCAAACAAAAAGGGGCGATGCTATTCGAACCGTTCCTTTTTTTTTCATGTCAGCATTTCTTATAGAAGTTATTATTTCGAAAAAGAATATCTTTTACATATCCGCCGAGTTTAGCAACTTTTTTTCTGGAATCAAGGAGGGGGGCGCACTCCACCCCTAGAAAGTAGGAGTGGGGGCGGCTGCCACCTCCTCCTCTTGGCAGAGATGAAGGGGGCGCCCAAAATCCTAGCCCACAAGGGGGGGGGGGGGCGCAAATCCCAATGGGCCAACTCATGTGGGAAGGTGGTCAGCCCAAATGGGTCAAGAAGGGTGGATCACAAGGTGGCCCACTCTCCCCTTTGCCTAACTAATAAGCCTAACATCACCCAATGGAAGCCTAATTGGCCCCAATTGGCCTACAAAGGTCCATAATAATAATAAAAGTGTCCACGCAGGGACTAAACCAAGGCCCAGCATGGCCTAAAGTATAAAATAAATGAAGATAACTCCGCTAGTCCGCCAAGTGATCGCCGAGCCAAAGGGATGCTGGCGTGCTCCGTGTGCTCCGTCGAGTAATGCGGCGCGTGTCCTCACCAATTTTTCCCGGGTGGGAAGAACCCGACCCTGTCGAGCAAGGGTCACGGTCGCTCAAGTGGCGCTCCAGCAAGTCTAGGTCGATCCTCTCTAGCTCTCCTCGTGTGATCCAGGTGTCGTCTGTCACAGGGCGCCCTCTCCAACGCACTAGGAAGCGTTGGTAGGCTCCGCTCCTGGTAGTGGTCACCTGCTCATCCAGTATGCCATCTATATGCTCGCGTTTCTGTAATGGGGCTGGAGGGGGTGGACGCTCAGAAGGTGTAACACTCTCAACAGGAGGGGAGGGCTCAAAAGGCTCACTGGGAATCACCGTGGGGTCCCGATATGCCACTAAATCTAAGACATGGAACGTCAAACAGATCCCATAGCCTTCTGGCAGCTCAATCCCATACGCATTCGACCCAATTTGCTTCAAGACTCGGAAGGGTCCAGCACCGCGGGCCTGGAGTTTCTTCATGGCCCCCGAAGGAAACCATTCAGGCTTGACCCTGATCATGACGTACTCTCCCTTACGGAACTCACGGGCGTGTCGATGCGCGTCAGCTAACTTCTTATAACGTGCGTTGCTGGCCTCAAGGTGGTGATGATGCAGACTCCGAATAAGATGGGTAGACTCATACCTACGTGACTGCAGGGGTGGTCCTGGACATCCAAATATGGATATAATATGCCTATGACATCTACCATACTTGACAACACGGGGAGGACCTGGACAACCAAAGTATGACCTATCATGCACATGTGTCCTACTAAATATGGCAGACTCAGGAGGACGAATAACCCCAAACTCACTCATGACATTACCCCTATATGATGAGGGACATGGAGAAACATGAGAAAGAGACATGTGTCCCTGGCCTCCTAAACTCTGGCGTCTGGGTGTATGCGAGGTGAGATGTTGACTAGCAGGTCTGGATGAGGTGTGATAATGGACCTCCTCGATAAGGTGGGGAAAAGAATACGAGTCGAGAGGCTCACTAGGGAGGGGATCGAATGGGTCAAAGAAATGATGACCCCTCTCGATAGGTCCCTTTACTATACTTGCCCATGTCTGACATTCGCCCAGGTGCAGATGATCACCTTCAGGCGCTCTAATATATGGGGCAAGGGGCTCATGAGGGAGGCAAGGAAAGCTAGGTTCCTCCCTCGGGACCGTGATACCATAAGAGGGGACGAAGTCAACCTCCTCGGGAATGGGAAAGAATAAAAGGACCTCCGAGGTGATATGTCCCATGGTGTAGACTGAGGTAATAGACCCCAAAGCAGGGAGTGTAAAGCTATGACTATAGGGTTGGTCAGACCCTAAGGTCAACATATATGTCAACTCCCATTGACAATCTAAACTCCTAAGGAAGTCCTTCACATTTTCAAGAAAGCAGAAGGACCGAAAAGTGGTGTGAAAGGAGTTAAGGGGTACTATTGGGAGGGCTGGCTCCATGGAAGGGTAGCAAGGGATCGGAGCATCTAGAATTTGGCCCTTCCTTAACCAGCTAGCTAAAGGCCCTTCAATGACAAGTTCACCCTGGGGAGGCAAGAATGGCTCCAGATGAGGGTCAAAGGGAGCCTCTCCCTCAGGTGGGGAAAAGGGGTCCTCTATGATGTGGGTGGCACCTTGACTCTCCATCGAGTGTCTCGGGACAAGAGTGCCGGTCCCAACCTCCATAGGTTTAGGCACGACTGGGTGTTCCATGGGATCACTCCCTAACTCCTCAACCTCAGTTAGGTACTCCTCAGCCAACTCCTATTCAGCCTCGTAAGTCACTGGAACAAACCCAGGTGGGGCATCCTCCGAATGTGTGTCCTCCAAGATAGGAGAACGTAAAGGACACTGGTCAGAGAACTGGGCATCCCCACTATAGGGGGCCATAGGGGTGGGCCCCGGGAGTGGTGGGGGACATGAGCCCGGAGGCGGAGTGGATCACTGGGGATGGGTGGCTAGCGACACGGAGGTGGTCGGCGCAGCGCCGTCGTGGAAGACGAACTCGTCGGGAAGGTGAGATGGGTGTAAGGTGCAGGTCCTCTTGTCCAGGTCTATGGTCGCTCTTCTCTCCTGCAACCAAGTTCGCCCTAAAATGATGCATGGACCAACAAGTGTGCCGATCTTGCACTATGCGCCATCGTGATATAGAACGGGGCCGAACCACCATTGAAACTCGATAAAAGCTAAGCCACCGTGGAGAACAATCTCCCCAGTCTTAGAGAGAGACTCAACAATGTCCTGTGAGACCCAATTAGATGGAACCCTACTGATGAAGTTGATCTCCGTATGCAACCCATTAGGTAGGACCGCCACGGACATGACAGGGCGCTGGAACGACTCGGTCATCGGTATAGGGATCGGGTCTCCCGACGACTGAGTGGTAGGGGCGACACCTAGGGGTCATGCCATAAGAGCCTCGAATTGGGCCACCAGGGATGACCAATCTGACACGTGGGCTCGAGGAACCACCATGGGGCTGGCGGGGAGCTGGACATGCAAGACTCAACGAGACAAGGATAAAACTCTAACTAGACACAAACCTAAAATGACAATGCAATGGTAGGTTACCTAGATGAACTAAGAGACTCAATGCACCCTAGACAACCTAAAGACTTAAATGACCTAAGACCCCAATTTGTTAGAACAAACTGGTTCCCTAAGCTCTGATACCAATTTGATGCGGGACGGGACTGAAAAGGGCTAGGACCTACTAATGCAACAAAGTGCGGCCAGCACTCGCACGCCAAAGGCAAGCCGGGCGGCTGACCTCCGTAGCGTTCCTCCGGGTGGAGGCGTCTCTCAACAAGAAACTCAAGCCCAATGACCGTCCCTATGAGGGAAGCGTGGGGATCTCAGCGGCTAAGGAACCGCCGTACGTCTAAGGGAATCTAGTCCGAGCTCGGCGCTCGACTAGGGCTACGGGACGGGTGCTCTCAACTCACATCCACGCGGTGACTAACAAATGAGCTAGGAACCTAAACACTCACGCGGCATACTAGAAAGCATACTAGTAAAGCAAAATGCCAACAAAGAGGAGCGTCGCACGTACCTCCACGCCTAGGCGTGGGGAAGAAACCCCGGCCGAGATCAACAACCCCGATACACAGGATGAATAAAAAATTACAATTCCAACCAAAATGCCCACTCCTCGCAGGGAGATAACAGGCTACAACATAGGGATTCGGGGCTGCCAAAGTACGGGTTGACGGGCGGCACTCGGTGAAGGTTTGGCCGCGAGGAGGACCCGAGCAGTGGTCAGCAGGTTCGCAGCAATGCGCGACTCGGCGGCGGAAGCTCCCACGGCATGGTCCGGTGTCCGATTGAGGTGCCGTCAGTGAGGGTGCGTAGCTAGGTCACGAGAGGAAGCCTCGGCCAAAGGGGGTGCGCCGATTCTTTCCGTGGAAGCCGGGGGCGAACCTGCAAGTCATGATAGGGATTCTGCTCACAGAACAGCGCGCTCGAGCGGTAAAAATGATAACTTGTTGCTCCGGTAGGCGAACGGGGCGCCGCTTGAGGGAGGACGTCGGGGACGCAGAGCAGCAGGTCCCGACCGAAGGGATCGGTCATATCTGGTCGAGGTTGGCCGGGAGAACCTCTACAAGGCATTGCTGATCCTGGGTTCGGACTGCACAGGTTGATCTGCGCGGTCCCACGAGAATTGACGCCACGCTCAGCACCGACATAGAAATGAAGCGTGGTCGGCGGCGTTGGAAAGAGGACAAAGAGAGTTACGATCCCTGAAGAGACCAGATCCAAGCTCGGAGTTGTCAGTCCTGTGGAAATTTCGCAATAGGACGGACAGAACCTGGCTTGCAGAGAGAGAGGGTCCTGCGCGAGCTCACGAAGAAAATCGGCACCGGCGATGTAGACCTCGGATCGAGACGAAACTAAAGCCCACACGTCGCTGACTCGTATAAGTATCTCCAGAAAAAGGAAGAGGCTCAGATTCAACCAGGTCCGGATGGGGGCGCCGCTGAAACTCGGGGTAGAAATCTGGTGAGCAGATCCGTGCCCCTAATGAACACCGAGCTCAAACTAGACTCCCCTAGGCGTTCGGTGGTTCCTTAGCCGCTGAGATCCCCGCGCTTCCCTCATAGGGACAGTCATTGGGCTTGAATTTCTTGTTGAGAGACACCTCCACCAGGAGGAACGCTACGGAGGTCAGCCGCCCAACTTGCCTTTGGCGTGCGAGTGCTGGCCGCACTTCGTTGTAGTCGTAGGTCTTAGCCCGTTTCAGTCCCGTACCGCATCATCAGGCTTTTGTGGTCTGAGTAGACCGTGAACTTTTCTCCATAAAGATAATGACGCCAAATTTTTAAGGCGAAAATAACCGCTGCTAATTCCAGATCATGTACGGGATAGTTTTCCTTGTGACGTTTCAATTGTCTTGAAGAATAACAGATTACTTTTCCATTCTGCATGAGAACGCATCCTAAGCCAATGCCAGACGCATCCGTATACACTTCGAATCCACCACCCTCCATTGGTAGTGACAAAACAGGGGCTATCGTAAGATGATTCTTAAGAGTTTGGAAACTCTTCTCACATTCCTCTGACCAGATAAAAAGATTTTCTTTTTTTTGTGAGTCTAGTTAAAGGAACTGCTATCTTTGAGAAGTCCTTAATGAATCTTCTATAATAACCAGCTAGACACAGAAAGCTTCTTACTTCAGACACAGTCGTAGGCCGACTCCAATTCTTGACAGCATCTACCTTAGAAGGATCCACAGTAATACCTTCCTTTGAAATAATGTGACCTAGGAATGAGACTTCCTCGAGCCAGAATTCACACTTATTGAGTTTGGCTTAAAGCTTGTGCTCTCTAAGTGTTTGTAAAGCTATTTTCAAATGTTGTTCATGTTCCTCTTTTGTCTTGGAATATATCATGATATCGTCAATGAAGACGACAATGAACTGGTCCAGATATGGCTGGAAGACATTGTTCATAAGTTGTATGAATGTTGTTGGGGTATTAGTTAATCCAAACGGCATTACCATGAATTCATAGTGGCCATAACGACTTCAAAAAGTCAATTTATAAATGTCCTCTTCTTTAATTCTAAGCTGATGATAACCTGATCTGAGGTCAATCTTAGATAAATATTCTGCTCCTGAAAGCTGATCGAAGAGCTTATCAATACGCGGCAACGGATACTTATTTTTAATTGTAAGCTGATTCAGTCGCCGGTAATCGATGCATAGCCTGAGAGAACCATCCTTCTTCTTAACAAATAGAACCGGCGCACCCCAAGGGGATGTGCTAGGTCTGATGAAGCCCTTGTCTAGTAGTTCTTGCAACTGCCTTTTCAATTCCTTAAGCTCCGTGGGGGACATCTTGTAAGGGGCTATAGAAACAGGTGCTGCACCTGGAATGAGTTCAATGGTGAAGTTTACTTCCCTCTCGGGTGGTAAACTGGGTAGTTCCGATGGAAACACGTCTGGGAACTCATTTATAATAGGGATGTCTGCTATGCAAATTTCTTTGGATTCGGTGATAATGACAGAAGCAAGAAAAACTTCACATCCTTGCGAGATAAGTTTGCAAGCGTGAAGTGAGGATATGATAGTGGGGTGTTTCTTGAACTTGATGCCAAGAAAAGAGAATCTTGGAAGATCGGGCTTTTGAAAGGATATAATCCTATTTCGGCAATTAATATAAGCATCATGATCTACAAGCCAATCTACCCCTAGAATGGCATCATAACCTTTCATGTCAAGGCATACTAGATTTCTGGGAAGATAATGACCTTCTACTATCACTTCGCTATCAGGATAATAGTCGGTAAGCTTTGTTCCAGATCCTAAGGGTGTGGAAATAGCGAGATCTGAAGGTAAGGGAACCGATGCGATTGGTAATGTTTTAGCAAAAGTAGTGGAGATAAAAGAATGAGAGGCACCCGTATCAAATAGCATAAATGCAGGATGAGAACAAATTTGAAGAGTACCTTCCATAAGCCCATCATCCCTGGGCACTTCCTCTTCTTCTAGAACAGCATTGAGGCGAGCCTGCCTCCTACGTCCTCCACCAGATGATTGGTCCTTCATACGGGGGCATTCCGGCATGTGATGCTCCCTGCTTCCACAACGTAAACAAGCGCCGAGACGCTTCCAACACTCCTCAGTCGAATGACCAAACTTTTCACAAAATGTGCAAGCCATGGCGACCTGCTCCTTCTCATCCTTGACTTTCTTTTGCTTATGGGAACTTCCACCATTCCCATTCCTGGATCTCTTTTTACTATCACGTCTTTTGTAAGGCTCCGTGATGCTGAACGTTTCTTTCTTATAACGCCGATCTGAGCGTCGGCTTGATTCTTCTCCTTTCTCTTTCAATTTTTTGGCCTTCTCTAAGGTCCTTTCGCATAGGTATGCCCGCTGAACCATCTCCGCATAAGTACGGATGTTTTGGGTCCTGAGCTGTGGGATGAAACCGAGTCATAACCCATCCATAAACCGATTTTTCTTCAATAAATCGGTGCTGATAAGATGTGGTATGTAAGGTGCAAGCCCTGAGAATTGTAGTTCATATTCGGCAACCGTCATCATTCCTTGCCAAAGAGCGATGAACTCCATAGCCTTTCGTTCTTTTACGTGCTCAGAAAAGTACTTGGCACAGAATAGGGTAAGAAAACCGTCCCATGTATGAGGTGCATTGGCTGGAGGTGCCGGACTGACTTCCACCATGTGCGAGCATCTTTTTTGAGTTGAAAGGTTACGAGACGCACCTTCCCCTGATCGGTGCATTGGATGACATCAAATATACGATTCATTTCGTCTATCCAGTTCTCCGCATCGTCAGGATTAGACGAACCATAGAATCGCAGAGGATTTAAACATCAGAAATTACGATGTAGGTCACCAGCCCTTGCCCCTGCGCCACCTTGCGCTATAGTTTGTAATGCCTGAGTAAGGCCGGCAACTGTTTGTTGCATACCATCCCAATCTACACAATGAGCCATTCGTAAGATAAGGTACTTGAGAGAAAATAACAACTTGTTATTTCTCATGAAATTGGAATGAACAAAATAAATCTTAAAGCTAATTAACTATCTTATCCCGGCTCTACCCAATTCTCACATGGGTATGGAACTTCTTCCTTAGTTCATAGGTAGGGGTCCTAAAACCTTGAACTTATCCTATGACATGACTCTTCTTCCTAAGTCCTGAGACTTAGGCTCTGATACCAACTTAACTGTCACGCCGCGAACAGCCGGCATGGTAAGCCTCTTGCGAGCAAGAACAATCAGAGCGCAAGACAATCACACTTAAAGATGCAATTGCACAATATATATATTCAAACTCCCACTTTATTTCATTGATGATCAAATATTCAAATACATCCACTAATTCAATTTCCATTATGCACTAGACTCAAGAAATAGGAAAATTACATAGACTCAATCTAAACAATATAGACTTTCCTAAGTCTGCACTCTCATCTTGACAATACTTTCATTCGCTCTTGGACCCGCTACTTGTATAACCCGAATCCGAATTCGAATCACTTCCATCTCCTGAAAAGATTAGAAATAGGTAATGAGCACACTTGTCCAGTAGGTATCTTCGCATCAACATGAAGGCACTATTAAAGTAATTAATAATTTAGCTCTAAGAATAAGGTAAAAATCATGCGAATGCGATCAATCATGCGATTAAACCAAAGTAACCAGACGATCATGTAAGTTAGAATGAGAACAAGTACAAACTAGCAAGAATGTAACAAGAACATGATATTTTCATGAACAAGAATGTATCGACAATGTACTAGCAAGCCACATAATCATCACTCTAGTATCTTTTGCTTATGAGCAAGTACTTCGTGAATTTCTGTGAAATATCAAGCAAGAAATTCATGTACAAGAATGTCATGTCGTGCCGTGGATTTTCACTTATTTATAAAGAAAGTACTCCCAGCGTAATGCGACGCCAGTAGCATCATACCCCATAGTTTAAAAAATAGTATATTTCTGACAATCAGCCGAGGGGACTAGCATAGAGCCCTTGAACATAATCAGTGCTCGATCGCATCTTCAAGTATAAATCAAGTTACTTCCACGCATGTTAACAATAAATTATGGCCAAGAATGTAATAAGTTCAATAAGCTCATGGTAACAATAATTCAATGAATTAATGCTTCAATAAGAATTATGAGGAATCAAGAATGACTTAAGCAAGGTTATGCTTATGGAAATAAATCGGCAGCATAACGATACGTTCTTTATCTTCCATTCATTATATTAGGTTTCTTGATCAATATGATAAATTCTAGATCATTAATAGTTCATCTAGAACCCTTGGAATATCAACCCTTGGTCCACCTTGGGTTAAAATACTCAAGCAGTGTGACGGTCGTGTACTGGGCCATTACATGATGTGATGCTCCAGTATTGGGCCGTTACATTAGTCTAAATCCAGAATTTAGAAATCGGATTCAGTGGAATGTGACGGTCGTATATTGGGTCGTTACTTGTGCCCGACGGTCCAATATAGAGCCGTTACATTACTAATAACCAAAAATAACGATAGTGTAATCTAATCAATGGGCTTTGATGGTACAACCAACTCGAAGTCCTAGTGGGAATCCCAGGCTCGTGGAGAATTACGGAGGCCTTGAAATAAGATTTCCTAGTCCATTGGAAGGAATATCCAATAGAGAGGTCCTCATGTCCAAGAATAATGTTCCTATAGTGCAAAGTGAACTAATGGACAACATACCGGAGTATGTGCCATGTACTTAAAGAAAATGACTTTATAGATAGAGGAAGAATGTGTAACATTGTGAAATCATTCGGAAACTCCGTCATTACAATATTTGGAAAATCATGATTTAGAATATAAAACTATAAGGTTTTAGCCAATGAAATTAACATAACTTGAAATAGTTCAAAATGCCTAGATCATGCAGATTCCAATATGAATTAGTAAGTAAACTTAAAATCATAATAACAGGTCAAAACTTAGTTAACTAGGCTTATTTATAAGTTAACTTAACTGGTTACTATTCTATCATGGGCTGACAGAACATAGAGTCTAACGGTCTAACAAGAGAGCGTCACAGTGCTTGTGACGGTCTATCGAGGGGCCGTTACAGTAATGTAACGCTCCTGTCATGGTGCGTTGGAGACAACAGTGAAATGAAAACTTAACATAGTGTGTGACGGTCGGCTGTAAGGCCGTTATATCATGTGACGGTCTTACCCTGATCCGTTAGAGCCTCTGCTGACAGCAATAAATAACAATGACCTAAGTTTCAACTCGCATCATGTCTGAAAATCATACATATAACTTCCTACATGATAGAATGAAGGCTAAACGAATATCATGCATGGGTTCTCTGTGAATTTCACAAGGAAGTTTCTTTTTAATTTAGTTAGGGCTAAGAATATAGATATATGCATGTCTCCACTAAAACATGAAATTCATGAGCTAAAGTGCATGTAATTCAAGCAAAATCAAAGGACTTTTATCCCTAACATGTTGTTTTTGCCGTTCATGAGATAACCTACCTCTTCTAAAACCTTTAAACTTCGAAATTGATGCTAGATGTTACCCTTAGACCCTTGCACTTCTTGTGATAAATCAGCAACTTCAATATGCTCTATTTCCTCAGCCTCTTGACCTAAGGACGTGGAATTTTGAGAGTAAGAAGATGAAACTATTGGGTACAAAAAGTTCTAAAGGATCAAATTCTAATTATCTCGTTTAGACGTCCTAATCTATGGATCTTCAGGGGTCTTGCGTTCAGATTCCTGGGTTGCTAAGGTTAAATCAGCAACTTTGGAAGCTTCTATCTTCTTGGTTGCTTGATCTCCTAGCATGAAATTTGGAGAACTATTAGACTATAATATACTAGATAAAATCTTCTAAAGAACTTACCCGAAATTATGACACTTTACCTTGATTCTTCACGGGCCAAAAGTAAGGGTCGCTCAGTTCAGAATTAGGTCCTATTTATAGGGTTTTGGCTAGGGTTTGAAGATTAGATCGATTCTAGAGTCCTTAATTTGCCATAATCTAATCCCCAAGAGTCCTTAGTAATGTTATAACTCTTCCCAAGTCTATCTCTAGTGGATAAGATCCCAAAGTTTTAATCTTTTTACTCGTTCTTTCTTTCACAGAACTAACAGGGTGTAACGTGTCTAGCCTGGTGCGTTACAAGCATGTGACGGTCGCACGATGGACCGTTACATTCAACGTGTATAGAGTTTCAATTTAATAAAACTCTTTTATTCGATTATCCTATAATTATGTATATAATTAGTATTTATCCTTAAAATACGTGAATAGGCTAAATAACCTTCTAGAATATGGGCCAAACTTAATGGGCTTGGTCCTTAAACCTTTTAGATTTTTGTGTAAATAGACTTGGTTAATTATTTAACCTAATTGGGCCTTGTAATGACTTATTAATCTAATAATCCATTCCGTAATATATTTAGGCCTTTAAAAATTTTAAAAAATTATTTATATAAATTCTGGGGCACTACACAAGAAGACCCGCGATATGGGCCAAAAACCCGATAGAAACTGTGAGACAGGAAAACACCGTCCATTCAGAAAGGTGCTATATCAAGAAATAATGTCTTTTTAAAGAGTCGCTCAATCAATATTTTACATAATTTTAATTAATTTTATAGTAATTGGCATCCTTTCATAAAGGCGCTATATTTATAAATAGCGTCCATGCTTCTGACGCAAATTCATGATTTTTCCATATTGTATTCTATTTTAATAATTTTTCAGGAAACAACGTCTCTCTATAGAGGCCCTATTTGTTAAGTAGCGATTGTTTGGATGGTCGCCCATTCTTTTTAGTTGCAAAGCATTGTACACCAGCTAGATACGTTTACTGAGACAAAATACTATTCAATTTCTAAGATTGGCATGAACAGTAGCATAATGATGTTTACGAGGAGTTACAAGGAACTAAAGACATGGTCACGTAGAGAAAATTTTGCAGATCCTATGAACATGCTCATAATAATTAATATACATCAGGTTACATAGTTATTTAATTTTAAAGATGTGTCGATTATTAATTCGGTTATAAGTAAATAGCGTTAGTGAGTTGGTCGCTCATTAATTGGCGGCTAGCAGATTGTTGCTAATTCAAGAATTAGCGCCCGCCTACTCGGTCATTCATTAATCAATGGCTAGCTGACAGTCGTAGATTCAACAATTTGTGGCCACTATAGTGGTCGCTATTCTCATGCAAACAGCAAACAATTTCTACGTAAAATCTGAAGAAACAGGGATCATGGAGATGAGATATTAAGCAGGATGCATGCAACACCTATTATTATAATCTTATGCTATAGTTCTTGAGAAAACCTACCTCTTTGTGTGGATGAAGAGGCTACAGGAAGTAGGGGTTTGTATGTAGCAGAGGAAGAAACGAAAGAAGAAGCAGGAGCTTCTTCTCATGGCAGCGATGCAGAGCCACTCTGTAACAGCAGCAGCGGCACGTAGGAAGCAGCAGAGGAGGAAGAGCAACACGGGAAGAAGACCCACGGCAGTACCTCGTCGAACGCAGCAGTAGAAGGATGCTTTTGCATCGATCAAGGGTCTTATTTATATAAGAAGGGGATCCTACGGGCCAGATTCCTAATGGGGATTAAGCTTCCCATGAAAGAATCCTAATTGGTCCAAAGTTTCCCATGCAACTAATCCCTTTTGAAACCTTCAGCCGCCTTCCCAATTGGGTTCAAAAACCCTAACACCCCAGGCAAGCTTCGAACGTGATAAGGGTTTTCGGATGACTAAGACTCCATTATATGTATGTATTTATATACATACCCTTAACTCTAATCATAAGGCCCCTTTATATTAACCATAAGGCCCATTAGTCCTTTTAGTCTAAACCTATATACGTGAGGCCCATATATATGGGTTGGGCTTTAGATGCTAATTGGTTATTGGGTTTCTCAAGTGAGAGGGTTTATCATATCTATTTTAGTTGGGCCTTTGAATTTATTTTAAATTATTTAGGAATTTTATTTCTATAGGTTTTATCCGGGGTGCTACAAAGTCTCATTCCTTGGCCAGATTATTTCAAAGGAAGATATCGTTGTGGATCCTTCTAAGGTCGAAGCTGTCAAGAATTGGAGCCGACCGATAACAATATCTGAAATTAAGAGTTTTCTTGGGTTGGCTGGCTATTATCGGCGGTTCATAAAAGCTTTCTCTAAATCGCCGTACCTCTGACCAGACTTATAAGAAAAGAAAATCATTTTATATGGTCAAAGGATTGTGAAGGGAGTTTCTTGACTCTCAAGAAACATCCTACCACGTCACCTGTATTAGCACTACCCGCTAAAGGTGGTGGTTTTGAAGTCTATACCGACGCATCAGGCATTGGCCTTGGGTGTGTCCTTATGCAACATGGAAAGGTGATTTGTTATGCTTCGAGGCAATTGAAGCGGCATGAGGAGAATTATCCAGTGCATGATCTGGAATTAGCTGCGGTTATCTTCGCCTTGAAGATATGGCCACATTACCTTTATGGGGAGAAATTCACTGTATTCTTAGACCATAAAAGTCTGAAATATCTCTTCTCCCAGAAGGATTTAAACATGAGGCAAAGAAGATGTGAAGAATATTTAAAGGACTTCGAATTTTCTATTCAATACCACCATGGCAAAGCAAATGCTATAGCAGATGCTCTCAGCAGGAAACCACTGGCAACATTATCAAGTCTCAGGAGAGGTATGACCAACCTTATAGAAGATTTTGCTCAGCTAAATCTAAATATTGACATGGAGAACGAGAGGTGTATTATCGCCAACATCAGGTCACAACCTACATTAATAGAAGATCTAGTCAAACTTCAAGAGAATGACCCTATACTGGTGGAGATCAAAGCTAATATTGATTAACGACCAGATTTCTCCGTCATAATTGATGGAAGATTACTATTTCGAGGTCGGATCTGTGTACCAGATCATGAGGAGACGAAGAAGCTAATTATGGAAGAAGCCCACAAAATGAGGTATGCTATTCACCCTGGTGCTACCAAGATGTACCAAGACTTAAAGAGAAATTTCTGGTGGCCCAACATGAAGAGAGAAGTGGCAGACTTTGTATCTCGCTGCCTCACTTGTCAACATGTTAAAGCGGAACACTTAAAGTCCGCTGGAAAGTTACATCCCTTGGAAATTTCCGAGTGGAAATGGGAGAGTATATGGATTGATTTTATCATGTGTTTGCCAAAGACAAGAGGCGGACATGATGGTATTTGGGTGATCATAGATTGATTGACAAAATCTACACAATTTTTACTTATTAAAAGTCAATGGTCTGTGGCTATTCTAGCAGCCTTATACATAAAGGAGATTGTTAAATTACATGGAGTCCCTGTCACTATTATATTTGATAGAGACCCTTTCACATCATAATTTTGGGAGGGTCTACAACATTCCTTAGGGACCCGGTTAAATTTCAGCACTGCTTTTCATCTACAAATGAATGGTCAAACTGAAAGAACAAACCATGTGATAGAGGATATGCTTAGGGCATGTGCTATTGATTTTGGTGGAAGTTGGCACGACCACTTGCCTCTAGTTGATTTTGCCTACAATATAGCTATCAAGCTAGTATACAAATGGCACCGTTCGAGACATTATATGGAAGGAGTTGCCGTTCACCAATCTGCTGGAATGAAGTTGGGTAAAAATAACTTCTAGGCCCGGAACTTATTAGAGATACAAGTGAGAAGATTAAATTGATTAGGGAAAGGCTCCAGGTGGCTCAATCAAGGCAAAAGACATATGCGGATACAAGAAGAAGAGACCTGAAATTTCAAGTGGGAGACCACGTGTTTCTCAAGGTTTCCCCAGGTCATGGAATTAGAAGATTCGATATCAAGGGCAAGTTTACTCCGAGATTTATTGGCCCTTTTGAAATCTTTTAAAGGGTTGGTGAGGTCACTTATCGGATAGCTTTGTCGCCACAATTATCTGGAGTTCATGATATGTTCCATGTCTCAATGCTCAAAAGGTACGTTCATGACATATTTCATGTCATCAGTCATGACGATCTTGTAATACAGAAAGACCTAACATATGAGCAAAGGCGACTCAAAATACTGGATCGAGAAGTACGCCAGCTTCGGAATAGAACCATTCCCATGGTAAAAGTCCGGTGGAATAAAAGTCTAGACCAAGAAGCAACATGGGAGATGGAGGAAGCTATGAGCAAGAGGTTTTCGGAGCTATTTGATTGTAAGTAAAATGCACTCTCCACATATCCCATACAATAAATTTGAGGACCAAATTCTTCTTAAGTGGGGGAGGGTGTAGCACCCCAAAAATTTATGTGATTTTTTAGGAATTAAATATAATTAATTAAGCTTAAAATAAAATAACTATTGATTTAATGGGTTATTTAAAATTTATTAAAGGCCCAATTACTTGTAGACCATTAAGACCATTTAAATTGGGCCCATAGACCAAATTCTAAGGCTTTTAGGCCCAAGTCCAGCCCTAGAGACCTATTAGGATTATTTCCCTATTTTAACTAGATAAATAGGGATATTTAAGAGAGGAGTTTGAGTTAAATTCAAATCTCCCACGCCCAAGCAAGAGGCGATCTATCGCAAGACCGCTAGCTGGTGAAGGCGGTCCAGACCAGACCACCACCTTGTTCCGTAAACGGAACGTGTTAAACCCCTAAAGTTTGGATTTTTATCCACCCAAATCGTCAGGGATCGATATGATCTGGCATGGGTACTTATCTAGGACTCTTAGGGGATTGAATTGACACCCCGTAGGACTCCTAATTTGATTTAAAACCTTAGCCCTAGGCCATTCCCTATAAATAGGTCCTAGATCCATCCTACGCAAACCCTAATTTTGGATCGCGTGGTACGAAGGTATAGTATCGTTGTCTTGAGTTCTTCCTTTAGTAGTTTTTATTCCCCTTAGTATCTTCTAACCCTCTGCAAATTTTTGTGTTAGGAGGTCAAGCGTCTAAGGAGTTAGAGCATCTGGAAGTCGCCATTTTTACGCAGGACGCGTAGGAACCAGCACTCTCTTCTGGCGAGAAATTATCTGAGTAGAGCAATCCTGATGGGAATCGACGCCGAGCATGTACTTTTTCTTTTGTATTTATGTCCTTTTAATTTGTGTTTATATCCTTGGGACAGTATGTACGCAAATGTAAGGCTTTATAAGCCAATGAGTCATTCCCATGGATTGTGTGGGTTTTTATGCAAATGTGTAGTAGGTCCAGCTAGGGGCCCCTCCCCTTCCCCATTGGTCCACCTCATCCAAGTGGGGCTGGACAACCATCCTAGGTGGCCATCTAGAAGGTTTGAATGCTAATTGACCACATGGGAGATAAGTGGTGTAAAATATCAAAGTTGGCCACCTACCTTACCTACCTAGTCAAAGGAGTGCCCCCTACATATGTAATTTATTTATTTTGAGTTTTGATCACATGGGAGAAGAAAATGGCATTATTCCCACGAAATTATCAGCCCCCCACTCCTTGCCATTTTCTATATAAGCCTATGTATAGTGTCATTAGAAATTAATGAAGAGAAAATTGTTGGAAAATCAAGAGTGTTCTTGAGCCCCTCCTCTCTCCCTCTGGTTCCTCTCCTCCAACCTCCATTTCTAGAGTGATTTCATCTTCTATCATCCCCTCGTCACCTCCGGTGATCATCTGTGCCGCCGCCGCCGCCGTTCGTGCCACCTTCGAGCCGCCACGGAATCATCTTCGGTTTTCTGTCCTGTTGGACAAAGGTGTCTTCACGAAAATCCTTCTATCAGCCACGGCCTCTTCGTGGATTAAAATTTTTATGGTGTGTTCCTATCTTCTAGCCCCTCCTCCACAAAACATGCCAGGTCCAAAATCCATCGTTTGTTATTTTTACATTTTCAGTCTTTAATCATTCCCAGATCTGTCCTGTCTCTGTCTACAGTGACAGCAGCCCTGTTTTTCCCACCTCCGGCCATCTTTTTGATTTGTCCAAACTCTCCCAATTTTACTAGGAGTTCTGTCCATCACCCTCTACATCCAAAAAGTTTCTTAATTTTTTATCATCCTTCTATCTATTTTTAGAAATTCATGTTCTTCCTCAGCTACAGTGTTGTCAGCCAGATTCCAGATCCGACCTACTGCTAGTGCAAACATCATAGAAATTTGTAGCCTTCCCCAAATCCAGATCCAAAAATAGTCATGGTTTCATAGCGTGATTTCCACAACTTTCTTGAAGAACACAACCCCAGATTCGGACGTCTACCTTGCTGTCAAAGGCAATCCACAGAAAAGTTCTCTGCTAACCTGAGAGTTCAGACACTGTACCACAGCAACCTTCAAAATTCGCCAATCAGAAGTACAGGCTTGATTATTTTTCTGTAATCACCTTGGGTTGAAGCCCTTTGAAGCATATTTCCAACGGCGCCGGTTTCGTCGCATTCCGACATCGAGGCTGATCGCAGCGTCCATTCTCGCCAGAGCGCGGGCCGAAAAATAGAACCGGCAGGTCCGTGGCCGGTTATTCCGACCGGTGCCGATTGGAGCTGCTCGGCCTCCGGCCGGCGAACCAGCGTGCCGCCAGCCCGGGGAACGCTTCCATAAGTGTCCCCACTACCGCGGTGTCACCGGGTCCCACTCGACCCCTCCGGACAGCACGTGGGCCCCACCGTCACTAGTTTGGGTGCTGCCGAAGAGACGCGAGAAGCCGCCCGTCAACCCGAATTCGGTCCTCCCGGGCCCGTTTGTGTAGCCCTTTACCTCCCTGCGTGGAGTGGACAGTAATTCATTTGCTGTAATCTTTATGTATTAACTGTCCCGGGAGTACGAGTTTCGGCCGGGTCCGTCGTCCCCACGCCGAGCGCGTGGCGGTATCGCATTCGCTCCCTTACTTGGCATTTTGCTTACTTCATATATATTTGTTTATGCCGCTGCTAGAGAGCATGTGTAGGGATATCTAGCTCGCTTTATCTATTCATTACCGCTACTGCGAGAGAGTGCGAGACCGTCCCGTGACCCGATCCGGGCACACGAGAGAGCCGATCACCCTAGCTCACTGCCGGTTTCTCAACCGCGCACGTCCGACGCTTCCCTTGTTAAGGGGCAGTCACGAGCTTGTCGTATCCGTGGTCCCGTCCCGCATCAAATCCAAGAGGTAGGTTATCTCATGTTGGCTTAAACATCAAGGTAGGAACAAAAGCCCTCTATTACCTCGGGATTTCATGCACTATACACGAAGTATTCAACATTTTTCTATGACTGCGGAATTATGTTTTTCACTACCTGCTAGCCCTGCACTCTTAATTAAAAGATAAGATCTTTGAGGCAATTCATGCACTTTCATTCCATAAACTCATCCTAAGCATGCTATTCTGTGTTATCTTCCTATTCTCTATGATTTTCATGCATTATTTGTCGTAGTATAGGCTCTGTACGCGGGACTTACCTTCTGTCTGTTGCAGACAGAAGGCGGTCATGTAGCGACTGCTACTTCCAAGAGGCGGCCCTGGACCGACCGCTACCTGGTTTCTGTGACCAGGATAAACCTTGTTCAATCCCTATTATATCTTATAGTTATCATGTTATAAGTTTATGGTATTTCATTATATTCATAGTTTTTGTCATATCATGATTCATGTTGGCATGTTTTAAAGTCTATTTTGACATATGTAGTTTCATGCCACATCTCTATAGTTTTGTATTTAAGGATTTTTCATGTAAGTTCCTACACATCTGATGGGGGCATCCCTTGTCCCTCCACTTTTTTTTGAAGCTCAAATGGATCGACGGCATGAGTCATTATGTTCTTCACATTTTTCTGAGTCTATCCATGTAATTTTCATATTTTCTTTGAGTCATAAACTATGTAATTTTCCCTTTATTTGAGTCATGTACCTAGGTTAGTGGGTTATCTACCTAAGTCTATGAGTCATTAGGTTGGTTTGAGTAGCCAAATGGGCCCAAAAGATGGGCTTGGCCCATGGGCGCCCCCACCTGGATAGGCTAGTCATTAGTTAGTTTGTTCAAGGTCATTTTAGTCCATGAAATTGTGTGAGCCTATAAATAGGCCCCCACTCCTCTCATATGTAACAACCTTTTATGATCAATTTAAATCAAGTGAGTTTTAGTGTCTTATTAGAGTGGATTCTCCAAATCTCTCTCTCTCTCTAAGGGGTGGATTCCCCTCTCTCTTTCTCTCTCTCTTCTCTCTCTCTCCAAGAGGAGGGGGGCGCCCCTTTCTCTCTCCTCCCCCCTCTCTCTCTCCTCCACATCATCAACCCTTCCCCTCCCCTCATTACTCATCCTCCCAACTACCCCAACCCTCATTACTCCCCTAGTCCCAAGAGACCCTCCACCACTCCATACTCCACCACCCAACCACCAACTACCCAATCCCCTTCCCTAAGCACCCTCTCATCTCCCAAGGGAGAACTCCCCACTTCCCAAGCACCCCTTCCATTCCCCAACACAACCATTCCCATCCCCAAAGCCCCATTAACCACCCCATTAGTCAATTTTCAAACCTTGGAGAGAGAACTCTCCTTCCCTCTTCCCCACCCATCCCAAATTCGCAGCTCCTCCTCCCACCACCTGTTAGACCCCCTTCCAGACCCCATTCTTCCCCTCCCACACCTTGGAACACCCCTCCTAGACCCCCTCACAGCCAGGGTTCTCCCCACACTCATCCACCCCCATTTCCCCTCCCATATACCCCATTTCCCCCCCACCATCTTCAACCTACAGTTCTCAGTTCGCAGGCAGCAGAAGAGTGCCCAGTTGCAGAGGCTGCCACATCTTCACCTGGAAGCTTCAGAGGGCATACCATATACCGGTGGAATCGTCGTCCAGTCTACTTCGCAACAGTGGTGGTCCCATCCCTTTCGAAGCTCGTGGTCACCCAGGGGAGCCGTTCTTCTCCGACTGCGCAAGATAGATCCAATCAGCAACCTAAGGACACTTCCAGAAGTTCTCACGGTCACATTCCTCCGTTTCTTGAAGCACCACTTGGCCGAGAGCTTCTACAATGAGTCACCTTCCATATCCAAGAAGCGGCGCCTCGATCGACCTCCGGAGCGACACTTTCTCAATTTTCTCCCTCAGGTGTGCTGCTCTGTCCACTCCGGGACTGAACAGACACTTGTCCACTGATCGGGCTGCTCAGGTCTACTCCAATGACTTCTGTCTTTCCTGTGGGTCACGTTTCGAAGAAGACTCGACAACGAATCCGTCGACTCCAGCCCCGCCTAATTCCGAGCTCTGAAGCATCCGTGGAGTCTTCATCTTCTTGCTGTTGTGTTCCTAAAGTAGATAGAGGCATAGTTCTGCCTCCCTGTTCGTGCCTCTGCCCCGACCAGCACCGACTTTCCAAAATTCTAAAAAATTTTGGATGACTTCCTGGGTCTCCTACGAAGATTTTCCTGCTGGTCTCATCACCAAAAAAATTTGGGAGCAGCCACAGCGGCATCATCTTCGACTTCATGTCCCCTGTTCCAGAGGGCGGACAGAACCGTCGGTGTTCTATCAATTAGTTCCTAGGCCGGTTCTCCCCTTCCCTAGCTTGGCCGGCTGAAGGCCCCTCCCTGCGTGGAGGTAGTTTTGGCTGTATCAACTTAACCCCCACCCCGAGATCCCCTCCTTGCAAGGGGTGTAGTTCATGTAATAATTCAAGTCGCAGGTTTGAAGCTTTATCGACGCGGCGTGCTGGTGCATACCCTCGCCTCCCCGCTCGCCCCCGTCTCCGGCCGGAGTCGGCGTCTTCATGCCGACTAGGTGAGCCTTGGTCCCCTCTTGGCTGGTTTAAATTCCTTGCTTAGCATAGTATTACCGTTATTGCTTCGTCGGACGGAGAGTGAGAGCTCGGCCCATAATTGCCATTTATGTGAGTGATCACCGCGGGTGAGTTGTTAGTGATCTCCTACATCCCACACCCTTGGTGTGCTAGCCGCCTGTGAGTTGGGCATCCCTGGCCCATTTGGGATTCTCCCCAAGCTAGCCAACCATTGGAGCATCAAGGTCCCACCTCGGACCCTCTCCATCATCGCCGAGTTGCTTACGGGCACTAGTGTGCGCCACGCGAGTGAGTTCGCTAGAGTAAGTCTGCCGCTCCAAGATACTTGCTTGCAATTGTAGGTCCAAGGGCATTCGGTCTTGTGACTATCACCCCAAGGGATGCCTACCACTAACACACATGACCTCCCTGGCCATGTCAACTACCTCATGAAGGCCTTGACCTATGCCAATGAGCGGCTTGATAACCTATCGGGTCGACTCGACCAACTAGGAGAAAATGGGCCCGCCCCAATGGCGTATGATAGTAGGGCTCCTCCCCCACCTCCCATCTTTGATGGAACTCATCCTATTGACTATTTAGATTGGGAAGTCTCAATGGACCATTACTTCACTTGGTATCCCATGTCCGAGGATGAGAAAGTCCGATGTGCCAAATCACAACTTACCAAACGGGCTCAAACCTATTGGCTACAAATTGTCGGGCTAAGGATAATTAGAAGGGAAGATCCCATCACCACTTGGGGAAACATGAAGGAACAACTTAGGGCTAGATATGTGTCCCCTTCCTACTCAGATCACCAAAGCCCAAGGAGCACGTCAACTCCACCATCCCCACCCGACCAACCCAAGACTCTAATTCCCCAATTCCCCACAATACAACCAAAACCCAATTCCACAACCCACCTTACTCAAGGCCCTTTGGCCCCCACCTCCACCTCCACCCCTCACCTTACCCCTTCTCAAAAAGGAAAATGTCCTATGGAGATAGAAGTGAGTGAAATAACCTCGGGTAAGTGCGAGCCGGAATGTTATAGGTGCCACCAATTGGGGCACATCGCCGGACAATGCCCCACGAGGAAGCATCTTCCCATACCCCTAGTGGTTGAAACCTCTCCCACCCCGGCCACCATTACCCCTCCATTGTCCCCCAACAAGGACACTCCTCCCAAGGATAATCTTCCCGAACCCCCTCAACCCACCCATCTTCCACTTCCTACCCCAACCCAACCCCAACCTAGACCTCCACTACTTCCCTTACCAATCCCAACCCAAGCCCATGCTTGTTCACCACCTCGGGTGCACCACGCATCGACTATCACCAATTCCCCCGCATTAGACCTACCCACCCCATTATCATTAAAAGTTGAGACCCACACACTCACCCACACAGAAATGGATGCTAGTCCGGATCTGCAACCCACCATAAAGGAAATCCAAGAATCTCCACTTCCACCCACCTCTCCTAGTCCAGATCCTCAAGAGCCACACACCCTCACCGTGAATGAGTCCATACTCCAATGGCTCAAGCAAGGCCCCCCTATCCCTTGTTCACCCCCACACCTCTCACCCATGGGACATCAATCCCAAATTGTGGCCCTCCCCTCCTTTCACACCACGATCCAATCCTACTATGAGGTAGAGGGTTGGGATGATCTCCTCAAGGGCCTAGAGTGGCAATTATACTTGACTTGTTTGTTGACTCTAGGGGCGGACCGACCCAAGAGCCTTGACCTCATCCACCCATGTACCAGGTCTATCACCTCAGTTTGCACTATTGGTTGCTACACTAGCAACCTCCTTTTCCTACTCCCCATGGTGCAAGAGCCGATCCCGGTCCACTCCCCTACCATTGTGATTCCTAGAACCTTGACCAACCAAATCACCCCATACACCGGCCCAACCATTTCACTAGAAGAGGATGATTCGCCACCTTGTGAGGACCTTGAGGACATGGAGTATCTCTCTCTAGGTAACCCTTATCATGATCCCTTCCTATGGGAGTCTAGTTCCCCATGTGACCCACCCACCTTACTCACCACTCACC
Source organism: Amorphophallus konjac (assembly GCA_022559845.1). Taxonomy (NCBI): domain Eukaryota; kingdom Viridiplantae; phylum Streptophyta; class Magnoliopsida; order Alismatales; family Araceae; genus Amorphophallus; species Amorphophallus konjac. Next base: position 68,242,604 of record CM040117.1, read on the forward strand.
TTACCCTACCCCCACCCACCATGTTGGGCCAAACCCCTCCCTTCCTAGAATCGGGTTACACCATGGGAGCCTTGACCTTAGGCAACATACACCTTGGGATTGATGAATTACCCCACTCCATGATGTCCCCCTCCTTAGATCCCTTTGATCCATACGAGTGGAAGCTCAAGGGCCACCCCACACCCATGCACATGGAAGTCATCTCTAGGATAGGAATGCATGTGCCTAGGCATACCGCACCACTTGACATGATTCATAAGTCGGGTCCATTCATTCAGATCACCCACATGTCAAGTAGGAAGCATGAGTGGTCCATATTCAGATGTAATGGTCCACCTTCATTCATCATGAGTCTTAAGCATATTAGGAGTATTCATGGATGTCCGGGTCCTTCGGCACTTATCACACATACGCATGAGAGGGACATTTATGGATGCCCCGGTACTCCCAATTCCATCAAAGTCTCCATGGAATTTCTACATGATTGGTCTAAATATGGTTGTCCTGGCCCCCCTATGCATATCATACATTTCCCACTCACACCGCATCATAGTGCATGGCATATGCATCCAAGCAAGTATCAAGCAACAAGCGGTGAGATTCACAAGAAGCGGGCAAAAACTCATGAGCGCCACTGGGACTTCCAAGTTGGCAACTTGGCGATGATGACTTTGGAGTGGCTCTACCCTAGGGTCACCTCCAATTTGAGGGCACGAGGACTTGGACCTTCCCAAGTTCCAAGTAGCTTTGGCAAACCAGCTTATGGGTTGGACTTTCTAATGGGTTTTGGGATTCACCCCACTTCCCACGTGGCGGATCCGGCACCCTCTAAGGGCACCGTGATGGATCCTAGTGAGTGCCTTAAGCTTACACCTATCCTTGTGAGAGACACCTCGGAGTGCCACCACAAATTAGCCTGAGAGCCCGACGTGAGCACACGGTGGCAATACTAGGCAAGCAAGATCTCATTGCCAGCATGAGGGTGTGTCTGAGCCACTTTGAAAAGCTGAAGCACCATTTCCCGGCTATGGACGCGGGTTGAGTTCGGAGATCGTGGCTCGCCTGGAGATGCATTGGTGTACCACTTCCCCAGTTGACCCATACTCGACGGGGTCGAGTTCTCCCCACCCCAGGGGTATGATGGGGGCATCCCTTGTCCCTCCACTTTTTTTCGAAGCTCAAATGGATCGACGGCATGAGTCATTATGTTCTTCACATTTTTCTGAGTCTATCCATGTAATTTTCATATTTTCTTTGAGTCATAAACTATGTAATTTTCCCTTTATTTGAGTCATGTACCTAGGTTAGTGGGTTATCTAACTAAGTCTATGAGTCATTAGGTTGGTTTGAGTAGCCAAATGGGCCCGAAAGATGGGCTTGGCCCATGGGCGCCCCCCACCTGGATAGGCTAGTCATTAGTTAGTTTGTTCAAGGTCATTTTAGTCCATGAAATTGTGTGAGCCTATAAATAGGCCCCCACTCCTCTCATATGTAACAACCTTTTATGATCATTTTAAATCAAGTGAGTTTTAGTGTCTTATTAGAGTGGATTCTCCAAATCTCTCTCTCTCTCTAAGGGGTGGATTCCCCTCTCTCTTTCTCTCTCTCTTCTCTCTCTCTCTCTCCAAGAGGAGGGGGCGCCCCTTTCTCTCTCCTCCACATCATCAACCCTTCCCCTCCCCTCATTACTGATCCTCCCAACTACCCCAACCCTCATTACTCCACCCCTAGTCCCAAGAGACCCTCCACCACTCCATACTCCACCACCCAACCACCAACTACCCAATCCCCTTCCTTAAGCACCCTCTCATCTCCCAAGGGAGAACTCCCCACTTCCCAAGCACCCCTTCCATTCCCCAACACAACCATTCCCATCCCCAGAGCCCCATTAACCAACCCATTAGTCAATTTTCAAACCTTGGAGAGAGAACTCTCCTTCCCTCTTCCCCACCCATCTCAAATTCGCAGCTCCTCCTCCCACCACCTGTTAGACCTCCTTCCAGACCCCATTCTTCCCCTCCCACACCTTGGAACACCCCCTCCTAGACCCCCTCACAGCCAGGGTTCTCCCCACACTCATCCACCCCCATTTCCCCTCCCATATACCCCATTTCCCCCCCACCATCTTCAACCTACAGTTCTCAGTTCGCAGGTAGCAGAGGAGTGCCCAGTTGCAGAGGCTGCCACGTCTTCACCTGGAAGCTTCAAAGGGCATACCATATACCGGTGGAATCGTCGTCCATTCTACTTTGCAAAAGCTGTGGTCCCATCCCTTTCTAAGCTCGTGGTCACCCAGGGGAGCCGTTCTTCTCCGACTGCGCAAGACAGATCCAATCAGCAACCTGAGGCCATTTCCAGAAGTTCTCACGGTCACATTCCTCCGTTTCTTGAAGCACCACTTGTCCGAGAGCTTATACAACGAGTCACCTTCCATATCCAAGAAGCGGCGCCTCGATCGACCTCCGGAGCGGCACTTTCTCAATTTTCTCCCTCAAGTGTGCTGCTTTGTCCACTCCGGGACTGAACAGACACCTGTCCACTTATCGGGCTGCTCAAGTCTACTCCAACGACTTCTGGCATTCCCGTGGGTCACGTTTCGAAGAAGACTCGACAACAAATCCATTGACTCCAGCCCCGCCTAATTCCGAGCTCTGAAGCGTCCGTGGAGTCTTCATCTTCCTGCTGTTGTGTTCCTGAAGCAGACAGAGGCAGAGTTCTGCCTCCCTGTTCGTGCCTCTACCCCGACCAGCACCGACTTGCCAAAATTCTGACAAAATTTGGACGACTTTCTGGGTCTCCTACAAAGATTTTCCAGCTGGTCTCATCATTAACAAAATTCGGGAGCAGCCGCAGCGGCATCATCTTCGACTGCATGTCCCCTGTTGCAGAGGGCGGACAGAACTGTCAGCGTTCTATCAATTAGTTCCTAGGCCGGTTCTCCCCTTCCCTAGCTTGGCCGGATGAAGGCCCCTCCCTGCGTGGAGGTAGTTTTGGCTGTATCAACTTAACCCCCACCCCAAGATCCCCCCCTTGCAAGGGGTGTAGTTCATGTAATAATTCAAGTCGCAGGTTTGAAGCTTCATCGACACGGCGTGCGGGTGCATACCCTCGCCTCCCCGCTCGCCCCCGTCTCCGACCGGAGTCGGCGTCTTCATGCCGACTAGGTGAGCCTCGGTCCCCTCTTGGCTGGTTTAAATTCCTTGTTTAGCATAGTATTACCATTATTGCTTCGTCGGACGGAGAGTGAGAGCTCGGCCCATAATTGCCATTGATGTGAGTGATCACCGCGGGCGAGTTGTGAGTGATCCCCTACATCCCACACCCTTGGTGTGCTGGCCACCCGTGAGTTGGGCATCCCTGGCCCATTTGGGGTTCTTCCCAAGCTAGCCAACCATTGGAGCATCAAGGTCTCGCCTCGGACCCTCTCCATCATCGCCGAGTTGCCTACGGGCACTAGTGTGCGCCACGCGAGTGAGTTCGCTAGAGTAAGTCTGCTGCTCCAAGATACTTGCTTGCAATTGTAGGTCCAAGGGCATTCGGTCTTGTGACTATCACCCCAAGGTGGTGTCACATCAACATCGAATTGTATTTTGGCACGTTCCCTTCTCACCTTATTTCTATTTTATTAGTTCACATATAGCTCGTACTCCGGAACGATGCTATTAGATCACTTGCACTTGATAGGAACATCTCTTGGACTTGAGAGCCTCTCCGTCGGATATTCCTTCTATCGAACTAGGTGATCTTGTTTCAAGGCCTTTGCAAGACTCTGCGAGCCTGGGATTCCCACTAGGACGCTGAGCTGGTTGTACCCTAAAAATCGACAAGTCTAGAAAGCACTTCGTGAACCTTGCATTTTCTGTAAACTGACTTGAAGATGGCCATCAGGTGACCGCTTCATCCTGATAGCAGTCCTAGTGCGACTGCTTTCTTCCAGTTTATTCATTGCATCAACCTATTCCTTATTTTGCATCGACTCCATCTGAAAACGGTCTGGACTTGACCACTACCTTAAAAAATTATCTTGGCTCAACCACGTTCTGTCAACTTATTGTCCAACCCGTGGTTTCACTCAACGGTTCATTATACTTTGTTCCCAGATGATCTTTTGATTATCTGGAGTCTAACACCTTATTCAATAAGTTATTAATGAATGGTGAAACTATGGAAATGTAGCGTTATGCTACCGAAATTCCTCCGTAGTATAATGTCCAATTAATTCATTATTGATCTCATGATTTCATTTTGGTATGTTCTTACCTTGGTTATTATTGCCTTGAACTATTGTTTGAACTTGATATTATTGGTCTACTTTATTTCTCGTGAAAGTAGTTTGATTTATAACTTGAAGATGCAAGAGCGGGCACAGACAATGTCCAAGGGTGCATGCTAGCCCCCTCGATAGATGGCCAGAAACGTACTATAAATCATTCGGTATGATGAACACGGGCGTAGCATTATGCTAGGAGTACTTTTTTTATATACGGGTGAAATCCACTAAGTCTCATGCTTGATTATACTTGCTTGATAAATGACTTTCTAGTGCATAGCCTTCCAAAGTTATGAAAAGTACATTCTCGATACATGCTAGTACATTCTCGTTATTAGAAGGTCACATTATATTCTTGCTTGATCATACTCTCTTATTCACTTGAATTCTCGTATCTCTATAATCTATATCTTGTTAATTATGGTTACTTTGGTTTTATTCGCATGTTGTATCGTATTTTCGTTCTCTTACCTTCTAGAGCTAAAATGTTAATTACTTTAACATTGCCATCATGTTGATTCAAAGATACCTACTGGGCAAGTGCACTCATTCACTACTTTTTCAATCTTTTTCAGGAAATATTAGCGGGTCGGATTCAGACTACTCAAGTGGCGAGTCCGAGAGCGATTAAAGTTTGAGAGAAGATTTAGAAGTGTCATGAGTCCACTTATGTTAGTTGAAGTCATGTCTATGTAATTTTTCTTTTATTGAGTCTAGTGAATTATTGTGGTGAAAGGAGTCAAGAGTCAATGTAAACTTTGCTTATTTTATTAATAAAGTGGAAGTTTTGAGTATATTACCTTGTGCATTCATTCTTCTATGTTTGGATGTTACATCGCTCTGATTGTCTTGCTAGCTTGAGGCTTATTTGCCGGCTGTTCATGTCACACCCCAAGATTTTGTACCGCGGAAGATATTTGGGAACATGAACAGGCGGCAAGATAAGTCTCAAGCGAGCAATGTAATTAGAGCGCTAACACATCCACACATAAGAATGAATGCACAATAATTGGGCAAAACCTTTGCTTTTATTGAATAATAATCAAAAGTTTCATAATGTTGACTCTTGACTCTTTACATCACTAGACTCAATAAAGGGAAAATTACATAATGACTCATGGCTAATTGTAAGGACTCATATCTACGTCTTCACTTGTGTATCATTCGCTCTCGGATCCGCCACTTGAATAGTCCGAATCCGACCCGCTAGTATTTCCTGAAAAGATTGGAAAAGTAGGGAATGAGCACACTTTCCTAGTAGGTATCTTCTTATCAATATGAAGGCAAGGTTTAAGTAATTAGCATTTTTAACTCTAGAAGGTAAGATAAATGAAAGACGGTAAAACATGCGATATTAAAAATAAAAGCAAAGCAATAACACAAGTCCATAAAGACAAGAGAGTTCATGTAGAATGAGAGAATGATCTAGCAAGAATATAATGTGCCCTTTCATGTAATGAGAATGTACTTGCAAGTAACGATAATGTACTTTTCATAACCATAAAGGTGATGCACTAGAAAGTCATGTAATAAGAATGTATAATTTCATGTAGAGCCTCGTGGTTTTCACCCGTTTATAAAAAAAAGTACTCTCGGTGCAATGCGACGCCAGTGTTCATCATACCCCATGGTTTATAGTATGTTTCTGGCCATCTACTGAGGGGGCTAGTGTCTAGACCTTGGACACTGTCCGTGCCCGCTCTTGCATCTTCAAGTTATAAATCAAGCTACTTCTACGAGAAATATAAATAATGTAGGCGATAATAACAAGTTCAAACTATAGTTCATGATAACAACATTAAAGTAAGAATGCACCAATTATGAATATGAGAGTTCCAAGGTTGAATTAAGAATAAGGTCATGCTACGGGAGGAATCCGACAGCATAACGGTACATTCAATAGTTTCCATAATTCATTAATAAGTTAATGTATAAGATGTTGGGTTCCAGATAGTCAAAAGATCACATGGAAACAGAATAAGTTCAACCCTTGGGTCAGACCTCGGGTTGGACAGAAATTAGATAACACGATGTTACACAGGGTCGCGATAATTCATTGAACGCGGTATACAAGAATGTCGCGATAGAGACAGAGTCGACATAGAAAGAAAGTCAGGTCGATGCAAGAACCAGTCTGTGGCTGATTAGTAACGCGACCATAGGAACCACCATGATAATTCATTGACGCGACTGGGGTATAGGGCGCGATCATGTCCATTCACAGAATCATGGAAAACACGAAGTGCTCTCTAACTTTTGAGTTGTTAGGGTACAACCAGCTCGACGTCCTAGTGGAAATCTCAGGCTCGCAGAGACTTACAAAGGTCTTGAAACATGATCACCTAGTCTGGCAGAAGGAATATCCGACGGAGAGGATCTCAAGTCCAAGAGAATGTGCCTATCATGTGCAAAGTGTAACTTATAGCAACGTACTAGAATATGCGCTATATGTGATCTTATAAAACAGAAAGAGATGAGAAAGGAGCGAATGAAACAATGTGTAACCAACTCATGAAATCTCTTTAAGTATAAAACTATAAGGTTTTGGCATGAAATTAACATATAATGAAAGTAAACTTTTAAAAACATGCTAGCACCTAATATGAAGTTATGACATGATCAGGAAGTGAAACTACTAAGACAAGGCATGCATAATAGCATATATATATATATATAGGAAATAAACAAGGTTTAATATGTCTCACGGAGCATTAACGCGACGCTAATGAGGAGCCCGTTAATACAAGAACGCGCCATATCGGGCCTGCGCGTTAAATAGACGCGACCCCTATTTCCACCGCCTTCATCTCACAGTGAGATAGAGACAAAAACGGCATTGCAGGGCTACTTCCTAAGACAAATCTATATGGAACTAACTGCAAACTAGGAGGGAAAGCATGCTATGATGGAAATAAAGCATGGAAATGCATGGAATAGACAAAAGGTTATTATCTTTAAGTTAAGGTTTCATGGACAGAATGCAGTAAAATTCCTATTACGCAGTCATGGAAAATCGTTAAATACTCTATGTACAATGCATGAAAACACGAGGTAATAGAGGGCTTTTGTTCTTAACTTGATATTTAAGCCAACACGAGATAACCTACCTCTGGGTTTTGCTTTAAAAGGAGAATTCCTGACTAGAAGTCAGCGCTGGTTACTGCGAATTCCTTGCTCTCTATCTCCTTAACCTCTTTACCTAAATTCGTGAAAATTAGAGGGTAGGTAGGAGATATAAATAGGGACTACTTATTCTAAAGACAAAGTTCAAAATTACCTCGGTTAGGGTTCCTAATCCTTTGATTTTTCTCAGATAAATCCACTCGTTCATGTGCAGTTTGCAGAGAACTAGTGACTTTCGGTGCTTCTAACTTCTCAAGGGCTTGATCTCATGGCATGAGATTTAAAGGGAGGTTAGACGAAACTAAAGGGAATAAAAAGTTTCAAAGGACCAACACGAAATACCATCATCTTACCGCCGAACTAGGCGAGCCAAAATGAGGGTTCGCGTAGGTCAATTTTGGGTCTTATTTATAGGGTTTAGCCTAGGGTTGAGGGATTAGATCGAGTTAGGAGTCCTTAATAGGGTTAGAGTCGATACCCAAGAGTCCTAGATAGGTTTTTCTCTCGAGATAACATCGATCCATGGCCTGGTCATGGATAAAAATCCATGCTTTCCGTGTTTTAATACACCTCGGTTCCGTAAGACTATCGTGATCATCACCAATACCGCGTTCTACATTAACGCGGCGTATCGTATGGGCACGTTCTGGCCTTCACTTCGAATTTGAATTTTAGTCAACCTCCACTTCTCTTTATCCCTATTTATCTAATAAAAATAGGGAATGCATTTAATTACGTCTCTTTTAGGTGGGCTTGGACCTAAAGGTTTAGAAATTGGTCTATGGGCGTATTTTAAGTGGGCTAAACCCTTAGGTTAATATAGGGCTCTTAAATTAATTTAATTAATCCATAATTTATTTATTTAGCCCTTTAAGCCCTTGTTAAATGCTTAATAATTTATATTTCATTTCAAAAAAATGTTAGAAAATTTCAAGGTGTTAACCCTCCCCCTCTTAAAAAGAATTTGGTCCCCAAATTCATTTCATGGGTTTTATGGAGAGTATACTTACAATCGAACAGTTCTAGAAACCTCTTGCACATAGCTTCTTCCGTTTCCCATGTTGCATCTTGGTCTGAACCTTTATTACACCAGATTTTTACCATGGGAATAGTTTTATTCTGAAGCTGACGTACTTCTCGATCAATGATTTTGATTGGCTTTTGCTCGTATGTCAAATCCTTTTGAATCTCCAGGTTGTCATGACTTATAACATGGAATGGGTGATAGACATACCTTTTGAGCATCGAAACATGGAATACATCATGAACTCCAGCTAATTGAGGAGGCAAGGCTATCCGATATGCGACTTCGCCAACCCTCTCAAGAATTTCGAAAGGGCCAATGAATCTTGGACTGAGCTTACCTTTAATGCCGAACCTTCGAATACCTTGACCTAGAGAAACCTTGAGAAATACGTGGTCTCCTACTTGGATTTCCAGATCTCACCTTCTATTGTCAGCATACGATTTTTACCTATCTTGAGCCATATGGAGTCTTTCTCGAATGAGCTTTACCTTTTCGGTAGTATCCCTGATGATTTCAGGGCCTAGAAATTATCTTTCTCCAACTTCATTCTAGCATATAGGTGAGCGACACCTTCTTCCATATAATGCCTCGAATGGTGACATTTATATGCTAGCTTGATAGCTATTATTGTAGGCGAACTCCACTAGAGGTAAATGATCGTGCCAACTCCCACTGAAATCAATAACACATGCCCTAAGCATATCTTCTACCACCTGATTTGTCATTTCAGTTTAACCATCAGTTTGTGGGTGGAATGCAGTGCTAAAATTGAGTCGGGTCCCTAATGAATGTTGTAGACCCTTCCAAAATTGTGATGTGAAACGAGGGTCTCGATCAGAAATAATAGTGATGGGGACTCCGTATAGCTTGACAATCTCCTTCATGTATAATGCTACTAGAATCTCCACAGACCATCGACTTTTGATAGGTAGAAAGTGTGCATATTTAGTCAATTGGTCTATGATCACCCATACACCATCATGTCCACCCCTTGACTTAGGCAAGCCCATGATGAAATCCATCCCTATACTCTCCCATTTTCATTCGAGAATTTCTAAGGGATGTAGTTTACCAGCGGGCTTTAGATGTTCCGCCTTGACTTGCTGACAAGTGAGGCTGCGAGATACAAAAAGTCTGCTATCTCTCTCTTCATGTTGGGCCACCAAAAATTCCTTTTTAAATCCTAGTACATCTTGGTAGCACCAGGGTGAATAACATATCTTGATTTATGAGCTTCTTCCATAATCAGCTTCTTGGTGTCGGCATGATCCGGCAAACAGATTCGATCTTTGAACAATAGCCTTCCATCGACCGAAACAGAAAATTCCGGCCGTTGTTCAATATTGGTTTTTATCTCTATCAGTGCAGGGTCATTGTGACGACCCAGATCCCGGATACCGATATACCCGATAGGACTACTGAGCAGACCCGATACCACTTGGAACCCGTGAAGCCTCCCAAGAGCTGTAAAGCTCCGAAGGGAAAAAGGATTGTTGTTTAGTACATTGAAGCCATAGAGATATAGCAGTAAGCAATTAAATTTCATGAGATCCGTTTGCTAAAGTAGCAGAATTAAAATTACTTTTTAATTAACAGTTTAAATTTAACAATTATACCAGAGTCCAGTCCAAAGAAAGACAAGTAATACAGTCGACAGAAAAGAAAGACGTACACTGAGATCGGGGGAGACCCGACGTAGGTACCGCTGGCAGCTACCGACACGCCACACTAGGAACCGCAGAAGCAGAACGATGCCACCCACCTAAAAAGCAGGGGTGAGCCTCGTGTCACTAGCCCAATAGGGGTCACGTGGATCCCCACTGAAAAAAAATGCAGTAACATGGAACAACAAAACAATAGTAGTAGTAAAGCAGAAAACTACCACTAGAAAGTTGTAAAAGAAAATCGGAACGGAAGGAGTAGGAACAGCTAAAAGAAAAGGGAACAGCCACACCGAATAAAACATAGCTACCGAACTCACCTCAGCTCCCTAAGCTACTCCAACTGCAACAGAAAGGTGAACCCTGATCTGACAAAGTTAGAAGTTACCGATCTGTCGGGCCTACAAAGACAGGCAAACAACCTAGAAGGAACCTAGACAGGCACAGACGCCCTAAAGCATACACGACTCGATTGCCGTGTGCGCTCTTCTAGACACAACCACACACACACACACGACTAGAACGTCATGCACATGACACAACACTGACCTCCGGCATGACCACGAGAAGGCTAACCCAGAAAGGTCACGACGCATGAGAAACGTGAGGGTCACGTGTCACGTGATGGAAGTACCCCCTCACTAGAAGAACAGCCAGCTACGTCCACTGACGTCTTATGTTGCGCCTACAAGTGTCTCGCCTACAATGCCGCCTGAAGCACGATAGAGACTAGGACACGCATAGAACCAGAATGGAACTACAGTTGCGAGTGACTAGACAGGGTAACACCCGTCGGCGTTAGTCCAAACGCCCCTGACCACGTGTGCACACACTGACTCTTGCTGGAGAGCCAGGCCTCTAGCTAGTTTTCCTCACCTAGCAGGACACCACTGTATAGCAGGGGCCCACGGAAATTAGCTTACAAATCGTATATCGAAACTGCCCCGCCACAAGGGCCGACACGTCGTAACGTGTCGTAAGGCTACGACTAGTGGAGGCTCATAAGACACAGACTCCAAAACACGAGTGCCGAAGTACAGACAGACAAGAAAGCACTGCCGTACGTACTACGAAGCACAGGGCACGAGGTAGCATACCAGACTGCCACCGGACTCAGGACAAAGCAACTAGACCTGAAAACACAATGATCCTTGAGTCTCATGACTCGGAGTCAAGATCGTCGTACAAAGCGGGACAAGCTGCCAATCAGTCTTATCTTAAGCCAGAAGAAACAACCGTAGAAAATGACACACGGAGACCTGAGGGAACACCAAGACCCTCAGCACACTTGGACACGTAAATCGAGGTAAAATGATACCTCGAGGCATCCAAAACCACGTCTCGAATTGGACAGAACCGCCGAGACACTCACACACAAGGTCACCCGTCAACCACTGGGTCACCCCGGGTTGACCGGAATCGGACAATGATGATTGCACAGTAGGAGAGAAAATCCTCCTTCAAGCAAGAAAACGCTTGGCTACCTCCTAACACAGTCTGATCATTTTCCCCGAGGGGAAATGAGAAGAATTATAGAATGGGTTGCTAATTATGCCTAGATCTCGAATAAATGGAAATTTTATTGATAAGACCTCTTCAATTGTAGCCAATATCTTATTACGAATAATTCTGACAACTTCAGGAGAAAAAGAGGCATTTACCTATTACAGAGATGGTGCGATTTGATTCTTTTTTTTTCTTTTTTTTAGCTATCGGTCTTACGAGAAAGAGACATGTTTCGGGTTGAGGATAGAAAGAAAAAAATTATATGGAAATAAACCTACGCTTGGTGAAGGTGAAGTTTGGAGATAGAACAATGCCTTCTGTCGTGTATCCTTGATTGATACGGCCTCAGATGCTTCAATCGTCAATTTTAGTATTGAGCGAAAGGTTACACCTATAGGTTAGGTTCTATCTAACCATGCCATACTCCCAGGAAAAGCTCGAACGACCTTCAACAAAAGGGTACCTGTACCCGAAACCGACACAGGTAGGTAGGTAGAGAATACCTAGGGGCGCGAGACAACTCTATCTAAGGAACTTGGCAAAATAGCCCCGTAACTTCGAGAGAAGGGGTGCCTCCTCACAAAGGGGGTCGCAGTGACTAGGCCCGGGCGACTGTTTACCAAAAACACAGGTCTCCACAAAGTCGTAAGATCATGTATGGGGGCTGACACCTGCCCAGTGCCGGAAGGTCAAGGAAGTTGGTGACCAGATGACAGGGGAGCTAGCGACCGAAGCCCCGGTGAACGGCGGCCGTAACTATAACGGTCCTAAGGTAGCGAAATTCCTTGTCGGGTAAGTTCCGACCCGCACGAAGGCGTAACGATCTGGGCACTGTCTCGGAGAGAGGCTCGGTGAAATAGACATGTCTGTGAAGATGCGGACTACCTGCACCTAGACAGAAAGACCCTATGAAGCTTTACTGTTCCCTGGGATTGGCCCTCGGGTAAAATAAGAACAGCCCCCACATTCAAACCCCCCTCTTGCCATTAGCAAGAACTTGTTTCAGTTACGTATCATAAGGGATTCTAACAACTGCTTCAAATACAGTATCAGGAAGCACAGATTGCGGAACCTCAATATCCACGGGCTTATTAGCTAAATGGCAATTGGCACACACAATTCGTCCAGTTGCTTCTCGTGGATTTTCATAACCCTGCTACGTAAAAATAGGATATGCATTTGAAATAGGTGTCTGAGTTATTACATATATCACGATCGATATAGAAACAAATCGAGTCATCTGCTCCTTTACCCAAGAAAAAGTATTTCTATTTTGCATGGTCCAATCATCGATCCCTCATAGGACATCAAAAGATATCCACGGGAACGACAAACCACAAGGTCAAGACAGATATACAGAAATCGAAACGACGGGAAACGACACTCTGGGCATAAGCGATCCATCATTCAGCTGCTAGGGAAACCAAGCAGTCAAGGAGGAAACCGCTATGCACACAGAGATAAGAACACTGGCGGTCAGGGGTAGGGCCACGAGGTGACTGTAGCGGTAAAGGACGAACCACTAGACTCAGTCAACTCCAGCTGACCTGCCCAACGAACCACCAAGCGATTGATGATGGAGACGCTACACGGACTAAGGCGGTCCAAGAGACAACCGCCACACTAACAGCCCTAAGACATTGACCTAAGACAAACGACGTGTAGCAGCCTAAGGAAGGCAAGCTACAGCCAAGAAGCGCATGAAGGTTGGACCACCAAGGCCAAACAACATAAAATCTTAACTAGGTCTAAAACCACGGTAACATGAATACCGAGGTGGACCCCAAGCCACCGAGACCATCCCTTCAAGACGGGGACTCAAGGAAGGCCACACACATGCAGGGGAATCCCACCGCACTCACACCGATGCACGGTGACTCAATCAAGCATAACACAAAGCTCGAAACATGCATGCCTTCGGGCACGCTAATCGAGGTGACATGGTACCTCCCGACACCCCAGAAACATGGGCACGGAACCCACGGGGTGTCCGGGACATTCACGAGGGCATAGGTCAGTCATTGGGTCTCAACGGGACCGATCGGGACTCAAAACGGTGAAAAATACTGCATTTCGGTCAACCTGACACTTGGGGGCGGTCGACCTAATAGGGTCGGTCGATTGGACCGACAGGTCCGCCAGCCCGCTGGCACGAACGCCGACCGGTCGACCGGCCACCTCGTGGCGGTCGATCGGTCACGGCGGGAAACCAGCCAGACCGCGCCCTAAAACCCGAATCCATGCCCTGTTCGATCCCGATCGAAGGGGGAACATCCATAACGTCGTAGAATGACGATATACAACATTTAGACTCCAACGGGAGTCAAATCGACCAAGAAACGGCGAGAAACGGGCGATTTCAACGAATCGACCCTAAATGAGTCACCAGGGTTCCCAGACTCGTACCGGCCCCAAATGACAACCAAATGACACGAAATCGGCGGATCTGGAATGCTGACATTCCAGGGGTTCGATTGATACTAACCGATCTAAAAACCGTCGCTGTTTTCTGACAAACCCTATGAACTCCCAAAACCACGATTTTACCTAAACGAGCCCAAACTCGCCCGTTCTAGCACCGAACAACGTAAAATTACAGGGGAAATGTGCGAAAATAGTAGGTGATCCGTCTCCCTACCTCTACCGAAGAAACCATGCGCCGAAGCGACTAATCCGCGCTGAAAATGCCAAAACACGAACCGCACCGATCTCAGAATCCACCGAGGGATCGCGCCCCGCCACGCTCAAACCGTCGCCCCATCCGCGTCCCGATCACTCCATCGCGTCCTCGCCTCGGCCAACTCCGCAACGGTGTGCACCCCGCGCCGAGAGACCCAGAGACGAGAGAGAACGAGAGAGAGAAAAAGATGAGAGAAATGAGGGATGAGAGAGGTGGTCGAAAGAATAAATTGAAAGGAAATTAGGAAATTTCCTAATTTTAGAAAAATCGATAATTAGCCCAAAATACAGAAATTCAGAAAAATACGCAAAAATAGTCAAAACGATCCCCAGGAAGAGTACATCGCAACTGTGGCATCCACGAGTCGATGAACTGAGAAATAAACTCACCACAGGGTTCTGTAACTAATATGAGAGAAAAGCCCACGCAGATCGTCAAACTCAACTCGGGACCCACAAAAGCGATCCGAAACTCTCCGAAGAAGATCTGAAAGACCCAATAAGGATCCAGGGCATTACATCCTCCCCTCCTTTAAGAAATTTCATCCTCAAAATTTAAGGACTAGCAAGGGAGAACAACCCCAAGACATAACTTGAAACGACACAAATCTCGAGAGAACATAGTTCAGAGGGACACCGTCAGACTACAATCATGAGTACACGCTCTGGATCATGCACGGCACCCAAGTGAACACAAGTCTGACACCTCAGAAACAAGGTAACGTCGCTTACGTTTCACAAAAAAAGGAGACACGACTGCCACAACAACAGATACTGGGAAATGAAACGACAGACACATCAAGGAAACATAGTCCTCTCAGCTGACAGCCTGACAACATCATCGGCTCCAGTGCCAAAGGCAATCGGGAACACCTGGCACACAGGACACCAACCACAGCAGCACCGGACCACAAGCACAATCAAGTCAGTCCTCTCTCAGATATTGCATTTGATCAAGTCGCAAGCTCACTCTACTAGGAGAAGAGTACAACAAGGCTAACCGACAAGACCTGGTCCACATAGTGCCAAGTCAAACAGATAAAATCATAGAGAAATAGCGATCAAACGACAACAGCAGCACTTGCAGGATTCCGGCTCCGTACTGAACACAGAACCACGGAACACCACTGTAAGCTAGGTCACATCAAGGCACAACGATAGCTAAACGCACAACCATAGGGGATGAGTCATGCATCGAGCACGTTCACCAAGAAAAGACCCATGACGACAAAAATGACAATAATATTGGGGAACGTATCTCAAGGACCACGATCACGTCCTGAGAGCACAATACCCAAGAAAAGAATAGAGAGGAGCAGAGGGTACTCAATCAGCAAGGAATGCCGACAGATTCCCCAACACTCACAAAGGCCAGTGCCAACACCAGAATGACTCGAGCAACGACACGACAAGAGGCCACATCAAGGCACAGAGAGCCAAGACGAAGTCACATCGAGAAAGACAATTCTATCTATCGGTCAAAATTTTACAACCAACAATCCTCGACCTGTGGGTTATCAGCCCACACGCTTCCGCTGCGCACTCAAACAACACACACAGTGTAAGACCCCAGAATTTATGTAAATAATTTTTTAATTTATAAATAATTTTCTAGAATTTATAAAGGCCTAAATGTATTAATAAATGGGTTATTAGATTAATAAGTCATTATAAGGCCCATTTGTGTTAAATAATTAACCAAATCCATTTAAATAAAGTCCAAAAGGTTTAAGGACCAAGCCCATTAAGTTTGGCCCATATTCTAGAAGGTTATTAAGTCTATTCACATATTTTAAGGATAAATACTAATTATCTAAGATAATTATATGGATAAACGAATAAAAGAGTTTTATTAAATTGAAACTCTATACACGTTGACTGTAACGGTCCATCGGGCGACCGCCACAGCCAGGTAACGCGCCTGGACACGACCGTTACACTCTGCGAGTTCCGTAAGTTAAAGAACTCGTGAAAAGATTGAAACTTTAGATTCTTATCTACCAGAGACCTAATTAGAATGATATGTTAAGTCACTAGGGACTCTTAGAGATCAAGTTTTTGCAGAATAAGGACTCTAGAATCGATCTAATCCTCAAACCCTAGCTAGAACTCTATAAATAGGACCTAGTTCTGAACTATGCGACCCTCACTTTTGCTCATGTGGAATCAAGGTAAGGAGTCATAATTTCGGGTAAGTTCTTTAGAAGATTTTGTCTAGTATATCATAGACTAATAGTTCTCCAAATTTCACGTCTTTAGGTCAAGAGGTCGTGGAGTTAGAGCCCAAGGAAGTTGCTGAAAAGTCACAGGAAGAGGAGAGCTAGGGCACGTTTTTCAAACCCAAATTGGGAGTTTGAAGCCTAGTTAAGAGGTAGGTTATCTCATGAATGGCAAAAACAGCTTGATAGGAATAAAAGCCCTCTGGTTTGATTGAATTCCATGCATGATAGATCATGAATTTCATGTTTTAATAGTTCTATGCATTACATGCATCTCTTGTCTATTCACTGATACCTATGCATGTAGTTGGCCTTACTACGTTATCATGTCTAAGAATACATGGTATTTTGATTATAGACATGATGTGAGTTAATCTCTTGTATCTCATACTGATTTTTGTTAGCAGATTCTCTGACGGATCATAGTAGGACCGTCACATACATGTAACGGCCTTACGACAGACCGTCACACGCTCTGTCACGTTTTCGTTTCACTGTTGTCTCTAATGCACCAGGACAGGAGCGTTACATTACTGTAACGGCCCCTCGATAGACCGTCACAGACACTGTGACGCACCCCTGTTAGACCGTTAGAATCTGTGTTCTGTCAGCCCATGACATAATAATAACCAGTTAAGTTCACCTATAATTAAGCCTAGTTAGCTAAGTTTTGACCTGTTATTATGATTTTAAGTTTTCTTACTAATTCATATTGAAATCTGCATGATCTAGGCATCTTGAACTATTTTAAGTTATGTTAATTTTATGTGCCAAAACTTTATAGTTTTGTAATTAAAAACATGATTTTCCAATGTTGAATTGACGGAGTTTATCTTGCTTTCACGTTGTTACATATTTTTCCTCTATCTATAAAGTCTTTTTCTTTAAGTACATGGCACATACTCCGGTATGTTGTCCATTAGTTCACTTTGCACTATAGAAACATTATTCTTGGACATGAGGACCTCTCTATTGGATATTCCTTCTAATGGACTAGGAAATCTTGTTTCAAGGCCTCCGTAATTCTCCGCGAGCCTGGGATTCCCACTAGGACGCCGAGTTGGTTGTACCCTTAAAGCCCATTGATTAGAGTACACTATCGATATTTTCTGGTTATCAGTAGTGTAACGGCTCTATATTGGACCGTCAGGCAATGTAACGGCCCAATATAAGACCGTCACATTCATCTGAGTTCGATTGCTTGATTCTGGTCTCAGACTACTGTAACGGCCTAATCATGGACCGTCACATAATGTAACAGCCCAATGCATGACTGTCACCTTTCTCTAAGTCTATTTTTATTGTTCTAGTCTCGGATCATTGTAACGGCCCACTACTGGAGCGTTACATGATGTAATGGCCCAGTAAACGACCGTCACATTGTTAAGTATTTAACCCAAGGTTTGACCCAAGGGTTGATATTCCAAGGGTTCTAGATGGACTGATGATAGTCTGGAACTTAAAATATTGATCAAGAAACTTAATATAATGATTGGAAAGAGAAAAGAATGTACGGTTATGCTGTCGATTTATTTCCGTGAGCATGACATTGTTTAAGTCTTTTCTTGATCTCTCATGCTCTAAATTGAAGCATTCATTCATTGATTGTTGTTATAATGAGTTATTGAACTTATTACATTCTTGGCCATACTTTATTATTACACTCATGGAAGTAGCTTGATTTATACGTGAAGATGCAGTTCGGGCGCTGATTTTGTCCAAGGGCTCTATGCTAGTCCCCTCGGCTGATTGCCGGAAACATACTATTTTATAAACCATGGGGTATGATGCTACTGGCGTCGCATTGCGCTGGGAGTACTTTCTTTATAAATAAGTGAAAACCATGAGCACTCGTGAAAATCTAGTGAATTGCTACATGATTGACATTCTCGTGCGTAACCTTTATGGTTATGAAAGTGAAAGAGAAAGTGCATTCTCGTTACATTGTTATTCATGAAAGGCCAAATATCATGTTCTTGTTACATTCATTCTTGTTCATTCTTGTTCACTCTGTTTTACATGATTATCGTGTTACTTTGGTTTAATCACATGATATTCGCATTCGCATGATTTTGCCTTACTTCTTTAGAGCTAAAATGTTAATTACTTTAAATAATGCCTTCATGTTAATGCGAAGATACCTACTAGGCAAGTGTGCTCATTACATATTTTCAATCTTTTTCAGGAAACGGAAGTGAGTCAGGTTCGGATTCAGAATGTTCAAGTAGCGGATCCGAGAGTGAATAAAGATGAGCGAAGACTTAGGAAGTCTATATTGTTTAGATGGAGTCAATGTAATTTTCCTATTTCTTGAGTCTAGTAGAGTGAAAGATGGTGGAAAAGTTATTGTATTTTGAATATTCGATTGATAATGGAATGGAGTTGGATTTTTAGTAAATATTGTGCAATTGCATTCATTTTGTGTGATTGTCTTGCGTTCTGATTGTTCTTGCTTGCAAGAGACTTACCATGCCGACTGTTCGCGCTCCCCGAGTTAGTCTTCCGCTGAAATAAAGGCTCGGAACGTGACAGTTAAGTTGGTATCAGAGCCTAAGTCTCAGGACTTAGGAAGAAGGAATCATGTCATAGGACAAGTCCAAGGTTTAAGGAGTCATACCTATGAACAAAGGAAGGAATTTCCATACCCATGTGAGAATTGGGTAGAGCCCGGGATGAGATAGTTATATAGACATTATCTTAGGATAAATCTTCCCGAGTCTAAATAACTAAAATGTCTGTGATTCTCAGGTACCTTGATTCTCAATGGCTCATCGTATAAACTGGGACGAGATGCAGCAAACTGTTGCAGGACTTACTCAAGCCCTACAAATAGTGGCCCAAGCCGGTGGAAGGGCTGGCACGGGTAACTTGCATGGCAACTTCCGAAGTTTAAATCCTCCATGATTCTCTAGATCTTCTAACCCGGATGAAGCAAAAAATTGGATCGACGAAATGAATCGAATATTCGATGTGATGCAATGCACTGACCAGGAGAAGGTTCGACTTGCCACGTTCCAACTCAACAAGGATGCTCGTACATGGTAGAAATCCATTCCAACGCCACCTGCAGACGCACCTCATACATGGGAGGGTTTTCTTACCCTATTCCGTGCTAAGTACTTTTCCGAGCATGTAAAGGAGAGAAAGGCTATGGAATTTACCTCCTCAAAACAAGGCGCGATGTCTATGGCAGAATATGAATTACAATTCTCTCGACTAGCACCTTATGCTTCTCACTTGATAAGCACAGATTTATTGAAAGCCAACCGATTTATGGATGGTTTAAGACTCGGATTCATCCAACAACTTGGAACTCAGAATATCCGCACCTATACCGAGATGGTTCAAAGAGCGCATCTATGTGAAAGAACCATGGAGAAAGTGGAGAGGCTCCGAGAAGAAAGGTCAAGCCGAAAACATGATAGGCAAGAAGAGAAAGAAATAGATGAGGGCGAAAACCGTCACATTAAGAGGTCCCGTAATGGGAACGGTAACAGAAAAAGAAATGGAAATGGAAATGGGAAGGATAAGAAAGTTAAAGAAGAGAAGGAGCAAGCCGTGGCACCTCGCTTATTTTGTGAAAAATTTGGACACTCGGCAGAACAATGTTGGAAGCGTCTCGGCGCTTGTCTCAAATGTGGAAGCCGGGAACATCGCCAGCCCCTATGTCCTTTCATCAACAGACAATCTTCAAGGGATAACAACAGACGCGGGAAGCAAGGTCGATTAAATGCCATTCTAGACAAGGAAGGTAAGATGATAAAAGGTACTCTCTTAACCCAGTCGCCTAACATTAATTCTTAATACATTAAAATAAGTGCACTCTACAAAATCCATATATTTATTTTGGGGACCAAATTCTCATAAGTGGGGGAGGGTGCAAGACCCCAGAATTTATGTAAATAATTTTTGAATTTATAAATAATTTTCTAGAATTTATAAAGGCCTAAATGTATTAATAAATGGATTATTAGATTAATAAGTCATTATAAGGCCCATTTGTGTTAAATAATTAACCAAATCTATTTAAATAAAGTCCAAAAGGTTTAAGGACCAAGCCCATTAAGTTTGGCCCATATTCTAGAAGGTTATTAAGTCTATTCACATATTTTAAGGATAAATACTAATTATCTAACATAATTATATGGATAAACGAATAAAAGAGTTTTATTAAATTAAAACTCTATACACGTTGACTGTAACGGTCCATCGGGTGACCGCCACAGCCAGGTAACGCGCCTGGACACGATCGTTACACTCTGCGAGTTCCGTAAGTCAAAGAACTCATGAAAAGATTGAAACTTTGGATTCTTATCTACAAGAGACCTAATTAGAACGATATGTTAAGTCACTAGGGACTCTTAGAGATCAGGTTTTTGTAGAATAAGGACTCTAGAATCGATCTAATCCTCAAACCCTAGCTAGAACTCTATAAATAGGACCTAGTTCTGAACTGTGCGACCCTTACTTTTGCTCGCGTGGAATCAAGGTAAGGAGTCATAATTTCGGGTAAGTTCTTTAGAAGATTTTGTCTAGTATATCATAGACTAATAGTTCTCCAAATTTCACGTCTTTAGGTCAAGAGGTTGTGGAGTTAGAGCCCAAGGAAGTTGCTGAAAAGTCACAGGAAGACGAGAGCTAGGGCACATTTTTCAAACCTAAATTGGGAGTTTGAAGCCTAGTTAAGAGGTAGGTTATCTCATGAACGGCAAAAATAGCTTGATAGGAATAAAAGCCCTCTGGTTTGATTGAATTCCATGCATGATAGATCATGAATTTCATGTTTTAATAGTTCTATGCATTACATGCATCTCTTAGCCCTAATTGGAAAATTAAAAGATGTTATCTTGTCTATTCACTGATACCTATGCATGTAGTTGGCCTATACTACGTTGTCATGTCTAAGAATACATGGTATTTTGATTATAGACATGATGCGAGTTAATCTCTTGTATCTCATACTGATTTCTGTTAGCAGATTCTCTGACGGATCATAGTAGGACCGTCACATACATGTAACGGCCTTACGACAGACCGTCACACGCTCTGTCACGTTTTCGTTTCACTGTTGTCTCTAACGCACCAAGACAGGAGCGTTACATTACTGTAACGGCCCCTTGATAGACCGTCACAGACACTGTGACGCACCCTTGTTAGACCGTTAGACTCTGTGTTCTGTCAGCCCATGATAGAATAATAACCAGTTAAGTTCACCTATAATTAAGCCTAGTTAGCTAAGTTTTGACCTGTTATTATGATTTTAAGTTTTCTTACTAATTCATATTGAAATCTGCATGATCTAGGCATCTTGAACTATTTTAAGTTATGTTAATTTTATGTGCCAAAATTTTATAGTTTTGTAATTAAAAACATGATTTTCCAATGTTGAATTGACGGAGTTTATCTTGCTTTCACGTTGTTACATATTTTTCCTCTATCTATAAAGTCTTTTTCTTTAAGTACATGGCACATACTCCGGTATGTTGTCCATTAGTTCACTTTACACTATAGGAACATTATTCTTGGACATGAGGACCTCTCTATTGGATATTCCTTCCAATGGAATAGGAAATCTTGTTTCAAGGCCTCCGTAATTCTCCGCGAGCTTGGGATTCCCACTAGGATGCCGAGTTGGTTGTACCCTTAAAGCCCATTGATTAGAGTACACTATCGATGTTTTCTAGTTATCAGTAGTGTAACGGCTCTATATTGGACCGTCAGGTAATGTAACGGCCCAATATAAGACCGTCACATTCATCTGAGTTCGATTGTTTGATTCTGGTCTCAGACTACTATAATGGCCTAATCATGGACCGTCACATAATGTAACGACCCAATGCATGACCGTCACCTTTCTCTGAGTCTATTTTTATTATTCTAGACTCGGATCATTGTAACGGCCCACTATTGGAGCGTTACATGATGTAACAGCCCAGTAAACGACCGTCACATTGTTTAAGTATTTAA
Source organism: Amorphophallus konjac (assembly GCA_022559845.1). Lineage (NCBI taxonomy): Eukaryota > Viridiplantae > Streptophyta > Magnoliopsida > Alismatales > Araceae > Amorphophallus > Amorphophallus konjac. Next base: position 68,265,056 of record CM040117.1, read on the forward strand.
CCCAAGGTTTGACCCAAGGGTTGATATTTAAAGGGTTATAGATGGACTGATGATAGTTTAGAACTTAAAATATTGATCAAGAAACTTAATATAATGATTGGAAAGAGAAAAGAATGTACCGTTATGCTGTCGATTTATTTCCGTGAGCATGACATTGTTTAAGTCTTTTCTTGATCTCTCATGCTCTAAATTGAAGCATTCATTCATTGATTATTGTTATCATGAGTTATTGAACTTATTACATTCTTGGCCATACTTTATTATTACACTCATGGAAGTAGCTTGATTTATACGTGAAGATGCAGTTCGGGCACTGATTGTGTCCAAGGGCTCTATGCTAGTCCCCTCGGTTGATTGCCGAAAACATACTATTTTATAAACCATGGGGTATGATGCTACTGGCGTCGCATTGCGCTGGGAGTACTTTCTTTATAAATAAGTGAAAATCATGAGCACTCGTGAAAATCTAGTGAATTGCTACATGATTGACATTCTCGTGCGTAACCTTTATGGTTATGAAAGTGAAAGAGAAAGTGCATTCTCGTTACATTCTTGTTCATGAAAGGCCAATTATCATGTTCTTGTTACATTCATTCTTGTTCATTCTTGTTCACTCTGTCTTATATGATTATCGTGTTACTTTGGTTTAATCGCATGATATTCGCATTCGCATGATTTTTCCTTACTTCTTTAGAGCTAAAATGTTAATTACTTTAAATAATGCCTTCATATTGATGCAAAAATACCTACTGGGCAAGTGTGCTCATTACCTATTTCCAATCTTTTTTAAGAAACAGAAGTGAGTCGGGTTCGGATTCAGAATGTTCAAGTAGCGGATCCGAGAGTGAATAAAGATGAGCGAAGACTTAGGAAGTCTATATTGTTTAGATGGAGTCAATGTAATTTTCCTATTTCTTGAGTCTAGTAGAGTGAAAGATGGTGGAAAAGTTATTATATTTTGAATATTCGATTGATAATGGAATGAAGTTAGATTTTTAGTAAATATTGTGCAATTGCATTCATTTTGTGTGATTGTCTTACGCTCTGATCGTTCTTGCTTGCAAGATCCTTACCATGCCGGCTGTTCGCGCTCCCCGAGTTAGTCTTCCGCTGAAATAAAGGCTCGGGACGTGACACACAGGCATCAGAAATATCTCAATATCCGCATCTCAACACACACTCTGTGCCATCGTAATTCAAGAAATCACAATATAACACGCCACGAGTACTGATCCTGCGAGCAACCGATTAGAAATCGCCCAAGTGCAAACGAAGAAGAGTACCAGCTTCAGCACAAAGCACAAAGAAAGGCTAATCTTAGCTTACCATTATGTCATGGAAGAATAAATGAGCCTTCACAACTGTTGAATCCCGTTTTTGCCAATAAGTTGAGTCGTTCCTCTTACTCCCATTTATTGATGCCTCGAGTTGTCCATCACCCGTTGGGGCTATTTTCAGGCATGTTGTGGGCCAGTCTTATGGGTTGCCTCCCTCCTTGGTTAGGTCCAAGTTGATTCAGGGCTTAATGGGCCTTGGTTTTTGTTGATTGGACTTTTCTATAAGTTTCGAGCACCCATGTGCATGTACGGTTCATCCCGGGCCGCTCAATCCATGTGCGGTTGACTGTGGACCATCCATCTATTTTGGAATATTTTGGTTAAATTTCTGAATTTCCGCCGACAAGCCTTTATGCGGTCCTATTATGGCCGTTCAACTTTATGGACGGACGGGTTATGACCGCCCATCTCTCAGAGTCCTGCGCTTGAGGGTTTTCCCAGATAATTATCTAATTAATCTATTTATCACCGACAAGGCAAGAACGGTTTGTCCTTGGCTGCTCAACCTTTGAACGGTCTCATCTGAGCCGTTCATCTATGAGAGTCCAACGGCGAAGGCTTCGGTCAGTTCAGTGGATAATTTGGATTATTTTCTATTTATTTTGAATTTACACCGACGGGGTTGGACGGCCAGGAGGTAACCGCACATCCAGTTGGGCGGTCTATCGTAAGACCGTTCATCCATTCGATTGATGAATTTCAACAAATTTTTATCTCTTTATCCGTGGTTTTATCCCCAACTTCTCCCATCATTTTCTCTGCGGATAATCAACCATTTTAAGTGTTGTTTCGACTGGATAAAAGATAATCTGTTTATCTACAATTTTCCTTTGATTATCTCGACCTAAAATGCCTCTAAACCCTAATTTCGAGCTATGACTTTAGGTGCTCTATAAATAGACCCTAAAGGCCGAGTAGAAAAGGGGGGGGGAGATTTTTTGTCGACGGTGAAGCCCTGCCGCATTCTTGAGCGACCTAGCACCAAGGAGGAAGGCTTTCCACGTCCATACAAGCCTCCGGTTTAGGGAGTTGTCCAGTTTTGAGTCTTTTGTGTTTGATAGTTTTGTCCACTTTTTGATTGCATGCATCACCTTTCATACTTTCTCCCCACGTTCTTCTTCATCTTCATTGCCATGCACACACCCACCTACGTTTTTTGACACCCTAGGAGTTTAAAATCCCCCAGGTATCCCCCTTTCCACTTATTCATGTTCATTTCACATTATTTTGGCATTTACTACACCATTCAATTCTAATCTAGGTTTTCTCTTTGTGTTTTTACGTCGTTTTACAGGTCAGCAATCCCTAGCACGAGGCCCATCCCCTCTGGCCGGCTGGAGAGGGTGGAGGTTGGACCCTTTGCGACTTCTGGCTTGGTGGTCTTAAGTGGTTTCCTACAGTCCGTTCAAGAAGACGTGCGGTGAATACTGGACCGTCCTTCTTCTTCCTGCGGTCGTTCCAGAGCCGTTCACCTTCCAGGAGCGCTTCATCCCGCATCTTCTGCAGCGTCCTTGAACGGTCTATCGTAAGACCGTGCATGCCTTAGGCAGTTCTTCCTGAACCGTTCATCTTCCTAGCGCTACAGGTCAGGCGAGTACCTCTCCCTCTTTCCAAGGCACGGCGTGTTCATCACGTACGGCATTTTGGTGGCGATCACAGTTCTTTACTCTCTTCTATTCTCCTTCTACTGTCCTATTTTATTTTACATATCGATTTATTAGAAGGAGAGAAGAGATCTTTCAAGCCAGTCTTGAAGAGAAAGAAGAGAGTAGAACAAAACATATCAACAGCCCATTTTTTGGCGATCACGGTGGGACACCTAGTGCCCATAGTGTTAGTGGCTTGCTGACCCCCCTTGCTTTGTTAGTTCTGTGTTTTGGGAGTGGTTTCAGGTTTTCTGCTGGCCTCTACTCCTGGATGTTGCGCGGTTAGTATAGAGCCGTTCCAGGTCCTGGGCGGCTATTTAGGCACCGTCCTTCTCTTTGACAGGGTCTTGAGTCCTGCGACTTGCTGCTATAGACGGTCTGGCTTAGAGCGTTCATGTTTTGTGCGGTTATCCTTCGGCCATCTATCTTCTTGGCTCAGGTACGCCTCTGCCTTTATACTGTTGGCCGGATTACTGTAACGCGGTTGCTTCAGGTCCGTTCTAGTGCTTATGTGGCAGTCAACAAACCGCCCATCCTGGTACACTTCTGATTTCTATCTCTTTCATTCTATCATTTTCTAATTCTCCTATTACTTTGTCGTCACTCCTTGGATCATACGGTCCACCCCAGACCGTCTATCTTGTTGTGTGGTCTCCCACAGACCGTCCTTCTGATGCCACAGTGCACCCGAGGTTGCTTTGATTGCCATATCTATATTGTCTTTGTTCTCCTTGGTGCCATTTACTGATCTTCCCCTGGTTACATGTTGTTACTGCCTACTTGCTTTCATCCTCGGATGTTTATTTTGGTCATTGCTTGTTAGTTTCTAGGCTAGATCTTGCATGCACTCCGGTGCACATAGGATTCATGCATTTCATTCATAGTTAGTCGCATTCCTACCGAGGTAGGGTTTCCTCTCGTCTCCATACTCCTTGGAGCCGACTAGGGGACCTTGCCGAGGACCTCCGTAAGCCCCCGTGAGCCGTGGATTCCCACACGGACACCGGGCAGGTTGTACCATACTACCCCCCTAGCCTAGGGTCTGCATTCGTGTGAGAGAGAGTCCTTTAGAGTCTGCCAGTTCTCCATTCTCACCCTATTTAGGTACCTTACGGTTGAGTGAACTCACATTTTTAATTAATCCACTAAGGTCCTAAAAGAGAACTTATAAAAATCTTCACGCATCATTTGGAATTTGTTTGGATAACTGGTTGACTCTTTTCTCATCTCTCTCCTCCATTGTATGTTGCACAGTGTCATCATTTGCATCTTTTTGACAGATTAGGCTCATTAGGTCTAGCTCATCTTCGTATGTCTCCACTTAGCTGCATTTGTCTTAGGTTCATTCCTCTCCTTGTATTCATTTAAAATTCACTGTATAGAGTCTCCATTCTCCCCATGGAGCACTTCTCCCCTGTACCCCTTATTCCTATAGTTCTCCATCTTCTTACCCCCGCGTGGATTCCTCTTCACATGCGGGCCCATCTCCTTATTCCTCCGTTGGACCCTATTCTCTAAACGGGCCTTCTTATCCCGCCCGTGCCGCTGCTAGCCCAATCAATCCTCAGTCCCACGTACATAATTCTTTCAGGCCCATGCATTCCCTCATTCCTGGAATGGGCTTTCCTTCTTCTCAGGCCGGATCCCCATAGTCGGCCCATCATCACTATCCTAGTCCAAATTCATCATCTCTTGCTCAGGCTGGCTCATATCCTTCTCGGACTCTTCCTACCGAGGAGATGTTCACTCAGGCCCAACGCCATCTTGATGAATTGCAACGCCGAATCAATCCTTGAACTTCTTCAGATATCCCACTTGCCTTCCAAGGTCATCAGCTTCCACCACGTTCACAGATTCCTACTTATCGTCGTTATGGTGGAGTCGGTGACCCCTATGTCCATTTGAAGGATTTCCTTTATGAGTCGGCCCGGTTCCAGCATGATCAACGCTTGATGGCCTATTTGTTTGGCCTATCTTTAGAGGGCTCGGCCAAGGATTGGTTTTTCACGTCACCGCAGGAGCAGATGATGAATTTTCAAGCCGTCCAAGCAAGGTTTATTCAGTAGTACTGAGACCAGGTGGGGCCCAGATATTCTATGGTTGATATGGCCCAAGAGAAGATGAAGCCCGACGAGGAATTCTCCATGTTTGCCGACCGCTGGCGTCGCCTAGCCATGCAAGTCCCGGGGCATATTCCGGAGGGCGAGCAGATCAAGATGGTTATTTCTAACGCAACGCCCGAGCTCAGATGTATCTTAGCCCTGAACGATATCACTTCATGGCAACAACTTTATAGTCGAGCCCGCTTCATTACCCAACAACTCCTAGTTTCCTTTGACCATGAGTCCCCTCCACCTTCGCCTTCCACATACCCCTTTTCTTCCCCATCCACCACGAGTCCACCCTCCACTACATATCCTTCCACGAGTCGGCCTTCCGCTCCCCCACACCCCCATACCTCCATGTGCTCCACCTTACATCCCTCCATGAGTCAGCCCTCCACTATTTCATCTCACTACACCCCTCCACCTCCGGTCAAGGAAACACTACACCCAGAGCGGGTAGATGCCGTCCATTACATTCCCACTCCCTCCATGCCTCCATGTCATTTTAGCCCTCCGCCTTCACCTACGCAATTCCCCTTACCTACGCAACCTCTACTACCATCCCCATTACCTTTTCATACCCCTCAGCATCCACCTTGCCCAAAGCAGGCTTCTCACTCTTCGTTGCTGGAATCCTTTACAGATGTTTTCAGGGCTCTGATGGCCACCCATGCGTTGCAACTCCCTCCGGTTGTGCCTTGCCGACCCGCGATCTAGAACTTGCTCCATTTCTGTGAGTTCCATCATCAACAGGGGCATGTGGTCGAGAATTGCCCTGAGTTCCGGGAACTTGTTTATAGTCTAGAAGACAAGAAGATGATTGATTGGGCTATCGTGCGCCAAGTTATTTCAGATCTCAGCAGCAAGCAGCAGCAGCAGCAGCAAGCCGTGCTGCCTAGGCAACTGTCTCCACGTCAAGACCAGGGGCACCCTGGTGTTTCTTCAGTTGATAAGACACCTGCTCCATTACCCACTTCCTCCGCTATCCCATCTCCTCCACCACCTTTACCCACCCTAGCTTCCGCTCGGGCAACCTCTCTTTCACCCTCCATTTCCACCGCCACACCTGTTCCCAACGCCTCTCAACTTGTTGTAAAGATACGCCGAAGAGCGCCACCACCCGCCACTTCCCCCAATACGCCACTACCTTCCTCTCCTCCTTGTTCCCCACCCCTACCGTCATCTCCATCATCCCCATTACCTTCACCATCCCCATCACCCCCTTTACCACCCTCATCACCTTTGCTACCACCGTCACCTTCACAACCATCCCCGCAACCGATGCCACTTCTTTCGCCATCATCCTTTGAGCCCGAGCAGGCCGACCCGAAACCCATACCTCCACTTTTGCCTTTACCTCCACCCATGCCCATCATCATCAGTATTTCCCCATCACTTGCACCATCGCCACCCGCGCCCTTTAAACCTCCTCCTTCTAACCTCCCTCTACCACTTTCCACTTCACGGAGCAGGTACACGCTACCTTTGGTGCCCCTCAGGTCTAGTCCTCAGGGAGAAAAGAAGCCAAGCCAGGTTTCGATCATGCATTTCAAGATCCAAGATGTTATTTCCCGCATGCCGGTCCGAGTCCTGGTTCCTGGATATTCTAGGGGGAATGAACCTGCATTTGCTATGAAGACGGTTGTCAAGAAGAGTTCCTGTGCACTGGTGCCGGTTTCTTCAAAAGCGAGGCCAGTGGCAATCTCTTTGCTCGCCGGAGAATTCACTATTGATGTTGTTATCACCTCTCGCTTAATTACTATTCAGTGCACTAGCCCAGAAGAGTTTTCCGCCCGGATGGTGCTAACCCACACGGCCGCCAAAGGTTTAATGAGTTCAGCACTCGAGGGGCAATTGGCCGTGTCTTCTACATTTTCCAAGGACATTCTGTACTTGCTGTGCAATTTCCCTCAATTTATTAGCATGCCGGCCACGTCAACGCCGCGCATGGATCTCCCTCAGCTTTGTCCTGCTCTTCTAGCAAGGGAGTTATGCTTCATACCCAATTGTCGAGAGGAGTTGCCAAATCTTATGCTTCTAGTGCCGAATGACAAAACTCCACTGCTTCCTGATGCTCATCCCAAGGAGTTGATAGCTCTGGAATGTCCTTCTGAGGTTAGCACTGCACAGCTAGGGGCAACCGTCTCGATGAAGCTGCATGTTCATCATCGGGCTAGGCCGTCTGTCAGATGGGCCCGTTATTTAAGAAAGTATTGCAAGACAAGGAGCTCGAGAAGCCAAGTCCACACTAGGCGGGTCCATCACGAGGCAGTTTCTGCTAAGAAGAAGAAGAGGCGGCGACATAAGTTCAAGGGCCGTCAGTTGCGCACTTGGGGGTCCACTTCCTCCTCTCCTTCTTCTGTCCATTCATCTTTTCTTCTGCTCGGTTCTTATCCTTGGGTGGTGTACCTTCCACCACCTGACTATGTTTCCACCATATCTTCCTAGTCTCAACATTCTAGGCCTCGGCCTATGTCCCCCTCTTCCCCTGAGCCATGGGCATCTTCTAGTTTTTCTTCCCGGGTACGCCCTGATTTCGCTTCTCATCCTTTTCCCCCGACCCTATTGGGGATTCCTTGTGCTCATTCCCCGACCTTGTCGGGTGTTTTTTCTGATCCTTCCCCGACTTTGTCGGGTGGTTTCCATTTCTTTTCCCCGACCTTGTCGGGTGTTCATGCATTTTCTTCCCCGCCTCTGGCGGGTGATCGCTACTCTTCTTCTCTGACCACGTCGGATGATCTTTCTCTTTCTCCCTTACCCTCACAGCTATCTTTTCATCATCTTTCTATTCTTTCCTCCCACCCTTTTGTTGTGCCCCTGGTTTTGATGATGACAACCATGAGATGTGTATGTTGAATCCAACTTAAAATGTTAAACTAAATCTTGATTCAGTAACGCATGTCTTTGGCACATTTTTGATTCAAGAAAGGAACAGGGTCGACGTTGGGAGTTCAAGGCATCCACGCATCAGTTGAAGAGGCAAAATCATAAGACACTGATATAATCTCAGTGCGTCAACGCCACGCTATTGCAGCGTCGACGCATCAGCTTAAGAAGCAGAGGAACTCACAGATCTACTTCACTGCGTCAACACCACAGTAGAGCAGCGTCGACGCAATAGTTCAAAAGGTAGAAGTATGGTTCACTGGAATACCCCAGTGCGTCAATGCTACAGCATGATAGCGTCGACGCAGCAGTTCAATCTGAGATGAAATTGGCTCTGGGTTAGCATAGTGGGTTGACGCAGTAACCCAATGCGTCAACGCATCCACCTACAAAATTAAAGCTTTGTGGACAGTTCAAGGTAGCATAAACCCATTGGTCACCATGGGTTGACGCCATCTGAATTATTTCATAAACTTAGTTGGGTGGACCCCAGTCATTAGTGACGTCAAAGGCCACATCAGCCAAAAAGTGTTTTGATCTTAGTTTCATTCGCGATTCCAGAAGACTCTGATGAGATCAATCAGTGGGCTAACCAGAAAATCTGGTTGGGGCCCACTAGATGTATATATTACATGGATCTGGAAGTGAGCGCGGGAACCTGATTATCGAAGAAGGTTTTGGAGATTTCGAAGCTGCTGCGAACAAGGCTGAGCAAGAGAAGCTCACGAGAGGAACTGGGAGTTCATCTTCTTCCTGATGGCGATCTGCTGAAGACCTGAGGAGATTTAGGAGCAATGATCTATCGCAAGTTCATCTACATTTCAGAAGAAGAAGATTAGCGGATCGTTGAAGCTTTTTCTCCCAGACTTCTGAATTCAAGCCTGAGATCCGGCTGCCTCACAGATCTGAGATTGTTCTTTCATTACTGAGTGATTTCTTTTATTGTTCATCTTTTCAATTTGAACTCTGTTACATTGTTTCTCCCTCGGATTGATTTGTGTAGTGGGAGGGGTTTGATCCAGCAGATTGTGCTTGGATCAAGGGTGTTTGGGCATGTTTACCTGCAAGCTGTTCGTCAGCGGTTTAGAGGATCTTTCCTCTGGTTAAGCCAAGCTGTAATGCTCAGCGTTGTTTGAGGAGGTAGTTCCTTGGTGAAGCTAAGCTGTAAAGCTCAGCAGGGGTCCTCACTGGTTTAGTGAGGGGTGGACGTAGGTCTCCACAGGGAGACCGAACCACCATAAAAATATGTGTTCCTTTTGTGGTTTGCTATTCTCACATTATCCATCTATCGTTAGATGTTTGATTAGGCACGATCTTCATATAGTCTGTTTACTGAACTTCTAATTAGCATTCTGATCTATAACGCGAGTGTGATCTTGCATTAATTTTTCAAAGGGTCAACCTATTCACCCCTCCCCTCTAGTTTGACCTTCCACCTAATCCAACATGTGGTATCAGAGCAAGGCTCTCTTGTCAAGGGTCTCACAACCCAGAGAGATTTAGTGGAATGGAAAACAAGGGGCTCATGCCTGAAGGGTATGCAGTGAATAGGCCACCCTTCTTTGATGGCACTAACTATGCTTACTGGAAACATCGGATGCAGGTATTTCTGAGAGCTCAGGACCATGAGATTTGGAGAGTCGTGAGCAAGGGACCATATCAGTTAGAAGGAGATGAGGAACTGTGGGTGAAAGAGCAGATTTGGAAGTCCAACGTCAATTGGCAAGCTATGAACATCATGCAATGCTCATTACATCCCATGGAATTTTCACAAGTATCCTCATGTGCCAGTGCCAAGGAAATGTGGGACAGACTTCAAGTCATCTATGAAGGTACGTTAGAGGTAAGAGAGACAAAAGATAATATGTTAATTTCTGAATGTGAAGCTTTTAGAATGAAGCCAGAGGAAAATATATCTGAAATGTATGCTAGACTAACCCTATTAGTGAATGGTCTTAGAGGTCTAGGAAAGGTTTATACTGATTATGAACTAGTTAGGAAAATTCTTAGATCCCTAACTCCAATTTGGCACACCAAGGCCACTGTTGTCGAGGAATCTAGGAACCTTCCTACCACTACCCCTGATGAGCTTATCGGATCCTTGATGGCTTATGAGCTGAACCTCAAAAGGACAGATGAGGATGTGAAAAAGAAAAAGCCTCTTGCATTGAAGGCAGGACCAAGTAGCAAGGAGAGTTCAGATGACAGTCAGTCATCCAGTTCAAATGATGATTCAGGTGAGATAGCTATGCTCACTAGGAAATTCAAGAAATTTTTAAGGAAGGAAGGTAAGGCTGGACGGAGTCAAAGACCGCAAGTAAGAAATAGTTCAAAATTCAAATCAGAAAATTCAAAGAAATCTGACAAGGTTGTTTGTTATAAATGCAGGAAAGAAGGACATATCAAATCTGAATGTCCAGAGAATATGAAGAAAGCTCAGCCAAAGTGGAAAAACAAAAAGCCCAAGGCCATGATAAGTACGTGGAGTGACGAGGAGAAAGATGAAGATGAAGAAGAAAGCACTTCTGAAGAAGAGAGTGATGTTAAGCTGTGCTTCATGGCTAAGGATGATGAGCAGGATGAGGTAACTTCTTCCTTCGAAAACTTCTCTTGTAGTGATTGGGAAGAAGCATTTAATCAATTGTTAGATAAGTATGATTATGTTAAGAATGAAAATAAATCACTCAAGAAAAAGAAAAATCTGACTAGTCAAGAAAATTCATTGAATGAGAAAATTAGGTGCCTAGAAGCTGAAATTACCAGTTTAAGAAAATCTCTTGATGAAAGTGACCAATGTAGAGATCAATTAATAGAGATGAAGAGAGAAAATGAATTTCTTCTGAAAGTGCATGATGAACTGAAACTCAGAATGCAAAAATTGGAGAGTGAAGTAAAAGTTGCTGAAGAAAAGTATGAAGCCATTCAAGGAGTAAATCAGGAACTCCAAGAAAATTTGAAGAAACTGGAATACGAGAATTCAAGTAAACAAGCCTCTCTTGAGAAATTAACACAAAGTAAAAACAACCTTGAAGTTGTCATGGGAATAAGAAGCAATTTTGGAAAAGAAGGACTTGGTTATAATCCAACCAAGAAGAAGGATCTAGGAACCAGATTTATAACATTTGTTTCTGAACAAGGTACATCTGAGCAGAGCCAAACGGCTGAAAAGAAGTCTTGTGAGAAAAATCAAGAAAAATTAAAATAGTCTGATGAAATCAGAAAAGAAAAGGGAAAAGAGAAAGTGAAGGCCATCTTAAAAGTCAATCATCACAAGAATGTGCCTAATTTCAGAAGTAAACACTCAGGTCAGTCTATAGACCCTAGTTCATCAACCCAGTATCAAGGATATAGAAATTTAGGGAGTCATAGGTCTGGTACAAGACAGTTGCATCAACGCACTGAGTACCCTGCGTCCACTCAACCCATGTCCCAGGGGTTCTACAGAAATAATGCTAGAACAAACCATTGGCCACGTCAACGCAGTGTCCATACTGCGTCAACGCATACACCCTTCCGAGATGGGTATTCTTTCATAAACATGAGAATGAGTCGACGCAGCCACTACAGTGCGTCGACGCACCCTATGTACCAGAACCCATATGACAGAAGGGTTGGGTGGATGAGTCAACGCAGTCAGGAGAGAGGGTCTATGCAGCGAACCTTCATCCCTTCAAGAACTCAATATTCCTCTAGAACCTCTCATCCTAGGTTCCTCAGTGCTTCTTGGAGTCATAATAATCATTGGAATGAGAACAAGAATAAAACCTCATACTTATCTAACAACAGAAATGGTTCAAAAAGGTCATTCCAAAGGGTACCTCAACCCAATCAGAAAAATTTCAAATCTATGACCCCCACATCTCAAAAACCCTCAAAATAATAGATTTGGATTCCCAAAAGTATGTTGTCTTACTTGACACAATCATATGGTCTGATGGGACCCAAGTGTATTTGGGTTCCAAAATCTCTTATTTGATGTGATTTGCAGGAGTGCCTTGCAACTGTACATAATAGGTGGTATCTTGACAGCGGCTGCTCAAGGCACATGACGGGCGATAAGGCAAAATTCTATTTCCTAGTTGAGAAAGAAGGAGGACATATCACGTTTGGGGGGAACAATAAAGGTAAAATAATTGGCAAAGGTAAAGTTGGCAAAAATCCCCTGAACTCTATTGATGGTGTGTTACTTATTGAAGGATTAGAATACAATCTTCTTAGTATAAGCCAACTGTGTAATAGGGGGCACAAAGTTGTGTTTGATTCTCATGCATGCACTATTCTTGAAATGCAATCTGATAGTGTCAAATTCACTGGAAAAAGAATAAATAACATGTACATGATAGACTTGGATGATCCTGCTCATAACAATCTTTGTCTAGCTGTGAATAAAAGTGAGCTGGCTTGGCTATGGCATCGTAGACTAGGACATGCTAGATATAGTGTCATGCATAAGTTAGTCAAATTCAACATGGTGAATGGTCTGCCTGATGTTTCAATTAAGCAAAATGACAAAATTTGTAATGCATGCACTCAAGGCAAGCATACTAGGAAGTCATTTAAATCCAGAATTGAAAATCAATCTTCTAGACCTCTTGAACTTGTTTACATGGATCTGTTTGGACCCACTAGAACAGCAAGTTTGAGTGGCAATAAATATGGATTTGTTTTGGTAGATGACTATTCTAGGTTTACTTGGGTATTCTTTTTAACTCATAAGAATGATGCATTTGAAGAATTTCAAGTATTCTTCAAGAAAGTTCAGCAGGATGGTAAGTATACTATTTCATCTATCATGTCAGATCATGGAAAAGAATTTGAAAATTCAGAATTTGATGGTTTTTGTCGGGCAATGGGAATATCTCACAAGTTCTCATCTCCAAGAACTCCTGAACAGAATGGAGTGGTGGAAAGAAGAAACAGAACCCTTGTCGAGATGGCTAGAACAATGTTGATCGAAGGACAACTCCCAAGGAAATTCTGGGCAGAGGCGGTAAATACAGCTTGCTACATTATAAACCAGGCAATGGTAAGACCTCTGTCCAAAAAGACTCCATATGAATTGTTGAAATGTAAGAAGCCCTCTGTTATACATTTCAGAGTTTTTGGATCTAAATGTTTTGTTCAAAATAATCACAAACGGAACTTAGATAAATTTGAACCTAAGAGTGAACCAGCCATATTTCTAGGATATTCAAATCACTCAAGGGCCTATAGAGTCCTAAATGTCAAAACTCAATCTGTTGAAGAATCTCCACATATTGTCTTCGATGAAATGAATGTCAGGTCTGAAAATGAACAATCTTGCAGAGACAAAGATGATGGGGAGTTTCTTTAAGAAAAGGAAGAACAATACACTCAAGAGGAAGAGTCAAGGTCAAATGAGAATCTAGCAGAATCAAGCACTAGAGGTAATGCAGATGCTAATGAAGGTAACTCTCTAACAAATGTTAGAATGTTAAGAGACCACCCTCTATCAAGCATTATTGGTAATCTGCATGACCCTACCAGAACTAGATCTCATTTTAGAGCTATTGAAGAAATGGACAATTTGGCTCTTATATCTCAAATTGAACCTAAAAATGTAACTGAAGCCCTGAAAGATGATTGCTGGATAAATGTAATGCATGAGGAATTAAATCAATTCAAAAGAAATAAAGTGTGGCACCTTGTGCCAAGACCCAATGAACTTTCAGTAATAGGAACTAAGTGGGTCTTTAGAAATAAACAAAATGAAAATGGAATCGTGATAAGAAATAAATCAAGATTGGTAGCACAAGGATATAACCAAGAATTTGGCATTGATTTTGAAGAATCCTTTGCACCAGTAGCTAGATTAGAAGCTATTAGATTATTACTTGCATATGCATGTTGTCATGGAATAAAACTCCATCAAATGGATGTAAAAAGTGCATTTCTTAATGGTTTAATAAAAGAAGAGGTGTATGTTGAACAACCCCTTGGTTTTGAATCTATAGACTGCCCTGACCATGTTTACAGATTAGACAAAGCTCTCTATGGGCTTAAACAGGCACCTCGAGCATGGTATAATAGACTTAGCTCATACCTCACTGAGAAAGGATATTCAAGAGGTAAAGTGGACCAAACCATATTCACCAAGGTAAGAAATAATGACATTATTCTGGTTCAAATCTACGTTGATGATATAGTCTTTGGATCCACTAAACCAAGCATGTGTGAGGAATTTGTAAATTTGATGACCACAGAATTTGAGATGAGTCTCATGGGTGAGCTTCAATTTTTTCTAGGTCTACAAATCACCCAAAGCAAGGATGGATGCTTCATTAACCAGGCAAAGTACGTCTCTGAACTATTGAAGAAATATCAAATGGAGAATCTTAAGGCAATCAGCACTCCCATGAGCACCAATACAAGTTTGGATGCAGATCTGAAAGGTAAATCAATAGATGCAAAGACTTATCGAGGTATGATTAGATCACTCCTCTATCTTGCTGCATCTAGGCCAGACATCCAATTTTGTGTATGTATGTGTGCTCATTTTCAGTCTGATCCTAAAGAATCCCACTTGATGTCTGTCAAGCGTATCTTTCGATACCTTGCTGGAACTCAAGATTTATGGATTTGGTATCCTACATCTTGCACTTTTGATCTCGTATCATACTCAGATGCAGACTATGCTGGATGCAAACTTGACAGGAAGAGCACAAGTGGCTATTGCCAATTTTTGGGAGGGTGTTTGGTTTCTTGGGCATCCAAGAAACAACACTCAGTGGCACTATCCACTGCAGAGGCAGAATATGTCGCTGCAGGGAGTTGTGGCACTGAAGTGTTGTGGATCAAACACCAACTCCAAGATTATCAAACTGATCTTGGATGTGTTCTAATACTGTGTGATAACACAAGTGCCATTAACCTGGCAAAGAACCCCATCCAACACTCTAGGACTAAACACATAGAAATTAGGCATCACTTCTTGCGAGATGAAGTTAATAAAGGAAGCTTTAAATTGATTATTGTAGACTCAGAACATCAACTAGCTGACATTTTCACCAAGCCTCTGAATAATGAAAAATTTTCTTGTCTTAGGAGAGAGCTTGGATTGTGCAATCCTCATCTTGATGCCTAAATTGATTGCTTGTATTCTTCTTTGAAACCTGTTTGGTTAACTGTGCCTAGGAATAAATTGATTTCTTCTTTAATTTGTTTGCTTGAGTTAAAAATGTCTAATTTCTAAATAAGTCACAGATTTAGGGGGAGTTTAGTTTTGAGCATATCTTTTTAAGAACACATGTTAAATAAAAAGCCATCATGTCAACAACTGTATCTTCATTCATATTTTCAGTCATGCATGAATGGAGGGAGAGTTTACATTAGTTCTTATTTGCTAAGGAATGCAATTCTGTCCCTTTAGATTAAGTGATCTGGGATTCTGAAGAGTGGTTAAGAAGGCTGAGTTAACGCTATTGCAAGACTGAGTCAACGCACTGACAGAAACTTACTAGAAATAGGCTGGAAGTTGAACTGACTGGTTGAGTGAGTTAACGCAGTCATTTAGTTGAGTTGACGCACTGAAATAAACCTGGTGCAAATGAGTTCTGGAATTAATTGGATTACTTCAGAAGGGTTAACGCAGCACTGGAGTTTGGATCTCACATATCTTTTTATGTTTAAATCTTCTAGTACCTCAGTTTGTCTGAAACTTGGTGTCGTCTTCTCAACCCCTCATCAACCTTGTTTCTTCTATACTCAGTTTTTCAGCTTGTAGTGAAGTACCACTCAATCTTTAGTATGAGGGAAGTTTCTTGAGATCTGAAATGTAAATTGATGTCATAGATTCAGGGGGAGCTAAAGTGATAATTCCTTTATAAGAGGTGGTGATCTTTTATTGACTGGCTCTATGCAGTATTAATGGTTGGAGATCTATAAATCTTCTGTTCTTTGAATGCTAAAATTCTTGAACATAAAAGTGCTTTTCATATGGAATAGTCATGGAACTACTTAATAAAACTGGGAACTCATCCATTCTTGAACTATGATGATCAAAAGTAAAGAGACCACTTTGTGCAAATGAATTTAATATTTGTATTGACTTTAAACTCAGAATAGGTTTAATAAGAGCTGAAGAAACAAACCCTATGCACTGTATATAAATATCTACATGGAATAAATTGCAGAGCAATGGCAAGCTTTCACTGAGAAACTGTCTCTATGCACCAAAGAAGTGCTAAGGAGCATGTCATGAAGTGAGCTGTTATCTATGTTTCAAAAGAAAAATAACTCATTGCAGAGCAATGGTAACTTTCCACTGAGAAACTACCTTCATGCACCAATGAAGTGCTAAAAGGCATGTCATGATGTGAGTTGCCAACTCTGTTTTATTGGAGCAGAATAGTTAGTTATGCTGAGAAACCGGGAACTCTGGTGTCTGATAAACATGTGTACCAGTGTCAAAAGGCTAGTTACACTTGATTGCAAATGAGAATTTAAAAAATTAAATATATATGTGTGGTTGACCTGAAGCTCATATAAAGACCTATAGAGTTCATCTTCAATACTAGTTAAATTCACTTCTCTAAGGGTCTCTTGAAATTGAACAATCTAAGGGAAAGATATGAGAAAGTTCCAAGTGTGCAAATTGTTCTATTCTTATTCCATAATCATGCTCTTCTTGTTTGAGGATTTGTCTCAAACTCTTAAGATTATTTTTCTCCACGTCATTAAATGAATTAGGGGCTCTCATAATTTCTCATCATATCTCTCATAAGGGAACTTGAATTTTATCTATTAAAAATCCCTGAATGTAATTTCATATTTTCATAATCTTAGTGTCTTTAGAATGCCTAAATACTATGGGTCTTCACTATTCCTTATGTCTTCTCAACACTACATTCATGATTCACTTTGGTGGCGTCGACGCAGTGCCTTACTGCGTCAACGCAGTCATGCAATAACTCCAAATTCTTCCCAGTCCGGTTTAGCACAGTGAACCGGTTCGCCTTTTTGATTTGAACATGAGTCGTCTCGTTCTTTAAAACCCCACAACGTAAACGCTGCTGTCTCCTCAGCTCCTTTCAAAACCTAGTGGGCTTCTACCTCTCCGAATCTTCTCTCCTGTTCCCGTTTGATTCTCGCTGCCATGGCACCTCCGGAACAAGTGAAGAAGGGGAAGAACAAGAAGGGTTTAACGAGAAGAGCTCCCATATTTTCTAAGGGCAAGATTGAGCCTCGAACCAAATTTCAACGTGCTCCAGAGGAGATACCTTCCCAGTCAGCTCCACAGACATGTAAGGGGAAAGAAAAGAGCTCTCCGGCAAAGACAAGGGCAGCAAAGCAGAAGGAGACTCACGATGTTTCCGTAGCAAACCCTACAGAGGAGATACCATCTCCTTCAGCTCCATGGAAACGGAAAGGAAAAGAGATAGAGCTATCTCTTCAGAAACGTCGCCTCCATCCAAGCCCACAACCAAAAAGAGAAAGCTATCTACATCAAGGGCAGAAGAGCAGTCTACATCCTCAGCCGCTGCCAAGGGGAAACAAGCTGTGGACAGTTCACATGCAAGGTCTTCTGATCCCTCTCTCACCATCAATGTAGAAGAACCTCTGAAAGTCCTTATTCCACGGTATATTGTTGCTACCGACGTTGAGTTGCTTGAGGTTTTTCCACAACTATTCCCTACCTTGGATTTTCAGGGTTGGTGGTCTTTCGTTACAAATCATAAGATTTATTACCCCACCCTAGTTAGGGAATTTTACCACAATTTGAAGTATGAACCTCAGATCCCCAAAATTTCTTCAACTGTCAGGAATGTTAGTTTCGAATTGACAAACAAACTGTTTTCCAGAGCTTGGAAAATACCAATGAATGAGGTTCAGCTACACAGTTTTCAGTTTGATGAACATGTAGCTTATGCTCTTCTGACTGACAAACCAAGTGATCCTATAGACGTCAAGGAGATTTTTTTATCTAGTCTTAAAGCAAATAGGTTCCCTCCATTCAATAGACTGCTCCACCATATTTGCACACCCATGATAACACCTCAGAGCAGTGGTAGGGAGCGGGTTACTGAGATGCAGAGATTTTTATTGTATTGCATGCTGAAAAAGATACACATTGCATTGTTAGATGTAATCATTCAGACTATGGGATCTTGCTTAACACAATCTAGGACACTCTCATATGCTGCTCCATTGACTGCCATATTTAGAAAAGTTGGAGTAAATTTTAGAGATGAGAAGAAACTGAATATTCCTAAAGGGAACGTATACTCCCTCTCTTACATTCAGAAATTCATGGGATTTAAAGTCATAAATGGAAAGCCAGTCAGGGTTTTGCCAAGTCAGAAACCTGTATCTACTTCAGTGGAAGCTGGTCAAGAAGTAAGAACTGAAACACAAGATCAGCAAGAGGCCAGTCTAAACAGAATGGAAAGACCAGAGGCTAGGGCAGATAGACCTGAAGCCAGTTCAGCCAGAATGGACTACCAAGAGTGTACAGACATACAACTATGAGATCAAGGAAAATCAGTCAAAGCTGAATCTGAAATATTCTACCCTGATAGACAAGAATTTGATGTTCAGTGAAACGGTTCAAAACTTATTTGAAAAGATTACATCCTTTGGTTAGGACATTGCTAAACTGTTTGAATGAACCACTCTAGTAGGTGATGAGGTTGTGGATGTGTTGCATATTCTAAAAGAAAACTTCCCACCCACAGTTGAAGATCAGCGTGATGTGTACTGCCCTCCACCAACAGAAGCCTCCTCTTCTGCACCTGAATGGGGATCTCAGCAGAAAGCTAAGGTGGACTATCTATTTGATATATTACACAACTGGTTTGATGGTATCACTACCAAGATCCAAGAATACCACAAGTTTGTGGTGCACAGAGATCAGTTGCTTTCTGAAAGGATAGACACTATGGCAGCATCCATGGCTCAACTTCAGCAACAGTTGGATATTGTATCTGCAACTGTCCTTCCGTCTTCCTCATCTACTCCTCTTCCTGATGATGTCAAAGGGGGAGAGAAATGAACTCAAGTTGGAGTCTAGTCTAGAATTGCATTGCATCTTGTGAAACTTTGAGTGAAGTTTTTGTTTCTTTTACATATCTTGCGAAACGTTCAAAAGAAGTCGTAACATGTGAGAATCTCCAATGTTTGTTAGAAAAGCCTCTCTGTTTTTCTGTTTGATGTAAAACTTTGAGCTTAACTGAATGACAAAAACTGGTGTGTTAGCCTCTTAAGTGAATTCTTTATTTGATCTGAACTTTCTTGTTTGATCTGAATAATACATCTTTATTTAAATGTAATGAAATTCACCTCATAGTTGTCATCATCAAAAAGGGGGAGATTGTTGTGCCCCTGGTTTTGATGATGACAACCATGAGATGTGTATGTTGAATCCAACTTAAAATGTTGAACTAAATCTTGATTCAGTAACGCATGTCTTTGGCTCATTTTTGATGCAAGAAAGGAATAGGGTCGACGCTGGGAGTTCAAGGCGTCCACGCATCAGTTGAAGAGGCAAAATCATAAGACACTAATATAATCTCAGTGCATCAATGCCACGCTATTGCAGCGTCGACGCATCAGCTTAAGAAGCAGAGGAACTCACAGATCTACTTCACTGCGTCAACGCCACAATAGAGCAGCGTCGACGCAGCAATTCAAAAGGCAGAAGTATGGTTCACTGGAATACCCCAGTGCGTCAACGCTACAGCATGATAGCGTCGACGCAGCAGTTCAATCTGAGATGAAATTGGCTCTGGGTTAGCTTAGTGAGTTGACGTAGTAACCCAATGCATCAACGCATCCACCTATGAAATTAAAGCTTTGTGGACAGTTCAAGGCAGCGTAAACCCATTGGTCACCATGGGTTGATGCCATCTGAATTATTTCATAAACTTAGTTGGGTGGACCCCAGTCATTAGTGACGTCAAAGGCCACATCAGCCAAAAAGTGTTTTGATCTTGGTTTCATTCGCGATTCCAAAAGGCTCTGATGAGATCAATCAGTGAGCTAACCAGAAAATCTGGTTGGGACCCACTAGATGTATATATTACATGGATTTGGAAGTGAGCGCAGGAACCTGATTATCGAAGAAGGTTTTGGAGATTTCGAAGCTGCTGCGAACAAGGCTGAGCAAGAGAAGCTCACGAGAGGAACCGGGAGTTCATCTTCTTCCTGATGGCGATCTGCTGAAGACCTGAGGAGATTTAGGAGCAGTGATCTATTGCAAGTTCATCTACATTTCAAAAGAAAAAGATTAGCTGATCATTGAAGCTTTTTCTCCCAGACTTCTGAATTCAAGCCTGAGATCCGGCTACCTCAGAGATCTAAGATTGTTCTTTCATTACTGAGTGATTTCTTTTATTGTTCATCTTTTCAATTTGAACTCTGTTACATTGTTTCTCCCTCGGACTGGTTTGTGTAGAGGGAGGGGTTTGATCCAGCAGATTGTGCTTGGATCAAGGGTGTTTGGGCATGTTTGCCTGCAAGCTGTTCGTCAGCGGTTTAGAGGATCTTTCCTCTGGTTAAGCCAAGCTGTAATGCTCAGCGTTGTTTGAGGAGGTAGTTCCTTGGTGAAGCTAAGCTGTAAAGCTCAGCAGGGGTCCTCACTGGTTTAGTGAGGGGTGGACGTAGGTCTCCACAGGGAGACCGAACCACCATAAAAATATGTGTTCTTTTTGTGGTTTGCCATTCTCACATTATCCATCTATCGTTAGATGTTTGATTAGGCACGATCTTCATATAGTCTGTTTACTGAACTTCTAATTAGCATTCTGATCTATAACGCGAGTGTGATCTTGTATTAATTTTTCAAAGGGTCAACCTATTCACCCCTCCCCTCTAGTTTGACCTTCCACCTAATCCAACACCTTTCAGGGTTCTTACCCTTTTTCTTGCTATTTTTGAGACTTTAGTCTGCCTTGATCTCAGTTAATCTCTGTTCATTCTGTATTTGGTTCCTTGTTATCAGGGCCTCTATGCCTTAATGAGGGAATTCTAGCCCTCGTCTCTCTTTCTTTTATTTCTTCTTCATCCAGTTTGATGTCTGTCGCTCCTCCATGTCATGGAATATCTACACATTGCTATCCTTTTCACCCTTTTATCCTGGCAAGCAAGGAATATAAAGCTCGTGCTGATCAAAAGCTTGATGATCATGTTCGCTTCAAGATGTTGGTTTCCACGCCATGGATCTGCAAAGGTATCATTATTTTGTGTAAGAATGTGCTTTGATTTCCATTATTTCTATTATTTTTGCACATGATTCCTTAACATGATTGAGTGGCTTTAGGAGTCTTTGTGTCAAATAAAAATGAGTTCGCTTCTGTAGCATCCTTAGGCTGGTAATAGCTCTGTGCTGGGAGTCTAGTTCTTTCCCTGATCGTTGAGGGTGACCTTTGAGTATGGATTTTTCACACACTACACGGCGAGCCATAGTTGATTTCTCTAAGGCACACCGTTACTGCTTTGGCCATACTTTGGGTATGCACGAAGGTCTTATTCTCTTCTCTGCTCGGCCAAGTGCAGGGGCAAGAGATTGATGGATAAGATGACTAACCTAGGCACTCCCTAATACGAGAGAGGTCTCAAATAAGGGCAGTCTTGACCCTCAAAAGTGAGCTTTCATGCTATATCTAGCCAATAAGGGCTACCAAAATGAGAAAATGAATCAATGTAAAATTATGAATCAAAGGCATGGCAAGAGTGGCAGTACAGTTCCCCGCGGGACGTCATGAGCCCAGTCGCATGCGTGCTTGATAAATATGGGTCTAAAAATCAAAGACACAAAGCCCCGGCACAACAGACTGTATCTTTGAGGGGTAGTGCCCTGGAAGGAATTCGAGCCTTGATATGTCCCATCCTGCACGAAGCTTGTCTCCATTTTTTCTTCTATTTCTCCCTCTTAGGCTGAGTTGTATCCCGAGTATGGCCTTAGTAGGGGCACCGTTCTTTAGAAGCGGTTGGTTGAGGTAAGCCACCCTCACATGCACACCCTACTCAAGGGAAGTCTTTAATGAGAGGGGAGGGACGACGATCCCTGGCCCGTAGTTCGAGCCTATCTTTGGGTGCTACAGTTTACTATTCAAAAATACTGAAAAAAAATCAGATATGTCAAAATCCAAAAAATCAGATATTCTCAAAACTCCAAAAAATCAAATATGTCAAAATCTAAAAATAATCAAAAAATTACAAAAATCTAAAAATATGTCTTTTATTTTTATGCATTTTTTTATCTTAAGGACAGATACATAATCTGTTTGCTAAGTGTGTGGGTTGCAAATACTCAGGCATTCCTTGCTATATCTTTTTGCTCTGCCTCCTGTCCATATCTTTGATATGTTCTTTCCTTCTTCGATCCACTCTCTCGATCTGTTCTGAAGCTTGTGTCCTTCTCAGCTTTTGTCTGCAATGATCATATCTTTATGAGAGGGCTTTACCTCACGATTATGAACCTGACGATTCTGCATCATTTTGATCTTGGATTTTGATTGAAGATCGCTCTTTGTCATGTCTTTTGTCCCACCGTGTCCTTGTCTCGTGTCCATGTCCCATCGTGTTGTCCCACACATGTTGTTTTGTTCCTCACCACATGTTGTGAGTTATCTTGCGCATGTTGACAGCCGTCCTTCCATGTTCCGTGTGTTGTCCCAACCATGTGATCTGTCATATTCTTATCCCAACCGTGTGTTGTCCCGCCGATTGTTGTCTTGTCAATCCATGTTCGTGCATGCGTATTGTCTGTTTATGCCTTTGCTTATGTGCTTGTTCGTCTTGTTGTGTTGTTTCCATTCGTCATATTATGTCATGTTGTTTGTCATTATGTTATTCGCTATGCTTATCTTGTTTGTCTTATACATGAAAATCCATACAAAAATCCAAAAATGAAAATCCAAACTTTCACTCGCCGTTCCACTTGCACAGGTAAGTCAGGTATGGCCTTAAATCCTTATCACCCTTATTGCATTATTATATGGTATTATAATATATTATCTCAAGAACCAGTTGGTTATATACGTGTTCTAGGATCTGATGTTCCCCTTTAACAAAAATGATGATGATCCAGGTTCACATGTTTAATCTTCGGATTGGCCGTTACGCTGGGATGTCCCGGGGAGGATGGTTCTATCCTGCACGCCGTGGTTGCGGATGGTATCTTGACTCTGATTTTCCCAGCTTAGCAATATTATTCTCGAGTATTTCATATTTTAATCTTTCTTCACATTTGTTTTAACGATTTCTTTTATTTTAGCCCAGCATGCATCATACGCATCCTTTTTGAGCTTTCATGACCCATGGTTTGCTTGAAGAATGTCCCATCAGTGATGGTTAACTATGTGTTCAGTGTTTGAGTAAGAGGAAGAAATTCCACTCTGAGTTGGAAGGTTCTCTTTGGTCGATTCGCTTGGTTTGGTTGATTAAGAGGTCCCCGTCTGGAGCTTTAGCCTGTTTCGTTTACTTTTGCTGCCTACTTTTGGCCTCCTCATTGGACCGCGGGATTGTGTCCCCAATGAGATTGGTCTTGTCGATTTATTTCATTTAGTTTAGTTCCTCCAGACTGGTGTCGCTTTTAGTTTTATCATTCCTTACGTTTGGTTCAGAGTTTTCCGGAAGATTCTTATCACTTGTTGGTAAAAATGGGTGTCGTTTTACCTTAATGCCTGCTTTTCAGTCCACTCCGCTGCATTTTCGCTTCATCTCCATGTTCCATGTCACTTCCGCTTCACCTCTGCTCGCTCTCCTGCAAAGAGGACGTTAAGGAGGGGCATCTGTTGACACCCATTTTTGCCAATAAGTTGAGTCGTTCCTCTTACTCCCATTTGTTGATGCCTCGAGTTGTCCATCACCCGTTGGGGCTGTTTTCAGACATGTTGTGGGCCAGTCTTATGGGTTGCCTCCCTCCTTGGTTAGGTCCAAGTTGATTCAGGGCTTAATGGGCCTTGGTTTAGGTTGATTGGGCTTTTCTATAAGTTTCCAGCGCCCATGTGCATGTACGGTTCATCCCGGGCCGCTCAATCCATGTGCGGTTGACTGTGGACTATCCATCTATTTTGGAATATTTTGGTTAATTTTCTGAATTTCCACCGACAAGCCTTTATGCAGTCCTATTAGGGCCGTTCAACTTTATGGACGGACGGGTTGTGACCGCCCATCTCTTAGAGTCTTGCGCTTGAGGGTTTTCCCATATAATTATCCAATTAATCTATTTATCACCGACAAGGCTAGAATGGTTTGTCCTTGGCCGCTCAACCTTTGAATGGTCTCATCTGAGCCGTTCATCTATGAGAGTCCAACGGCGAAGGCTTCGGTCAGTTCAGTGGATAATTTGGATTATTTTCTATTTATTTTGAATTTCCACCGATGGGGTTGGATGGCCAGGAGGTACCCGCACATCCAGTTGGGCGGTCTATCGTAAGACCGTTCATCCGTTCGATTGATGAAGTTCAACAAATTTTTATCTCTTTATCCGTGGTTTTATCCCCAACTTCTCCCATCATTTTCTCTGTGGATAATCAACCATTTTAAGTGCCGTTTCGACTGGATAAAAGATAATTTGTTTATCTATGATTTTCCTTTGATTATCTTGACCTGAAAATGCCTCTAAACCCTAATTTCGAGCTAGGACTTTAGGTGCTCTATAAATAGACCCTAAAGGCCGGGTAGAAAAGGGGGGGAGATTTTTGGTCGATGGCGAAGCCCTGCCACATTCTTGAGTGACCTAGCACCAAGGAGGGAGGCTTTCCACGTCCATACAAGCCTCCGGTTCAGAGAGTAGTCCAATTTTTGAGTCTTTTGTGTTTGATAGTTTTGTCCATTTTTTGATTGCATGCATCACCTTTCATACTTTCTCCCCACGTTCTTCTTCATCTTCATTGCCATGCACACACCCACCAACGTTTTTTGACACCCTAGGGGTTTAAAATCCCCCAAGTATCCCCCTTTCCACTTATTCATGTTCATTTCACATTATTTTGGCATTTACTACACCATTCAGTTCTAATCTAGGTTTTCTCTTTGTGCTTTTACGTCATTTTGTAGGTCAGCAATCCCTAGAACGAGGCCCATCCCCTCTGGCTGGCTGGAGGGGGTGCAGGTTGGACCCTTTGCGACTTCTGGCTTGGTGGTCTTGAGCGGCTTCCTACAGTCAGTTCAAGAAGACGTGCGGTGAAGACTTGACCATCCTTCTTCTTCCTGCGGTCGTTCCAGAGCCGTTCACCTTCCAGGAGCGCTTCATCCCGCATCATCTGCAGCATCCTTGAATGGTCTATCGTAAGACCGTGCATGCCTTAAGCGATTCTCCCTGAACCGTTCATCTTCCCAGCACTGCAGGTCAGGCGAGTACCTCTCCCTCTTTCCAAGGCACGGCGTGTTCATCACGTACGGCATTTTGGTGGCGATCACGGTTCTTTACTCTCTTCTGTTCTCCTTCTATTGTCCTATTTTATTTTACATATCGATTTATTAGAAGGAGAGAAGAGATCTTTCAAGCCGATCTTGAAGAGAAAGAAGAGAGTAGAACAAAACATATCAACAATAACACATCGGCCGCTGGACACGGCATGACAAACACGGCGCACAACGGCTCTCAACACAAAGATTAGGTCCAAAGCCAAGCAACCGTAAACCAAAGAGAAGATAAGGCTCAGAATAAATACTGTCCACACTTAAGCAGACGTAGGACAAAGGTCTCACCAAGACAGCAATTCTAAGGCTTACCTCGAAAAGACTCCACCAAATAGGATGAGAAGCATCATGCTCGACTAACAGAAGCTCACCAGGATGGAAAAATCCTAGGTCGCCTGAGCATCTTCTCAATCAACGGAATATAATCGAGCACTTCAACAGAAGCGAAACACCTCAGGAGCTGCACAGACTTAAGCTGGGATGACCAAAACAACGCAAGAACGTGTATGGTCATCACACCAACGCCAAAAGTCAACAACAACCTAAACAAGCCACGAAGAAATCTCGAATATTGTATCGCAGATTCAAGCCTATCGGCGAACTCTGTCAAGTACGACATGATCAAGACGAACACCACGACGAAAAAAAAACATCACGTCGCATCCTGACAAGAGAAAAACCATCTCGTACAGTGCCAACACAGCACGCACAAGACAACACACGAAAAATGAAACGACAAAGAATCGCAAAACCTATGCCAGCGAAAGAATGTATTGGACTTTCAGGACTCTGGAAACTATATATCTCGGATTTCTATGTACTTCACACAACAAAGCTCTAATACCAACTGTGACGACTTGGATCTCGGATACCGGATATACCCGATAGGACTACCGTGCAGACCCGATACCACTTGGAACCTGTGAAGCCTCCCAAGAGCTGTAAAGCTCCGAAGGGAAAAAGGATTGTCATGTAGTACATTGAAGCCATAGAGATATAATAGTAAGCAATTAAATTTTATGAGATCGGTTTGCTAAAGTAGCAGAAATAAAATTATTTTTTAATTAATAATTTAAATTTAACAATTATACCAGAGTCCAGTCCAAATGAAAGACAAGCAGTACAGTCGATAGAAAAGAAAGACGTACACTGAGGTCGGGAGAGACCCGACGCAGGTACCGCTGGCAGCTACCGACACGCCACACCAGGAACCATGGAAGCAGAATGATGCCACCCACCTGAAAAGTAGGGGTGAGCCTCGTGTCACTGGCCCAGTAGGGGTCACGCGGATCCCCACTGAAAAACAACGCAGTAACACGGAACAACAAAACAACAGTAGTAGTAAAGCAGGAAAACTACAACTAGAAAGCTGTAAAAGAAAATCGGAACGGAAGGAGTAGGAACAGCTAAAAGAAAAGGGAAAAGTCGCACCGAATAAAACACGACTGCCGAACTAACCTCGGCTCCCTGGGCTACTCCAACTGCAATAGAAAGGCAAACCGTGATCTGACAAAGTCAGGAGTTACCGATCTGTCGGGCCTACAAAGATAGGCAAACAGCCTAGAAGGAACCTAGACAGGCACAGACGCCCTAAAGCATACACGACTCGATTGCCGTGTGCGCTCTTCTAGACATGACCACACACACACACGACTAGAACATCGTGCACACGACACAACACTGACCTCGGGCAAGACCACGAGAAGGCTAACCCGGAAAGGTCACAACGCATGAGAAACATGAGGGTCACGTGTCACGTGATGGAAGTACCCCCTCACTAGAAGAATAGCCAGCTGCGTCCACTAACATCTTATGCTGCGCCTACAAGTGTCTCGCCTACGATGCCGCCTGAAGCACGATAGAGACTAAGACACGCACAGAACCAGAACGAAACTATAGTCGCGAGTGACTAGACAGGGTAACGCCCGTCGGCGTTAGTCCAAACGCCCCTGACCACGTGTGCACACACCGACTCTTGCTGGAGAGCTAGGCCTCTAGCTAGTTTTCCCCACCCAACAGGACGCTACTGTATAGCGGGGGCCCACGGAAACTAGCTTACAAACCGTATATCGAGAACTGCCCCGCCACAAGGGCCGACAAGCTGTAACGTGTCGTAAGGCTATGACTAGTGGAGGCTCACAAGACACATACTCCTAAACACGAGTGCCAAAGTACAGACAAGCAAGGAAGTACTGTCGTACAAACTACGAAGCACAAGGCACGAGGTAGCATACCAGACTGCCACCGGACTCAGGACAAAGCAACTAGACCTGAAAACACAACGATCCTTGAGTCTCACGACTCGGAGTCAAGATTGTCGTACAAAGCGGAACAAGCCGCCAATCAGTCTATTCTTAAGCCAGAAGAAACAACCGTAGAAAATGACACACGGAGACCTGAGGGAACACCAAGACCCTCAGCACACTTGGACATGCAAATCGAGGTAAAATGATACCTCAAGGCATCCAGAACCACATCTCGAACTAGACAGAACCGCCGAGACACTCACACACAAGGTCACCCGTCAACCACTGGGTCACCCCGGGTTGACCGGAACCAGACAATGATGATTCCACAGTAGGAGAGAGAATCCTACTTCAAGCAAGAAAACTCCTGGCTACCTCCTAACACGGTCTTAGCCCTCATAGGACATCAAAAGATATCCACGGGAACGGCAAACCACAAGGTCAAGCCAAGATATACGGAAATCAAAACGACGGGAAACGACACTCTGGGCATAAGCGATCCATCATTCAGTTGCTAGAGAAACCAAGTAGTCAAGGAGGAAACCGCTATGCATACAGAGACAAGAACACTGGCGGTCAGAGGTAGGGCCACGAGGCGACTGTAGCGGTCAAGGACGAACCACTAGACTCAGTCAACTCCAACTGACCTGCCCAACGAACCACCAAGCGGTCGATGACGGACACGCTACACGGACTAAGGCGGTCCAAGAGACAACCGCCACACTAACCACCCTAAGACATTGACCTAAGACAAACGACACGTAGCAGCCTAAGGAAGGTGAGCTACAGTGAAGAAATGCATGAAGGTTGGACTGCCAAGGCCAACCGACATAAAATCTTAACTAGGTCTAAAACCACGGTAACATGAATACCGAGGTAGACCCAAAGCCGCCGAGACCATCCCTTCATGACGGGGACTCAAGGAAGGCCACACACAAGTAGGGGAATCCCACCGCACTCACACCGATGCACGGTGACTCAATCAAGCGTAACACAAAACTCGAAACATGCATACCTTTGGGCACGCTAATCGAAGTAACACGGCACCACCCGACACCCCAGAAACACGGGCACGGAACCCATAGGGTGTCCGGGACATTCACGAGGCCATAGGTCGGTCATTGGGTCTCAACGGGACCGACCGAGACTCAAAACAGTGAAAAATATTGCATTTTGGTTGACCTGACCCCTGGGGGCGGTCGACCTAAAAGGGTCGGTCGACCGGCCCTGGGTGGTCGGTCGACCGGACCGACAGGTCCGCCAACCTGCTGGCACGAACGCCGGCCAATCGACCGGCCACCCCGTGGCGGTCGACCGGTCACGACGAGAAACCAGCTGTTTTACCTAAACGAGACCTTAAACGGATCACCTATGAACTCCCAAAACCACGGTTTTACCTAAACGAGCTCAAACTTGCCCATTCTAGCACCGAACAATGTGAAATTACAGGGGAAACGTGCGGGAATAGTAGGTGATCCGTCTCCCTACCTCCACCAAAGAAACCGTGCGTCGAAGCAACTAATCCGCACCGAAAATGCCAAAACATGAACCACGCTGATCTCGAAATCCACCGAGGGATCGCGCCCCGCCACGCTCAAATCGTCGCCCCATCCCGCGTCTAGATCACTCCATCGCATTCTCGCCTCGGCCAGCTCCGCAACGGTGTGCACCCCGCACCGAGAGACCCAGAGACGAGAGAGAAGGAGAGAGAGAAATAGATGAGAGAAATGAGGGAGGAGAGAGGTGGTTGAAGGAATAAATAGAAAGGAAATTAGGAAATTTCCTAATTTCTGAAAATTCGATAATTAGCCCGAAAATGAAGAAATTTAGAAAAATATGAAAAAATAGTCAAAACGATGCTCGGGAAGAGTACATCGCAACTGCGGCGTCCACAAGTCGATGAACTGAGAAATAAACTCACCACAGGGTTCCGTAACTAATACGAGAGAAAAGCCCACGCGGATTGTCAAACTCAACTCGGGACCCACAAAAGCGATCCGAAACTCTCCGAAGAAGATCCGAAAGACCCAATAAGAATCCAATAAGGATCCATGGCATTATAGTCATTATCTTGCAACTTGACTAGGTCTTCAATTAATGTAGGTTGAGACCAGATATTTGCAATAATACCTCTTTCTTCTCCTGCATCTACATCTAAATTTAACTTTGAAACATCTTCTATGAGATAGGTCGTACATTTCCTGGGGCTTGCTAGAGTTTCCAACGGTCTCCTGCCGAGAGCATCAACAACAACATTTGCTTTGCTTGGGTGATATTGTATAGAAAAGTCAAAATCTTTGAGATACTGCAACCATTTTCGTTGCCTCATGTTTAACTCCTTTTAGGTGAAAAGATATTTAAGACTTTTGTGGTCCAAAATTATAGTGAACTTCTCCCCATAAGGGTAATGCCGCTAGATTTTCAAGGTGAAGATAATGACAGCCAATTCCAGATCATGTACGGGGTAGTTCTCTTCATGACGCTTTAGTTGTCTCGAGGCATAGCAGATCACCTTATCATGTTGCATAAGAACGCATCCAAGGCCAATGCCCGATGCATCTATGTAGACTTCAAATCCACCACCTTCGACAGGTAGTGCCAAGATAGGTGCCGTAGTGAGATGATCCTTAAGAGTTTGAAAACTCTCCTCACAGTCCTTCGACCATGCAAAGGGATTCTCCTTTCTTGTGAGCCGGGTCAAAGGGTTTACCTGGGAACATAATAAGTTCAACCCTTGGGTCATACCTCAGGTTGGACAGAAATTAGATAACGTGACGGTACTCATGGTCGCAATAATTCATTAACGCGGTATACAAGAATGTCGCGATAGAGACAGAGTCGAAACAAAAAGAAAGTCAGGTCGACGCAAGAACTAGTCTGTGGCTGAACAGTAACGCGACCATAGGAACCACCACGATAATTCATTAACGCGACTGGGGTATAGGGCACGATCATGTCCGTTCACAGAATCATGGAAAACACGAGGTGCTCTCTAACTTTTGAGTTTTTAGGGTACAACCAGCTCGACGTCCTAGTGGGAATCCCAGGATCGCAGAGACTTACGGAGGCCTTGAAACATGATCACCTAGTTCGACAGAAGGAATATCTGAAGGAGAGAATCTCAAGTCCAAGAGAATGTGCCTATCATGTGTAAAGTGTAACTAATAGCAATGTACCGGAATACGCGCTATATGTGATCTTATAAAATAGAAAGAGATGAGAAAGGAGCGAATGAAACAATGTGTAACCAAGTCATGAAACCTCTTTAAGTACAAAACTATAAGGTTTTGGCATGAAATTAACATATAATGAAAGTAAACTTGTAAAAACATTCTAACACCTAATATGAAGTTATGACATGATCCGGAAGTGAAACTACTAAGACAAGGCATGCATATTAGCATATATATATATATATATATATATATATATATAGGAAATAAACAAGGTTTAATATGTCTCACGGAGCATTAACACGACGCTAATGAGGAGCGCGTTAATACAAGAACGCACCATATCGGGCCTACTCGTTAAATAGACGCGACCCATGTTTCCACCGCCTTCATCTCAAAGTGAGACAAAGACAAAAACGCCGTTGCAGGGCTACTTCCTAAGGCAAATCTATATGGAACTAACTGCAAACTAGGAGGGAAAGCATGCTATGATGGAAATAAAGCATGGAAACGGATGGAATAGACAAAAAGTTATTATCTTTAAGTTAAGGTTTCATGGACATGATGTAGTAAAATTCCTATTGCGCAGTCGTGGAAAATTGTTAAATACTCTGTGTATAATGCATGAAAACACGAGGTAACAGAGGGCTTTTGTTCCTGACTTGATATTTAAGCTAACATGAGATAACCTACCTCTGGGTTAGGCTTTAAACAGAGAATTCCTAACTTGAAGTCGGTGCTGGTTACTGTGCGTTCTGCGTAGAAATAATAATTTCCTCGCTCTCTATCTCCTTAACCTCTTGACCTAAATTCGTGAAAATTGGAGGGTAGGTCGGAGATATAAAGAGGGACAAGTTATTCTAAAGACAAAACTCGAAATTACCTCGGTTAGGGTTCCTAATCTTTTGATTTTTCTCTGAGAAATCCACTCGTTCCTATGTGGTTTGCAGAGAACCAGTGACTTCTGGTGCTTCTAACTTCTCAAGGGCTTGATCTCCTGGCACGAAACTAAAGTGAACAAAAAGTTTCAAAGGACCAACACGAACTACCATCATCTTACTGTCGAACTAGGTGAGCCAAAACGAGGGTTTGCGCAGGTCAATTTTGGGTCTTATTTATAAGGTTTAGCCTAGGGTTGAGGGATTAGATCGAGTTAGGAGTCCTTAATAGGATTAGAGTCCATCCCCAAGAGTCATAGATAGGTTTTCCTCTCGAGATAACATCGATCTATGGCCTGATCATGGACAAAAATCCAAGCTTTCCGTGATTTAATACACCTCGGTTCCATAAGACTATCGCGGTCATCATCATTACCGCGTTCTTCATTAACGCGGCGTATCGTATGGGCGCGTTCTGGCCTTCACTTCAAATTTGAATTTTAGTCAACCTCCACTTCTCTTTATCACTTATTTATCTAATAAAAATAGGGAATATATTTAATTACATCTCTTTTAGGTGGGCTTGGGCCTAAAGGTTTAGAAATTGGTATATGGGCCTATTTTAAGTGGGCTAAATCGGCACAGGAACGCTTGCAGATCACTCTGGAAATCACCCTTGGATGCTTCGAATAGCCAATAGTGGGGGGGGGGATTCTTCAGGGCGTTCGTCCTCTTTTATAGGCAACAGAGGGGTTTCTTTTCCCTCAAGGCATGGCTGAAGAATCTCCAATGATTGTCGAAAGTGTTGTGCCCCTGTGCCTTAATGATGTTGTGTAGTTTTGATGACAGCAACCACTATGAATGATGTGAGAGTAGAATATTGAGTCTGTGCATACCTTGTTTACGCATTGAAAGTCGATGCGTGTTCATTATGCATACAAAGTCAGTGCATAGTTCATTGCTAAGTCTGTACAACTTTTGTTGATTTGAGCGTTTAAGTTCGTACATCATTTCATCAGAGTCTGTTCATTATGCATTCAGCTCAAACTCTAGGGATAGCAAGACAGTGCAGAATTTCATTTTGTGTAGAAAAGAGTCAGTACACACTTGGCGTGTGCAAGGCTGAACTCGGTACAAAGGGCTCTTAATGCATTCATGAAGTCGGAGCAACCCTTGTAGCTACACATAACCTAGTCGATGCATCCTTAGTTGTTGCACGTAACTAAGTCGAAGCAAGTGTCAACCATGCGAGAGTTGAGTCGATGCAACTCCTATTGCTACATGCGATTAAGTCCGTGCATTTGTGCAGCTTTCAAAACAAAGTCTGTACATTCTTCAGTAGCAAGTCGATGCATATTTTGCTCCATGCAAACAAAGTATGTTCATTCTTCAGTAGCAAGTCGATACATCTCTTGCTCCATGAAAACAAAGTATGTACATTCTTCAGTAGCAAGTCGATGCATCTTTTGCTCCATGTACACAAAGTCTATATATTCTCTGATGGCATGTCCGTGCATTAATCTTCATTGTGCATACTTTCCTATATGAACACTGCATTATGTGCATCAAGTATGTACAGGCTTAGATCAAATTTCCAACTAACTCGGTGCATCATTTTCTCTTCTCTTTCAGATCAATTCAAGTTGGTAACTAGTCTGACCTGACAGAATATCTGCTCAAGGAGCTTAAGAAGGGCACGTGATCCAAGAATGGAGGAAGTGCTTGGATCGTGACACGTGTATTGCAGCAGGCTGAAATGCTGCCACGTGGTCAAGGTGCTAGGGCAGGAATTCATGGAAGACACACGCCCATCTATCTGTTGCTGCTATAAAAGGGGGACTCTCCATCCAGTGAAAAGTGAGATCGAAGGAGATAAAAGAAGAAAGATCTACAGCCAGCACTATCCAGAGAGGAGAAGAGAGTAGCAGCAGAGAAGAGCAGAAGTGAAAGTGAGAGAGCTCGTGAGATCGAGAGAGATTGAGAGAGAGAGTGAAGAAAGAGCTTGAGGAGAAGAAGATAGAAGATTTTCCTAAATATTAGTTCCACTGGACCTTGGATCAAATCTAGGCCAGTCAGCTCCCTGAGAGCCACATTTGTTCTATCATCGTATACAGCTTTCTGTCGCTGTGATTTCCCATTTTTTGTTTTTCTTTTACACTCTTTATTTCAAGCTGTTTGTCAGCAGAGCAAGCTGTGACGCTCAGCGGGCAGAGGTGTGGTATCCTCTGGACAGGTAAAGCTGTAAGCCCCAGCAGTTGCAGAGGAGGATTCCTCTGGTCGGCTAAGCTGTATTGCCCAGCGGAAGCAAGCTATGACGCTCAGCGGTTGTAGGCAAGCTGTGAGGCCCAGCGGTTTAAGCTGTGTATCAGCGGAAGCCACACTCGGATTTGAGTGTGGGGTGGACGTAGGTCTGCGGACCGAACCACCTAAAAATTCCCTTGTTTACTGTGGTTTGATTGTCTCATCTGCTCTCGCTAGATGTATGTTTAGGCCGATTGATTTGCTCTTCCAATCTAGCGAGTGTTCCATTTGCATACCGCACGTTTGATTTAGGTCTCGTGTGAGTCTGGTGAAGTCTTGTATTATTATCAGTCTATTCTGTAGAGTTCTGAATTTTTGTTTGTCTGTCATCTTCTCGTCCTTCGTAGAGAACACCCAGTTCGTGCTAATTACCTACCCATATTGCTTCTGCGTCTTTGCCTTTCCACATATTTTAACTGGGCGTAATTAGTAATGTTTAATTGATTGAAAATGTTATAGAGGGGATTCATTCACCCCCCCCTTTGAATCCATCGCACTAGTCCTAACAGTTGGTATCAGAGCAGGTCTCTGACTTTCCAGATCCAACGATCTACAGAGGATCTTGCTGTCTTCGGTGCTATTTCACTTTTGGTGCATCTCTTATCGATTGCTTTGTGTGTTGAATCTATTTGCTATCTGTCTTAATGGCTCATCTGTTTGCGTTTGATGGTTCTAATTTTAGTAATTGGTTAGGCGGCCTATGCGTTTATATAAATTCCATTGACCCTAATCTATGGAGTTTGGTTTCAAAAGGCCCACACCAATTACCTCATGATGAGACCAAGTGGTCTAGAGTGGACAGAGTAAAGAACCGTGATAATGTCACAGTTCTTAATATTTTGAAAGCTATAGTTAATGCTGATAGATTTCCTTTTGTTCTCAAGTGTACATCTGGAGAAGAAATATTGGATAAATTGATGGCCAGTTATGAAAAGAATGAGGAACAGTGTCTAATGGCAAATCGAAGAGGTTACACTGATGATCACATGATTGGATCTTCGTCACAGGTAAACTCGAACTCAAAGGAAATTACCTTTGAAGATTTGACGAACCTTTATAATAATTTGTTAGATAAGTATAAAACCGCCAAATCTGAAACGAAGAAAATGAGAAAGGAAATGCTATCTGAAATAAAGTCATTAAGGTCTGAAAATGAACAATTGAAAGTTGAAATAAAGAAGATTGAAAATTCTTGTAGTAAATGCATTTCTGTAAAAACTTTGAATGATGATCTTCAATCTGAATTGAAATTGAAAGAAGAATTAATTGACTCTCTTAGAGACGAAAATGAAGAGTTATTAAACAGAAAAATACAGCTAGAACTGACTGAAGACGAGTTGAATACAAAGCTGAAATCTGGTGACAAAAATGAGTTGATTGAGGAGAATAAAGATCTAAAAGAACAAAACAAGAAACTCATGGTCTTAAATGTTTTTATATCAGAGAGACTTCTGGCTGTCGAGAAAGAAAAATCTACTGATAAGGAAATTCAATTTGAGAATGAATTGAAACTGAAACATGAACTAGAAATTGTTAAAATTTTGAATAATGCCATGCAGAGACAAATTATCTCATGTGAGGAAGACTTGACTAATTCAGAATTCAAAATTTCTTCTCTGCAATCTGAGGTAACTGAATTGAACCATTCCATGTTAAAATTTGTCAAAGGTAAAGAGAAAATGAAAGCTTCTTTGAATGTTGAAGTCACCAAATTGAGTGAAGAGAAAGGGTGCAATTCTCAAATTAAGCAGGCTGTAAGGAACAAACTATACGCAACATTTGTGAGCAGCTCAAATTTAGCTAGCACTTCTGCACCTTCTTCAAAACAGTCTGATGATCAAAAGATTCAAAAATAGAACAAAAATGTGAAAATGAAAACACTGAAGAAGAATAATAAATTTCATGCAAACAAGTCTAAGGCTAAAAAATTCCCAATTGTTCACAGAAAGAATATTGAATGCTTTTATTGTGGAAATTTTGGCCATGTAATCAACGATTGTCTTGTCATGAAGAATAATGATGATAGATTTTATGCTAGGACTTCTTATGCTAAGAAATCCTATTCTGTTCAAAACAGGAAATCTAAATGCTTTTACTATCATAAAATGGGTCATCTCATGCATGAATGTAAGTTAATGAAAATAGATGACATGTCTGCTGTGGGAATGCATGATAAACATTTCCATGCTAAAAATCATGCAATTCCTAAAGGAAACTTCAATACTTTTGTTGTGGCAAATTGGGCCACATTGTTGCACATTGCTGGCATGCACTGGGGAGTAACAATCGTCACAAATCTGTTAAAACCCCTGTGTATCAAAATACTTTTGATAGAAATGATATTGTCCCTAGAGGCAAGCACAATGAGTGCTTCAAATTTGGAAAGCATGGCCATATTGTCACGGACTGCTGGCGTGCTCAGGGGAAGAACTTTAATTCTAAAATTGTTAATCTTCCTTTGAGAGCACCATCCAAAGGTGCCACTGGTACTTCAGGACCCAAGATCTCTTGGGTACCTGCTTGTACAAAATAGTTTGCTGTATTGCAGGTGTGCCTTGGAAATGAATAAAGGGGGTTAATAAACCAAGGCACTCAAGAATGAAAACCCCATGATTGCACTCTTCAGGTCAGTTCTCAAAACTCTACTTAAATTCTATTTTCTAAATTATCTGCTTTAAATGATTGCATATCATCTTAATTCTTTTGTGTATCGTCTAACTGAATCTGATTGAAAGTCTGAAATGCACATGGAAATAATTGTAGTTTGTCTCTGAATGCATTGCATATCTATGTCATGATGCATGATATGTCAAACTCCCTGCATGTTATATTGCACTGATTTACATGACCACTATGGTATATCAAATGGAAAGTTACTAAAGGGTAGATGTAATCTATCTGGAAGTTCTTACAATGTGTGAGGTGGTCCTTTGGACTAAGTCCTCAGCCATGGGTCATATTGCACATAGGAGAGTTCAAGACACTCATGAGCATAACTCATTAAACTCCTAGCAACATGCTCATTGCATAAATTGCATTCAGAACTTAGTTATTCAATGCATAAAGTCAGGGGGAGTTTTATCTAGCCCTTGCATGTATTCATGCCACATGTGTCCATGTAATACTTGTAAGAAAATCAATGCATTTGCATGTTGCATATCTCAGATAATACATATTGTTGTCAGGGGGAGGGTAGTATCATCTGAACTAAGTTCAACCCCTTCTCAGAATGGATAACAGTCTAGTGATTGGTTCATTATCGTAAGCTGCAATTATTACAACCCTTCTGTTATAAGAATCACATGTGCTTATTGATTGAACCGAAGGTTTAACTTTAATAGGATGTAAAGATCAAAAGACTGTTCTCTGAAAATACTTATAGCTCTTAACCTCTATCTCCTGATCATACTAGAAGAGGTCTTTTCAGTACCTGAACATGACAGACTTAATGATGGTTAAGGATTGAAAACTAAAAATTATGTATTGTTCTTAAACAAGTCACTCCATAAATCATAAGGGCAGCAAAAATAAGATCATAAAAGAAAAAGAAATGAACAAAGTGGCAGAGCAATGACTGGGTTTCACTGAGAAACTGAGGTCTCCATCAAGGAAATGGAGAATTCCTTAAGTCATGAAGTGACTCAGGTTAACTCTGTTCATTTGGTCGAATCTACAATGGAGGTTTCACTGAGTAATTAGGGGTATTGGCCTCTAATCAAGGTGTACCCTTAACGTCAAAAGGTGCAAACTGTCCCTGTAGCTTTTGATCAGAAATAGACATAGTAGTTTATGCTTAGTAACTAGGGGTATTAGCCTCTAATCAAGGTATACACCTAATGTCAATAGCATAAATGATACTTGTCTATTCATCGGTTCAATTTTCAAGAGCTAGTGAATGAAAATTGATGTAACCCTTAGAAATCAAATGTCAAATTGAGTGTCCATTGTTTAACCTCAATACAAATTCAGGTACCCTTCCTTGCCCTTCACTCTGTCTGAAGTAACTAGGGCATTGTCTCGACCTAGACTCTTATGGTTATGTGACTCAGGTTCATTGCTATAAATGGAGTATATAACCCTATTTCAGAAAGTCAGTGCATTCTCTTTCCCTTCTATAACGTTTAAACCTGACTGAAATCATGCAAGCCCATTGCTCGATTCATATCATTTAAGGGTTGTGTCATAATTTGCTCACATTCTGAACTGCTACATAGAACGTTGTTCCTGTCTGTCCTCCTTATTTGCTGTTGGCAAAGGGGGAGAAGCATGTTTGTCTGCACTGAATTTCCTCAGGGGGAGAGTCTAGTTTCTCAATCAGTTGCATGCATGACCTGACCTCATGGCATTTCATTCATTCATTGTGTTGCCATCATCAAAAAGGGGAAGATTGTTGTGCCCCTGTGCCTTAATGATGTTGTGCAGTTTTGATGACAGCAACCACTATGAATGATGTGAGAGTAGAATATTGAGTCTGTGCATACCTTGTTTATGCATTGAAAGTCGATGCGTGTTCATTATGCATACAAAGTCAGTGCATAGTTCATTGCTAAGTCTGTACAACTTTTGTTGATTTGAGCGTTGAAGTTCGTGCATCATTTCATCAGAGTCTGTTCATTATGCATTCAGATCAAACTCTAGGGACAGCAAGACAGTGCAGAATTTCATTTTATGTAGAAAAGAGTCAGTACACACTTGGCGTGTGCAAGGCTGAACTCGGTACAAAGGGCTCTTAATGCATTCATGAAGTCGGAGCAACCCTTGTAGCTGCACATAACCTAGTCGATGCATCCTTAGCTGTTGCACGTAACTAAGTCGGAGCAAGTGTCAACCATGCGAGAGTTGAGTCGATGCAACTCCTATTGCTACATGCGATTAAGTCCGTGCATTTGTGCAACTTTCAAAACAAAGTCTGTACATTCTTCAGTAGCAATTCGATGCATCTTTTGCTCCATGCAAACAAAGTCTGTACATTCTTCAGTAGCAAATTGATGCATCTTTTGCTCCATGCACACAAACTCTGTATATTCTCTGATGGCATGTCCGTGCATTCATCTTCATTGTGCATACTTTCCTATATGCACACTGCATTATGTGCATCAAGTATGTACAGGCTTAGATCAATTTTTGAACTAACTCAGTGCATCTTTTTCTCTTCTCTTTCAGATCAATTCAAGTTGGTAACTAGTCTGACCTGATAGAATATTTGCTCGAGGAGCTTAAGAAGGGCACGTGATCCAAGAATGGAGGAAGTGCCAGGATCGTGACACGTGTATTGCAGCAGGCTGAAATGCTGCCACGTGGTCAAGGCGCTAGGGCGGGAATTTGTGGAAGACACACGCCCATCTATCTGCTGCTGCTATAAAAGGGGGACTCTCCATCCAGTGAAAAGTGAGATCGAAGGAGATAAAAGAAGAAAGATCTACAGCCAGCACGATCCAGAGAGGAGAAGAGAGTAGCAGCAGAGAAGAGCAGAAGTGAAAGTGAGAGAGCTCGTGAGATCGATAGAGAGAGAGAGAGAGAGAGAGAGAGAGAGAGAGAGAGAGAGAGAGAGAGTGAAGAAAGAGCTTGAGGAGAAGAAGATAGAAGATTTTTCTGAAGATTAGTTCCACTGGACCTTGGATCAAATCCAGGCCAGTCAGCTTCCTGAGAGCCACATTTGTGCTATCATCGTATACAGCTTTCTGTCGCTGTGATTTCCCATTTCTTGTTTTTCTTTTACACTCTTTATTTCAAGCTATTTGTCAGCGGAGCAAGCTGTGACGCTCAGTGGGCAGAGGTGTGGTATCCTCTGGACGGGTAAAGCTGTAAGCCCCAGTGGTTGCAGAGGAGGATTCCTCTGGTCGGTTAAGCTGTATTGCCCAGCTGAAGCAAGCTGTGACGCTCAGTGGTTGTAGGCAAGCTGTGAAGCCCAGCGGTTTAAGCTGTGTATCAGCGGAAGCCACACTCGGATTTGAGTGTGGGGTGGACGTAGGTCTGCGGATCGAACCACCTAAAAATTCCCTTGTTTACTGTGGTTTG
Organism: Amorphophallus konjac; assembly: GCA_022559845.1. Lineage (NCBI taxonomy): Eukaryota > Viridiplantae > Streptophyta > Magnoliopsida > Alismatales > Araceae > Amorphophallus > Amorphophallus konjac. The sequence continues at coordinate 68,305,034 of CM040117.1, forward strand.
ATTGTCGCATCTGCTCTCGCTAGATGTATGTTTAGGCCGATTGATTTGCTCTTCCAATCTAGCGAGTGTTCCATTTGCATACCACACGTTTGATTTAGGTCTCGCGTGAGTCTGGTGAAGTCTGGTATTATTATCAGTCTATTCTGTAGAGTTCTAAATTTTTGTTTGTTTGTCATCTTCTCGTCCTTCGTAGAGAACACCCAGTTCGTGCTAATTACCTACCCATATTGCTTTCGCGTCTTTGCCTTTCCACAGATTTTAACTGGGCGTAATTAGTAATGTTTAATTGATTGAAAATTTTATAGAGGGGATTCATTCACCCCCCCTTTGAATCCATCGCACCAGTCCTAACAGAAAGATCTTGGAGCTGGGAGGAGCGGCGTTAGGTTTCTGGTGTTGTGAGCGGTGTTGTCGCCGATCATGGCTGCCCCTGGGGGGCCTTCCGTGCCCCCCTCGGTTTCTTCCCCTCCGACCACTTCCTCCATTCCCACCCTTCCACCGCCGGTAAAGACTCCTACTTTGAGCAGATCGTTTGCTGAGGTCCTATCTTCTTCCATGGCGCTGCTGGTTGTCCATGGTTTTGTGCACGATCCTGCAGTGACAGATAATGGAGAACCTGCCATTTTTTTCAGCAAGGAAGAGATTACGCTTTCTCTGCAGCCTTTCTCTTTCTCCCTTGTTGCTCGCACCCCCCATGGCAGGCCTTCATTCCCGGAAATCAGATCGCATCTCTTATAACACCCGAGAATTTTAAAATAGAAATATACAAAAAAAAATTATATATATATATATATATTTAATTAGTGAACTCATATTCTAATTCTATTGGATTGACCATTTAAAATATTTAATTACCAATAGATTCTTTAGAAGATGCCAAATTATATTTTAGGAAATGCCAATTTATATTTTCAATCACTTAGGAAATTAATATTACACTATTCCAAAGAAATAGAAAATAGGTTATATAGATAGTGTTTTAAAGTATAAACATCACTTTTACAAGATGCCAATTCATATTTTCATAATTTAGAAAATTTCATATTTCAACTTTTACATTATATCATTATTTTGAAGAAATAAGGGTAAATAGATGAAGTGTTAAAGGATAAACATAATTTAGAAAGTGAGAAAGGGTATATAGATAATTTTGGTTAGTGTAGAGTGAATACAAAAATCTCCGTTCAAAATAACGACATATGTTAAGTCGTTATTTCCTAAACGTGAATAGTGATGTGAATAGTGCCACTTTTTATTTAAAAAGAATTTTTCAAAAAAAAATTATGTAAAAATATAGAAAAATGTAAGGGTCTCACCCTTGAAATTTCACAAACAAATTCTCTCAATTTTTAAAGATAACAAATCTTTGAAATTAACATGAAACTCTTAACTTATGAAATACACGACCCCCTCTTGGGCATCATTTCCTTTCCGATAACTATCTCGATCATTCTATCCCTCCAGCCTGTGTAGGCTGTCAACCCACTAAATACCCTATAATTCTGGATCTTGTCTCCCATCCTGTCGACCCTAAGGTTATAAAATACAATCTATTTTCTCCATATTTGGTTAGTTCGAAGGCTAGATACGAGAACAAACTCTGAAGAGTTGCAGAGGAAGGGAAGGGCTGCTTCTTCCTCTCTCGTCAACTCCTGTCACTTCACAGAGGTAGGTGTTCTCAAATCCTTGCCTAACTAGTAGCTAATAGGTTAATTGATGTATGTTTAGAGTTCGATCAACTAGTCAACCATGCTATATATATCATCTGGCTTTACCGTAATCAAGCAATAATCATGTATGTATCATGTTATTTTGATAGCCTGTTACATATCACCATGATCTTTAAGAGTTTAAAGTTAGTTTGTTAGCATGATTTTTATGAGTTTTTGAACATATTTTATCACACTAGTTTTACAGTATTAATAACCATGTTTTAAATCTTAATATATAGTCTCTGTTAACGTAATACATTCCAGCCCTCTGGTAAATGGCGCCCCTGACAAGGGCGCCATTTTCAAAATTGAAGACTGCTCACACAATCGTCATTTAAATGAAGACACCCCCAAGGTCGTCAATTCGATTTATGAAATTTTCAGTAATTAATAATTCAAACACCTCGCTGTAATTGGCGCCCCTGACCAGGGCGCCAATTTCAAAATTGAAGACTGCATACGCAGTCGTCATTTAAATGAAGACATGCATCATGTCGTCAATTCGATTTCTAGAAATTTCAATAATTAATAATTCAACACATTCAAAAATCCATAACTATCGAACTAAAGCATGAAATTTTTGCATGAACATGTTTCTGGAATCCTGACATTTTTCTCAACATATTAGTGCCATTACTTCTTGATTCGGAGCTTTTTCACACTGATGACTAGTGGACACCTCACTGTAATTGGCGCCCCTGACTAGGGTGCCAATTTCAGAATTGAAGACTGCCCGAGAGGGCGTCAATTAATTGAAGACATGCACCATGTCGTCAATTCCGTTTTCTGGAATTTTAAATCAACGCATTCAAAAATCTATAACTAATAAACCGGACCTTGAAAATTTTGACAAAATATACTTCTGTGACCCTGAGATTTTTCTCCATCTGACCATGTCTTCGGATTACGAAATTTTTGCATGAACATGTTTCTGGAATCCTGACATTTTTCTCAACATATTCGTGCCATTACTTCTTGATTCAGAGCTTTTTCACACTGATGAATAGTGGACACCTCACTGTAATTGGCGCCCCTGACTAGGGCGCCAATTTCAGAATTGAAGACTGCCCGAGAGGGCGTCAATTAATTGAAGACATGCACCATGTCGTCAATTCTGTTTTCTGGAATTTTAAATCAATGCATTCAAAAATCTATAACTAATAAACCGGACCTTGAAATATTTGACAAAATATACTTCTGTGACCCTGAGATTTTTCTCCATCTGACCATGTCTTCGGATTCTGATTCGGAGAATTTTTTTGAAATGAACAGTGATTTGAGTCATAAAACATATCTGCTAGGTGAGAATCACTGAATTGAAGACGGCCCTCAAGTCTTCAATTTCAGAATTGAAGACGGCCCTCAAGTCTTCAATTACTGAATTGAAGACGGCCCTTAAGTCTTCAATTTCAGAATTGAAGACGGCCCTCAAGTCTTCAATTAATTGAAGACTACTCACAGGGGCGTCAATTCCGTTTCTTGAGGAATTAAAGTTATAACATTAGAAAATTCATATCTGTGAAACCAAAACTCAGTAATTATATCTGAACATGTTTCTGGACTCTCGAGGAATTATACTAAGTATTCATATCCTTACTTTCGAATTTCAAGAAACTTTTTTGAAATGAACAGTGAATTGAGTCACAAAACGTATCTGTCAGGTGAAAATCACGGAATTGAAGATGGCCCTTAAGTCTTCAATTTCTGAATTGAAGACGGCCCTCAAGTCTTCAATTTCTGAATTGAAGACGGCCCTCAAGTCTTCAATTTCAGAATTGAAGACGGCCCTCAAGTCTTCAATTACTGAATTGAAGACGGCCCTTAAGTCTTCAATTCTTAAGTCTTCAATTTAAGAATTGAAGATGGCCCTCAAGTCTTCAATTAATTGAAGACTGGGTAAAGAGGCGCCAATTTGATATATATATATATATAATATTTTAAAAAATTGAAAATTTGAAGGATTGGCAAACCCTCAGATGCCAACTCAGTAATTACAACTTCTGATCTTGATCTGTCTCAAAAATTGTGCAAACACAACCCTAATCCATACTCCTACGTATGATGAGTTCTTGAAATTCCGTTCCATGCAAAAAAAAATCTACTTGTGTATACCCTACATTGTCAAAACTTGAATCTCTTAAACTATCATTTGGGAGTGTAGGAGCTAAGTGCCATGCAGGGCAAAGTGCTACGTTGTGGGAGCCACCTCTTGAGGCCGTACGGCGCAAAGTGCTACACGACGGGAGCCACCTCTTGAGTCTGTAGGGGCCACCTCTAGAATCCTCCATAACCAAATGACTAGTTAATATCGTCTGAAATACTACATTTCTAAATTCTTGAAATTCTATATTGGCTATAAATGAGAGTGGATGTCAAAGGTAATACATGAAATGCTGTGCATATAGGGCCCGGTCTGGTCCTGGGAGGAGCACCCGAAGGTACTTGTGCCCATGGGAGTTTATTGACCATGGTGTTTAGCATTGCACCGGAGTACTTGCTTGACTTGAGACACTCTACCCCTACTCTCTCTCTCCTTACTTACTTGACTTGCGTGGCCCGAAATGGGCAATACTTGACTTGTGGCCCCAAAAAGGGTAAAATACTTACATGATAATAGCCAATTCTACTGATACGTACTTGACAATACTTGCTTGAATTGAATTTTTACTTGATATACTTGTACATGAGTTCATTCTTATACTTACGTTCATACTTGTACATGAATCCCTACTTGCCCGAAGTGACATTTACATCTGTAAATTCTTGAAATACTGCTTGTCGAATACTTGAAATCTGGATATACTCTTTTTATACAGTTCTTGATCTCTTACTGTTTATCATGCCAAAATTTACCTGTATACCTGATTTTTCTTATACGTACATCATGCATAGCCATACTAATAATACATACAGCTTGTAAATCACGTAAAGATTGCTCGTATTTGAGATGTAATTCCTACTGAGTGATTCGCTCATCCAGTTGTTTCTTAAAATTTTCAGGTGATTCGAATAGCGACAAGAATGGGGGTGACATCGAGTGAAGAGTGCTAGAACGCCAGTCACCTATCATTAGCTAGTCGCATCCTTGAATTTTATTTGAGTCCTACTTTGTATTCCAGTATGTCAGTTTAATTGTCCGAACCATGTTAAGGCACTTAGCCTAGTGTTGTCTTTTAAATTCAGAATTGTCATAGACTATCTTTAATTCATTTGGTTAATGAAATAAACATCACTTGGATTATTGGAAATTATTAGATTGTATTAGTCTTTTGCACACTCCGAAATTATGTATACCAAAAATTTTATCGCTCTAATGACACGATCTATATAGACGCGTCACGCATTTGAGTATCTTCTGTGCTCGGGACGTGACATCTCTCTAACAGGTGTGGATTCAAGGAAGACTTCATGATTAGTGCTCTTGATTCTTGACATCTTCTGCTTTGTTTCTGAAACTATGATGACTATCTTCAGCTTCTGCTACGGGAGTCTTTGTATGTCCATGGCTGGTTGTTCAAGTTCTTTAAGTGGACTATGGATTTTTCTCCAGCTGCTGATTCACATATTCTACCTGTCTGGATTGCATTTCCTGGGCTGCCAGTAAACGTTTTTCTTGAGCCGATGCTTCATTCCATAGCTGGTAACATTGGTCAGGTTTTGAATATTGATTCTTCGACTATCAATCTTTCAAACACCACGGCTGCTTGTGTCTGCATTGAGCTAGATGTCTCGAAGTCCCATCCATCTAGGGTGTGGATTGGTTTCTTGGGAGGTGGAGCTTGGCAAGATGTGTATTATCCGGAGCTTCCGGATTTCTGCTCCTCTTGTGCTCGGCTTGGTCATAATGTGGATTCCTGCAAAGCGAAAAGAAAGCCTGCCCAGGCTAGTGAAGTGTTGGAGACTACTGCTACCCCGCTGTAACCTGGTACAATCATCAAGCCCAAATCTATTTGGCAGCCGGTTATATCTAAGAAGGATGCAGCTGATCCTTGCAAGGCTGCTGAGGACATTCCCTCATCTGTCCCCGTTCTTCCAGTACCAACCAGTTCGGATTTGGTTATCTCTGCTGAGCCGCAATCTGGGTTTCATTGTTTGCAGACGTCCCCTGCCCGAGAGGGGTCCTCATCCGACTCCTGTTTCAGAGGGGACTGTTTTGAATCTAGAACCCTCTCCCTTGTTGCCAAATCAAGTGATTCCTCAATCAGCCCACTTGAAGACTAACGAAAACCTTCAAGAGACTACCTTGGTGCTGGCTACGCCGTTGACGAAATCCATTTCTCATACTACTTCTCAATTGGAGCTCCCTTCATTCCAAAGTGCTGATCGTACGAGTGCTATTGCCCTTGTCCCTGAACTTGCTGTGGTTGGTCATAGTCACTGTCTGGCTGAGCCTGAATCTAACTCCATATCCATTCAAGATCCTCCGCACCAAGAGGGTATACTTATTCTCTGACAGGAGATTGCTACAGCTGCTGACATAAATAATGCGCATGTCATGCATAATGGTCGCTCTGGAGTCATTACCAGGTCTATGAAGAGGACTAGGTCCGTGGGTAATATTATTGAAATTACCCAATGTTGATGTCTGTTATTGTTTGGAATATCAGAGGAATTGGGAATGACATTTCTCAAGGCCGTGTTAAATTTCTTATCAGAACTCATAACGTTGATTGCATTGTCCTTTTGGAGCCTAAAATAAATGCTTGTAATTTGGAGCGAACCTGTAGAAAATTGGGTATGGACAGAGCTATTGCTAATAATGATTCTATGGCTCACATTTGGGTGTTGTGGAAAGACTCTCTGGACTTCTCTATTCTCTGTCGGGACGAGCAACATATTTCTCTTATGCAAACCAATTCAAATATGCCAAACTTCTATATTTCTTTTGTCTATGCCAAGTGTTCTATTGCTGAGAGACGCAATCTGTGGGCTACCCTGAATAATTTACACTCTCAGATCAATGGCCCTTGGCTTGTGGCCGGTGACTTTAATTGTATCATGGATGTGGATGAAAAGCTAGGGGGTAACCCCCCCTAATATGGTGTCTATTTCAGACTTTAAGGAATGTGTGTCGGATTGTGCTCTTATTGATGCTGGTTTTATGGGCTCCAAATTCACTTGGCATAATAATCAAAGTGGGGGTGAAGGAATCTGGGCAAGGCTGGATAGAGTTCTCATTAATGCTGCTTGGATGAATCTCCTCACTACTTCTGTTGATCATCTTTTCAGGGAAGCATCTGACCATGCTCCTCTTCTTGTTAAATTACCAGCTCAAGGCAGGTTTAAAAGCAGATTCTACTTTCAAAAAATGTCGACCTTACATGATTAGTTCCTTGTGGATGTTGAGTCACATTGGCACACCAGCCCTCTGGCTTCATCTCCCATTACTACTCTCTATCTGAAATTGAAGTACATGAGGAAAATGTTGGGGGTGTGGAATAGGCAAGTGTTTGGCAATGTTCATATGAATCTCATGGCTGCTGAAGATGCTATTTTAAAGGCTAAATACCTCTATGATATTAATACTTCAGAAACTAAATCTGTTAACTTGGATGAGGCTAAATCTATTCTCTCTGACCGATTACTTCAGCAGGAGTGTTTCTGGAGACATAAGTCCAGAATTCGTCGGCTTCTTGAAGGGGATAGAAATACAAAGTTCTTTCATATGACAACTGTGGCTAATAGATAGAAATGCTTTATTGCTCAGCTCCGTAATCCTACAGGAAATCTCACTTCTGATCATGAGGAAATGAAGGGCATTGTTGCTGCTCACTTTCAATAAGCCTTCTCTTCCCAGGAGCATTATATTGATGAAAGCATTCTGAATTGTATTCCTCGGTTAGTTTCTTTGGAAGAAAATGAGCTCCTCTATGTTGTCCCAAGTGAGTCTGACATCCGTGATGTAGTCTTCTCCATGTCCGCTGATAGTGCCCCTAGTCCAGATAGCTTTACGAGTGCCTTCTACCAAAAATCTTGGCCTGTAATTGCTGGTTTAGTGGTAAGTGTTGCTCATGAATTTTTCTTACATCGACAGGCTCTTCCAAGAAGTGTGACCTCTACTCTTATTGCTCTCATTCCTAAATAGAATAATGTGACTGATGTCTCTGACTATCGGCCGATTAGCCTTTGTAATTTCTTTTACAAGATCATTTCTACCATCATTAATAACAGATTAACCACTATCCTCCCTAGAATTATTTCTTTGGAACAGTCGGCCTTTGTGAAGGGAAGACAGATTATGGAAAACATAGATCTTGCTCAAGAGATGGTCCATGAGCTTGGCAGGAAAACCAGAGGCAGCAATGTTATGTTTAAGCTAGATATGGCCAAGGCTTATGATCGGCTTGAATGGAATTTTTTATTTGCTATCTTGAAAAGGTTTGGTTTCAGTCTCCAGTTTATTAGCCTCATTGAAACAATGGTTAACAATTGTTGGTTCTTTGTTCTATTGAATGGTGATTCGGCTGGTTTCTTTAAATCTTCAAGAGGTGTCCGTCAAGGAGATCCTATTGCCCCTTCTCTATTTATCATTGCTGAATTAGCATTGAGTAGATGAGTAGATCCTTACGGGAAGCATTTTCTAATGGCCGAGTGGAATGGTTTGCTGGTCCCCGGGTTGTCCCGCTATCTCTCATCTTCTGTTTGCTGATGATACTGTAATTTTCAGTAAGGCCTCAGCTATCTCTGTCAGGAATCTACTCAAGGTGCTTAGAGTCTGTGAAAGGGCTTCTGGCCAGCTCATTAATGTGGGGGAAAGTGGCTTCTTCATTCACTCCAAAGCTAATGTAGCTATAGCCAATCGAATTGAAGATATTTCTGTCTTTTCTCGCCACTTTTCCCCCCATAAATATCTGGGATTCCCTTTGGTGCTTGGTAGGAGTAATAAAGTTCACTTTGTAGGCATTATCACTTCCATTTAGAAGCGCATAGAAGGATGGCAAGCTAGTTTGCTCTCTCAAGGTGCTAAATTGACATTAATCAAACATGTTGTCAATTCTATCACTATTTATTCTTTGGCCTCTTCTCCTCTTCATTATGGTATCCATAAATTGCTAGAGAGGTCCTTTGCAAAAAAATTTTGGGGCTCTTCCACTCATGGTAACAAACAGCATTGGAAATCTTGGCAAGCTATTTGTAAGCTGATCTCTCATGGTGGCCTTGGAATCATGTCTCTTAGACATATGGAACTTGCTCTTCGGGTCAAGATGCTTTGGAGGGCTCTGCGTTCTAATTCTCTTTGGGCTGATTATTTCAGGGCTAAATATATCCGAGACTATCATCTTACTGATGTTCAATTCAGAAACATGAAAGGGCATGCCAGAAGGTGTTGGGTTCAAGCCAAAAGCCTCATTCTGCATCATAAAAGAGTTATAATTGGTGATGGGAACTCCACAAATTTTTGGCATGATACTTGGTTTGGTAACCATTGCATGGCTTCATATGTTCCTACTGATTTCATTCCCAATAATAAGGTGACAGTCAGAGAATGCATCCTGCACCCTCCAAATGAAGAAAGATCTTTGTTCGACAGTTTCCTCCCATCTGACATTTATAATGCAATCAGGCATATCCAGTTGTCTCAAAATAATGATAAGGAAGTATGGAGCTTGTCCTCCTCTGGAGATTCTTTGGTCTCCTCCATTTATAAGATCTCTTATAGCAATCCCCAAATTCAGAACTCTCTGCCCTGGGCTCATTTCTGGTCTAATTGGCTGCCAACTAAAATTTCAATGCACTTGTGGAAGATTGTCTATAATTACCTTCCTACTGATGCAAATGTTCAGTCTTTGGGTATTCCTCTTTGCTCTAAATGTCTCTGCTGCAAGGATTCTCATGAGGAAGATATAAATCACTTATTCATAACCAGTGATAGTGCTTCATATGTCTGGTCCTCTCTCCGAACTTCAGGTCTGCAAATTGAGGGTAATTCTACCAAAGCTTTGATTCTTAATTCTATCTCTCACTTAAAGCCTAAATCATTATATGGTCTTGTTACACTTGCCGCCATCGGTTTTGGTATGTGGGAGTTGTGGAATGCCAGAAATACAGCAAAATATGAAGGAAAATTTATCTCCAGGTAGTGTATGCTCCACAGAATTTTAGCCCAGGTTAAGCAGAGCAGTGATGTTTCTGACCTCCGGGAAGAAAATTATAGTAGGAGGAGAATTCTGGAAAATTTTGGGTTAAAGGTTGCTGGCTCTAGTAGACCTCAAGTAAAAGTCATCAAGTGGCTGTGTCCCCCGTGGCCTTTCATCAAACTTAATACAGATGGAGCATGCAAGCAATCAGGTGATTCAGGTGGTTGTAGGGTCATTAGAGATTCTAAAGGAATTGTTCTTCTTGCTTTTTCTCATTTCTATGGTCACTCTAATAGCATCATTGCTGAAGCTAGAGCCCTTTTAGATGGTATTAAATATTTTCACACTGTCAATAGCCAGCCGACTCTCATTGAATGTGATTCTAAAGTACTTGTGCATATTATTAATAGACAGGTTCATCACCCTTGGGCGATACTCATATATGTCAGAGAAATATGGAGCATTCTTTCTCAGCTGAACACTATTAATCACATATCCAGAGAAGCGAATTCAGTAGCTGATTCATTAGCTTCTTTAGCTTGCACCACAAAGTGTAATTCTTTTTTTTTCCATCATGAGCTACCTAAAAACATTAAGGGTGATGCTCGCTTGGATAAGCTAGGTATGCCTAGCATTTGATTGATGTAATTGTTATTCTTTTTCATATGTTAATAAAATTCACCTCCTAGTGGTGCGATGGTGGAGTGGCTACTTTCCCTACCTCTGGTAAGGGGTGCACTCTCCCATCTACCCCTAGGTAGGGCTTTCCAAAAAAAAAGTGGGCTAAACCCTTTGGTTAATATAGAGCTCTTAAATTAATTTAATTAATCCATAATTCATTTATTTAGCCCATTAAGCCCTTCTTAAATGCTTAATAATTTATATTTAATTTCAAAAAAATCCTAGAAAATTCCAGGGTGTTACAGTTCACGTTCTCGACTTAATTCTGCAGCATAATTTGGGGCGTGACAGGTAGCCACACCGACAGATGTTTAACCATTGGCGATCAAGCCAACAGATGATTAACCATCGGCACGCAAGTCGACAGATATGCAACCTGATGAGAGAACATATGAATAAGTGATCTAGAGGGGGGGGTGAATAGATCTACCCCAAATTAAAATTTCTACAGTAGTAAATAATAGTGCGGAATTAAAGTAAACTACTATGAACAGAAACACTAAGAGCAATATGAATTATCAGCAAGATAATCTACTATGAAGTTACTGCAGATCATAGTAAACACCAAAACAAATGATCACTCAACTCAGTATAGTACCTGGCGGAGGGTCGATTAGAAAATCTCCTCACGCAAAGGTCAATTTTTAAGATAGATGAAATCTATCCTTCTAACTGAACCAATTTTATATACTACTGAGTTGAAGAAGACAGATAAGATGAGGAAAGTAAGTCTACCAAGAAATTCACAGCAATGATAGTTTGAGATGAATCAACGCAGTTAGATTCATAATATGTTCAAGCAGACAGATGTAGAATTTAATTAAATGCAACAGATGAATCGTATGAATTTCTTAGGAAATAGCAGTTGACGATCCTAAGCATTCATTTATTCGCAGTGATGAAAAATCCAATCACACACAGGACAAATCAATTTTAAGGTTGTTCAATCTCAACCTTGAGATCTACGTCCACCCCTTACTCAACTGAGTAAGGATTCTACTGCCACACAGCTTTAATACCGCTGATCCACAGCTTCGGGGATATACTCTCTACAAACGCTGATCCACAGCTCTGGGGAACACGTCCCAGACCACTAATCCACATCTTTGGGGAACATGTCCCAGACCGCTGAGCTTCACAGCTTGCTAACCGAGGATCACACCTCGCTGCCGAGCACCATAGCTTGCTGACCGTTGATTCATAGCTTACAAATGATGTCAAAAACAAACGAAAAAACTAAAATTACAATGGAAAGAAACAATATAGCTTACTACGGAGCAAATTGACTCTGGATCTGATCCAGGAGTCAAGATAGGAACATTTCCACTTAGACTCTCTTCTCACTCAAACGATCTTCACCATCTTACGACACTCTATGTTTCTCTCTATTCTTTGCATCAGGCTCTTTCTCTCGATCTTCTCTCTGATTCTTCTCTCTCAGACTCTAACTCTTCTCAGCTCTCTCTTCTCAGCCTCTCTAAACACTTCTGCTCCTCTGCTTCGTGTATTCTCTTTCTCTGTATCTTCATCATCTCTCTCATCTGAGAGATCCCCTTTTTATAGGCGCAGACTGAGCCAGGTGTTTTCCTGAGCTTTTTGAATTTTGGGCCCCTGGAAGACACACTCCCGCTCACTAGAATTATCTAGAACTCGTACTTCGATGGGCCACGTGTCAGGAGTGGAGGTTGTGACGATCCACGTGGTAGAATATCAGTTCTGCTCCCTGCCTTGGATCATGTGCCTTTAATCTAGTTCTTTAAGTTCCACGTGAGATTGATTATAGAATGCCTTTATGCTGCCCAGGTGTTTTATCATATGACTGGGCTGGGTCTTCCTTTTTCTATCAAAAATAGAATCCAAGATTTATCAGTTTAATGAAGCATGTAACAGTTGATAGTAAATACACTTTCAGATGCTTCATGAGGTTATGTAGTTTCTCTAAGTGAATGCTCAGAAACTCTTCAAGTGCATCGATGCATAAATGAAGTGTATCAACTTGTATAGCTAACACATGCAGTAGGTCAGAGTAACAGCATCGACCTTAGAGATATACAGGTAGACTTTCATTATCAGACACACTGACTTGAAATGAAGATGCATCGACCTTACCTTATGGTAAATGCGCAAGGTGCATCGACCTTGAGAATAATAACTAACAAGCATCGACCTTACTAAGACATGCATAGACTTATCCTTCAGTCGCTAGCTCACTAGCATCGTCCTAACTAACACATGCATAGACTTGTGCTGCAATCCTTCTATACATGCATCGACCTATGCAGCATTCACTGTCTTACTAACATCGACCTCATTGAAACATGCATTGACCTATGCTGCAATCCTTCTACACATGCATCGACCTATGCAGCATTCGTTGTCTTACTAACATCGACCTCATTGAAACATGCATTGACCTGTGATGCAATCCTTCTACACATGCATCGACCTATACAAGAGTCGCTAGCTCACTAGAAACGACCTTATAGTGCAGGACTTCACATGTGCACCAACCTTCTAGTGCAAGTCTTCTACATGTGCATCGACCTTTCTAAGTGATAACTCTGCGCATGTATAGACCTTCCGAATTGAAATGGACATATGCACTGACCTTTATGCAATAATGTGAATATGCATCGACCTTTACTTGACTAAAAATTTATTCTGACTAAAGTAAAGATATTAAAGTAACAGTGTTGCCAAAGTCAAAATAAAGTCAACTAAACTATTGCCAACAACAAAACACATCATTCTTCACACTAAGCATCAAATCTAGAGGAGACACAACATTCTCCCCCTTTTTGATGATGGCAACACAAATATATTTTGATGGTAACACTCATTTCAATCTAAGTCAGAATATGCAAAGATCACAGTTAAGTATAGTCAAGTGCATCAGTGTAGTGTATAGCAGACATGCATGGACGCATATGTAGATATGCAAACTACCACAGACATGCATGGGCTCAGACATAGGACAATAGACAATCTCCCCTTACATATATGTCATTAAAACTCTCTCCCTCAAATCCTACTCTAAATCTCTCTCCCTTAAATCCTACTCTCTCTTGTCCATCACTTGCCCATCAAAACTCTCTCTCCTCCTTTGCCATCATCATACAAGGAAGTGATAGAGACAAAGAATGAAAGAATAGTATCAAAAGTTGGGAAAGAATAAGAGAGATCTGATTGACACCCTAAATGATAGTTCATTAAGCTAAGCATACATAGCTCACATTCTTCAGGTATAAGATTCTACATACTGCATTCTTGATAGAATTCTGGTTTAAGAGTAATAAAAAATAGAGTTTATCCATTGTACTCTTTGAATAAGTTTGCAGTAACCTTTAATAGCAATAAACCAGAATCACATGAAACATGAAGAAGTTAGTCTTACTTTATCCTACTCACTCAAAAATCAATGAAGTTCTTTAGGAGTGACTAGAATATATATTGAAGTCAAACAATTTGACATTTCTGAATTTTCACTTTTGGGTTACAACAAAAACATTTTTCACCCTTTTTGTTTCTAGAATTTAGAACAGTTAGGTATCATCCATGTCTTTTGACATAAGAGTACACGTTGATTAGACGCTAGAACCCCTAGTTATTTAGCATAATGTACCATTCTATTTCATGTATCAGAACAGTACAAATAGTTTACACTTTTTGCGTAAGGGTACACGTTTATTAGACGCCAGTACCCCTAGTTACTCAGTGAAGCTAACTATACTATTTTGACTTTTGAACAGAGATAACTTGAATCACTTCATGACATGAGTTTTTGTCCATTACTTTGATGGAGTACCTAGTTTCTTAGTGCATTCAATCATTGCTCTGCCTATACATATTTTGACTCATTCTTTTAACATTGCTGCCCTTTGGTTTTGTAGAAAGACTTGTTTAAAAATAATACACACTCCAAGTTTCTCAACCAAGAAATCATTAATTCAAGAGGTTTCAGATTCTAGAAGACTTTATCAGACATGTTATGAGAGAGATGGTTGAGAGCTATTAATTGTGATCAACATCCTCGTTCATTTAATTTAGTCTTTAGACTCTAAAATTTATTAAGTTTAAACCATCAGTTCATTCAAGAAGCAAAAAGGGTTCTTATAAGAGAAGATTTCTGATTTTAATAGCTTAGAATGATGAACTGATTATTAGACTATCATTATTTCAGAGGATAAGAATTGCAAGAACTTTCCAAGAGATTGATATCAAGAGATGGAAATGTCTGAATATGCCATAAAGACCTGATATCAAACAATTGTTTCACAAAACTCATAGGATAAGTGAATCTGTTGATCAAGAATGTGGAGATAGGGTTACAGATTCCAGAAAGTAACAACTTGGACATGATTTAACCCAATTTATTCTGAACTCCCCCTGACAACATGCATAAGAAAAAATATGAGAGCTCACTCCCCCTATCTATATGCATTGTTATTAAACACGACATTTTGACCTATGAAATGTAAGACTCAGACAGACTCTTGACTTAGGGTACTTGGCGGAGGACAAGCCTCTACACATGGTGTGGGTTTCCAGATAGAAGATATCTACCCTTCTCCCAGCTAACCATTTGATATACCCTTAAGATCAAGAAAGACACATTGCAAGACATGTTCTAAAAAAAATGACCATTGAAATCATGAATTACAGGCACATAACATATCATAGAAAGGGCATTTATTCCTGACAAGAATGAAATTAAGAAATCATTCATCATGCTAAAATTTACATAAACCTAGTTCTCTCCTTAAGAATTTAAATCTGTCATTCCCAAGAGGTTTAGTGAATATATCAGTAATTTGTTTTTCTGGTTCAATAAAGTTCAACTCAATTTCATTCTTACTTACTTCATCTCTCAAGAAGTGGTGTTTTATTTCAATGTGCTTAGTCCTAGAGTGATGAACATGATTTTTAGTTAGAGAAATAACACTGGTATTATCACAGAATAGGAATGCATCCCAATTTTATGTGATAGTCAATGAGTAGATGTTTTATCCAGAGTACTTGGGCTGTACAATTCCCTGCTGTAACATACTCAGCCTCAGCAGTGGAGAGAGCAACTGTGTGTTGCTTCTTAGATGCCCAAGACACTAGACAACCACCTAAATATTGACAATATCCACTAGTGCTCTTTCTATCTATCCTACACCCTACATAGTATGCATCATTGTAAGCTACAAGATCAAGCTCACACCTAGCAGGATACCATAGACCTAAATCAAGGGTGCCTGATAGATACCTAAAAATTCTTTTCACTGCACTCATGTGAGACTCCTTAAGACTAGCCTAAAATCTAGCACATAAACACACTGAAAACTGTATATCAAGATGAGATGCAGTAAGATATAAGAGAGATCTGATCATACCTTTATATAGTTTGGTATCAACCAATTTACCTTTTGGGTCAACATCAAGGCTAGTTGATGTGCCCATAGGTGCAATAATTTCTTTGAGGTTCTCCAGTTTGTATTTCTTCAACAAATCTCTGATGTATTTGGACTGTGTGATGAAGCTTCCTTCAGAAGTTTGATTAACCTACAATCCAAGGAAAAATTTCAGTTCTCCCATTAAGCTCATTTCAAATTTATTAGTCATTAATTTAGAAAATTCCTCACACATAGAAGATTTAGTTGACTCAAAGACTATATCCTCTACATAGATTTGAACAACAAGAATATCTTTGTTGTTTACCTTGGTAAATAAAGTTTGGTCAACCTCACCTCTTGAATATCCTTTACTTGTGAGGAAGGAGCTTAATCTATCGTACCATGCCCTGGGAGCTTGTTTCAGTCCATAGAGTGCCTTGTCTAACTTATACACATGATCAGGGAAGTCAGTGCATTCAAATCTAGGAGGTTGTTTAACAAAAACATCCTATTTTATTAACCCATTTAAGAAAGTAGATTTCACATCCATCTATTGCAATTTTATTCCCAAGATGCAGGCAAAAGCTAAAAGAATCCTAATAGCTTCTAGTCTAGCTACATGGGCAAAAGATTCTTCAAAGTCTATTCCAAATTCCTGATTATACCCCTGAGCTACAAGCCTAGCTTTATTTCTAACTACTTTTCTCTGCTCATCAGTTTTATTTCTGAAAACCCATTTAGTGCCTATAACAGTGCCATGTGAGGGTTTAGGAACTAGGTGCCATACCTTGTTCCTTTCAAATTAGTTCAATTCATCATGCATGGCATTTATCCAATGCTCATCTTTTAAGGCACAGTCAATGTTCTTGGGTTCTACTTGTGAGACTAATGCAAAAGAATTCAGTTCATTTTCTATCCTGAAATGTGATCTAGTCCTAGGGGGTTCATTTAAATTACCAATTACATTCTCTAGAGGATTATCTCTAAGAACTCTAATGTTGGTAAGTTGATTACCTGAATTTTCAATTACCTCCCCCTAAACTCCAGATCCTTCAGTCTCACCTCCTTCAACCGATTCTGCATCCTGCTCATTCTCAAGAATTTCTCCATCAGTTTTGTTCCTGCAGAAACCAGTTTAAAATTTATTACAGAATTCATCAAAGATAATATGTGGTGATTCCTCAAAAGTCTGAGAGTTAATGTTATAGATCCTATAGGCTCTAGATTTCTCAGAATAACCTAGAAAAATTCCAGGTTCACTTTTAGGTTCAAATTTATCAAGGTCTCTTTTAGAGTTAACATGAATAAAGCATTTACAACCAAAGACCTTGAAGTGTGCTAGTGAAGGTTTCTTACCCTTAAGTATCTCATAAGGAGTCTTTTGAGTACAAGGTCTTACCAGTGCTCTATTTATGATATAACATGAAGTGTTTACTGCTTCAGCCCAAAACCTTCTAGGCAAGTTACCTTCAACTAACATAGTCCGAGTCATTTCCACTAAGGATCTATTCCTCCTTTCAACTACTCCATTCTACTCTAGAGTCCTTGGTGAAGAGAATCTATGATTGACTCTATTTTCTCTGCAAAATTCATCAAACTGTGAGTTTTCAAACTCACCACCATGGTCAGACAAAATAGAAGAGATAGACTACTCACCAGTCTATTTTATTCTGAGGTAACATTCCTGGAATTCTTCAAAAGCATTATTTTTGTGAGTTAGAAAGAATACCCAAGTGAATCTAGAGAAGTCATCTACTAAAACATATCCATATCTTCTACCATATAAGCTAACTGATCTAGTAAGTCCAAACATGTCCATATGAATTAGCTCAAAAGGTTTGGAAGACATGTTTTCAGTTCTGGATTTAAATGACTTTCTAGTATGCTTGCACTGGGTACAGACCTCACAGATCTTATTGTTTTTCTTAAAAGATAGTTCAGGAAGACCTCTTACTAAGCTATGTTTATTTAACTTATGCGGCACACTATAACTGGCATGACCTAACCTACGATGCCAAAGGCAAGCTAAGTCATCCTTATTAATAGTGAGACACAAGTTAGTGTGTGTTGCATCATCTAAATCTACCATATAAATGTTATTGACTCTTCTACCAGTGAATTTCACAGTTTCAGAATTAGGTTCAAAAATATTACATGCAAGTGAGTGAAAAACAACTTTATGGCCTTTATGGCATAAAGAACAAAACTTTATGGCCTTTGTTTTCAATTTCTTTGGTGTGGCAGTTTTGTTCTTACCAAAGTTAGAGTTTTTGTGCTAGTTGCTTATCCATCGGGCATTGGAAGAAGTATTGGCACTGTAGACCCTAGGCTGAACAGTTCTAGGATGGACAATGCCATATGAGTTTTGGTACATGTAATTTCTTGGCCTAGGTTGCATAGATGCAGTCAAGTGATAAAGTCGATGCACCTGACTGGTGTATGAGTTAAGATCATTCTGTTGCACAGACCTCATATAGAAGCTACCTCAACCTTTCCTACCAACAGTGTATCGATAGGAATTATGGAATGATGGATAGTTCGGTGCACTAGTGTAGTAACATCGACCAGAGGTGCCCCTGCTCTAACTTGGGTTTGTAAAGGACTTGAACCCATAAAGAGTATGCATCGATGCAGATTGAGTATTGCATCGACCTTTCTGTTGAATTTGAGTTACCTTGGTTTTGGGGGTACCCTGGATTTTGGATTTGGCTGGCATACCCCTAACTTGTCCCTTGGCTTGAGGAGCAGTGGTGTTTGAACTAGATCCTCCTATCACCTCTATTTTTCCTTTGCCCTTATCCTTGGCACTAGGCTTATTGTTTTTCATAGATTTATTTAAGTTTTCTTCACAGTTCATTTTTATCAAAGGTTTGGATTTTCCTTTTTCAGCAACAAAAGATATGGTTTTCACATCCAACCTTTTCTTATTGCTTGAGTTAAAACCCAATCCTTCTCTTCTGAAATTTACTTTTGTTCCGAGAATGGCATTCAAATTTTCAGTTCCCTGTGTCAAGCCTTCAAGGGAATGTTGTTTATCTTTGTTTTCTTTTTCTAAGTTTTCAATTGTCTTTTTCAATTCATTATTCACTACATTAACAACATCATATTTTTCATTAGCAGTTCTAGTTTCTTCCTCAAATTTTTGCATTCTGATTTTTAATGCATCAATTGTGTTTTTCAGATGTTCATTTTCATGCCTCATTTCATTCAAAATAGTTTTGACATTTTCATATTCAGCAATAGAATTTTTCAAACTACTATTTTCAGTTTCTAGGGATGCAATTCTGTCATTTAAGGAAGTATCATTCACTAATGAATTTATCTTTCTTTTCAGATGTTCGTTCTCTTTACGCACATCATCATACTTATCTAACATTTCAGCGTAAGCTTCTTCCCTATCACTATAAGTGTAATTTTCAAAGGGAGAAGTTACATCATCATTGTCTTTCTCCTCATCTTCTCCTCTGGCCATCAGACATAGCTTATTTTCATCCTCACTGTCGGATGTGCTGCTCTCACTGCCTTCTTCTTCATCACTCCAGGTGCTCACCATGGCTTTTCCTTTCCTATTCTTCCACCTGGGTTGTTTTTCCTTCAACAGCTCAAGGCATTTAGCTTTCAGATGCCCTACTTTCCTACAATTATAACAGATAATAGCATCAGATTTCTTGGCAGTTTCAGACTTATATTTCGATTGCCTCTTTCCTGAGAAATATTTTCTCTTGAGTCCCTTCCTTCCTTCCTTAGGAATTTCTTAAACTTTCTAATGATCATGGCAAACTCATCTGGGTCATCATCAGAACTAGAAGAGCTGTGCTCACTAGATGACCCTTTGCAACTAGAATTAGCTTTTAAGTGCAAGAGGCTTTTTCTTCTTCTCTGTCTCATCGACCCTCTTAGGATTCAGCTCATATGTCATGAGGGAACCGATGAGTTCATCTACAGTGGTAGTAGCAAGGTTCCTAGACTCTTCCATGACAGTGGCCTTGGTATGCCAAATTGGTGTTAGAGATCTAAGGATTTTTCTAACAATTTCATACTCACTGTAGACTTTACCTAGACTCCTCAAACTATTGGTTAGAACCATTAGCCTAGCGTACATCTCAGATATAGACTCCTAAGATTTCATCTTAAATGCTTCATACTCTGAGACTAACATGTTTTCCTTCGTCTCACATAGATTACTTCCAGCTTATCCCACATCTCCTTGGCAGTGGAATAGGAAGATATTCTAGAAAATTCAGTGAGATGAAGAGCACACTGCATTGCATTAACAGCACTCCAATTCAAAGTGGACCTACAGATTTACTCACTGGTCCAGACCTCCTCAACCTCAGGAAGCTAAAATGGTCCTTTACTAACAACCTTCCACATTTCATAATCCTTCACCCGAAGGAAGACCTGCATATGATTCTTTCAGTAAGCAAAATTGTTCTCGTCAAAGAAAGGTGGCTTACTAGTAGAATGACCCTCAGCAGTTAACCCTTTAGCATCCATAACTAATCTCTCTGGGATGTAAAGCCCTTAAGGAGAGTTAAGCTCTGATACCACATGATGAGAGAACGGATGAGTAAGTGATCTAGAGGGGGGGTGAGTAGATCTACCCCAAATTAAAATTTCTATAATAGTGAATACCAGTGCAGAATTAAAGTAAACTACTGTGAACAGAAACACTAAGAGCAATATGAATTATCAGCAAGATAATCTACAATGAAGTTGCTACAGATCACAGTAAACACCAAAACAAATGATCACTCAACTCAGTATAGTACCTGGTGGAGGGTCGATTAGAAAATCTCCTCACGCAAAGGTATGTTCTTCAAATAGATGAAATATATCCTTCTAACTAAACCAATTTTATATACTACTGAGTTGAAGAAGACAGATAAGATGATGAAAGTAAGTCTACCAAGTAATTCACAGCAATGACAGTTTGAGATGAATCAACACAGTTAGATTCAGAATATGTTTAAGTAGACAGATGTAGAATTTGATTGAATGCAACAGATGAATCGTATGGATTTGTTAAGAAATAGCAGTTGACGATCCTAAGCATTCATTTATTCGCAGTGATGAAAAATCCAATCACACACAGGACAAATTACTTTTAAGGTGGTTCGATCTCAACCTTGAGATCTACGTCCACCCCTTACTCAATCGAGTAAGGATTCTGCGGCCACACAGCTTTAATACTGCTGATCCACAACTTCGGGGATATACTCCATACAACCGCTGATCCACATCTTTGGGGAACACTATTGTACCCAGACTATTTCCCAGCCAAAATGACAAGGAATAAGGGTTCGGGCATTTCCCCGAACACCTTCAAGGCACGGGCTACCTAGCCCTTTCTACAACCCTAAAGGTCCCCACAAGGGTCCTGATCAACTCGCCGTGACGCGCGGTGGCACAAACAAGTGTTCGGGGTCAATCCCGACCACTCTCATATGAGCTTTGCCCGCATCCTATATGGCCGCTCGGGATCACCCGGGGGCGCCCCGACATTAAGCCACGCCACATGGCATCTAGCAAAAGAGTCGCGGGCCCACTCCAAGACTCTTCATTCAACCCTCCAAGGTCAAAGGGAGACCCGAGCAAGTCAACCACAGGCTTTGGAGGCCCATAGCATGTACGTACGGCTCACACACGTGTGTTCGGCATTTTTCCGAACACGTTGTGGGCGCGTATATTTCAACCCTCCTACATAAGACCACGGGCCAGCCCGTGGTTCCAGTACACTAATTGGGTCCTACAACGACCCCCTAGCAAGTCGGGGCCACCCCCGACCGTCAGACACGTGGCAACCAGCCACTCAACTTAGCTCTCGGGCCAACCCGAGGCTACCCTGTCAACCCACCGTTCAACATGGCACGCAACACGAGGCAAGACCCATGTGCCCCAAAATGCCTCCTTTCAACCCCTACGGACTTCTACCCTTGGCCCTAGGCCAAATCCAAGGCCTGTCGGCCACTTACGTGGCTCGTTCGGTAACCCGGGGTGTGTCGGGCATTTTCCCGAACACCTTGCGAGTGACTACTCTGACTCAAAGAACAACGGCCCCACGGGCCCATGTCAGCCTTTCGAAGGTCATAGTCCATCAAAGGGCGTCCCCAGGCAACACAAGAAGACCCCCGGGGGCCATCCCCCAAGGTTACGGCCTGCCTCGGGCCAATTCGCCCCAGGGCGTGGCCGCGCCCCCCGGGAGGGCGAACTCCCCCGGGGGTCGCGCCATCTCTCCAGATCGGTGGTCCCACGACCCCACTCAGCCCCGGTTCGCTCAATTACGGTCCTACGATGCAGTTCGTGTGCCGTACCAGTTCGAGGGGTCAAAACGCGGACGTGGAACCGCAAAGCAACAGCACGACGGGCTCATCCTCAAGTCAACGCGCACAAGTCTCCACAAGCTGCCACGTAGCCTTCACCCACTTGTCCTTAGCCAAATTGGGAAGAAAAAAACCCAAAAATGGAATTTCATAGGGTGGGGACCAGCCCCCCCTCTCTCTCCTTGCGAACCCGCGTAAACCCCCATTCAACCGAACAAAAAATATTTTTTTCAAAAATAAAAAAAACCCAGCCTGCCTAACCCCCCCAACATCAAGGGGGGTTTAGGCGGACCAGCCAGGCCCCCCTGGCTGGTCCGCGTAAACTCCCATCCGAGGGGGGTTTACGCGGACCAGCCAAGGCCCCCTAGCTGGTCCACGTAAACCTCTTTCCCTCCTCTCTCTCAGCCCGTAACCCAGTGCCCTATTCCATTGGGTTTACGCGGAACAGCTCACCCCCCTTAGTTGGTCCGCGTAAACCCCCTTGTGACCCTTCACCTTCCCTATAAAAACCCCCTTAGGGGGCAAGGCAAAAAAAAAAAGGAGGCATCTCTAAAGGATTCAAGGCAATTCAAGCGCTTCGGCTCTAAGCAACAAGCTAAGGAGAATTGTATGTGGGTGACTTGTTCGGCGGTCTGCTATGCCGGGGGTATGTCGTTCGCACTCCCCCCACGCCGTATGTAGCCGTCACACATGAGTCGACAGCCACCGTATGTGAGACGTTGTGATATGGGCGGACATCCCCTCATGCCGGGATTTCCCCTCGCACGCTCGTTGGTCACAACCACACGCGTGCCATGACGCCATGCTCACTCACAGTTACGAGGCCATGTCCGACCGCTCTACTCGAGTCACGACCGGCCCTCACCCAGATACCGGATCGACGTATCCTCCAGTTATCCAGTCATAGGCCCCCCATTCGGCACCACGGCTATGGCCCACGCCACGGGAGGACCCCACTGTAAAACGCACATATGTGCATCCATCACGCATCGACCCGGGGACCGACCTACACGTCGGAATTGTCCCGCGGCATGCGCCAGTTGTACTTTGGCCTTCACGGCTCTCCTGTAAAGAAATATACATCTCAGCACAACATTGCCGATTGGACGAGTGCTCTTGCACCCGCGCCCCGGCCTTCAACCTTCTATCCACATTCCTCGACATCCGTGCCTAACACTCCAACCCCCAGTAAACACCCCTCGGTCCAACACGCACACCTAGCTGTTGAATGCCCCCAGCCCTCCACCCATGGCTTCAGACATACATACAGACTTCTCTTCAGCATGGAACGAAGGTATTCGGATTCAATCCGATGTAAATAAACATCGGTTGCTTACGGCCGGTGTGGAAAGACGTCATGTACACGATTCCCGCAATCGCCTACACACTCGCACCCATGGAACCTCTTCTCTCCACGTGTCGCCTGATCACCCGAGCCCACGTGCTGCACCCTGGTGGCGCTTCCCCGGTGAAACCTTGGTTCCATGAGTGATTGTCGAGAGATCGACTAGCACACCTGCATCTTGTCCGGTTAACTTTTATCCTGACACTTCCGTGCCATTCGACCCTTTTCGACTTTCCGTGAAAGGAGAGTGCCTGATACCGCCGTGAGAGGCATGCACCCGTAAGGAGGATACCCGAGATACATCAAACTCCCGTATTTTCCTTTCCCATTGTATTCCTTCCCTTACCCCGGTTAATCGGCATAAAAAACCGTGCAACAGAGAGGATGGCAGGCCCGGTGGGACGTCTCCCGCCTTCCTTCTTTTTGCTGAAGAAAAGTCTGTGCCAGCCCTGAAGCCCGGTGCCCTTTCCCTGTCCTTATAGGAGAGGCAGAGGAGGGTACTCGTGCGCATTCTCCAGCAGCTTCCGGTCCGCGTTCCGATCGTCGGGCTGCTCCCGACGACTGTCAGCAACTGTCGCCTTCGCAGCACTCAACATTCCGGCAACCATGGCGGCCGTCACCTACGGCCCCATTGTCATTGCCACCCATGCCCGGGTGGGCTACTTGGTGACGCCGATCACTTTCGGCAGCTTCGCCCCGGTTATTGGATCACCCTACTTTCTAGGTGTGATCCCTGTGGCTGCTTCGCAGCCGACTCCAGTCTCTCCAGTGGCCCCTGCAGCCAACGCGCCATGCGCGCCTCTAGCTCCAGTGTCCCGCCCTAGTGCCGGGCGTCAGACTGTCACTGCAAGCCCCTACAGGGCCCCCATATTAAGGCCGGATCGGGTGAACGTCAGCTCTCGAGGTCAACCTCGTCCGATCTCCAACACGGGCCCCGTGCCCCAGACTTCAGTCACCATCTCAACATCTTCCTGGGGTCCTCAATCCTGAGCCCCAGCCAAGTCGGCACCCAACACGGGCTCCCTGCCCCGGGTTCACGGCTTCCCAGCATCTTCCCCTTGCCTTCAACCCCAAGCCCCAGCAAAGCCGGCACCCGACACAGGCTTTCGGCCCCGGGTTTACGGCTTCCCAGCATTGGTATCGGGTTTCCGACCTTGAATCACGGCAAGGCCGACACTCGACACGGGCTTACAGCCCCGAGTTCGCGGCTCCCTGGTAGTGTACTCGGGGCCCCAGTCCCGAGCTCCAGTTGAACCGGCTCTCCCCGTGGGTCTTCTACCCAGGGGGCAGCGCTCCTCGGCACCTTCCTCGGGTCCCCCGACCCGAGCCCGGAAAATGCCGACACTTGCCCCGGGTCCCCGACCCAGGGGCGTCGGTGCTCCAGCACTCCCAACGGCCTTGCCTTCTGGTGCAAGAGTGTCATCTCGAGCCTCGGCGACACTCTTATCGACGCGAGCGAAGGCTTACATCCGAGTCACCCAGCCATCGACTCCCGGTGAGGGCAACTTACCCTGGGGGCCGATCCTGGCACTTCGGACTGACGGATTCATGTTGCCGATTATTTCGGGCCATGTTTTCTCAGTCTACCATCTTGGGGTAGAGTCTTCTTCAGCTCCTCAGAAGAAGTGTCGCCATGGCTGTAGAGGCAGGTGACTCGCTGCTGCAACCAGCAACTCCGGCAAGACGGTCCTTGTTGGCGACTTGCGGATCCGTCTCGATGAGGGTGAACCAATCATACCCCAGGAATAGACCATTCCCACCATCCCCACCTCCAATCGTTTTGACCTTTTGTGTCAAACACGAGAGGACGGGGCGAAGCTCAAAGGAGCGGGTTCCTCGGCGGTAGCCCGGGGGCACCCACCGCAGCCAGGCACACAGCCTCCCAAAACAAATCGTCAGAAAAATGGCGACAAGGGAGATCAGCAACCTGACTTGAGGAGAATCTGGGTCACCCCAGAGGAAGCTTAAGCTGTTCAAAGGGCGCGTATCACCAACCCCTGCGAGCACTCAGACGCGACGTCAGATGGAATGCGGCTGGTCTTACAGTAGCACAGTCTAACGATGCCCAGTCATCCAACGTCCCCTGCACAAGCGGGTGGAGGCAAAGGCGAGCCCGTCCCCGGGCCATTTAGCAACCTATCCAGGACTCTCCTCCGACTGACATCGGGAGTGAGCCCCCTCCGCAACGCATCTCGATCTTTGATAGACTAGGGATGCCTGTCCGCCCCGAGCGACACCCGCGAAGGAAGCGGACGGCCCGATTTATTAATGATGCGGTTCGAGTGTTCACGTGCTACACCACCGGACACCAGCCAGACACCCAGTCTGACGACTTGAACCAGCCTCTGTCCCACTTCAGGAGGCCACGCCACCCGACTCCGCCGCCTCCCCCAATAGGTCATATCGGCACTTCTGTCGGACAGCAGGCGTCGGAACGCGCGGAAGAGGTCCCGGTGGAAGATCGCGCCCCTCCTATCAACGCAGAGCTGGTCAACAACGACCCTTCTGCGAACGAGGTTCAAGAGGTGACTCTCGACACTCTCATGAAGGAGAACCAGCATCTGAAGGCCCTCCTGCAAGACCTCCTCCAGGAGCGAGACATTCATTCGCAACAACCTGATAGGCCTCAGGCCGAGGCACCGGTACCCCCGGCGGCCCGCGATGCTGCCAACACCTTAGCGGCGATTGCCCAAACCACGTTAGCAACTGGGTTTGGCATGCTCCCGGTTGAGGCTCAGTCACAAGCCTCCAACACGCCAATGCTGGAAAATCTCCTGGCGCAACGCCAGATGATCGAGCGCATTGTCGAGACAAAGCTCACCCAGTATGGTGAAGGGATGGTCTCGGTGGACCTCTACAGTGTACCCTACCCGCTTCACCACCAGTTGAAGAAGCTTCCTCTCGAGTACTCCAAGCCCCCGAAGCTACAAAAGTTTGACGGGCAGGGGTCGCCACATGAGCACCTGGCCTACTATGTTACGGCTATGGGCGAGTTAGCGTTGGACGAATCATATCTCCTCCGCTACTTCGCCACTTCGCTCATGGGAATGGCCTTTCAATGGTACTCCCGCCTGAAGCCTGGCTCAGTCATCGACGGGGCGGATCTCTAGAAGAAATTCCTCGACCGATTTCAGATGGCCGAGCGAAAGGTCTCACTAGCCGAACTATGTTCCCTTCGGTAGAAAAAGGGAGAGAGCGCCCTTGACTTCATCAAAAAATGGCGAGACCTCAGCATGAGATGTGTCAATCCACCCGTCCAGGAGGACGCCATCACCACATGTCATCGAGGTCTAGTGGCTGAGGTCAGCGAAAAGCTTCTCGACAGAAATATCAAGGGCTTCGACCAGCTCAATTCGGTAGTCGCTGAAATAGAGATGTTCTTCGCTGATAACCTGAGCTATGTAGATACAGTGGCGCAGGGAAATGGATCCAGAGGGGGGTGAATGGATCTTTCAACAAATACGCCCAAAAAGAACTGTTTACGGAATAAAACCTTTGCCTACACTCAATTAAGTCGAATGAGACCACAGAACTCTCTTCCTCAGGAAATTAAAAGTGCTGAAGATAGATATCTCAAGGAATCGTGCAGACTCAACTCACAAATTCGCACACGGGACGAGAAGCACTAAGAAGCAAAGTTTCTATTAAGCAATCAGTCGAACACTTAACATCAATACTAAATTCAAAGTGAAATCACACAGGAAGGCTTCTGTCAGAGAACGCTCAAACAACCAGTGTAGGGGGAGGGTCAAGAGATAGGTAAGTGAATGCCAAGTAAACCACGAGAGACAGGTTTTTAGGTGGTTCGACCAGACCCACAGTCTGTCTACGTCCACCCCTCACTCTAACTAGAGTGATGACTCCACTAGCAAGAGCTAGAACCAGCAGACTCAGTCTGCAATAGACGCTGCCAAACAACTTGGAGACTGAGGGAGACAAATCCCTCAATAAGGTTCAGCAATTCACAGAGCCAGAATCGGAGGTGAACCTCTCTTCCTTCAAACTGGAGGGGAACCGCAAGTGACACCCAGTCACTTGCAAACAGGAGGACCAATCCTCCCTTCCTCCAAACCGGAGGGAACCCACTAGTGGCACTCCACCACCAGTGACCGGAGAGACCAACTCTCCCTTCTTCTGCAGTAGCAGAAGGAAACCCAGTGAGCAACACCCAGTTGCCCACAGCCGGAGGACCAATCCTCTATACTCCTTAACACCCAGGAGGAGCCTCGACCACAAACCAGAAAATCAGAAAAGCACTACTGGAAGATGGAAAGAGCAAACGGAAAATAGAAACAAAAACAAGAACAAAAATAGCTCCGAGGGAGCAACTTGGCTTGGATCTGATCCAGAGGCCAATACAACTCTGATCTTCAGGAAAGACTCTCTCTACCCTTCTCTATTCTCTTCTCAGCTCGTTTCTGCTTCTTTCCCTTTCTTTCTTGCTGCTCACTCACTGGTTCTTCTTCTTCTTCTCTCTCAGCTCCCACTCTCTTCCATTCTTGCGCCTCACTCTTTTCTTTTCTTGATTGGGTTCTTCTTCTGCTGGATGCACTCTTTTTCAGATGGGCTCTAGCGGCACCCTTTTTCAGCACCAGCGACCTTCTTCGAAGGGTAATGTTGCTTTATATAGGAAAAGGGGCTTCGTATGGATCAAGTAGTAGAACCCTACTAAAATTTCATTGGTCCACGTGTTGAGGAATAGAGAGTTCCTCTCCTCGGATTACATGCCTATCATTTGCCCCCTTTATCCACGAGCCAACTTTCTCCCATCTCAGAGGACACGTGCCTCTTCTGCAACCTAATTTGTTCCTTGCAAAAAAAATAGAGTATCGATTTAGGATCACTTGCAGAATATTCAAGTTCATCACGTGGAAGAGCAGACCTTGTCCAGACCTTAGGCTTAATTAAACCAGATGTGCACTGGCCGTGAAATGTGTAAGCAGACATATGCACAGACCTAAACTAAGTGTGCTACAATGCATTGCACCAATTATGTCTCTTGATCGTGCATGAACCGACATAGTGGAATGCACAGTCCTTGTAAAAACTTGCACCGAGTTCTACTTAGTGTAATGCATGGAGTTGCCTATGTAAAGTGCTGCACAAACCTACAGGTCGGTGCAAAGATTGCACCGAGGCAGAAGATGCAGTGACCTTTACAAGCTAGGTGCAAAGATTGCACCGAGGTAAAGAATACACAGACCTCCTCCTCTATGCTTAAGAAAAACATGCACCGAGTTGTAGGTTGCACGGACTTGGGCGCTGGCAGCAACCAATATGCACCGACGTCTACAGTGATTGCACCGAGTTGCTATCTGCACAGACCCCGCAAGGCAAACTATGCACCAACCTGGTGAATGCCTTAGGCATATTTATGCATGGACCTGGTGAGTGCTTTATACAGGAACTTACACTGACGATGTATGGTGACACAAAGCGTGCACTGTCCTAAAACTGCACCGACTAGGAAGCTCGTGTACACAAGATCTGCACCGAGTTCAATTTTATACCTTAAACAAAATATGCACCGACTCTAACTTGCATGCATATGCACTAGCCTATATTAACAAGATACAAGACTTGCACCGACTCTAGGCCACATGTGAGGTGCACTGTAAGACGCACCTCCTATATGCGTTAGAAAAAGATGTATCGAGGCAAACTTACATCGACCTCTATATGAGTAAGTGAAAGTATGCACTGAGTCAAAGTTTGCACTGACCTCAAACAGTGATTGCATCGACCCTACAATGCACTGACCGTTGCTACATGCATTGACCTACACAGTGTTTGCACCGAGCTCCTATATGTTCATGGACCTTCAGATGCTCAAGACAAAAACTTGCACCGAGTTTCAAGTGTACGCAAACGGTGATATGCACTGAGCAAGGTGTGCACTGACTTTAGATGTGCACTCTACAGTGTTTTGTATTGACTTTGAATGTAATAGAGCAAAACGTGCACCGAGTATATGAATGCATAAGGCTGAAATCTGCACCGAGACAGAATAAGCACCGACCTCTTATATGCTTGGAAAAGACATGCATTGACCCAATGAGCAAAACTTGCACGGACTCTAGTATGCACAGACTTATATGTTGCATTAGCCCAATGCATGCAGCATAAAAAATGCATCAATTCTAAGAGAAATATATATATCTTGCAAATGAATATGATGATAACATTAATGCGCAAAAATCAAGGCCCAGCAAACAATCCTCATCACTGCACAATGTAATGAGCAGATGCATCATCATTCAAACTTTCATACAAGCACATGATGACTCATAGTGTTTGCTATCATCAAAACCACAGGAGCACAACAATCTCCCCCTTTTTGATGATGGCAACACTATGACATGAGAATAAAGCAAGATAAAGATGCAAACACGCATGTCAAACCATGTCAAACTTCTTCTCCCCCTTTCACGTCATCAAAAAGAAAGTAGTTTGATACGAGAAATACAAACATGCATGATATGAAGGAATCAAAATCTCCCCTTCAGCTAAAAGGCACAATAAAATAATTTCTCAATAACACACCCCTTGGATGAATGAATCAAATCAGCAAAACACAGGGGCAATCAAAGATGAAATCGGCCCATGACAGATTCTATGGGACTAGCTGACACCAATGGAGACAAATTTCTGGAAGAACAAGGATAATCAGAATGAGCAAGGTTAGTCATAGAGTTCAAGAAATACTTATGCTCCCCCTGAAATCAAGACAGGGTGAAGATTAGTTAGTGAGCAATGATAAAGACTAACCAGAGGGTTTACAATGAGGTTCAATCAAGATTTTCAATGAGATACCAAAAACATAAATCTAAGAGAGTGAATATTTCAGAGTCTTCCATTATAAGGGCTTATGAATGAACTTTATTAATCAGCATGGTTTAAACATGATGCATATACAGTTTGTCAAAAAGTTCTTTACTCATATCTGAGTTCAGATTTAATAAAAGTGAACCAAGCCCTCATGCTAACATGTTGATTAACCTCCCTACATCTTACTCAATCTTTTTCAATGACTTCTTTAGGAAAAACAATCATGAGTATTGAGGTTAAATAATTTGACATTTCTGAAAAATAACCATTTGGGTTCAGCAGAGTTTTCATTTCTTTTCATTTTCAGAACAGTCAGGAATAATTCATGCCTTCCGTCGTAAGGGTAGACGCTGATTAGAAGCCAGTACCCCTAGCTTACTCAGCAGAATGTACCATTCTGTTTCAGGTATAGATATCACATTTTTGCGTAAGGGTACACGTTTACCAGATGCAGGTACCCCTAGATACTCAGTGAGACTAACCTTTGTTAATTTTCTGAACAGAGTTAGCTAAGAAGCATCATGACTTTGGGTCCATTGTCTTTGACAAGGATCCTAGTTTCTCAGCGCATTTAGCCATTGCTCTGCCATTTACATTACAGAAATAACATTTAGATACAGCTACCCTTAAGGTTTTGAAAGAAAAGACTTGTTTAAAGACAATACAAATTTCATGTATTTCAACCAAAAAGGTCATGATTTCAAATTTTCAGATTACAGAAGATTTTTCAAGGTATAACATGAAACAGTTGGTTAAAGTTTATTATAAAAAATTGATTCAGATATTTTCATGGCATTTAAGAGGCAAGCTAAAAATACATTAAACTTAAACCAATTTGATCTTTTCAGAACATTCATAGTTCCATATAATGGAAGATTCCTAGTACAGATGTTTTTTTTCAGATTTATGAATGAGGTACGCATATTGAAATCTTCCTGAATTTCAGATTAAGAGAAGAGAGATTCAGATTGAAGAAGGAACAACTCAATTCAAGGAGGTGAGCAAACAATTCGGACTAGGACAAGAGCTCCCCTAAGAGTATGCATGGCTATTGCTCTTTTTGGTATTTTTAATATGAATGCTATGCAATAAACAAAGTGTATGCGAATGCATTGAACCATCACATATGACATGAAGACCATTCAGGAGAGGTTTAAACTAACCAAATATGCGTGAAGCACAGAAATTATCCAGACAGACTCCCCTTATCTATATGCCAAACGAAACATATGCATGAGGCACAACCAATGCAATAATCAAATGCAGAAATAAACATTTAAGCATGAAGGTTCTAACTAACAGACCAGGAATGGTATTTAGCTATCTAAAAGGAATTCAAATTACCAAACATGTAGAGAGCAAAATTTGGGCTTTTACCATACTCAGGTGTCTTGGCTTATTGAACTCCCCCTTTTATTTTCCAAGGCACTCCTGCAAAACAAAAATCTTAGTTTGGAGTTTTAGGTACCCAAGAGTTCTTGGGTCCCGAAATGTTAGTGCCACTATCTAAGGAACCTTTCAGAAGTCTTTGGGCTTTCAGATCATCATATTTCATAAGATGACAATTATCCATAGAATGTCCAAACCGACCACAGTAATGGCAAGATGAAGTAGATTTTAAACTCTTTTCATGCACATTGGTATTAACATGGAATCTAAGCGCATGTTCATGAAAATTTTTGTATTTATCATGGAGGATATTTCTTTTATTGCCCCCAAACACATTCTCATTCACGGGAGATCTGGGATATTTAAAGTTCA
The DNA here is from genome assembly GCA_022559845.1 of Amorphophallus konjac. Classification (NCBI taxonomy): domain Eukaryota; kingdom Viridiplantae; phylum Streptophyta; class Magnoliopsida; order Alismatales; family Araceae; genus Amorphophallus; species Amorphophallus konjac. The sequence goes on from CM040117.1 coordinate 68,337,140, forward strand.
CATTTCTTCCCTAGACATACCAACAGTCCTTGACTGTATGGCCAAACTTCCCACAATTAAAACAAGACGAGTAGTTTCTCTTTTTAATGACAGACCAACATTCACTCGCCAGATGGCCTGAGTTCCAGCAATTGAAGGACCTAGAAGATTTTATTTTGAAAGCAAATTCATCTCTACCGAAGGCATTCTGATTTGTAGGGAACCTAACATGTTTAGAGTGAACTTTTCCCTGAGCATTCCAGTTATGGGCAGCAATGTGGCCCATCTTGCCACAATGAAAACATTGAATTTTCTTATTTTGAAATCCATGATTCTCGAGATGAGTTTTCTTAGTATGCATTTTACTGGCATTCAGATCATCTAATTCCATTAATTCACATTCATGCATTTGATGACCAGCCTTGTGACAGTAATGACATGCCATGGTTTTCTTGCGTGCATATGTGTATGTGGGTGATTTATGAACAACATGCACAGGGGTGGCAGAGTCCTTTTTGTTCTTTTCTTTTTGTTTTTCAGTTGTCTTCGTGGATTTTTGTTCAGAAAACTGGAAGACATATGAGCTCGGAGAGTTGTGAGGAGCAGAACTAGAGACAAAAGATGTTTGAGGTTTGTTTTTATAGTTCTTTTCATCTGCAGGGTTATAGCCCAACCCTTCCTTCTGAAAATTAACCTTTGTTCCAAGAATCTTGTTCAGATTGTCCTTACCTTTGACAAATTTTGATAGAGAATTTTTTAAATCTTGAATCTCGGAGTTTAAGGCAACAATATTAACCTCATATCTGGACATGTCAGTTTCACAGGAAATTACTTGTTGATGTAAGGCATCATTCAGACTTTTGAGTTCTTCAATTTCCTATTTTAATTTTGTTTCATTGTCAGCTTCGACTTCTTTTATGACACTGTTGTAGCCCTGCCCTTCCTTCCTGGCATTAGCCTTGACTCCTAGCAGCTTGTCAAGATTCTCTTGCTCATCAACAAATTTAGATAGGGACTCGTTAAGATCATCAACTTCTTGTCGAAGGGATGTAATAGTAAGTTCATATTCAACTATTTTCTCTTCACAGGAAGTGACATTTCCACTCAACATTTGGTTGATGATTTTTAGGCTCTCAATTTCTTGTTCAGCATCCACCAACCTATCAGAATTGTTCAAGCTCACGCACTTACCTTTTTCAATTGTCAGTAGTCTGTCTGACAGCGTGGTGTTTAGATGTTTCAGCTTGTTAATTTCCTCATTCAGTTTACTATTTTGCTCCTGGAGTTCATCATCAAACACCAACTCACATAAGGAAGTCTGACATTCATTGAACACTTCTTGTTGGTTTTCTGATTGAAATTTGTCAAGGTTTTTCCGAGCTCTAAGTTTGTAGCTTTAACATCCTCCAGCTCTTCGGAGATCAGTCTATTTTCACTTTCTAGACTCATTGTCTTATGTTCAGATTCCTGAACCTGGTTTTTGAGTTTCTTGTCTTCAGATTTCAGATAATCAAGCTCAGAGCTAAGAACATCAAGATCTGTCAGTTGTCTTCTAAGAACACCATTTTCAGTTTTCAGTGTTTCATAGTCCTCTATTAAGGATTCAGCTTTTTCAAATTTTTTAAGTTTCCTTTTTAGAGTTTTATTCTGGTTTCTCAGCATTTCAAAAAACTCTAACAGCTTAGCATATGCATCTTCCCAGTCTTCTAAAGTAAAAGAAGAGAAAGGGTTGTTTACCTCTTCTTCATCCTTGCCTTCATTTTGATCTTCGCTTTGATCAATGCCATCTGCAACCAGACACTTATTTTTACTATTCCAATGAATTGCTGTCATTTCGTCCAAGACCTCCTTGGTAGACCTGCAATCACGGATATGTGAAAAATTTGTCAGTATTTATGGCGTTTCTCAAAATACTTAGAACTCTAATATTCTCAGCATTTTTCATCCTATGTTTATCTGTCCATTTGGACATATCTTTAGGCAGTTTGTATGGTCCTTTGGAAATAAGGTTCCAGAGGTTGGGATTCACTGCATTTACAGACGTGCGCACACTGCCTAGCCAGGTAGGGAAATCAGACCCATTAAACAAACAAGGATGAGCCATAGGTGAATCGAAAGCAATCGACCAAGAATGATAAATGACTAATCGAAGAAGCACCGAGAGTCATAGGACCTACTGCAGATCGTTGGATCTGTAGAGCCAGTAACCCGACTCTGATACCAATTGTAGATACGGTGGTGCAGGGAAATGGAACCAAAGGGGGGTGAATGGATCTTTCAACCAATACACCCAAAGTGAAATTATTGCGGAATAACACCTTTGCCTACACTCAATTAAGTCGAATGAGACCACAGACCTCTCTTCCTCAGAAATTAAAAGTGCTGAAGATAGATATCTCAAGGAATCGTGCAGACTCAACTCACAAATTCGCTCACGGGATGAGAAGCACTAAGAAGCATAAGTTTCTATTAAGCAATCAGTCGAACACTTAACATCAATACTAAATTCAAAGTGAAATAACACAGGAAGGCTTCTGTCAGAGAACGCTCAAACAACCAGTGTAGGGGGAGGGTCAAGAGATAGGTAAGTGAACGCCAAGCAAACCACGAGAGATAGGTTTTTAGGTGGTTCGGCTAGACCCACGGTCTGCCTACATCCACCCCTCACTCTAACTAGAGTGAGGATTCCACTAGCAAGAGTTAGAACCAGCAGACTCAGTCTGCAACAGACGCTGCCAAACAGCTTGGAGACCGAGGGAGACAAATCCCTCAATAAGGTTCAGCAACTGACAGAGCCAGAACAGGAGGCGAACCTCCCTTCCTCCAAGCCGGAGGGGAACCGCAAGTGACACCCAGTCACTTGCAAATTGGAGGACCAATCCTCCCTTCCTCCAAACCGGAGAGAACCCACTAGTGGCACTCCACCACTAGTGACCGGAGAGACCAACTCTCCCTTCTCCTGCAGTAGCAGAAGGAAACCCAGTGAGCAACACCGAGTTGCCCACAGCCAGAGGACCAATCCTCCCTTCTCCTGAACACCCAGGAGGAGCCTCAACCTCAAACCAGATAATCGAAAAAGCACTACAGGAAAATGGAAAGAGCAAACAAAAAATAGAAACAGAAACAAGAACAAAAATAGCTCCGAGGGAGCAACTTGGCTTGGATCTGATCCAGAGGCCAATACAACTCTGATCTTCAGGAAAGACTCTCTCTACCCTTCTCTATTCTCTTCTCAGCTCGTTTCTCCTTCTTTCTCTTTCTTTCTTACTGCTCACTCACTGGTTCTTCTTCTTCTTCTCTCTCAGCTCCCACTCTCTTCCATTCTTCCGCCTTACTCTTTTCTTTTCTCGATTGGGTTCTTCTTCTGCTGGATGCACTCTTTTTTAGATGGGCTCTAGCGGCACCCTTTTTCAGCACCAGCGACCTTCTTCGAAGGGTAATGTGGCTTTATATAGGAACAGGGGCTTCGTATGGATCAAGCAGTAGAACCCTACTGAAATTTCATTGGTCCACGTGTTGAGAAATATAGAGTTCCTCTCCTCGGATCACATGCCTATCATTTGCCCCCTTTATCCACGAGCTAGCATTCTCCCATCTCAGAGGACACGTGCCTCTTCTGCAACCTAATTTGTTCCCTGCAAAAAAAAAAAATAGAGTATCATTTTAGGATCACTTGCAGAATATTCAAGTTCATCACGTGGAAGAGCAGACCTTGTCCAGACCTTAGGCTTAATTAAACCAAATGTGCACTGACCGTGAAATGCGTAAGCTGACATATGCACAGACCTAAACTAAGTGTTCTACAATGCATTGCACCGATTATGTCCCTTGATCGTGCATGAACCGACATAGTGGAATGCACAGTCCTTGTAAAAACTTGCACCGAGTTCTACTTAGTGTAATGCATGGAGTTGCCTATGTAAAGTGCTGCACAAACCTACAGGTCGGTGCAAAGATTGCACCGAGGAAGAAGATGCAGTGACGTTTACAAGCTAGGTGCAAAGATTGCATCGAGGTAAAGAATACACGGACCTCCTCCTCTATGCTTAAGAAAAACATGCACAGAGTTGTTGGTTGCACGGACTTGGGCGCTGGCAGCAACCAATATGCACCGACGTCTACAGTGATTGCACCGAGTTGCTATCTGCACTGACCCCGCAAGGCAAACTATGCACCAACCTGGTGAATGTCTTAGGCATATTTATGCATGGACCTGGTAAGTGCTTTATGCAGGAACTTACACAGATGATGTATGGTGACACAAAGCATGCACTGTCCTAAATCTGCACTGACTAGGAAGCTCGTGTACACAAGATCTGCACCGAGTGTAATTTTATACCTTAAACAAAATATGCACCGAATCTAACATGCATGCATATGCACTGGCCTATATTAACAAGCTATAGGACTTGCACCGACTCTAGGCCACATGTGAGGTGCACTGTAAGACGCATCTCCTATATGCATTAGAAAAAGATGTACCGAGGCAAACTTACACCGACCTCTATATGAGTAAGTGAAAGTATGCACTGAGTCAAAGTTTGCACTGACCTCAAACAGTGATTGCATCGACCCTACAATGCACTGACCTTGCTACATGCATTGACCTACACAGTGTTTGCACCGAGCTCCTATATGTTCATGGACCTTTATATGCTCAAGACAAAAACTTGCACTGAGTTTCAAGTGTACGCAAACGGTGATATGCACTGAGCAAGGTGTGCACTGACTTTAGATGTGCACTCTACAGTGTTTTGTATAGACTTTGAATGCAATAGAGCAAAATGTGCACCGAGTATATGAATGCATAAGGCTGAAATCTGCACCGAGACAGAATAAGCACCGACCTCTTATATGCTTGGAAAAGACATGCATTGACCCAATGAACAAAACTTGCACAAACTCTAGTATGCACAGACTTATATGTTGCATTAGCCCAATGCATGCAGCATGAAAAATGCATCAATTCTAAGAGAAATATATATCTTGCAAATGAATATGACGACAACATTAATGCGCAAAAATCAAGGCCCAGCAAACAATCCACATCACTGCACAGTGTAATGATCAGATGCATCATCATTCAAACTTTCATACAAGCACATGATGACTCATAGTGTTTGCCATCATCAAAACCACAGGAGCATAACAATCTCCCCCTTTTTGATGATGGCAACACTATGACATGAGAATATAGCAAGATAAAGATGCAAACACGCATGTCAAACCATGTCAAACTTCTTCTCCCCCTTTCACGTCATCAAAAAGAAAGTAGTTTGATACGAGAAATACAAACATGCATGATATGAAAGAATCAAAATCTCCCCCTGAGCTAAATGGCACAATAAAACGATTTCTCAATAACACACCCCTTGGATGAATGATTCAAATCAGCTAAACACAGGGGCAATCAAAGATGAAATCGGCCCATGACAGATTCTATGGGACTAGCTGACACCAATGGAGACAAATTTCTGGAAGAACAAGGATAATCAGAATGAGCAAGGTTAGTCATACAGTTCAAGAAATACTTATGCGCCCTCTGAAATCAAGACACGGTGAAGATTAGTCAGTGAGCAATGATAAAGACTAACCAGAGGGTTTACAATGAGGTTCAATCAAGATTTTCAATGAGATACCAAAAACATAAATCTAAGAGAGTGAATATTTCAGAGTCTTCCATTATAAGGGCTTATGAATGAACTTTATTAATCAGCATGGTTTAAACATGATGCATATACAGTTTGTCAAAAAGTTCTTTACTCATATCTGAGTTCAGATTTAATAAAAGTGAACCAAGCCCTCATGCTAACATGTTGATTAACCTCCCTACATCTTACTCAATCTTTTTCAATGACTTCTTTATGAAAAACAATCATGAGTATTGAGGTTAAACAATTTGACATTTCTAAAAAATAACCATTTGGGTTCAGCAGAGTTTTCATTTCTTTTCATTTTCAGAACAGTCAGGAATAATTCATGCCTTCTGTCGTAAGGGTAGACGCTGATTAGATGCCAGTACCCCTAGCTTACTCAGCAGAATGTACCATTCTATTTTAGGTATAGATATCACATTTTTGCGTAAGGGTACACGTTTACCAGACGCAGGTACCCCTAGATACTCAGTGAGACTAACCTTTGTTAATTTTCTGAACAGAGTTAGCTAAGAAGCATCATGACTTTGGGTCCATTGTCTTTGACAAGGATCCTAGTTTCTCAGCGCATTTAGCCATTGCTCTGCCATTTACATTACAGAAATAACATTTAGATACAGCTACCCATAAGGTTTTGAAAGAAAAGACTTGTTTAAAGACAATACAAATTTCATGTATTTCAACCAAAAAGGTCATGATTTCAAAATTTCAGATTACAGAGGTTTTTCAAGGTATAACATGAAACAGTTGGTTAAAGTTTATTAAAAAAAACTGATTCAGATATTTTCATGGCATTTAAGAGGCAAGCTGAAAATACATTAAACTTAAACCAATTTGATCTTTTCAGAACATTCATAGTTCCATATAATGGAAGATTCCTAGTATAGATGTTTTTTTTTCAGATTTATGAATGAGGTACGCATATTGAAATCTTCCTGAATTTCAGATTGAAGAGAAGAGAGATTCAGATTGAAGAAGGAACAACTCAATTCAAGGAGGTGAGCAAACAATTCGGACTAGGACAAGAGCTCCCCCTAAGAGTATGCATGGCTATTGCTCTTTTTGGTATTTTTAATATGAATGCTATGCAATAAACAAAGTGTATGCGAATGCATTGAACCATCACATATGACATGAAGACCATTCAGGAGAGGTTTAAACTAACCAAATATGCGTGAAGCACAGAAATTATCCAGACAGACTCCCCTTATCTATATGCCAAACGAAACATATGCATGAGGCACAACCAATGCAATAATCAAATGCAGAAATAAACATTTAAGCATGAAGGTTCTAACTAACAGATCAGGAATGGTATTTAGCTACTTAAAAGGAATTCAAATTACCAAACCTGTAGAGAGCAAAATTTTGGCTTTTACCATACTCAGGTGTCTTGGCTTATTGAACTCCCCCTTTTTGTTTCCAAGGCACTCCTGCAAAACAAAAATCTTATTTTGGAGTTTTAGGTACCCAAGAGTTCTTGGGTCCCGAAATGTTAGTGCCACTATCTAAGGAACCTTTCAGAAGTCTTTGGGCTTTCAGATCATCATATTTCATAAGATGACAATTATCCATAGAATGTCCAAACCGACCACAGTAATGGCAAGATGAAGTATATTTTAAACTCTTTTCATGCACATTGGTATTAACATGGAATCTAAGCGCATGTTCATGAAAATTTTTGTATTTATCATGGAGGATATTTCTTTTATTGCCCCCAAACACATTCTCATTCACGGGAGATCTGGGATATTTAAAGTTCACATTTCTTCCCTAGACATACCAACAGTCCTTGACTGTATGGCCAAACTTCCCACAATTAAAACAAGACGAGTAGTTTCTCTTTTTAATGACAGACCAGCATTCACTTGTCAGATGGCCTGAGTTCCAGCAATTGAAGCACCTAGAAGATTTTCTTTTGAAAGTAAACTCATCTCTATCGAAGGCATTCTGATTTGTAGGGAACCTAACGTGCTTAGAGTTAACTTTTCCTTGAGCATTCCAACAATGGGCAGCAATGTGGCCCATCTTGCCACAATGAAAACATTGAATTTTCTTATTTTGAAATCCATGATTCTCGAGATGAGTTTTCTTAGTATGCATTTTACTGGCATTCAGATCATCTAATTCCATTAATTCACATTCATGCATTTGATGACCAGCCTTGTGACAGTAATGACATGCCATGGTTTTCTTGCGTGCATATGTGTATGTGGGTGATTTATGAACAACATGCACAGGGGTGGCAGAGTCCTTTTTGTTCTTTTCTTTTTGTTTTTCAGTTGTCTTCGTGGATTTTTGTTCAGAAAATTGGAAGACATATGAGCTCGGAGAGTTGTGAGGAGCAGAACTAGAGACAAGATGTTTGAGGTCTATTTTTATAGTTCTTTTCATCTGCAGGGTTATAGCCCAACCCTTCCTTCTGAAAATTAACCTTTGTTCCAAGAATCTTGTTCAGATTGTCCTTACCTTTGACAAATTTTGATAGAGAATTTTTTAAATCTTGAATCTCGGAGTTTAAGGCAACAATATTAACCTCATATCTGGACAGGTCAGTTTCACAGGAAATTACTTGTTGATGTAAGGCATCATTCAGACTTTTGAGTTCTTCAATTTCCTGTTTTAATTTTATTTCATTGTCAGCTTCGACTTCTTTTATGACACTGTTGTAGCCCTGCCCTTCCTTCCTGGCATTAGCCTTGACTCCTAGCAGCTTGTCAAGATTCTCTTGCTCATCAACAAATTTAGATAGGGACTCGTTAAGATCATCAACTTCTTGTCGAAGGGATGTAATAGTAAGTTCATATTCAGCTATTTTCTCTTCACAGGAAGTGACATTTCCACTCAACATTTGGTTGATGATTTTTAGGCTCTCAATTTCTTGTTCAGCATCCACCAACCTATCAGAATTGTTCAAGCTCACGCACTTACCTTTTTCAATTGTCAGTAGTCTGTCTGACAGCGTGGTGTTTAGATGTTTCAGCTTGTTAATTTCCTCTTTCAGTTTACTATTTTGCTCCTGGAGTTCATCATCAAACACCAACTCACATAAGGAAGTCTGACATTCATTGAACACTTCTTGTTGGTTTTCTGATTGAAATTTGTCAAGGTTTTTCCATAGCTCTAAGTTTGTAGCTTTAACATCCTCCAGCTCTTCTGAGATCAGTCTATTTTCACTTTCTATAATTATTGTCTTATGTTCAGATTCCTGAACCTGGTTTCTGAGTTTCTTATCTTCAGATTTCAGATAATCAAGCTCAGAGCTAAGAACAACAAGATATGTTAGTTATCTTCTAAGAACACCATTTTCAGTTTTCAGTGTGTCATAGTCCTCTATTAAGGATTCAGCTTTTTCAAATTTTTTAAGTTTCCTTTTTAGAGTTTTATTATGGTTTCTCAGCATTTCAAAAAACTCTAACAGCTTAGCATTTGCATCTTCCCAGTCTTCTAAAGTAAAAGAAGAGAAAGGGTTGTTTACCTCTTCTTCATCCTTGCCTTCATTTTGATCTTCGCTTTGATCAATGCCATCTGCCACCAGACACTTATTTTTACTATTCCAATGAATTACTGTCATTTCGTCCAAGACCTCCTTGGCTGACCTGCAATCACGGATATGTGGAAATTTGTCAGTATTTATGGTGTTTCTCAAAATACTTAGAACTCTTATATTCTCAGCATTTTTCATCCTATGTTTATCTGTCCATTTGGACATATCTTTAGGCAGTTTGTGTGGTCCTTTGGAAATAAGGTTCCAGAGGTTGGGATTCACTGCATTTATAGACGTGCGCACACTGCCTAGCCAGGTAGGGAAATCAGACCCATTAAACATACAAGGATGAGCCATAGGTGAATCGAAAGTAATCGACCAAGAATGATAAATGACCAATCAAAGAAGCACCGAGAGTCACAGGACCTACTGCAGATCGTTGGATCTGTAGAGCCAGTAACCCGGCTCTGATACCAATTGTAGATACGGTGGCGCAGGGAAATGGATCCAGAGGGGGGTGAGTGGATCTTTCAACAAATACCCCCAAAAAGATATGATTGCGGAATAAGACCTTTGCCTACACTCAATTAAGTCGAATGAGACCACATACCTCTCTTGCTCAGAAAATTAAAAGTGCTGAAGATAGATATTGTTATGTTAGATGGACGCAGTCTATTACCACTGAGAGTGGATCTAGAGGCGGGTGAATAGATGTAATGTCTAATTTTAAAACACATATAAGGCTCTAATGCGGAATTTAAGCCGATCTACAATATCTCTAACTAGAATGCTGGATCTGAACAGAAGCGAATCAAACTGTGAAGATAATCAGGAAATCCAATCACACACCAGTTCATAGACAATCGCACAAACACAAGACACCCAAGATTTTTAGGTGGTTAGGTCTAGAGACCTACGTCCACCCCACACTCAACTAAGTGTGGCTTACTGCTGCGCAACACAGCTTGCGTCCGCTGGGCAATACAGCTTGGCCTACAACTGCAGAGCGACACAGCTTGCTGTCCGAGACCAAGTCTCGCCTGCTGAGGAGTTACAGCTTAACCTATCCAGAGGCTGCACCTCTGCAAACCCGCTGGGGAATACAACTTTCCCGTCCAGAGGCAGCACCTCTGCTAACAGCTGACTCACAGCTTGAAGAAACAATTTCGGAAAGCAAAAATAGAAGCAAACGAAAATGGGAAAACCCAAAAGAAATGTAGCTCAGAATGAGCAGTATCAGCTCTAGTATCTGAACCAAGAGACTAATTCACAAGCTCTCAAACTCTCTCAACTCATCTCTCTCAATCTTCTCTTCTTTCTCTTTTTCTTCTCTCTGCTTTTCTTCTCTGTGGATCTCGGTGGCACTCTGCTGCTACAGATGTTCAGTTTCTCTATTCGGACTCCAACACTCGATCAGCTTTCTTCTGGTGGAAAAGGTTTCATATATATACCAGCAGTAATTTGGATAAGGCGTGTGGCTTTCACATTTCCTGCCCAGAGAATTCGCCAGATCTGAAGAAATTTTGACCACATGGCATCATCCTGGCTGGGCTACTTCCACGTGTCACAATATGGGCACCTCGTCCTTCCTTGGATCATGATCCAATCCTTCATCTTTGCACTTTAGTCCCTGTCAGTTAGTCGAAAGGAACTTATCAGTTTAATGTCGACACTTTGTACAGACTTCATAGTATGCAATGCAGACATTGTATAGACTTGCTGAAGTGTAATGCAATGTGCAGACTTTGTGCAATGTATGGACTTGCGTTCAGCAGTAATGTATAGACTTGAACACATGCATGCTATACGATGTACAGACTTCCTATATGAAGGCAACCACTAGAGCATGTATAGACTTCATATATGCAGTGCTATGGCATGTGCAGATTTCATATATTCAAGACTGAGGTGTGTACAGACTTAGTGAATGCAACACTGAAGCATGTACAGACTTCACGTATGCAAGACTATGAACATTACACATGGATGTACTGACTTGCTACTATCGAATGTGCAGACTTGAGTAGCATTCAGTAGCCAATGTATAGACATGCAGACTTGTGCAGACTACGTGCAATGCATGAAGCAGTGTATAGAGTTATGAGTGGAATACATGAAGCAATGTATAGAGTTAGAGTGCAGTGAGTGTTCAAGTGATGTACAGACTCAACGTTATGCAAGCAGACAATGTATAGAGTTGATGAACCGATGCTCAACAAAAATATGCCTTACACTTAGGCGTTTGTTTCAGAAGTGACGCCACTTCTGGTGGGCGTCAAATCTCAAGCATAGAGAATATATAGACTTGCTATGGCACAAGGCAGCATAACGATGTACAGACTCTGCCAAGAGCAATGCACAATGCACATATGAATGTACAGACTTTGTTTGTGCTGTGCAAGCATGCTAAGATGCAATGTATAGACTTTATGCGAGCATGCTGCAACCAGTGTACATACTTAGACCTGCGTGCATGCAATGCGATGTATAGACTTGCCCATGGCTGTCTAGACTATGCATGCGTGCTTATAGCAATGTGCAGACTTACAGACAATGTGTTGTGCAGACTTTGCGTGCCACAATGTATAGACTTGGTGGCGAGTAACTTACACAAAGACGCTAAGTGAGACGGTGGATGTACATACTTCAACTCCCAACTGAGACGGTGGATGTACAGGCTTCTAAATGCTGACGGACAATGTATGGACTTGGCATAAGACGCTGCATGAGATGATGGACGATGTACAGACTTGGAGACAATGCATGCTGCAGTGTATAGACTTAGCATGTGTATGAGACGCTAGTTGAGACGATGGATGATCTACAGACTTCAAGTCCACTTGAGACGCTCAGTGAGACGGACCAGTGTATAGACTTATGTTGTGCTGCAAGATGGCAGTGTACATACTTGGTTAAGACTGTCTAGACATTGGACATACGTGCATGCTATGCGATGTACAGACTTGCTAGTTGCAACGTAGGTAAAATATACCAATGTACAGACTTGCTAGTCAGACAGGCACAAGCTCTGTACAGACTTTAGCGTGCAAACAGGCCATGTGAATGTATAGACTTATGTTCTAAATGATGCACAAACACAACAATGTAATGTATGGACTTTGAGTGTGTAGACTTGTGTGTGTGCAATGTGTAGACCTGTGTGTGTGTGCATGGCGATGTATAGAGTCTTACTGCATAGAACACATAGACAATCTGACAGAGATAGTTTCATCAAAATATAAACAGTTGCCAATCAATCAAAACAAGCTGTTGCCAATGAAATAAAGCTATTGTCAACATCATCAACGTAGAGGAGTCACAACAATCTCCCCCTTTTTGATGATGGCAACACCCTATCATATGGAATAGCAACATCCTGTCATACAGATGTAATTTTGATGAAAGACATGAATTATTAGTCAGATTTGTCATGTAGATGCTATGGATGCATGCTGAGAAATGAAAATAGCTCCCTGCCAACAAGATCTCCCCCTATGCCATAATATGATGCATACACTCCCCCTGGAATTTACCAAACACACAATAAATTCTCCCCCTTTGCCATCAACAAAGAGGAGGGAAAGAAAGTACAAGGGAAGGAACAAGAGAAATCATCTGACTGGCATTCTGAACAAGTAGTTCAGGAATAAGCATTCTAAAGCACAGAGTCTTCAATCATATGAATTTAGAAACTGCTTTCAGATAGAGTTCTGGTTTAAAGACTATAAAATTTAGAGTTCATGCACTACAATCAATGGATACATTTTCTGTGCATGATAAAACAATAAACCAGAATCACATTTGCATGAGAGATTCAGTTTCAAAATATCTTACTTTCATAAACTCAGTAAAAAGATGGTTAAGAGATACCATGTCATGTATTGAAATTAAACAAATTGACATCCCTGAAATTTCTTTTGAAGGAACAACATTTTCAATATTATTTCATTAAGAGCATTCATGTACCATTTGTCTTTTTGGGTAAGGGTATACGTTTATCAGACGCCAATACCCCTAGATACTCAACATGATGGACCATTCTGCCTATGATCAAACTCAATAAAACTGATTTACACCTTTTTCTGTGAGGGTACACATTTATCAGACGCCAGTTACCCCTAGGTACTCAGTGAAACCACCGTACTGTTTTGATCATTTTATACAGAGATAACTGATACACCTCATCACTTAAGTATTGTCCATTTCTTTGATGGATCGCTTAGTTTCTCAGTATTTTACCAGTCATTGCTCTGCCAATGTTATTTTTCAAATATTTTTCAAGATTTTCATCATTTTCTTAGCTGTCCTTAACTTGTTTCAGAATGACTTGTTTAAGAACAATACACATACTTAGCCTTCTCTAACAGGATTTCAGGTGAGTTTTCAGATTTTAGATACAATTAACTTTGTCTGACATGAAATAAGATAAGGGTTGAGAGCTTTATCAATTTTCAGCTTTCTTCTTTACTGATTGTAATATTTAAACTTTAAAGTTTATAAAATTTAAACCATTAAGTCAGTCTTCAAGCAATTAAAGTTCTTATAAATGAAGAAGTCTGTTTTCTATTACTTAAGAATCAGAACTGACTAACAGATTGCCATATTGTCAGACTCAACTCATTCAGGGTCAAAGAATTTGGATTTCAATAAAGTTGACGACCACTCTGAATTTCTAACAATACTTCCCCTGTCTATATGCATGTGGTTTTAGATGAGAGAGAGCTTAGACACAGTCATGACTAAATGATATGCAATGATGATCATGAGTGTGATGCCAAAAAAAATATGAATGTCATGCATGATCATGAGTCTGTTGCAACATTCAACATTCACAAGGTTTATTCAAGCCATCAGAGAGTTTATTCATTATGCTGAAATTTACACAATCCAAGTTCTCTTCTAAGAAATTTAAACCTTTCATTCCTAAGAGACTTAGTAAAAATATCAGCAATTTATTTTTCAGTTTCAACGAAGTTCATTTCAATTTCCTTTTTATTTACAACATCTCTAAGAAAATGGTGTTTTATCTCTATATGCTTAGTCCTAGAGTGATGAACAGGATTTTTAGCTAAACATATAGCACTAGTATTATCACACAAAATTGGAATACATTCCAGTTTTATTTGATAATCAACCAATTTGTGCTTTATCCAAAGTACTTGGGCTGCACAGTTACCAGCTGCAACATATTCAGCTTCAGCTGTGGACAAAGCAACTGTGTGTTGCTTCTTGTATGCCCAAGATACTAGACAGCCACCAAGGAATTGACAGTAGCCACTAGTGCTTTTTCTATCTACTCGACACCCAGCATAGTCTGCATCAGTGTAGGCTAGAAGTTCTAACTCATACCTAGCAGGATACCATAGACTAAGCTCTTGAGTGCCTAATAGATACCTAAAAATCCTTTTCACAGATTTAAGGTGTGATTCTTTAGGACTAGCCTGAAATCTAGAGCATAAACACACTACAAACTGAATATCAGGCCTAGATGCTGTAAGATATAAAAGGGATCCGATCATACCTCTATATAGCCTTTGGTCCACTGGTTTACCTTGAGGGTCTTCATCTAAACTGGTTGAGGTACCCATTGGAGCAGCTATTTCCTTGAGGTTATCCATCTTGTACTTCTTCAATAAATCCCTTATGTACTTGGACTGAGAGATGAAAGTTCCATCTTTTGACTGTGTCACCTGTAGTCCAAGAAATAATTTGAGCTCACCCATTGAGCTCATTTCAAACTCATTAGTCATTATCTGAGAAAACTCCTCACGCAGTTTGGGGTTAGTTGACCCAAAAATAATGTCATCCACATAAATTTGAATGATAAGAATATCTGAATGACTTACCTTAGTAAACAGGGTTTGATCAACTACACCTCTTGTCAAGTTTTTATCAGTGAGGAATTTGCTCAACTTGTCATACCAAGCTCTAGGAGCTTGCTTAAGACCATAGAGAGCTTTTCAAAGTTTATACACATGATTGGGGAAGTCTAAACATTCAAAGCCAGGAGGCTGCCTCACATAGACATCCTCACTGATTTCCCCATTCAGAAAAGTAGATTTTACATCCATCAGCTGAAGATTTATTCCTAGGGAACATGCATAAGTCAATAAGATTCTGATAGCTTCTAACCTGGCTACAGGGGCATAAGACTCTTCAAAGTCAATTCCAAATTCCTGGTTATACCCATGAGCTACAAGTCTGGCCTTATTTTTAATGACATTCCCTGATTCATCAGTTTTATTTTTGAATACCCATTTAGTCCCTATGACTGTTTCATGATCAGGAGGTAGAACCAAGTGCCACACCTTATTCCTGTCAAATTGATTGAGCTCTTCATACATGGCATTAATCCAATGCACATCCTTAAGAGCACAGTCAATGGACTTGGGTTCTACATTTGATACAAAGGCATATGCATTCAATTCATTTTGAATTCTTAAGTGGCCTCTAGTCCTAGGAGGGTCATGCAAATTGCCAATCACATTATCTACAGGATGATCTTTTAGATATTTAATGTTGACAATTTCATTATCATGATTTTCATTTAGCTCCCCCTGAACTGTAGGCTCTTCTTCATTAAGCTCTTCATTTCCTTCCTCATCTTTGGATTTGTCTGCAAGATTCCCTTCTTTCAGAATATCACCATTGTCTTCATTCCTGCATTGACCAATATTAGACTTTACCAAAGATTCATCAAAAATAATATGTGGAGATTCTTCAACAGTTTTGGAATTCAGATTATACACTCTATATGCTCGGGTGTTTTCAGAGTAACCAAGAAAAATTCCTGGTTCACCTTTAGGTTCAAATTTATCAAGGTCTCTTTTATCATTTATATGAATAAAATATTTACAACCAAAAACTTTGAAATGAGCAATAGAAGGTTTCTTACCCTTTATGATCTTATAGGGTGTTTTCTGGGTAGAAGGTCTTACCATGGCTCTGTTAATTACATAACAGGCAGTATTTACTGCTTCAGCCCAGAACTTCCTTGGCAGACCACCTTCAACCAAGAGTGTACGACCCATCTCCACCAAGGTTCTGTTCCTCCTCTCCACAACTCCATTCTGCTCGGGTGTCCTTGGTGAGGAGTACTTGTGATGAATTCCATTTGACCAGCAGAATTCATCAAACTGTGAGTTTTCAAACTCACCTCCATGATCAGTTAAAATATTTTCAATTTTCTGGTTTTTCTTAAGACAGAACTCCTGAAATTCTGAGAATGCATCACTTTTATGTGATAAGAAATATACCCAAGTATACCTAGAGAAGTCATCTACCATGACAAACCCATACTTCCTCCCTGATAAGCTGACAGACCTGGTTGGCCCAAAAGGTCCATGTGTATCAGCTCATAGGGTTTAGAAGACAGATTTTCTGTTCTAGATTTAAATGACTTTCTAGTTAACTTTGACTGAGTGCATGCATCACATATTTTATTTTCTTTCTTAAAGGAAACTTCAGGAAGTTCTCTAACCATGCTATGCTTATTCAGTTTATGCAATATAGTGTAACTAGCATGGCCTAACCTATGATGCCATAAAAATGCTAAGTCCTCTCTGCTACCAGTAAGGCATAGGTTAGAATGTTGTATATCATCTAAGTCTATCATGTAAGTGTTATTTGTCCTTTTACCAGAAAATTTAACAGTTTCAGAATCAAGTTCAAAAACTTTGCAGCATTGAGAGTCAAAAAGAACTTTGCATCCTTTATCACACAATTGGCTGATGCTAAGTAAATTATATGCTAAACCTTCAACCAACATGACATCTTCAATGCAACAGGTAGTACACTTACATACTTTACCTGTCTCAACAATCTTACCCTTTGTGTTGCTACCAAAGGTGACAAGACCTCCTTGTTTCTCTGTCAGCATGCAGAACTTGGCCTTATCTCCTGTCATATGCCTGGAGCAGCCACTATCCAAGTACCACAAATTGTTCTTGGCTGCCAGGCATACCTGCACACACAATTAGGTAGAGAAGTTTGGAACCCAAGACTGATTGGGCTCCAGAGAAGATGAAAAGTAATTAAAACAAGAAAGCAGACTTTTAGGAATCCACATTTGTTTGAAACAGTTCTGTTCAGTGGATTTTCCAGATTTCTTTTTGTTATGCTTTTTCTTGTTGACACTAGCATGATTATTTATAGATTGATTATTTCTGTGACAGTGCCTTGGCCAGGGTGTATTCACGAATTTTTGGCCATAGTAATCATTGGGCTGGCTATGGAAATGTTGGTTCCTAGGTGTCCAAGAGCCATACCCATTAACCCAATTTCTAGTGTAAGGTTTATAGGACTGTGTAGCCTGATGTCCATAACCTGTAAACCTTCCTTGAGTCCTAGTCCATCCTGACCTATTTGGATAGGTTGACTGTGCAAAGAAGTGGGACTGGGCTCTAGATTGGTAGAAATGTTTGGGTTGAGCTCTAAAAGCATTCTGCCTCCCCTGCACCTTGGACCCTGCTGACCTATTCATAGGTGTGTATTGGGTCTTCTTCAGAGGTGGTGGTGATGGTGGAGACTTGGTGACCTTAACATGGGGTTTATAAGACTGTGTAGGTTGACCCCTAACCTGAGACTGAGCTTTGGGATTTTGCTTGGATGTGCTAGCTCTACTAGGCTCACTCAGCTTTTGTTTGCCCTTCTCCTCAGCACTGGGCTTTTTCAGATTTACAACTTTGTTCACTAAAATGTTTGACTTCATGTTGATTAGAGGTCCTTTCTCTTTTTGTGCGACAAATGAAATAGTTTTCATTCCAAAGCTTTTTGTTGCACTAGAATTAAATCCAAGGCCCTCTTTTCTGAAGTTGACTTTTGACCCTAACAAAGCATTTAGGTTATCTGAACCTTGGGTCATTTTCTCAATGGTTTTAAGCTTGTCCTCATTATCCTTTTGAATGTCTTCAATGGATTTTTTCAGTTCTGTATTCACACTTAGGATAGCTTGATATTTTTCATTCATAATTTTTATCTCACTTTCATATTTCTGAATTTTCAACTTCCATTCATCAGCTTCTTTTTATAACCTCTCATTATCTTCTTTAGAGGCTTTTGACTCATTCTTGATTTCTTCTAATTCAGAACATGTGAGTTTGAGTTTATTATTCTCAGATTCAAGACATGCAATTTTATCAGTTAGAGTTGTATCATTTTACATGGAGTTAATCTTTCTTCTTAGATGCCTGTTTTCCCTTCTAATGTCATCTGCTTTATCAGCTATTTCATGATAGGCATCTACCCAATCAGCAATAGTAAAATTATTGAATCGAGAAGTTACCTCATCTGAATCCTCCTCTCTGTCTTCAGAGCTTGTTGCCATAAGGCAAATGGGCTTTTCAGATTCGGCTTCACTGTCAGAGGTATTACTCAAGGAGCCTTCATCTTCATCACTCCAGGTACTCACCATAGCTTTCCCTTTCGTGTTCCTCTTCTTTGACTTGTCCTTGTATTTCTGATTCTCTAAACAGTCAGCTTTCAGATGGCCTGTCTTCCTGCATTGATAACAAGTATTAGTTTCAATTTTCTTTGCAGGGTTATGGTTATACCTTTTATCCCTTCGGCCACCACTATACTTCTTTTGGCTGAATCGTCCTCCTTCTTTCCTGAGGAACCGCCTGAAGTCTCTGGTCATCATTACCATCTCAGTACGAGTTATATCTTGTTCATTCAGGCTCTCCTCGGATGATGATCCACTAGAGCTGGATCTGTTGGACTTGTTGGATTTGCTGGCACCAGCTTTCAGAGCGATTGGCTTCTTCTTCTTTTCAGCTTCCTCTATCTTTGGCAGATTAATCTCATATGCCATCAGCGAGCCAATTAGCTCATCTGCCCTTGTATTTCACAAATTCCTTGACTCCTCCATTACTGTAGCTTTAGTATGCCAAGCATGAGTCAGGGAACGTAATTTCTTCCTCACTACATCGTATTCTGTCTGAGCCTTCCCGAGACCTCTAAGACCATTTGTGATGATAGTTAATCGAGAGTACATCTCCTTGATGGTCTCATTTGGCTTCATCTTGAAGGCTTCATATTCTGACACAAGGAAATTAGCCTTCGTCTCTCTAACCTGAGAAGTCCCTTCATGAATAACTTCCAGTGCATCCCACATCTCCTTAGTTGAGCTGCAAGCTGATACTCGAGAAAATTCGGTGGGGTGCAGAGAGCATTGAATAGCGTTTATGGCGCTCCAGTTTAGAGTAGACCTTCTGATCTCCTCCTTGGTCCAGACTTCCTCATTAGGGGATAGCTCATAAGGTCCCTTGCTGACTACCTTCCAGATCTCATAATCCTTTGCCCTCAAAAATATTTGCATATGGTTCTTCCAGTATGCATAGTTAGATCCATCGAAGAAAGGGGGCTTGGTGGTTGAGTGTCCTTCAGCGATCATCCCTCGAGCATCCATCTGTACCTTCCTCTTCAGGCTGTAAGTCCCTGTAGAAGAGTTAGGCTCTGATACCAATCGTTATGTTAGATGGACGTAGTCTATTACCACTGAGAGTGGATCTAGAGGGGGTGAATAGATCTAATGTCTAATTTTAAAACACATATAAGGCTCTAATGCGGAATTTAAACCGATCTACAATATCTCTAACTAGAATGCTGGATCTGAACAGAAGCGAATCAAACTGTGAAGATAATTAGGAAATCCAATCACACACCAGTTCATAGACAATCGCACAAACACAAGACACCCAAGATTTTTAGGTGGTTCGGTCAGGAGACCTACGTCCACCCCACACTCAACTAAGTGTGGCTTACTGCTGCGCAACACAGCTTGCGTCCGCTGGGCAATACAGCTTGGCCTACAACCACTGAGCAACACAGCTTGCTGTCCGAGACCAAGTCTCGCCTGCTGAGGAGTTACAGCTTAACCTGTCCAGAGGCTGCACCTCTACAAACCCACTGGGGAATACAGCTTACCTGTCCAGAGCCAGCACCTCTGCTAACAGCTGATTCACAGCTTGAAGAAACAATTTCGGAAAGCAAAAATAAAAGCAAACGAAAATGGGAAAACCCAAAAGAAATGTAGCTCAGAATGAGCAGTATCAGGTCTGGTATCTGAACCAAGAGATTGATTCACAAGCTCTCAAACTCTCTCGACTCATCTCACTCAATCTTCTCTTCTTTCTCTTTTTCTTCTCTCTGCTTTTCTTCTTTGTGGATCTCGGTGGCACTCTGCTGCTACAGATGTTCAGTTTCTCTGTTCGGACTTCACCACTCGATCAGCTTTCTTCTGGTGGAAAAGGTTTCATATATATACCACCAGCAATTTGGATAAGGCGTGTGGCTTTCACATTTCCCGCCCAGAGAATTCGCCAGATCTGAAGAAATTTCGACCACATGGCAGCATCCTGGCTGGGCTGCTTCCACGTGTCACAATCTGGGCACCTCGTCCTTCCTTGGATCACGAGCCAATCCTTCATCTTTGCACTTTAGTCCCTATCAATCAGTCGAAAGGAACTTATCAGTTTAATGTCGACACTTTGTACAGACTTCATAGTATGCAATGCAGACATTGTATAGACTTGCTGAAGTGTAAAATGTACATACTTTGTGCAATGTATGGACTTGCGTTCAGCAGCAATGTATAGACTTGAACACATGCATGCTATACGATGTACAGACTTCCTATATGAAGGCAACCGCTAGAGCATGTATAGACTTCATATATGCAGTGCTATGGCATGTGCAGATTTCATATATTCAAGACTGAGGTGTGTACAAGCTTAGTGAATGCAACACTGAAGCATGTACAGACTTCACGTATGCAAGACTATGAACATTACACATGGATGTACTGACTTGCAACTATCGAATGTGCAGACTTGAGTAGCATTCAGCAGCCAATGTATAGACATGCAGACTTGTGCAGACTACGTGCAATGCATGAAGCAGTGTATAGAGTTATGAGTGGAATACATGAAGCAATGTATAGAGTTAGAGTGCAGTGAGTGTTCAAGTGATGTACAAAACTCAATGTTATGCAAGCAGACAATGTATAGAGTTGATGAACCGATGCTCAACAAAAATATGCCTTACACTTAGGCGTTTGTTTCAGAAGTGACGCCACTTCTGGTGGTCGTCAAATCTCGAGCATAGAGAATGTATAGACTTGCTACGACACAAGGCAGCATAACGATGTATAGACTCTGCCAAGAGCAATGCACAATGCACATATGAATGAACAGACTTTGTTTGTGCTGTGCAAGCATGCTAAGATGTAATGTATAGACTTTATGCGAGCATGCTGCAGCCAGTGTACATACTTAGACCTGCGTGCATACAGTGCGATGTATAGACATGCCCATGGCTGTCTAGACTTTGCATGCGTGCTTATAGCAATGTGTAGACTTGCAGACAATGCGTTGTGCAGACTTTGCGTGCCACAATGTATAGACTTGGTGGCGAGTAACTTACACAAAGACGCTAAGTGAGACGGTGGATGTACATACTTCAACTCCCAACAGAGACGGTGGATGTACAGGCTTCTAAATGCTGACGGACAATGTATGGACTTGGCATAAGATGCTGCATGAGATGCTGAACGATGTACATACTTGGAGACAATGCATGCTGCAGTGTATAAACTTAGCATGTGCATGAGACGCTAGTTGAGATGATGGATGATCTACATACTTCAAGTCCACTTGAGACGCTCAGTGAGACGGACCAGTGTATAGACTTATGCTGTGCTGCAAGATGGCAGTGTACATACTTGGTTAACACTGTCTAGACTTTGGACATACGTGCATGCTATGCGATGTACAGACTTGCTAGTTGCAACGTAGGTAAAATATACCAATGTACAGACTTGCTAGTCAGACAGGCACAAGCTCTGTACAGACTTTAGCGTGCAAACAGGTCATGTGAATGTATAGACTTATGTTCTAAATGATGCACAAACACAACAATGCAATGTATGGACTTTGAGTGTGTAGACTTGTGTGTGTGCAATGTGTAGACCTGTGTGTGTGTGCATGACGATGTATAGAGTCTTACTGCATAGAACACATAGATAATCTGACAGAGATAGTTTCATCAAAACATAAACAGTTGCCAATCAATCAAAACAAGCTGTTGCCAATGAAATAAAGCTATTGTCAACATCATCAACACAGAGGAGTCACAACAGATATCTCAAGGAATCGTGCAGACTCAACTCACAAATTCGCTCACAGGACGAGAAGCACTAAGAAGCATAAGTTTCTATTAAGCAATCAGTCGAACACTTAACATCAATACTAAATTCAAAGTGAAATCACACATGAAGGCTTCTGTCAGAGAACGCTCAAACAACTAGTGTAGGGGGAGGGCCAAGAGATAGGTAAGTGAACGCCAAGCAAACCACGAGAGACAGGTTTTTAGGTGGTTCAGCCAGACCCACAGTCTGCCTACGTCCACCCCTCACTCTAACTAGAGTGAGGATTCTACTAGCAAGAGCTAGAACCAGCAGACTCAGTCTGCAACAGACGCTGCCAAACAGCTTGGATACCGAGGGACACAAATCCCCCAATAAGGTTCAGCAACTCACAGAACCAGAACCAGAGGCCAACCTCCCTTCCTCCAAATCGGAGGGGAACCGCAAGTGACACCCAGTCACTTGCAAACTGGAGGACCAATCCTCCCTTCCTCCAAACCGGAGGGAACCCACTAGTGGCACTCCACCACCAGTGACCGGAGAGACCAACTCTCCCTTCTCCTGTAGCAGCAGAAGGGAACCCAGTGAGCAACACCCAGTTGCCCACAGCCGGAGGACCAATACTCCCTTCTCCTGAACACCCAGGAGGAGCCTCGACCTCAAACCAGATAATCGGAAAAGCACTACTGGAAGATGGAAAGAGCAAACGAAAAATAGAAACAGAAACAAGAACAAAAATAGCTCCGAGGGAGCAACTTGACTTCGATCTGATCCAGAGGCCAATACAACTCTGATTTTCAGGAAAGACTCTCTCTACCCTTTTCTATTCTCTTCTCAGCTCGTTTCTCCTTCTTTCTCTTTCTTTCTTGCTGCTCACTCACTGGTTCTTCTTCTTCTTCTCTCTCAGCTCCCACTCTCTTCCATTCTTACGCCTCACTCTTTTCATTTCTCGATTGGGTTCTTCTTCTGCTGGATGCACTCTTTTTCATATGGGCTCTAGCGGCACCCTTTTTCAGCACCAGTGACCTTCTTCGAAGGGTAATGTTGCTTTATATAGGAATAGGGGCTTCGTATGGATCAAGCAGCAGAACCCTACTGAAATTTCATTGGTCCACGTGTTGAGGAATAGGGAGTTCCTCTCCTCGGATCACATGCCTATCATTTGCCCCCTTTATCCACGAGCCATCTTTCTCCCATCTCAGAGGACACGTGCCTCTTCTGCAACCTAATTTGTTCCCTGCAAAAAAAAAATAGAGTATCATTTTAGGATCACTTGCAGAATATTCAAGTTCATCACGTGGAAGAGCAGACCTTGTCCTGACCTTAGGCTTAATTAAACCAGATGTGCACTGACCGTGAAATGCGTAAGCAGACATATGCACAGACCTAAACTAAGTGTGCTACAATTTATTGCACTGATTATGTCCCTTGATCATGCATGAACCGACATAGTGGAATGCACAGTCCTTGTAAAAACTTGCACCTAGTTATGCTTAGTGTAATGCATGGAGTTGCCTATGTAAAGTGCTACACAAACCTACAGGTCGGTGCAAAGATTGCACCGAGACAGAAGATGCAATGACCTTTACAAGCTAGGTGCAAAGATTGCACCGAGGTAAAGAATACACAGACCTCCTCCTCTATGCTTAAGAAAAACATGCACCGAGTTGTAGGTTGCATGGACTTGGGCGCTGGCAGCAACCAATATGCACCGACGTCTACAATGATTGCACCGAGTTGCTATCTGCACCGACCCCGCAAGGCAAACTATGCACCAACCTGGTGAATGCCTTTGGCATATTTATGCGTGGACCTAATGAGTGCTTTATATAGGAACTTACACAGACGATGTATGGTGACACAAAGCGTGCACTATCCTAAATCTACACCGACTAGGAAGCTCGTGTACACAAGATCTGCACCGAGTTCAATTTTATACCTTAAACAAAATATGCACCGACTCTAACATGCATGCATATGCACTGGCCTATATTAACAAGCTACAGGACTTGCACCAACTCTAGGCCACATGTGAGGCGCACTGTAAGATGCACCTCCTATATGCGTTAGAAAAATATGTACCGAGGCAAACTTACACTGACCTCTATATGAGTAAGTGAAAGTATGCACTGAGTCAAAGTTTGCACTGACCACAGTGATTGCATCGACCCTACAATGCACTGACCTTGCTACATGCATTGACCTACACAGTGTTTGCACTGAGCTCCTATATGTTCATGGACCTTTAGATGCTCAAGACAAAAACTTGCACCGAGTTTCAAGTGTACGCAAACGGTGATATGCACTGAGCAATGTGTGCACTGACTTTAGATGTGCACTCTATAGTGTTTTGTATAGAGTTTGAATGCAATAGAGCAAAACGTGCACCGAGTATATGAATGCATAAGGCTGAAATCTGCACCGAGACAGAATAAGCACCGACCTCTTATATGCTTGGAAAAGACATGCATTGACCCAATGAACAAAACTTGCACGAACTCTAGTATGCACAGACTTATATGTTGCATTAGCCCAATGCATGCAGCATGAAAAATGCATCAATTCTAAGAGAAATATATATATCTTGCAAATGAATATGACGACAACATTAATACGCAAAAATCAAGGCCCAGCAAACAATCCTCATCACTGCACAGTGTAATGACCAGATGCATCATCATTCAAACTTTCATACAAGCACATGATGACTCATGGTGTTTGCTATCATCAAAACCACAGGAGCATAACAAGCTATACTGCAGCAAAGGGTAAACAAGTGCGATAACGCCAGCCCGATAAGGATATGAACATCATAGAATTCACCCCTACCGCCAAGGCCAGTAAAGGGGCCAAATCCAGTGGCTCTGACAAAAAGGCAGCGGATAAGCCAGTTGTTCCCTCCTTCTCGGAGCGCATGAAGACGCCCCTCTCCTTCAAGAAGGAACACACGAAGATGCTCTTCGACCTCTGCATGGCCCAAAAGATCGTCGAACTGCCAAAAATCCGCAAGCCGGACGAGGCCCTGAAGACCGACGATCCCAGTTACTGCATGTACCATCGTGTCACGTCCCAACACGGAATATCGGGACGTACAGTTAGAAACTAGCTAGCGATAATATTAATATGCTAAACTAAACAATCGTACAGGTGCAATGGAAAGAAGTACTTCTATTGATCAAGAAAGACTCCAAGTTTTATTACAATAACCATCAATGCTTAAACACGATCAACCAACTTCCAAACTGATTCTAATACAATAATTGACTCCCAAAAGGTAAATAAAGTGCTAACACAACACTAAGGAGTAACTAATGTAAACAACTATGCCAACTCGGCATCTACTAACAGGTACACTCAAGGGTATCACTCATGTCCCTCCCCTTCAGTATGTGCATCGTCACCCGAATAGCCTAGAAAGGGTAAAAACAACTATATGAGCTAACGCTCAGTAGATAATAATAGGCAAGTTTACATGATTAACCAATTAGTTACATTTTCAAATGCAATGACAAGGAAGGAAATAACTGACGAGATGATAAAACAGCGTAATATAAGATCTTGCAAGGTCAAGAAATATATGATGACAAGAATTAACAAGAATATCAAGTACAAGAATGTTTAATAGGAAATTGAAATATAGAATTGGCCAACAAGCAAGTATTTTAAACATCAAGTCAAGCATGATAAAGTAACAAGAGATTTTCTGTCGTAGACGTCACGCTGATCATGCACTCGGTGCAATACCTCACCATGTCATTACAAACTGCCATGGGCACAAGTACTTTTCGAGCGCTCTCCCCAGGACCAGACCGGGCCCTTATGATGCGTTGGCATTGATTTGTTGGATCCAAGATCCCAAGTTTTGTCTAGACATTTAATCAAGTTTAATGGCCAATTAATCAGAGGAATTTCTGTCAAAAGTACGAGATTTAAGGACTAACATGTCCTAGGATTCATTAACTTAAAAACATGGTATAGGTCACTTCTGGGCCGTTTGACAGGACATACGGCTACTACTAGCCGCATTACAAGAACTGGACCAAATCTCAGTCCACGAGGTCAAGAATGAACGGTTGATAGTGTGCCGTTCAGGTAAGTAAGCAATACGTGACCTTAAGACACAATTACGATACTTATACGGACTACACTAGACCGTTCATGGAGACAAGCAGTCAACTATGGGCTGCTTATGTGCTGATTAGCCCAAGTTGATCCGTGACTTATAACTCAACGATTTGGTCACAAATTTCCAGGTTGTAGCCGGGTCATACGGGTCTCAAAATGGCGGATTCTAACTCGCCGGATAGAGTGTCCGGGTAGAATCATACTAAGGGACAGTAATTTAGGCTTAATGGCCGTAATGCCATATAGATTGTTAGTGTGCTATTAGTCTATTCTACCGGGGTATAAGGGCTTTTAATTGATTTCCTAACAGCCATTTAAAAATACCTTGATTCGTGAATTATTATAAATCTCAATTTCAAGAGATAAGTTAATTACAAGATGGTAACTCAAGATACTAGAACAAGCCAATAATGACAATAGATAGTAATACATGACAGCAATTTACTTTCAAGATTACCATTTTATTATATGGGTTTCTAATTAACCATTTGTGCGTTGAAGTGGAGATAGTAATCGGAATGGTTTATACACTTTGATTGAGTGCAGGGACCATTGTTCTTCAATTTTGGATTGAGGAACACCGGGCTTAATTTGAGATCATAGGGTTACATGTATGGGTCATTGGTTCCTCAAAATATGGTTTTCAATTGGACTAGGCTTGAATGGGTTGATCCGCTCACGGTCCGGATCGATCCTCGGGCCGAAAACATGTCTACCAGGGCTGACAGCATATGGGTCGACCCATTGGGTCGACCCCTGGAAAACCAGGGGTCTGCCTGTGTATGGGTCGACCCCTGCACAGACAGACTGCTGTCTGCTGTTTGGGTCGACCCAATGGGTTGACCCCTGGAAAACCAGGGGTCTGCCAGCGTGTGGGTCGACCCTCGCACGGACAGACTCCTGTCTGTGTATGGGTCGACCCCTGCGTTCGCAGATGCGAACGTGACTTCCGGAAACCCATGAATCTCACCCAATTAGGGTCTAATTGGACTGAGATCTTAACCCCATGCCCCTAGGTTCTTGATGGACATATTAGGGTCATATTACAAGGGTTTGGAACACTAAATTCACCGGAAAACCAATCGAAATCACAACCTATCTAGGAAGAACACTTAAAAACCTAGTCTTAGCATGCTTCTAATCAAACACGAAATACTCTAAGCTTGGTCTATAAAATTGGGGCTTTCTACGCCAAATGATAGATAACATGTTGATGATTACAACCATATACATTAATTAGAGTTGGGTCAGTTATCATCTACCTGAATCGAAGAGAGATTTAGAAGTTAGAACGAAGAATGCCCGTTTGACAGCCTTTCACTATTTCAACGAGATCTCCCTCCACACCTAATAGAATTTGGGGCTTTTACTGCCAATGGAAAGCGCTCTCCGAGAGGATCAAAATTGTATACTCATGTGTAGATTTTGGTTGAGGGTACCTACCTTAATCGAAGGAACAAAGAAGAAGGAAGGAGGACGACTGGATGCCGACACACCTCCACTAATCTCCCGAGATCTCCCTGGATCGATCTCCACTACGGCCACCGCTGCTACCAAAGGATTCTAGGGTTGAAGAGATTTATTTTTATAGCTCATACACCTTCTGGAGCCTTCGGTGCTTGGAGAATTCGTCGATGCAAGGTGAGTGTTTGAAACGGCGCCGAAATGTTTGACCTAACCCATGCGTGACCAAATGCTTCCCATACGTTAAAAATTTCGTTGCATTGTGAGAGGGAAATGATCCTCTCTTTAATACCTTTCATTTGCCCCAGGTTTGGGCTCATTTTGTTAAAGAATGAGCTCGAATTTGATGTTTTAAGGTGGTGGTTACTATTGAGCACGAATTTGGTTGGATAAGTGTGAAAATTTGACTAATCCCACTAATTCGGCCTAGTTAATGATTTTATTAGGGTTGGCCATAGAAGAACAAATTGTTAAACACAATTGATTCTACAAGAATATGATTTTTATGGATTTTTATAAAATAGTAGAAATGTGACTTATTCTATTTATTAAAGAATTAATCTAATTATTTCGAACTAATTCCCATTAATTCAAATAAATTCAAATAATTTCTAATTAAATTCAAATAAATTTCTAATTAATTTTTAAGAGAATTTGGGGTATTACACCCTCCCCCACTAAAAGAATTTGGTCCTCCAAATTCACTACACTTTAATACAGAGATGGGAAAGACTAGCTCACCTAGAATAAGTCAGGATACCGCTTCCGCATAGTATCTTCAGACTCCCAAGTAGCTTCCTCAGCTCCACGCCGACTCCACTGAATTTTGACCATAGGTATGGAATGATTCCGGAGTTGCTGTTGCTTCTGATCCAGAATCTTGATAGGTCTTTCTTCATAGGTCAAATCTTCCTTCAATTCGAAATCCACATGCTGATTGATATGAGTGGGGTCGTACACATATTTCCGTAACATAGACACGTGGAAAATATTGTGTACGCCTGACAATTGAGGCGGTAATGCCAATCTGTAAGCAACCTGTCCCACTCTATCCAGAATCTCGAACGGACCAATATATCTCGGACTCAGCTTGCCATGAATGCCAAATCTTCGAATCCCTCTTGTAGGAGAGACTTTCAGAAATACATGCTTGCCAACTTGAAATTCCAATGCCCTTTTTCTATTGTCGGCATAACTCTTCTGTCTTGATTGAGCCACTTGTAACCGGTCTCGGATAATACGGATGTTCTGTGATGATTCTGAAATAAGATCCGGTCCAAGCCATTGCTTCTCACCTACCTCGTCCCAACACAATGGGGATCGACAGCTTCTTCCATACAATACTTCAAAAGGAGCCATTTGAATGCTGGATTGATAACTGTTGTTGTAGGCGAATTCAATCAAAGCCAAATGGTCACTCCAACTGCCTCCAAAATCGATCATACAGGCTCTAAGCATATCTTCCACTATCTGGTTGGTTCTTTCAGTCTGTCCATCTGTCTGTGGATGAAAGGCAGTACTGAAATTCAGACGAGTACCCAAAGACGCTTGTAGTCCCTTCCAGAAATGTGAAGTAAACCTGGGATCTCTATCAGACACAATGTTGACTGGTATACCATGGAGCCTTACCACTTCCTTCAAATACAAAGCAGCCAATACATCAACTGTCCATTTGGACTTAATGGGTAAGAAATGAGCTGACTTTGTCAATCGATCGACAATCACCCACATTGCATCCAATCCACCACGAGTCCTAGGTAGACCCATAATGAAGTCCATGCCAATACTTTCCCACTTCCATTGGGGTATGTCGAGTGGTTTCAACTTTCCTGTCAGTCTGAAATGTTCAGCCTTGACTTGCCGACAAACCAAGCATCTACTCACGAAGTCTGCAACTTCCCTTTTCATATTCGGCCACCAAAAGGATCTCTTCAAATCCTTGAACATTTTAGTGCCTCCAGGATGAATGGTGTATTTGGATCTATGAGCTTCCTCCAGAATCTTGTTCTTTAACTCAGCTTCATCAGGTACACAAGTTCTACCTTGGAATAACAATCTTCCATCATCAGCCATCATGAAGTCAGGTCTGCTGCTCAAGCTTCCCTTGATCTCTACTAGCTCGGGGTCATTATCTTGCAAAGATTTGATTTCCATCAACAATTTGGGCTTAAGTTGAATCTGTGCAATCATAACCCGATCATTGTCAATATTCATATCCAGGCTAGCTAATTGTTCCAGTAGCTTCCACTCTTGTAACATGAGACTTGACAATCTAGCTACAGGCTTCCAACTTAATGCATCTGCCACAACATTGCCTTTTCCAGGATGATACTTAATCGAGAAGTCGAAGTCCTTCAAGTACTCCAACCATCTTCTTTGCCTCATATTGAGTTCCTTCTGAGAAAATAAATATTTCAGACTCTTATGATCTGAAAACACCGTGAATGTTTCTCCATACAAGTAATGCCTCCATATCTTCAAGGCAAACACGATTGCTGCTAGTTCCAAATCATGGACAGGATAATTCTCTTCATGCTTCCTCAACTGCCTAGAAGAATAGGTAATCACTTTCCCATGCTGCATGAGTACACAGCCTAAACCAATACCTGAAGCATCAGTGTATACGACAAAACCTCCTTCACCAGAAGGTAAAGCCAATACAGGTGCAGTAGTTAAACATTCTTTCAAAGTCTGAAAGCTTCGCTGGCAATCTTCGGACCAATCAAATTTGTTCTCCTTGCGGGTTAATCTTGTCATAGGTACCGCAATCTTAGAGAAATCTTGGATAAATCTCCGGTAGTAGCCTGCCAGGCCTAGGAAACTTCTAACTTCAGTCACACTAGTAGGATGATCCCAATTCTTCACTGCCTCTACCTTAGAAGGATCAACAGAAATTCCTTCCTTTGTGATGATTTGTCCGAGAAAGGACACCTCTTGCAGCCAGAACTCACACTCACTGAACTTGGCATATAGCTGATGATCTCTCAATAGTTACAATGCCATCCTCAGATGTTCAGCATGCTCCTCTTCATTCTTGGAATAAATCAGGATGTCATCAATGAATACCACGACCCATTGATCAAGATAGGGCCGAAATACATTATTCATCAACTGCATGAAAGCTGCTGGTGCATTCGTTAGACCAAAAGGCATAACGACAAATTCAAAATGACCATACCTGTTGCGGAAAGCTGTTTTATAGAAATCCTCTTCCTTGATCCATAACTGATGATATCCAGATCGAAGATCAATCTTAGAAAAATATTGAGCTCCCGTTATCTAGTCAAATAATTCATCAATCCTCGGCAATGGATATTTGTTCTTGACAGTCTGCTGGTTCAATTGCTGATAATCGATGCACAACCTCATCGAACCATCTTTCTTCCGGACGAATAATACAGGGGCTCCCCAAGGGGAAGTACTTGGACGAATGAAACCCTTCTCGAGCAATTCCATCAACTGTTGCTTTAATTCTCTCAGTTCCGCAGGAGACATACGATAAGGAGCCTTGGAAATAGGAGATGTGCCAGGAATGAGATCAATAGAGAAGATAACTTCTCGCTCAGGCGGAAGTCCTGGTAGTTCCTCTGCTGCACAGAAAAATCTCAGATAACAGAAATATCCTTAATCTCAATCTGCTGCTCAGGGGTTGCACAGACAAAGGCTAGAAAAGCATCGCATCCTCATCTCATCAGCCTATCAGCTTGAAGAGCCGAGATAAGTGATACGGAGTTATGGTGCTTAACTCCCACAAAAGAAAGTCTCGGGTGCCTAGTAAAAGACACAGAGCCAGAACTGCAGTGAACTCTTGCCTCATATCTAGCTAACCAATCTGCTCCTAGGATTACATCATAATCCTTCTGTTGTGACTCCTTTGTGTTGATGATGTTGACAATTACTTTATTTCATTGGCAATAACTTGTTTTGATTGATTGGCAACTGTTTATGTTTTGATGAAATTGTTTTATCAGATTGTCTGTGTGTTCTATGCATTTCACAAGTCTACACAATGCACACACACACAAGTCTTCACACTCAGCAAAGTCTATACATCGTGTTGTGTTTGTGTTGTGTTTGTGCATCGTTGAGAACGTAAGTCTATACATCCATGCATCATCACTCTCAGCATAGTTTGGACAGAAGTGGGTCGACCCCCTTCTTAGATGGGTCGACTCACCCAGAACACAAGTCTATACACTGTCCGTCTTATTTAGTGTCTCATGCAGCGTCAGCTCACATAACTAGCAAGTCTATACATTGCATTGTGGTGTCTGTGCTCAAAGTCTATACAGTGCTTGCACTGTCATTCAAAGTCCATACATTGGACTGTAGCATGCAGGAAGCTAAGTCCATACATTAGTAAAGTCTGTACAACGTCATGCATCATTCTGCAAAGTCCATACACTGCACTGTAGCTTGCTCGAGGTGAAGTCTGTACATCCATCAGTGAACTTCCAAGTCTATACATTGGTGAAGTTTGTACATTCACCAGTTGAACCTTCAAGTTTGTACATTCACCAGATGAACTTTGAAGTCTATACATTAGGATCTTTACCTACGTTAAGTTTTGCAAGTCTGTACATTGCTGCTTTGCCAAAGTCTTTACATTGTGAACCTTCTAATCTGTACAGACTTCGCTCAAGTCTATACATCGTCCAGTTGTCTTTGGCAAGTCTTCACATCGTGAAGTCTATACATTCAATTGCTTTGCTTTGCTCAAGTCTGTACAGACTTTTCCTTGGCAAGTCTATACATCGTTCATGAAGTCTGAACAACGAGCAAGTCTGTACATCGGACTAGTCTACATCGTCTAAGTCCATACATCGTCCAGTGCATTGCATGCATCATTCATGAAGTCTGTACATCGAGCTGAAGGCTGGCTAAGTCTATACATCGTCCGTCTTCCTTAGAGTCTCATGCATAACATGAAGTCTGTACATCGCATAGCATTCAAGTCTGTACATTGTGCATCATTTTAGTTAAAGTTTGTACATCGTGCATCTAGTGTTTCAAAGTCTATACATTGTTGCATGTTTTGTCTGTCTAAGTCTACACATTGCTTCTTCATGCATTGAAGTCTGAACATTGCTACACGCTCATCAAGTCTATACACTGGCAAGCCTTTCCATTGCCTAAGTCTATACATTGGCTACTGAATGTTCTTCAAAGTCTACACATCTGTTGTCAGCATGTCTATGCATTCGTATTCAATGTACACACTTCGCTGCATTGCACATTGCATCTCCAAGTCTGTACATCACTGATTGCATGCATTGGGTTAGCGTCTCATTCAGCGTCTTAACAAAGTCTAGACATCGGTTGGGTTCATAACGCTAAGTCTGTACACGCTTCAGTCTCGTATACACGAAGTTTGTACACGCCTTACAATGCCACAGTCCTGCATGTGTGAAGTATGTACAAGGCCAAAGCACTGCATATATGTAGTCTATACATGGCGTTGTTCTGCATTCACCAAGTCTATACAATGCCATAGCCACGCATTCATAAAGTCTGAACATTGCATTGCATTCTCATTCACAGAGTCTATACAATGTATTACACCCTACAAAGTCTGTACAGGGTTTTAGACTTAAACTGATAACTCTGTTCGTCTGTCTGATACGGAGTCCTGGCTGAGATTGATGACATGGCTCGTGATCCAAGGAGGACGAGGTGCCCAGATGGTGAGAAGTGGAAGCAGCCCATTCAGGATGCTGCCATGTGGATGAAATTTCCTCGGATCTGGCGAATTCTTTGGGCGGGAAATGTTGAAGCCACACGCCCTTATCCAATCTGATGTTGTTATATATATGAGCTTTCTTCTTCAGAGGGAGGCTGATCGATCAAGTGGCAAAGTCTATACAGTGAGTCTGAAAGTCTGAAGCAGCAGAGAGCCACCGAGATCCACAGAGAAGAAAAGCAGAGAAGAAGAAAAAGAGAGAAGAGAAGATTGAGAGAGATGTGTTGAGAGAGTGAGAGAGTTTGATTGAGAGGTTGTATCTCAGACTCTTGGTTCAGATACCAGAGCTGAGCTTTGCTCATTCAAGCTACATTTCCAGTTGGGTTTTCTTAGTTTCGTTTGCTTCTGTTTTTGCTTTCAAACTCTTTTGTTTCTTCAAGCTGTGAGGCAGCATTTGCAGTGGAGGTTTCCACTGGACAGGTGAAGCTGTAATCCTCAGCAGGCGAGACTTGGTCTCGGACGGCTAAGCTGTATTGCCCAGCGATTGCAGAGGATCTATTCCTCTGGTCGGCAAGCTGTAAAGCCCAGCGAAGCTGTTTATCAGCGGTTGTAGGCCAAGCTGTACTGCCCAGCGGACGTAAGCTGTGTTGCGCAGCAATAAGCCATACTCAGTTGAGTGTGGGGTGGACGTAGGTTTCCTGACCGAACCACCTAAAAATCTTGGGTGTCTTGTGTTTGTGCGATTGTCTATGAACTGTGTGCGATTGGATTTCCTGTTTACCTTCACAATTTGATTCGCTTCTGTTCAAATCTAATACTCGAGTTAGTGATTTAGTAGATCTGCCTATATTCCGCATTATAGCCTTATATTGGTTTTAAATTAGGCAATAGATCTATTCACCCCCCCTCTAGATCCACACTTCGTGGAGATAGACTGCGTCCATCTAACATAACAGTTGGTATCAGTGCCATACTCTTCTACAGGGACTCATCGCTCGAAGAGGAAAGGCAAAGATGGATGCTCGAGGGATGATAGCTGAAGGACACTCAACCACAAAGCCCCCATTCTTCGATGGATCTAACTATGCATACTGGAAGAATCGTATGCAAGTATTTTTGAGGGCTAAGGATTACGAGATCTGGAAGGTAGTCAGCAAGGGACCTTATGAGCTGTCCCCTAATGAGGAAGTCTGGACCAAGGAGGAGATCAGGAGGTCTACACTAAATTGGAGTGCAATAAACGCCATTCAATGCTCTCTGCACCCTACAGAATTCTCCTGCGTATCAGCCTGCAGTTCAGCTAAGGAGATGTGGGATGCACTGGAAGTCATTCATGAAGGGACTTCTCAAGTTAGAGAGACGAAGGCCAATTTCCTTGTGTCCGAATATGAAGCCTTCAAGATGAAGCCCAACGAGACCATCAAGGAGACGTATGCTCGATTGACAACCATTACTAATGGTCTTAGAGGTCTCGGGAAGGCTCAGACAGAATATGATGTAGTGAGAAAGATATTGCGCTCCCTGACTCATGCTTGGCATACTAAAGCTACAGTGATGGAGGAGTCAAGGGATTTGCGAAATACGAGGGCTGATGAGCTAATTGGCTCGCTGATGGCATATGAGATTAATATGCCAAGGATAGAAGAAGCTGAGAGGAAGAAGAAGCCAATAGCTCTGAAAGCTGGTGCCAGTAAATCCAGCAAGTCCAGCATATCAAGCTCTAGTAGTTCATCATCCGAGGAGAGCCTGAATGAAGAAGATATAACTCGTACTGAGATGGCAATGATGACCAGAGAGTTCAGGCGGTTCCTCAGGAAAGGAGCAAGACGATTCAGCCAAAAGAAGTATGGTGGCGGCCGAAGGGATAAAAGGTATAACATAACCCTGCAAAGAAAATTGAATCTAATACTTGTTATCAATGCAGGAAGGCAGGCCATATGAAAGCTGACTGTCCAGAGAATCAGAAATACAAGGACAAGTCAAAGAAGAAGAACACGAAAGGGAGAGCTATAGTTAGCACTTGGAGTGATGAAGATGAAGGCTCCTTAAGCAATACCTCTGACAGTGAAGCCGAATCTGAACAGCCCATTTACCTTATGGCAACAAGCTCTGAAGACAGAGAGGAGGACTCAGATGAGGTAATCACTAGATTCAAAAATTTCACTATTGCTGATTGGGTAGATGCCTACCATGACATACTTGATAGAGCTGATGATATTAGAAAGGAAAACAGGCATCTAAGAAGAAAGATTAACTCCATGTAAAATGATACAACTCTAACTCATAAAATTGCATGTCTAGAATCTGAGGATGAAAGATTGAAACTCACATGTTCTGAATTAGAAGAAATCAAGAATGAGTCAAAAGCCTCTAAAGAAGAAAATGAGAGGTTAGAAAAAGAAACTGATGAACTAAAGTTTAAAATTCAGAAATGTGAGAGTGAGATAAAAATAGTGAATGAAAAATATCAAGCTGTCCTAAGTGTGAATTTAGAACTTAAGAAATCCATTGAAGATATTCAAAAGGATAATGAGGGCAAGCTTAAGATTATTGAGAAACTGACCCAAGGTACAGATAACCTAAATGCTTTGTTAGGGTCAAAGGTCAACTTCAGAAAAGAGGGTCTTTGATTTAATTCTAGTGCAACAAAAACCTTTGGAATGAAAACTATCTCATTTTTTGCACAAAAAGAGAAAGGACCTCTAATTAGCATGAATTCAAACATTTCAATGAACAAAACTGCTAATCTGAAAAAGCCTAGTGCTGAGGAGAAGGGCAAACAAAAATTGAATGAGACTAGTAGATCTAGCACATCCAAGCAAAATCCCAAAGCTCAGTCTCAGGTTAGGGGTCAACCTACACAGTCTTATAAACCCCATGTTAAGGTCACCAAGTCTCCACCATCACCACCACCTCTGAAAAAGACCCAATACACACCTATGAATAGGTCAGCAGAGTCCAAGGTGCAGGAGAGGGAGAATGTCTTTAGAGCTCAACCCAAACATTTCTACCAACCTAGAGCCCAGTCCCATTTCTTTGCACAGTCAACCTATCCAAATGGGTTAGGATGACCTAGGACTCAAGGAAGGTTTACAGGTCATGGACATCAGGCTACACAGTCTTATAGACCTTACACCAGAAATTGGGTTAGTGGTTATGGCAATTGGACCCCAAGGAACCAACATTTCTACAGCCAGCCCAATGATTACTGTGGCCAAAAATTCGTGAATACATCCTGGCCAAGGCACTGGCACAGAAATAATCAATCTGTAAATAATCATGCTAGTGTCAACAAGAAAAAGCAAAACAAAAAGAAATCTGGAAAATCCACTGAACAGAACTATTTCAAACAAATGTGGATTCCTAAAAGTCTGCTTCTTGTTTTAATTGCTTTTCATCTTCTCTGGAGCCCAATCAGTCTTGGGTTCCAAACTTCTCTACCTGATTTTATGTGCAGGTATGCCTGGCAGCCAAGAACAATTTGTGGTACTTGGTGACGCGGGACGGGGACCGACACGGACTAAGACTCACAAAAGACTCTAACTCAGGCCAGCAGTAGCACGCTCAAGGGTCGCCAAGTGGCTGACCACCGTGATATCCCACAGAATGAGGGACGTCTCTCAACAGAAACTCCGACCTCGGCCGTCCCAAGGAGGGAAGCGCACGTGTCTAGGCGTATAGTCGACCTCCAAAGACAAGGGGAGTCGAGTCCTAGCCCGGTGCTCGACTAGTGCTAGGGATGGATGCTCTCACTCACGATCCGCGGTGATGGCAAAAAAAGTGGCTAGACGCCTACCTTCTCTCACGCGGCATAATCAATCACATACTAAAAGAGCAAGCAAAAGGAGGAGAGTCGGAGCGCGTACCTCCACGCATAGGCGTGGGGAAGGAACCCCGGCCGTGAACCAACAACCCCGATACACCAGAGATCAATAAAATACAACCCAATAGTGGCCCACTCCTCGCAGGGAGGTAAAAGGCTACAACCAATACGTTCGGGACTGCCGGACACGGGTTGACGGGCCGCACTCGGTGACGGGTTGGCCGCGAGGAGGTTCGGGTGCAACGCTGCCGAAACCGGTGTCGCGCGCGCCTGAGCGGAGGGGGTCTCACGGGCTGATACGACGCCCGTTTGAAGCACCGTCAGAGAGGACGCGTCGCTGACTGATGGAGGAACGCTCCGGCCAAAGGGGGCGTGCTGGATCCGCCGGTGGTGACCGTGGGCGCTGCTGAAAGTCAGATCAGGTTCTGTGGACACAGAACTGCGCACGCCGTCGGTAAAATCTGGAAATCGGCCTTCTGGTGCCCGAACAAGTCCGGGCCGGTTGGTGGTGACAGCTGATTGGCAGAGGTCGCCCTCGGCCAAATGGCGCTGGCAGACGACGCCGGTGCGAGCCGCAGGAGTCGTTGAAAGTCAGGACTGGTTCGCTGGGCGGACTGGGCAGACACGCTGGCGCAACCCCACGAGATCGACCGCCACGGACGGTGACGATGTCGAAACGCAACGCCGTCGGCGGCGTTGGAAAGTTAACTCGGAGATCCACGAACCCTGAAGAAACCAGCGCAAAAGACGCAGCGTGGAGGCCTGGGGAAAATTCGCAATCAGGGCCTCCCCGCTGGGCGAGCAGAGAAAGTGGTGCTGGCGCAGGTCGGCGGAGAAAATCGGTACGGGCAGTGCCGATCCCCGATTGATGCAAAACCGGCGCCGACGCGAAGCTGATCCGCAGACGTATCTCCAGAAAATAGATCGTGGCAAAACTCGTCCAAGAAGGGGGCGCGAGCTCTGCTACAAGTCGGGGCAGAAATCTGGAATCACGCACACGAACCGTTGAGGAAGAAGATGAGGATAAGAGGGAACCCCGGAGTCCACCGAGGGCTGAGGCGTCACACCCCGCCGTTCTCCCGTCGCAGGAGAAGAAAGAGAGAGAGAGAGAAGGGCGCAAAAAGCTTTGCACAATACTCACTTGTATTCAAAATCGTGTGTAAACTGTAATCGGTACAAGGTGAGAACTACTTATAGGGGATGGGAAAACCCTAATCTAACTAGAAGGGAGGGGTGCGCCCAGCTCCAAGGAGAGAAAGGCGGCCCATATTTCAGCAAGCTTAGAAAATAGGAAAGGAATCTAAGTGGGATAAGGAAGGGGTGGAGTTGGGGAAAGGAGGAGAGGGGAAAAGGGGAAGGGAGAGGGGAGCGCCCCCCACCTTCCCTAGTAGAACTAGGAAGGGGGGGGGGGCGGCTGCCTCCTCCTCCTCTAGATGGGGAGGGGGCCGCCCCCTAAACCCTAATGGGCCTCTTTTTAAGTGGGCTTCAAGCCCCAATAAGCCCCTGACCCAATAACAAGATCCATTACCCCACAAAGCAACCCAATTGGCCACTATATGGCCCAATAAGTGCCCAAACAAGAAGATGTCCACGCAGGGACCAAAAGGCCTGAGCAAGTCCAGACTGAGGCCCAACATGGCCTAAAACATGATGAAAAGATAACTAGAAGGTGCCGCCGTCGCCGAGCCACAAGGAGGTAGCGGTGTGCCGGGTGCTCCGTCGAGGATAGCGCCGTGTGTCCTCACCAATTCTCCCCGGGTGGGAAGAACTCGACCCCGTCGAGTAAGGGTCACGGTCGCTGAGGTACCGCTCCAGCAGGTCCGGATCGATCCGCTCCAGCTCTCCACGTGTAATCCAGGTGTTGTCCGACTCGGGGCGCCCTCTCCAACACACTAAGAAGCGTTGGTAGGCTCCGCTCCTGGTAGTAGTCACCTGCTCATCCAGTATGCAATCTATATGCTCGCGTTTTTGTAATGTGGCTGGAGGAGGTGGACTCTCAGTAGGTGTATCACTCACAACAGGAGGGTCAGGCCCAAATAACTCACTGGGTATCACCGCGGGATCCCGATAAGCTACCAGATCATTGACATTGAACGTCGAACTGATCCCGTAGTCGTCTGGAAGCTCGATCTCATACGCGTTCGACCCAATACGCCTCAACACTCTGAATGGTCCTGCACCGCGGTCTTGGAGCTTCTTTACGGCTCCCGAAGGAAACCATTCCGGTCTAACCCGGACCATGACGTACTCTCCCTCGCGGAACTCACGTGTGCGTCTGTGCGCATCAGCTAGATCCTTATAACGTGCGTTGCTGGCCTCGAGGTGGTGATGATGCAGACTCCGAACTAGCTGTGTTGACTCATACCTATGTGAATGCAGTGGTGGTCCTGGACATCCAAACATGGATCTAACATGCCTATGACGTCTACCTGACTTGACAACATGGGGAGGGCCTGGACAACCAAAGTAGAACCTAGCAGGCACATGTGTCCTATGACATATGGTAGACTCAGAAGGATGAATAATCCCAAGTTTACTCATGACATCTCCCCTATATGACGATGGACATGGTGAAACATGGGGAAGAGACATGTGTCCCTGGCCTCCTAAGCTCGGGCATCTGGATGCCTGCACGGTGAGGTGTTGACTAGAAGGCCTAGGTGGTGTATGATAGTGGACCCCCTCGACAAGGTGGGGAAAATAATATGGGTCGAGAGGCTCACTAGGGAGGGGATCGAAAGGGTCAAAGAAATGATGACCCCTCCCGACAGGTCCCTTCACTATACTTGCCCATGTGCGACATTCGCCCAGGTGCAGATAATCACCTTCAGGCACTCTCATGTATGGGGCAAGAGGCTCATAAGGAAGGCAAGGAAGGCTAGGTTCCTCCCTCGGGACCGTGAAACCATAAGCGGGGACAAAATCAACCTCCACGGGTATGGGAAATAATAATAGGACCTCGGATGTGATATGTCCTATGGTGTAGACCGAGGTAATAGACCCCAAAGCAGGGAGTGTAAAGCTATGACTATAGGGTTGGTCAGACCCTAAGGTCAACATATAAGTCAACTCCCATTGATAATCTAAACTCCTAAGGAAGTCCTTCACATTTTCAAGAAAGCAGAAGGACCGAAAAGTGGTGTGAAAGGAGTTAAGGGGTATTATTGGGAGGGCTGGTCCCATGGGTGTATAGCGAGGAATGGAGACATCTAGAAGTGGACCCTCCCTTAGCCAGCTAGCTAAAGACTCACCAATGACCAGTTCACCCTCGGAAGGTAAGAATGTCTCTATATGAGGGTCTAAAGGTGAAGCCTCTCTCTCGGGAGGGGAAACGGAGTCCTCTATGATGTGGAGGGGATCACTCCCTAACTCCTCAACCTCAGTTAGGTACTCCTCAATCAACTCCTGTTCAGCCTCGTAACTCACTGGAACAAACCCAGGTGATGACATGGAGGTGGTCGGCGTAACGCCGTCATGGAAGACAAACTCACCGGGAAGGTGAGATGGGTGTAAGGTGCAGGTCCTCCTATCCAGGTCGATGGTCGCACTTCTTTCCTCCAACCAAGTTCGCCCTAAAATGATGCATGGACCAGCAAGTGTGCTGATCTTGCACCAAGCGCCATCGAAATATTTAACGGGGCCAAACCACCGTTGAAACTCGATAAAAGCTAAACCATCACGGAGAACAATCTCCCCAGTCTTAGAGAGAGACTCAACAATATCCTGTGAGACACAATTATATGAAACCTTACTGATGAAGTCGATCTCCGTATGCAACCCATTAGGTAGGATGGCCACGGACATGACAGGGCGCTGAAACGACTCGGTCATCGGTATAGGGATCGGGTCTCCCGACGACTGAGTGGTAGGGCCGACACCCACGGGTCGTGCCATAAGAGCGTCGAATCGGGCCAACAGGGATGACCAATCTGACACATGGGCACGAGGAACCACCATGGGGCTGGCGGGGAGCTGGACATGCAAGACTCAACGAGACAAGGATAAAAACTCTAACTAGACACAAGCCTAAAATGACAATGCAATGGTTGGTTACCTAGATGAACTAAGAGACTCAATGCACCCTAGACAACCTAAAGACTCAAAAGACCTAAGACCCCAATTTGTTAGAACAAACTGGTTCCCTAGGCTCTGATACCAAATTTGACGCGGGACGGGGACCGACACGGACTAAGACTCACAAAAGACTCTAACTCAGGCCAGCAGTAGCACGCTCAAGGGTCGCCAAGTGGCTGACCACCGTGATATCCCACAGAATGAGGGACGTCTCTCAACAGAAACTCCGACCTCGGCCGTCCCAAGGAGGGAAGCGCACGTGTCTAGGCGTATAGTCGACCTCCAAAGACAAGGGGAGTCGAGTCCTAGCCCGGTGCTCGACTAGTGCTAGGGATGGATGCTCTCACTCACGATCCGCGGTGATGGCAAAAAAAGTGGCTAGACGCCTACCTTCTCTCACGCGGCATAATCAATCACATACTAAAAGAGCAAGCAAAAGGAGGAGAGTCGGAGCGCGTACCTCCACGCATAGGCGTGGGGAAGGAACCCCGGCCGTGAACCAACAACCCCGATACACCAGAGATCAATAAAATACAACCCAATAGTGGCCCACTCATCGCAGGGAGGTAAAAGGCTACAACCAATACGTTCGGGACTGCCGGACACGGGTTGACGGGCCGCACTCGGTGACGGGTTGGCCGCGAGGAGGTTCGGGTGCAACGCTGCCGAAACCGGTGTCGCGCGCGCCTGAGCGGAGGGGGTCTCACGGGCTGATACGACGCCCGTTTGAAGCACCGTCAGAGAGGACGCGTCGCTGACTGATGGAGGAACGCTCCGGCCAAAGGGGGCGCGCTGGATCCGCCGGTGGTGACCGTGGGCGCTGCTGAAAGTCAGATCAGGTTCTGTGGACACAGAACTGCGCACGCCGTCGGTAAAATCTGGAAATCGGCCTTCTGGTGCCCGAACAAGTCCGGGCCGGTTGGTGGTGACAGCTGATTGGCAGAGGTCGCCCTCGGCCAAATGGCGCTGGCAGACGACGCCGGTGCGAGCCGCAGGAGTCGTTGAAAGTCAGGACTGGTTCGCTGGGCGGACTGGGCAGACACGCTGGCGCAACCCCACGAGATCGACCGCCACGGACGGTGACGATGTCAAAACGCAACGCCGTCGGCGGCGTTGGAAAGTTAACTCGGAGATCCACGAACCCTGAAGAAACCAGCGCAAAAGACGCAGCGTGGAGGCCTGGGGAAAATTCGCAATCAGGGCCTCCCCGCTGGGCGAGCAGAGAAAGTGGTGCTGGCGCAGGTCGGCGGAGAAAATCGGTACGGGCAGTGCCGATCCCCGATTGATGCAAAACTGGCGCCGACGCGAAGCTGATCCGCAGACGTATCTCCAGAAAATAGATCGTGGCAAAACTCGTCCAAGAAGGGGGCGCGAGCTCTGCTACAAGTCGGGGAAGAAATCTGGAATCACGCACACGAACCGTTGAGGAAGAAGATGAGGATAAGAGGGAACCCCGGAGTCCACCGAGGGCTGAGGCGTCACACCCCGCCGTTCTCCCGTCGCAGGAGAAGAAAGAGAGAGAGAGAGAAGGGCGCAAAAAGCTTTGCACAATACTCACTTGTATTCAAAATCGTGTGTAAACTGTAATCGGTACAAGGTGAGAACTACTTATAGGGGATGGGAAAACCCTAATCTAACTAGAAGGGAGGGGTGCGCCCAGCTCCAAGGAGAGAAAGGCGGCCCATATTTCAGCAAGCTTAGAAAATAGGAAAGGAATCTAAGTGGGATAAGGAAGGGGTGGAGTTGGGGAAAGGAGGAGAGGGGAAAAGGGGAAGGGAGAGGGGAGCGCCCCCCACCTTCCCTAGTAGAACTAGGAAGGGGGGGGGGCGGCTGCCTCCTCCTCCTCTAGATGGGGAGGGGGCCGCCCCCTAAACCCTAATGGGCCTCTTTTTAAGTGGGCTTCAAGCCCCAATAAGCCCCTGACCCAATAACAAGATCCATTACCCCACAAAGCAACCCAATTGGCCACTATATGGCCCAATAAGTGCCCAAACAAGAAGATGTCCACGCAGGGACCAAAAGACAAGGCCCAAAAGGCCTGAGCAAGTCCAGACTGAGGCCCAACATGGCCTAAAACATGATGAAAAGATAACTAGAAGGTGCCGCCGTCGCCGAGCCACAAGGAGGTAGCGGTGTGCCGGGTGCTCCGTCGAGGATAGCGCCGTGTGTCCTCACCACTTGGATAGTGGCTGCTCCAGGCATATGACAGGGGATAAGGCCAAGTTCTGCATGTTGACAGAGAAACAAGGAGGCCTTGTCACCTTTGGTAGCAACACAAAGGGTAAGATTGTTGGAACAGGTAAGGTAGGTAAGTGTACTACTTGTTGCATTGAGGATGTCATGTTGGTTGAAGGATTAGCTTATAACTTACTTAGCATCAGCCAGCTATGTGATAAAGGATGCAAAGTGCTTTTGACTCTCAATGTTGCAAAGTTTTTTAACCTGATTCCGAAACTGTTAAATTTTCGGGTAAGAGGATAAATAACACTTACATGATAGATTTAGATGATATTCAACATTCTAACCTATGCCTTACTGCTAGTAGAGAAGACTTAGCATTTTTATGGCATCGTAGGTTAGGTCATGCTAGTTACACTGTTTTACATAAACTAAATAAGCATAGCATGGTTAGAGGACTTCCTGAAGTTTCCTTTAAGAAAGAAAATAAAATCTGTGATGCATGCACTCAATCAAAGTTAACTAGAAAGTCATTTAAATCTAGAACAGAAAATCTGTCTTCTAAACCCTATGAGCTGATACACATGGACCTTTTTGGGCCAACCAGGTCTGTCAGCTTATCAGGGAGGAAGTATGGGTTTGTCATGGTAGATGACTTCTCTAGGTATACTTGGGTATATTTCTTATCACATAAAAGTGATGCATTCTCAGAATTTCAGGAGTTCTGTTTTAAGAAAAATCAGAAAATTGAAAATATTTTGACTGATCATGGAGGTGAGTTTGAAAACTCACAGTTTGATGAATTCTGCAGGTGAAATGGAATTAACCATAGGTTCTCCTCACCAAGGACACCTGAGCAGAATGGAGTTGTGGAGAGAAGGAACAGAACTCTAGTGGAGATGGGTCGTACACTCTTAGTTGAAGGTGGTCTACCAAGAAAGTTTTGGGTTGAAGCAGTAAATACTGCTTGTTATGTAATTAACAGAACCATGGTAAGACCTTCTACCCAGAAAATACCCTATGAGATCATAAAGGGTAAGAAACCTTCAA
This sequence comes from Amorphophallus konjac, assembly GCA_022559845.1. Lineage (NCBI taxonomy): Eukaryota > Viridiplantae > Streptophyta > Magnoliopsida > Alismatales > Araceae > Amorphophallus > Amorphophallus konjac. Next base: position 68,381,798 of record CM040117.1, read on the forward strand.
TTGCTCATTTCAAGGTTTTTGGGTGTAAATGCTTTATACATATAAATGATAAAAGAGACCTTGACAAATTTGAACCTAAACGTGAACTAGGAATTTTTCTTGGTTATTCTTAAAATACCCGAGCATATAGAGTGTATAATTTGAATTCCAAAACTGTTGAAGAATCTCCACATATAGTTTTTGATGAATCCTTATTAAAGACTAATATTGGTCAATGCAGGAATGAAGACAGTGGTGATATTCTGAAAGAAGGAAATTTTGCAAACCAATCCGAAGATGAGGAAGGAAATGAAGAGCTTATTGAAGAAGAGACTATTGTTAAGGGGGAGGTAAATGAACTTTATGATAATCCAATTGTTAACATTAGATATCTTAAAGATCATCCTGTAGATAATGTAATTGAAAATCTGCATGACCCCCTAGGACCAGAGGCCACTTAAGGATTCAAAATGAATTGAATGCATATGTGTTTGCTTCAAATGTAGAACCCAAGTCCATTGACTGTGCTCTCAAAGATGTGCCTTGGATTAATGCCATGCATGAAGAGCTCAATCAATTTGACAGGAAAAAGGTGTGGCACTTGGTTCCACCTCCTGATCATGAAACAGTCATAGGGACTAAATGGGTATTCAGAAATAAAACTGATGAATCAGGGAATGTCATTAAAAATAAGGCCAGACTTGTAGCTCAGGGGTATAATCAGGAATTTGGAATAGACTTTGAACAGTCTTTTGCCCCTGTAGCCAGGTTAGAAGTAATCAGAATATTAATGGCTTATGCATGTTCCCTATGAATAAATCTTCAGCAGATGGATGTTAAATTTACTTTTCTAAATGGGGAAATCAGTGAGGATGTCTATGTGAGGCAGCCTCCTAGATTTGAATGCTTAGACTTCTCTAATCATGTCTATAAACTCAGAAAATCTCTCTATGGTTTAAAGCAAGCTCCTAGAGCTTGGTATGACAGGTTGAGCAAATTCCTCACTGATAAGAACTTCACAAGAGGTGTAGTTGATCAAACATTGTTCACCAAGGCGAGTCATTCAGATATTCTTATCATTCAAATTTATGTGGATGACATTGTGTTTGGGTCAACTAACCTCAAATTGTGTGAGGAATTCTCTCAAATTATGACTAATGAGTTTGAAATGGGCTCAATGGGTGAGCTCAAACTATTTCTTGGACTGTAGGTTACACAATCAAAGGATGGTACTTTCATCTCTCATTCCAAGTACATAAAGAATTTATTGAAGAAGTACAAAATGGACAACCTCAAAGAAATAGCTGCTCCAATGTGTACCTCAACCAGTTTGGATGAAGATCCTCAAGGTAAACCAGTGGACCAAAAGCTATATAGAGGTATGATCGGATCTCTTCTATATCTTACAGCATCTAGGCCTGATATTCAATTTACAGTGTGTTTATGCTCTAGATTTCAGGCCAGTCCTAAAGAAACACATCTTGAGGCTGTGAAAAGGATTTTTAGGTATTTACTAGGCACCCAAGAGCTAGGTCTATGGTATCCTGCTAAGTGTGAGTTAGAACTTCTAGCCTACACTGATGAAGACTATGCTGGGTGTCGAGTATATAGAAAAAGCACTAGTGGCTATTGTCAATTCCTTGGTGGCTGTCTAGTATCTTGGGCATCTAAGAAGCAATACACTGTAGTCTTGTCTACAGCTGAGGCTGAATATGTTGCAGCAGGTAATTGTGCTGCCCAAGTACTTTGGATCAAGCACCAACTAGATGATTATCAGATAAAATTGGAATGTATTCCAATCTTGTGTGATGATACTAGTGCTATATGCCTTTCAAAAAATCCTGTTCATCATTCTAGGACTAAGCATATAGAGATAAAATATCATTTTCTTAGAGATGTTGTAAATAAAAAGGAAATTGAAATGAACTTCATTGAAATTGAAAAATAAATTGCTGATATCTTTACTAAGCCTCTTGGGAATGAAAGGTTTAAATTTCTTAGAAGAGAACTTTGCTTGTGTAAATTTCAGCATAATGAATTAATTCTCTGATGGCTTGAATAAAATGTGTGAATGTTGAATGTAGCAACAGACTCATGATCATGCATGACACTCATATTTTTTTTACACTCATGATCATCACTGCATATCATTTAGTTATGAATGTGTCTAAAACCACATGCATATCATTCATAATTTTTTATGGCATAGTTTTCATTGCATATCATTCATCCATGACCTATGTCTAAGCTCTCTCTCATTTAATTCTTGCCATTCATTTGCAAAACTGCATGCATATAGACAGGCAGAGTCTTGTTAGAAATTCAGAGTGGTCATCAACTTTCTTGAATTCATTCATCCTTTGACCCTGAATGAGTTAAGTCTGACAATATGGCAATCTGTTAGTCAGTTCTGATTCCTAAGTAATAGAAAACAGACTTCTTCTCTTATAAGAATTTTAATTGCTTATAGACTAACTTAATGGTTTGAATTTTATAATTTTTGGAGTTTAAATATTGCAATCAGTACATAAGAAAGTTGAAAATTGATAAAGCTCTCAATCCTTATCTTATTTCATGTCAGACAAAGCTAATCATATCTGAAATCTGAAAACTCATATAAAATCATGTTAGAGAAGCTAAGTATGTGTATTGTTCTTAATCAAATCATTCTGAAACATATAAAGGACAGCTAGGAAAGATATTGAAAAACATTGAAAATCCTTGAAAAATAATGTTGGCAGAGCAACGACTGGTAAATCACTGAGAAACTAAGTGATCCATCAAAGAAATGGATAATACTTAAGTCATGAGGTATATCAGTTATCTCTGTATAAAATGATCAAAATAGTAGGGTGGTTTCACTAAGTACCTGGGGGTAACTGGCGTCTGATAAACGTGTACCCTCACACAAAAAGGTGTAAATCAGTTCTATTGAATTTGATCATGGCAGAATGGTCCATCATGTTGAGTATCTAGGGGTATTGGCGTCTGATAAACGTATACCCTTACGCAAAAAGACAAATGGCACATGAATGCCCTTAATGAACTAATATTAAAAATGATGTTCCTTCAAAAGAAATTTCATGGATGTCAATTTGTTTAATTTCAATACATGACCTGGTAACTCTTAACATTTTTTTCTGAGTCTATGAAAGTAAGATATTTTGAAACTGAATCTCTCATGCAAATGTGATTCTGGTTTATTGTTTTATCATGCACAGAAAGCTTATCCATTGATTGTAGTGCATGAACTCAAAATTTTATCTGAAAGTAGTTTCTAAATTCATATGACTGAAGACTCTGTGCTTTAGAATGCTTATTCCTGAACTACTTGTTCAGAATGCCAGTCAGATGATCTCTCTTGTTCCTTCCCTTGTAATCACTTTCCCTCCTCTTTGTTGATGGCAAAGGGGGAGAATTTTATCTGTTTGATGAATTCTGAATTCATTCCAGGGGGAGTGTATGAATCATGTTATGGCAAAGGGGGAGATCTTGTGAGCAAGGAGTTAGTCTTTATTTCGTAGCATGCATTCATAGCATCTGCATGACAATCTGAATAACAAATCATGTCTTTCATCAAAAATTCATCTGAATGACAGGTTGTTGCTCTTTTACATGATAGGGGGTTGCCATCATCAAAAAGGGGGAGATTGTTGTGACTCCTTTGTGTTGATGATGTTGACAATTGCTTTATTTCATTAGCAACACCTTGTTTTGATTGATTGGCAACTATTTATGTTTTGATGAAATTATTTTATCAGATTGTCTGTGTGTTCTATGCATTTCACAAGTCTACACACTGCACACACACACAAGTCTTCACACTCAGCATAGTCTATACATCGTGTTATGTTTGTGTTTGTGTTGTGTTTGTGCATCGTTGAGAACGTAAGTCTATACATCCATGCATCATCACTCTCAGCATAGTCTGGACAGAAGTGGGTTGACCCCCTTCTTAGATGGGTCGACTCACCCAGAACACAAGTCTATACACTATCCGTCTTATTTAGTGTCTCATGCAGCGTCAGCTCACATAACTAGCAAGTCTATACATTGCATTGTGGTGTCTGTGCTCAAAGTCTATACAGTGCTTGCACTATCATTCAAAGTCCATACATTGGACTGTAGCATGCAGGAAGCTAAGTCCATACATTAGTAAAGTCTGTACAATGTCATGCATCATTCTGCAAAGTCCATACACTGCACTGTAGCTTGCTCGAGGTGAAGTCTGTACATCCATCAGTGAACTTCCAAGTCTATACATTGGTGAAGTTTGTACATTCACCAGTTGAACCTTCAAGTTTGCACATTCACCAAATGAACTTCGAAGTCTATACATTGGGATCTTTACCTACGTTCAGTTTTGCAAGTCAGTACATTGTTGCTTTGCCAAAGTCTTTACATTGTGAACCTTCTAGTCTGTACAGACTTTGCTTCGCTCAAGTCTGTACATCGTCCAGTTGTCTTTGGCAAGTCTTCACATCGTGAAGTCTATACATTCAATTGCTTTGCTTTGCTCAAGTCTGTACAGACTTTACCTTGCAAGTCTATACATCGTTCATGAAGTCTGAACAACGAGCAAGTCTGTACATCGGACTAGTCTGCATCGGCTAAGTTCATACATTGTCCAGTGCATTGCATGCATCTTTCATGAAGTCTGTACATCGAGCTGAAGGCTGGCTAAGTCTATACATCGTCCGTCTTCCTTAGAGTCTCATGCATAACATGAAGTCTATACATCGCACAGCATTCAAGTCTGTACATTGTGCATCATTTTAGTTGAAGTCTGTACATCGTGCATCTAGTGTTTCAAAGTCTATACATTGTTGCACGTTGTGTCTGTCTAAGTCTACACATTGCTTCTTCATGCATTGAAGTCCGCACATTGCTGCACGCTCATCAAGTCCATACACTGGCAAGCCTTTCCATTGTCTAAGTCTATACATTGGCTGCTGAATGTTCTTCAAAGTCCACACATCTGTTGTCAGCATGTCTATGCATTCGTATTCAATGTACACACTTCACTGCATTGCACATTGCATCTCCAAGTCTGTGCATCACTGATTGCATGCATTGGGTTAGCGTCTCATTCAGCGTCTTAACAAAGTCTAGACATCGGTTGGGTTCATAACGCTAAGTCTGTACACGCTTCAGTCTCGCATACACGAAGTCTGTACACGCCTTACAATGCCACAGTCCTACATGTGTGAAGTATGTACAAGGCCAAAGCACTGCATATATGTAGTCTGTACATGGCGTTGTTCTGCATTCACCAAGTCTATACAATGCCATAGCCACGCATTCATAAAGTCTGAACATTGCATTGCATTCTCATTCACAGAGTATATACAGTGCAGAGTCTATACAATGTATTACACCCTACAAAGTCTTTACAGGGTTTTAGACTTAAACTGATAACTCTGTTCGTCTGTCTGACAGGGAGTCCTGGCTGAGATTGATGACATGGCTCGTGATCCAAGGAGGACGAGGTGCCCAGATGGTGACACGTGGAAGCAGCCCATCCAGGATGCTGCCATGTGGATGAAATTTCCTCAGATCTGGTGTAGCAACCCTGATAAATTTAAAAGGAATAAATAAATCAAAATAGATTAAAAGATTTAATAAATAAACGAAAGAGCTTGGAATAAAAATAATTAAAACCCTGATGGAAATAACGCCTCAGATAAAGGCGCTACTTTACAAGAAAACGCCCTTACCTAAGGCGTGTTTTGAGAAAGGACGCCCACAAGTCAAGGCGTCAAATTTCAAACGACCAAAATAAATAAAAAGGGCAAGATAGCGTAACGTCCTTTGCATGGACGCGTTTCAACAAGTAACGATGCTTGGCAAGGCGTCAATTTAAATTCGACGCCCTGACCTAGGTCGCTAATTCAGTTTGAGTTTCGTTCGACCCAGGAGTCTATCCAGGGTAAGGTGATAACTATGAGAAAGAGTTCGAATGTAGTAATAACTCTAATATGGAAGTATTACTTCCAATCGAACACTAACCTTGTTAGGATTTCCAATATCTTATAAATAACCTTCTGCTTAAACCGAGAACGCTATTTGGCGTTCGGAGTTTTCAAAGGTATGCGAAGAACAGCAGGTTCTTCTTCTTCCTTCTTCCTTATATTGTGTTCGATCATCGCATGAAGAACTAATGATTCTTCATATTCTTCTCTTCTTACAGGTTAAGAAGATTCACGTGTGAAGAACAAAAGGGTAAGTTCTTCTTTCTTCCACCTTCAGTCAAGTATTATGAAGATAATACTAATGATCGTATATATATGTTCTCTGTAGGAAAGTCATCTTAACCTACTAAAGAACGTGGGTTCTTCTTCTGCATCCTCTTACTACCCCTTGCTGCTATTAAGATCGAAAGCTTCAAAAGACTCTGTTTATAAACAGAGTATCGTTTTCCAGAACCGGCATCCGTTCATCTCCAGATCAACTATTAAGGTAGGATTTTCTCATGGAACGTAGCCCAAACTACCATATAACTATAGATAATTATCATCGGTAGTTCATGCATATAGTTTTCATGCATTCTGGTTATTTTCTACGGAATTTTTGAAAGAAACGACCCTAACAAGGGCGTTAATTTAAAAGACACGACCATGCCCAGGTCGTCAATTCCAGATTTGACATCCTGCACATGGACGTTAATTTTTGTTAATTAATAAATAGCATGTTTAAAAAGTAATTATCATTGCAAACATGATTCTAAATTAATGCATGGTCAATTTCTTGTAATCCTGCTATTTTTCTGGTCCTGACTATATACCATGTTCCTGAAATATTCATTACCTCGAAAATTGTAAAATTGTGAATTCACGACCTTGACCAGGTCGTCTCTTGTTTAACTAACGCCCCAGACTAGGGCGCCTTTTTCCTGGTAACGCCCCTACCCAAGGCGCGTTTTCAACAAAATTACAGATTTTTAATATCCTGTAAAATAGCAATATTGGAAAGGACGACCTCTTTATATGTCGTCAAATTTAATATAAACGCCCCTGATTAAGGCGTTAATTTTACGAAAAATGACTTTACCAGAGTCGCTACTTTCTGCATTACTGATTTTTCCCGATTGCTGTTATCCGAGGGTTTCACTATATGTATGTATATATATATGTAGGCACTATTACTCCACTCCGTGAGTATAGTCCCACGTTTCATGATGTTTTATCGATCACCCTCAACTCTCATTGACATACAAGCTCTCCATTGGACATTCCGTTCCTTTAGACTAGCGAGTTAGTCATAGAGACCTCCCTAAGACTCCTCGTACCTTGGACTCCCTCAAGGTCGACTGAGCTGGTTGTACCCTAAAAATCCATTACACTATTGAATGCCATGTCACTCTAAAGAAACATGGTATACCGGCCCTTATGATATGCAAAGAGTATATCATGAGAATTCCTAATGGGATGATGATATCATGCCATTTGTTGATGTTCTTGTGGACCTCAATTCTATAATAAGAATGAGGGTATCTTGCCTTTGATGTACTGTTCATGTGGACCTCAATTCTATATAAAGAATGTCCATACTTGTTTGTCCTGGTACCCGAGTTAAGGGAACCTAATTCCACCTAGTTTCATCGTTCATCGTGATTGTACCGTTGTTATCGCCTATCTATGTCCAATGTCGTATTTTTGGACTCCATTCTCTCAAAGTTATCCTACGTGTCTACAAGCTTAAATTGTTGAAATTCCCTATTGGCTATATATATATATACAAGAGTGGATGTCAAACATACATGATAAATGCCTGCGCATATAGGGCCCGATCTGGTCCTGGGAGGAGCACCCGAAAGTACTTGTGCCCATGGGAGTTGAATGATAAGGTATCTGGCATTATACCGAGTGCATGACTAGCTTGATTGGACATTCCACACCAATCTTGTACTTGACTCGTACTTGACTTGACATGACTTGCGTGACCCGAAAAAGGGTAATTACATGCTTGCTTGATACATGATAGCCAAAGTTCTTGACATGACTTGCTAAAAAGTACTTGCTTGAATATCTTGTCATCTTTTTCTTGAAAACTCGTGACTAGTTCATCTTGCTGTCTTGCTTGATAAATTCTCTATCTTGTCGTTTTATGCGAGCATGCATAGCTATAGTGCATTCATGAAAAGATGTAACTACTTAAACCCTTGCTAGTTCCTAAGATATAATTTCCTACTGAGCGTTCGCTCACTCCGTGTTTGTCCCTTACTTTTCAGGTAATTCCGACGACGAGGGAAGTCAATCGGATGGGAATGGTCAAGAGTGAAAGAGCTAGAGCTTTTCCAAGTGTCATCTAGTCTTTTTCCTATTTTCTTGAGTCAACTATGTACTTTTCCTTTTTAATTGAATAGAGTATTGGATTTGTAATAGTCTATCCATTATGAAATAAAGGATTGGGTTATCTTTCTATTTTGCGCATCTCTGTTTTGGTGTCGAATACACTACTACTCTGATTGACATGATTGATATAAACTCGTCGCGCATATCCGAGTATCTTCCGCGCTCGGGGCGTGACAGTTTTTGTGGTATCAGAGCCTAGGGTATTCAATTCCTAGGAAAACCCAAGTCCAAGGATAAGTTTTAAACCTTCAACCAGTGAGATTGGGTAGAACCAAGGGTTAAAGTTAACATAGTATATGAGTCTTTAAATACAAGCACATATTAATCTAGTTATTATAATTGTAGGATAATGGCTGCCGAACGTGCTCAATGGCGCAACATGCAGCGTACCCTTCAAGGCATGACTCAAGTGCTGCAACAAGTAGCACAAGGAGGTGGACAACGAGCAGGAAGTCTCCACCAGACTTTCAAGAACATGAACCCACCCAAGTTCACGGGTTCTACTGATCCAGATGACGCTGAACACTGGATTAGGGAGATAGAACGTATATTCCGTGTTATACAATGCACGGATCAAGATAAAGTTTTATTAGCTACTTTTCAGTTAGAAAGGGATGCTAGATGCTGGTGGGAATCAATAGAGGCTACTATAAATCAAGATCAGGTATCGTGGGAAGAATTCGTTGAACACTTCAACGTGAAATATTTCTCGGACCGAGTTCAGGAAAAGAAGGCTGCAGAATTTGCTGCATTAAAGCAACGATCTTTGTCAGTGGCCGAGTATGAGGCCCAATTCTCTAGATTGTCTCGATACGCTAAGCATCTAGTTAGCACCGAGAAAATGAAAGCTAGGAGGTTTCTTAATGGGCTCAGGCCCCAAGCTATTACTCAACTGGCGCCAATGGACATTCAAGTCTACTCAGAGATAGTACGCCGAGCTCAACTATTAGAAGATGCCACGGAACTGTCTGATAGGATTCGTGGTAAGGATAAGAAGGAACAAGTTACAGGTTCGGGTTCCTTTAAACCCAACTTCAAGAAAAGGCCTAGCAATGGAGGAGCATCCTCACAAGACCAAAAGTTCAAGAAGACCAAGCCCTTCTCTATCACCACTACCTCTCCAAATACAGTGTGCAAACATTGTGATAAAGCGGGTCATAGAGCAGAAGAATGTTGGAGGAAACTAGGAGCATGTCTCCGTTGTGGGAGTCGTGAGCATCGGATTCCCGATTGCCCATTACTTAATGACCAAGCCGTTGACGGGAAGCGCCCAGTAACCAAGAATGCTCGTCTTCATGCAATCAAGGAGACCGAGCAAGTAGAAGGAGGCGGCTTAGTGGAAGGTAAAGTTTGTTCCAGGAATGCATGTCTTAATTGATACTGGTGCATCGCATTCTATTGTTTCTAAGAAGTTTGCTGACCCATTACCCCTAGAACCGGAATGGATAAAGTTAGTTTTGTCTACTCCTCTGGATGGTGAGACTGATATTACACATCATTACCAAAACTGCGAGGTATTGATTCATGGTCAAAATCTCCCTATTGATCTCATATGTTTAGATCTAAAAGAGTATGATGTTATACTAGGGGCTGATTGGTTATCCAAGTATCAGGCAACGGTTGATTGCCGCAATAGTAAGGTTACATTCAAGGAATTTCCAGAACTAATATTTACTAGCCCCAAGAGTCGGAGCAAATCCCCTCTTATTTCAGCTCTCCGAGCTAGCAAGCTCATCAGGAAAGGATGTACATCTTTCCTTGCCTTTGTCACAGTTAAAGAAGCTAAGGAAGCTAAGCTAGAAGACATTCCAGTAGTACAAGAATTTCCGGACGTATTTCCGGAAGATTTGCCGGGATTACCCCCGCAAAGAGAAGTGGCCTTCACCATCGACTTAGTCCCTGGTGCTGGTCCGATTTCAAAGGCACCTTATAGGATGTCACCTGCTGAACTCAAGGAATTAAAGGAGCAATTGATGGAACTCATTAAGAAAGGATTCATTAGACCAAGTACTTCCCCGTGGGGAGCGCCTGTATTATTTGTAAAGAAGAAAGATGGATCCATGAGGTTATGCGTCGACTATCGACAATTGAATCATCTCACTATCAAGAACAAGTATCCACTGCCGAGAATCGATGAATTGTTTGATCAAATTTCAGGATCCATGTACTTTTCCAAAATTGATCTTAGGTCCGGATATCACCAACTAAGAATCAAGGACGAGGATATTCATAAAACCGCATTCAGAAGCAGGTATGGCCATTATGAATTTGTTGTTATACCTTTCAGACTAACGAATGCCCCTGCTGCCTTTATGCAGTTAATGAATAGTATATTCAGGCCTTATTTGGATCAATTCGTAGTGGTCTTTATTGATGATATATTGATTTATTCCAAGACCAAGGAAGAGCATGAGGAACATTTGAGGATTGCATTACAAATATTGAGGATAAATCAATTATATGCAAAACTTAGCAAGTGTGAATTCTGGCTTGAAGAAGTGACTTTTCTCGGACATGTTATATCAAAGGATGGCTTGTCTGTAGACCCATCAAAGGTTGAAGCTGTAAGGAACTGGGAAAGACCAACTAATGCTAGCGAGATCCGAAGTTTCTTAGGTCTTGCCGGCTATTACAGGCGATTCATCAAGGATTTCTCTAAAATCGCCGTGCCACTTACAAGGTTAACTCGCAAGGAGATCCGTTATGAATGGGATGAGGAATGTGAGAGAAGCTTCCAAACTCTCAAGGATCATCTTACTACAGCTCCTATCTTAGCATTACCAATTGAAGGAGAAAAGTTCGAGGTATACACTGATGCTTCTGGCATTGGCCTCGGGTGTGTTCTAATGCAACAAGGGAAGGTTATAGCCTACTCTTCTCGTCAATTAAAGAAGCATGAAGAGAACTACCCCGTCCATGACTTAGAATTGGCCGCGGTAGTATTTGCACTAAAAATATGAGACATTATCTTTATGGAGTACAGTTTACTGTATACTCCGATCACAAGAGTCTCAAATATCTTTTCTCACAGAAGGAACTAAATATGAGGCAAAGACGATGGCTGGAATATCTCAAGGACTTCGACTTCAATATACAATATCATCCCGGAAAGGGTAATCATGTAGCAGATGCCCTTAGTCGAAAGCCGAGAGCACTGTTAGCCAATTGTCTGATTCAAGAATGGAAATTGCTAGAACAATTCTCTGAACTCAATATAAGCATGGACACGGACCCTAGATGTGTCACATTATCTCATGTAAGCATACAGTCAGATTTATTATCTGAGATACAAGCACTTCAGGATGATGATCCTACATTAGTAGAAATCAAGGGCAGATTAAAAGGACAATCGGACTTCCAACTAGCTTCTGATGGAAGATTAATGTTCAAGAATAGAACTGGTATACCGGACTGCCCAGAATTGAAAAAGAAGATCTTAGATGAAGCTCACAGATCAAGGTATACGATTCATCCTGGATCTACCAAGATGTACCAAGATGTGAAAAGAAATTTTTGGTGGCCCAACATGAAAAGAGAAATAGCGGACTATGTATCACGCTGTCTCACATGCCAACAAGTCAAGGCGGAACACCAAAAGCCTGCTGGAAAGCTACATCCTCTAGATATCCCTAAATGGAAGTGGGAGGATATTGGTATGGATTTCATCATGGGTTTATCTAAATCAAAAAGAGGACATGATGGAATATGGGTTATCATTGACCGATTGACCAAATCCGCGCATTTCTTGCCAATCAAGAGTCGATGGTCAGTTGATGTCTTAGCTGCACTATACATCAAGGAAATAGTCAGATTACATGGTATTCCTGTTTCAATCGTGTCTGACAGAGATCCCCGTTTTACTTCTCATTTTTGGAAAGGACTACAACATTCGTTGGGGACGAGACTTAATTTTAGTACAGCCTTTCATCCTCAAACGGATGGTCAGACCGAGAGAACAAATCAAGTAGTTGAAGATATGCTTAGAGCATGCATCACTGATTTTGATGGAAACTGGCATGATCACTTGCCTCTGGTCGAATTTGCATACAATAATAGCTACCAAGCTAGTATACAAATGGCACCTTTCGAAGCTTTATACGGAAGGAGTTGCCGATCACCCTTGTGCTGGAATGAAGTTGGAGAGAAACAACTGTTAGGTCCAGACATGGTAAGGGATACAACTGAGAAGATACGAGTAATCAGGGAAAGATTGCAAGTAGCTCAGACAAGGCAAAAGGCTTATGCCGACACAAGAAGAAGAGATCTCGAATTCCAAATTGGAGATCATGTATTTCTCAAGATATCGCCTGGACGTGGAATACGAAGATTTGGTGTTAAAGGCAAGCTTACACCAAGATTTATCGGACCTTTTGAGATACTAGAAAGAGTTGGCGAGGTTGCTTATCGCATCGCATTGCCCCCTCAACTGTCCGAAGTACATGATGTGTTCCACATATCTATGTTGAAGAAGTATGTACATGACCCATCACATATTATTGAATATGGAGACCTAGAGATCCAGAAAGATTTCACGTATGAACAGAAGCCTATGAAGATCTTAGATCGAGAAGTACGAACCCTAAGGAATAAGGTTATTCCCATGCTAAAAGTACAATGGAATAAGAATTCAGAACATGAAGCTACATGGGAGACCGAGGAATCTATGAGGAAATAATTTCCAGATTTATTTTAGAAGGTACATACTCTACACTCTCCAAATGTAAATATATGATATGGAATTTGGGGACCAAATTCTTTTTAAGTGGGGGAGGGTGTAGCAACCCTGATAAATTTAAAAGGAATAAATAAATCAAAATAGATTAAAAGATTTAATAAATAAATGAAAGAGCTTGGAATAAAAATAATTAAAACCCTGATGGAAATAACGCCTCAGATAAAGGCGCTACTTTACAAGAAAACGCCCTTACCTAAGGCGTGTTTTGAGAAAGGACGCCCACAAGTCAAGGCGTCAAATTTCAAACGACCAAAATAAATAAAAAGGGCAAGATAGCGTAACGTCCTTTGCATGGACGCGTTTCAACAAGTAACGACGCTTGGCAAGGCGTCAATTTAAATTCGACGCCCTGACCTAGGTCGCTAATTCAGTTTGAGTTTCGTTCGACCCAGGAGTCTATCCAGGGTAAGGTGATAACTATGAGAAAGAGTTCGAATGTAGTAATAACTCTAATATGGAAGTATTACTTCCAATCGAACACTAACCTTGTTAGGATTTCCAATATCTTATAAATAACCTTCTGCTTAAACTGAGAACGCTATTTGGCGTTCGGAGTTTTCAAAGGTATGCGAAGAACAGCAGGTTCTTCTTCTTCCTTCTTCATTATATTGTGTTCGATCATCGCATGAAGAACTAATGATTCTTCATATTCTTCTCTTCTTACAGGTTAAGAAGATTCACGTGTGAAGAACAAAAGGGTAAGTTCTTCTTTCTTCCACCTTCAGTCAAGTATTATGAAGATAATACTAATGATCGTATATATATGTTCTCTGTAGGAAAGTCATCTTAACCTACTAAAGAACGTGGGTTCTTCTTCTGCATCCTCTTACTACCCCTTGCTGCTATTAAGATTGAAAGCTTCAAAAGACTCTGTTTATAAACAGAGTATCGTTTTTCCCAGAACCTGCATCCGTTCATCTCCAGATCAACTATTAAGGTAGGATTTTCTCATGGAACGTAGCCCAAACTACCATATAACTATAGATAATTATCATCGGTAGTTCATGCATATAGTTTTCATGCGTTCTGGTTATTTTCTACAGAATTTTTGAAAGAAACGACCCTAACAAGGGCGTTAATTTAAAAGACACGACCATGCCCAGGTCGTCAATTCCAGATTTGACGTTCTGCACATGGACGTTAATTCCTGTTAATTAATAAATAGCATGTTTAAAAAGTAATTATCATTACAAACATGATTCTAAATTAATGCATGGTCAGTTTCTTGTAATCCTGCTATTTTTCTGGTCCTGACTATATATCATGTTCCTGAAATATTCATTACCTCGAAAATTGTAAAATTGTGAATTCACGACCTTGACCAGGTCGTCTCTTGTTTAACTAACGCCCCATACTAGGGCGCCTTTTTCCTGGTAACGCCCCTACCCAAGGCGCGTTTTCAACAAAATTACAGATTTTTAATATTCTGTAAAATAGCAATATTTGAAAGGATGACCTCTTTATATGTCATCAAATTTAATATAAACGCCCCTGATTAAGGCGTTAATTTTACGAAAAATGACTTTACCAGAGTCGCTACTTTCTGCATTACTGATTTTTCCCGGTTGCTGTTATCCGAGGGTTTCACTATATGTATGTATATATATATATGTAGGCACTATTACTCCATTCCGTGAGTATAGTCCCACGTTTCATGATGTTTTATCGATCACCCTCAACTCTCATTGACATACAAGCTCTCCATTGGACATTCCGTTCCTTTGGACTAGCGAGTTAGTCATAGAGACCTCCGTAAGACTCCTCGTACCTTGGATTCCCTCAAGGTCGACTGAGCTGGTTGTACCCTAAAAATCCATTACACTATTGAATGCCATGTCACTCTAAAGAAACATGGTATACCGGCCCTTATGATATGCAAAGAGTATATCATGAGAATTCTTAATGGGATGATGATATCATGCCATTTGTTGATGTTCTTGTGGACCTCAATTCTATAATAAGAATGAGGGTATCTTACCTTTGATGTACTGTTCATGTGGACCTCAATTCTATATAAAGAATGTCCATACTTATTTATCCTGGTACCCGAGTTAAGGGAACCTAATTCCACCTAGTTTCATCGTTCATCGTGATTGTACCGTTGTTATCGCCTATCTATGTCCAATGTCGTATTTTTGGACTCCATTCTCTCAAAGTTATCCTACGTGTCTACAAGCTTAAATTGTTGAAATTCCCTATTGGCTATATATATATATATATATATACAAGAGTGGATGTCAAACATACATGATAAATGCCTGCGCATATAGGGCCCGATCTGGTCCTGGGAGGAGCACCCGAAAGTACTTGTGCCCATGGGAGTTGAATGATAAGGTATCTGGCATTATACCGAGTGCATGACTAGCTTGATTGGACATTCCACACCAATCTTGTACTTGACTCGTACTTGACTTGACATGACTTGCGTGACCCGAAAAAGGGTAATTACATGCTTGCTTGATACATGATAGCCAAAGTTCTTGACATGACTTGCTAAAAAGTACTTGCTTGAATATCTTGTCATCTTTTTCTTGAAAACTCGTGACTAGTTCATCTTGCTGTCTTGCTTGATAAATTCTCTATCTTGTCGTTTTATGCGAGCATGCATAGCTATAGTGCATTCATGAAAAAATGTAACTACTTAAACCCTTGCTAGTTCCTGAGATATAATTTTCTACTGAGCGTTCGCTCACTCCGTGTTTTTCCCTTACTTTTCAGGTAATTCTGACGACGAGGGAAGTCAATCGGATGGGAATGGTCAAGAGTGAAAGAGCTAGAGCTTTTCCAAGTGTCATCTAGTCTTTTTCCTATTTTCTTGAGTCAACTATGTACTTTTCCTTTTTAATTGAATAGAGTATTGGATTTGTAATAGTCTATCCCTTATGAAATAAAGGATTGGGTTATCTTTCTATTTTGCGCATCTCTGTTTTGGTGTCGAATACACTACTACTCTGATTGACATGATTGATATAAACTCGTCGCGCATATCCGAGTATCCTCCACGCTCGGGGCGTGACATCTGGTGAATTCTTTGGGTGGGAAATTTGGAAGACACACGCCCTTATCCAATCTACTATTGTTATATATATGAGCTTTCTTCTTAAGAAGGAGGCTGATCGATCAAGTGGCAAAGTCTATACAGTGAGTCTGAAAGTCTGAAGCAGTAGAGAGCCACCGAGATCCACAGAGAAGAAAAGCAGAGAAGAAGAAAAAGAGAGAAGAGAAGATTGAGAGAGATGTGTTGAGAGAGTGAGATTGAGAGATTTTGATTGAGAGGTTGTATCTCAGACTCTTGGTTCAGATACCAGAGCTGAGCTTTGCTCATTCAAGCTACATTTCCAGTTGGGTTTTCTTAGTTTCGTTTGCTTCTGTTTTTGCTTTCAAACTCTTTTGTTTCTTCAAGCTGTGAGGCAGCATTTGCAGTGGAGGTTTCCACTGGACAAGTGAAGCTATAATCCTCAGCAGGCGAGACTTGGTTTCGGACGGCTAAGCTGTATTGCCCAGCGGTTGCAGAGGATCTGTTCCTCTGGTCGGCAAGCTGTAAATCCCAGCGAAGCTGTGTATCAGCAGTTGTAGGCCAAGCTGTACTACCCAGCGGACACAAGCTGTGTTGCGCAACAGTAAGCCATACTCAGTTGAGTGTGGGGTGGACGTAGGTCTCCTGACCGAACCACCTAAAAATCTTGGGTGTCTTGTGTTTGTGCGATTGTCTATGAACTGTGTGCGATTGGATTTCCTGTTTACCTTCACAGTTTGATTCGCTTCTGTTCAAATCTAATACTCGAGTTAGTGATTTAGTATATCTGCCTATATTCCGCATTAGAGCCTTATATTGGTTTTAAATATGGTAATAGATCTATTTACCCCCCTCTAGATCAACACTTCGTGGAGGTAGATTGTGTCCATCTAACATAACACCTTCATGTCCATGCAAACTAAATCAGCTGGTAAATTCTATTCATCAATCATAACCTTACTAGAAGGATAAAAATACTGAATTGCCGATCTAGAACCAATAGGTGTTAATATTTCTAATGGAGAATTCATCAAAATAGGTTCCACAGCTAAAGACTTAGCAAATCTCAGAGAAATAAATGAATTTGTGGCACCAGTATCAAAAAGAACAAATGTTGGCTTGTTGAGTATAATAAGAGTACCTTCGACGAGTCCACCATCCTCGGCGGTTCCTACTTCATCTGCGTGCAAAGCTTGGAGCTTGCCTTGCAGCCTTTTGATGCCTTGTGATTTTACCGGGGTAGCTTGCTCCGATAAAAGAGGACAATTAGGGATACGGTGCTCCTTACTTTCACATCGCAAACAGGTGCCCAGCTTGCGCCAGCACTCCTCCATCTTGTGACCAGGACGATCACAAAACTTGCACACGCCCTTGAATGGAACAATAGGGCTAGGCTTCTTGTCTTCATGCTTCGACATCTTGCCCTTCCATGATCCAGAACCACTCCACGAACCAGGCCCACTAATAGGCCTCTTCTTGCCATACCCGGGTTTGATATTCCCGGAACCCATAGGTTGTTCCTTCTTTGTGCCTTTTCCATGGATTCTCTCCGTCATTTCTAGAGTATCTTCTAGGACTTGAGCTTTCCTCACCATCTCAGAATAGGTTGAGATCTCCATCGGTGCCAATTGATTGATATAATGCAGCCTCAGTCCATTAAGAAAGCGCTTAGCCTTCATTTTCTCGGTGGATATTAAGTGAGTAGCATAACGAGAAAGCCGAAAAAACTGAGCTTCATATTCTGCCACAGATAAACTTCGCTGCTTCAAAGCCACGAACTCCGCTGCCTTCTTCTCTTGCACTCTATCAGAAAAATATTTGCCATTGAAGAACTCCTCGAACTCCTCCCATGTGACTTGCTGATCACCGAGAGTCACCTTTACCGATTCCCACCATGTCCTTGTATCACGTTCCAGTTGAAAGGTCGAGAGAAGGACACGTTCTTGATTGCTACATTGCATTACTTCAAATATCCTTCCCATCTCATCCAGCCAATGCTCGGCTTCATCAGGGTCAGTCGAGCCCGTAAATCTCGGTGGATTTATCCCCCGAACGTTTCGATATAAATCGCCAATGCCATGGTGTGCAGCTCCTGCTTGGGCCGCTTGTTGCAAGGCCTGAGTAAGGCCTTGAACCGTACGCTGCAAGTTCCTCCATTCCGCATGATCAACTGTCATTGCAAAGGCCTACACGTGAAATAGATTACTTAGGTTCATTAAAAATAGATAATAATACGATTAAGATATGAACTTAACCCAAGTTTCTACCCAATCTCACCAGGTCAGGTCCTTAGACTTTAACAAGGTTAGGGGTCCTATGATAACACTTAGAACCCTAGAACTTGGAAAACCTAGAACTTTCAAGGAAACCTAGGAATATTAAACCTAGGGCTCTGATACAAACTAAATTGTCACACCCCAACGCGGAATATTGGGACGTACAGTTAGAAACTAGCTAGAGATAATATTAATATGCTAAACTAAACAATCGTACAGGTGCAATGGAAAGAAATACTTCTATTGATCAAGAAAGACTCCAAGTTTTATTACAATAACCATCAATGCTTAAACACGATCAACCAACTTCCAAACTAATTCTAATACAATAACTGACTCCCAAAAGGTAAATAAAGTGCTAACACAACACTAAGGAGTAACTAATGTAAACAACTATGCCAACTCGGCATCTACTAACAGGTACACTCAAGGGTATCACTCCTGTCCCTCCCCTTCAGTATGTGCATCGTCACCCGAATAGTCAGGAAGAGAGAAAACAACTATATGAGCTAACGCTCAGTAGATAATAACAGGCAAGTTTACATGATTAACCAATTAGTTACATTTTCAAATGCAATGACAAGGAAGGAAATAACTGACGAGATGATAAAACAGCGTAATATAAGATCTTGGAAGGTCAAGAAATATATGATGACAAGAATTAACAAGAATATCAAGTATAAGAATGTTTAATAGGAAATTGAAATATAGAATTGGCCAACAAGCAAGTATTTTAAACATCAAGTCAAGCACGATAAAGTAACAAGAGATTTTCTGTCGTAGACGTCACACTGATCATGCACTCGGTGCAATACCTCACCATATCATTACAAACTCCCATGGGCACAAGTACTTTTCGGGCGCTCTCCCCAGGACCAGACCGGGCCCTTATGATGCGTTGGCATTGATTTATTGGATCCAAGATCCCAAGTTTTGTCTAGACATTTAATCAAGTTTAATTGCCAATTAATTAGAGGAATTTCTGTCAAAAGTATGATATTTAAGGACTAACATGTCCTAGAATTCAATAACTTAAAAACTCGGTATACGGTCACTTCTGGGCCGTTTGACAGGACATACGGCTACTACTAGCCGCATTACAAGAATTGGGCCAAATCTCAGTCCACGAGGTCAAGAATGAACGGTTGACAGTGTGCCATTCAGGTAAGTAAGCAATACGTGACCTTAAGACACAATTACGATACTTATACGGACTACACTAGACCGTTCATGGAGACAAGCAGTCAACTATGGGATGCTCATGTGCTGATTAGCCCAAGTTGATCCGTGACTTATAACTCAGCGATTTGGTCACAAATTTCCAGGTTGTAGCCGGGTCATACGGGTCTCAAAATGGCGGATTCTAACTCGCCGGATAGAGTGTCCGGGTAGAATCGTACTAAGGGACAGCAATTTAGGCTTAATTACCGTAATGCCAAATAGATTGTTAGTGTGCTATTAGTCTATTCTACCGGGGTATAAGGGCTTTTAATTGATTTCTTAACAGCCATTTCAAAATACCTTGATTCGTGAATTATTATAAATCTCAATTTCAAGAGATAAGTTAATTACAAGATCGTAACTCAATATACTAGAACAAGTCAATAATGACAATAGACAGTAATACATGACAACAATTTACTTTCGAAATTACCATTTTATTATATGGGTTTCTAATTAACCATTTGTGCGTTGAAGTGGAGATAGTAATCGGAATGGTTTATACACTTTGATTGAGTGCAGGGACCATTGTTCTTCAATTTTGGATTGAGGAACACCGGGCTTAATTTGAGATCATAGGGTTGCATGTATGGGTCATTGGTTCCTCAAAATATGGTTTTCAATTGGACTAGGCTTGAATGGGTCGATCCCCTCACGGTCCGGATCGATCCTCGGGCCGAAAACATGTCTACCGGGGCTGACAGCATATGGGTCGACCCATTGGGTCGACCCCTGGAAAACCAGGGGTCTGCCAGCGTATGGGTCGACCCATTGGGTCGACCCTCGCACGGACAGACTCCTGTCTGTGTATGGGTCGACCCAATGGGTCGACCCCTGCGTTCGCAGATGCGAACGTGACTTCCGAAAACCCATGAATCTCACCAAATTGGGGTCTAATTGGACTGAGATCTTAACCCCATGCCCCTAGGTTCTTTATGGACATATTAGGGTCATATTACAAGGGTTTGGAACACTAAATTCACCGGAAAACCAATCAAAATCACAACCTATCTAGGAAGAACACTTAAAAACCTAGTCTTAGCATGCTTCTAATCAAACACGAAATACTCTAAGCATGGTCTATAAAAATTGGGGCTTTCTACGCCAAATGATAGATAACATGCTGATGATTACAACCATATACATTAATTAGAGTTGGGTATGTTATCATCTACCTGAATCGAAGAGAGATTTAAAAGTTAGAACGAAGAACGCCCGTTTGACAGCCCTTCACTATTTCCACGAGATCTCCCTCCATAGAATTTGGGGCTTTTACTACCAATGGAAAGCGCTCTCCGAGTGGATCAAAATGGTATACTCATGTGCAGATTTTGGTCGAGGGTACCTACCTTAATCGAAGGAACAAAGAAGAAGGAAGGAGGACGACTGGATGCCGACACACCTCCACTAATCTCCCAAGATCTCCCTGTATCGATCTCCACTGCAGCCGCTGCTGCTACCAAAGATTCTAGGGTTGAAGAGCTTTATTTTATATAGCTCATACACCTTCTGGAGCCTTCGGTGCTTGGAGAATTCGTCGATGCAAGGTGAGTGTTTGAAACGGCGCCGAAATGTTTGACCTAACCCATGCCCGACCAAATGCTTCCCATCGTTAAAAATTTCGTGGCATTGTGAGAGGAGAAATGATCCTCTCTTTAATACCTTTCATTTGCCCCTATTTTGGGCTCATTTGGTTAAGGAATGAGCTCGAATTTGATGTTTTAAGGTGGTGGTTACTATTGAGCACGAATTTGGTTAGGTAAGTGTGAAAATTTGACTAATCCCACTAATTCGGCCTAGTTAATGATTTTATTAGGGTTGGCCATAGAAGAACAAATTGTTAAACGCAATTGATTCTAAAAAAATATGATTTTTATGGATTTTTATAAAATAGTAAAAATGTGACTTATTCTATTTATTAAAGAATTAATCTAATTATTTTGAATTAATTCCCATTAATTCAAATAAATTCAAATAATTTCTAATTAAATTCAAACAAATTTCTAATTAATTTCTAAAGGAATTTGGGGTATTACACATCGCATGCTGGGTCATTCAATTGAAGATTGCTACGTCTTCAAGACTCAGGCGCAGAAGTTGATCCGGGATGGCCTCGTCAAGATGAAGAGCGGTCTCGTCGATTCCCCGCAGCCACATACGTGGGCCAGGCCAGCTAAAGCAGCACGCATGGCTCACCCCTCAGCCAATGTCATCCACATGATGGCTGCGTTTTCTCTTTCTGATGATGAGTCAGAGGAGCCCAGAGCCAATTGAAGGGAACGTTCGATCTAGTATCCAGGGTGGAGGCCTTGGCATGATCAGAGACCTCTCTCCTTCCCCAGGGAGAGAACCCGGAGACTCTTCAACATCCTCGTCGATACTGGGCAAATCATGCCCCGCGACTCGCCTCCTGCCTACACCCATTGGGATCATAGTCACCCCCAATACTGCCCCTTCCACGCCAGAATCTGCCACTCGATCGAGTCCTGTGAGGAAGTTCAATACCTCATCCAGGAACAGATCCAATGGGAGCAAATCGATGCGGAAGGAAACTCCATGTCACTCGTTAGGCTTCGACAAGCTGTCAAAGAGACCCTGAGCATTGCCAGGGATGCGCCAAGAGGCCAGACTCTCCCCGAGAAAATGGGCACGGGCTGCCTTACCAGCATCCTCTGGAATGGCTTGAGTTCCGGACTGACAACCAAGAGGCGCTCGAGCGACTGCGAAGGCGTAGAGAGCAGGATGCCAGTCAAGAGGCGGAGTCGACTAACCTCTCGGTCAACGTCGTCCATTCTCTTGCTCCTCCAGCCCTTGAGGGCTCTCAGGCATCTACAGCTTGCCAGCCAGCCCCAACCACTCCGGCTGTGCGGTGGCGGTCCTGGCGGGAGCTGAAGTCTCTCCCTTTTCCTGAAGAAGAGACCGCCAGACTCCTCCAGGTCCTTCTTGGCCGAGAGGACATTCTGGTGGGTGAGATAATGACAAGCCCTTCGGCTCTTTCTCATCCTCCTCCCTCCCTATCTTCGTCACCGACAGTTACGAATAGGAAGGGAAAGCAAAAATAGGGTGAGGCCCCGCCTTAGCCTCGTCACACCTCCTCATCGGAGGGGCCGTCGGGTCCTCCCCGCCTACCTGTTGACACGACCTGGAGGACAAAGAAGACATCTTCAGAGTCTTCAGCGGCTTCACTTCAAGTGGCGGGCCCACTGCCACAAGGCTCCTTCCTTCCACAGAGTCGGCATAACGGTGCAGAGCGACGATGTCCCGTGACGCTGTCAATTGTCACTGGGCCCAGCTCTCAGCATGGCTATAAAAGTAAGGCTAAGGAGCAGGACGACTAATGCACCTCTCTACCCGCTTCTCGACAAAAGCCGCCGCCACCGCAGGTAAGGCATCAAACCGCACATATGTCCTCCAATGCCGGTCCCAACGTATCGGCTCAGCAGAAGACATCTTTGTCGCCACCGCGGCTAAGGCATCAAACCCGCGCACACGTCTTCGGACGCCAGCACCAACCTACCGACTTCCCGTGGGCTCCCATCACCACCGCGGGTAAGGCATCAAACCGCGAACACGTCTTCGGATGCCAGTCCCGGTATTCCGGCATACCAGGAATTGCTGCTCGAGGTAATTGAGCAGGCGATCAATGCCACCTTCCAGATACAACAAGCGGAAGGCGCCTGGATCAAGATCCGGGCGAGGAAGAGTCATTGACCTCGCCCCACAAGGGCGTCAGCTCGGAGATATCCTTCTCAGGATTTGTCAACTCCGGCCCAAGCACCTCTCCCTCCTACTCCCTTGGAGACAGCTATCGCCAAGAGACAAGAGAAAAACAGGAGGAAGAACCTCAGAAGGCAGCTCAAGAAATAGGCTGAACAAGCAGCCGCCCTACAATTCCCGGCCGAGCCAACGCCTCTCCAAAGGCTCTAGCAGCTCATTGACGACCTGGAGGAATACGTTCCTCCTCGTCCTACCGGGGCTCTCCCACTCGACAGCTACATCCCGTGGGAAAAAATGTAGAAACGAGCCCGCCTCAGAAATTGGGTCCAAGAGATGATCCAAAAGCTCAAGAACGGCGAAAGACTCATGATCCCTGACGAGCTCTCCTTGTGCTATAAAGATAAGGAGATCACCACAGAGCAGCTGGAAGAAATGCTCCTGCGCTACACCTACAACATGGTGGCCATCCCACCTCCTGACAATATCAACGCTCTTCGGCAGGGCGAGCCAGTAGCCTCCCGGACAAGACAAAGGGCTACCACCCCTCTTGGGCTACAGCCAGCTCCAAAACACACCGGACGCGACCGAGGCCGTGGCCGGGGGCGTGGTAGAGGCCGTGGGAGAATTCTCGAGCTACCCCTCTCTCCGTCCACCTTCGACCCGGAGTGAATTATCTTTTTTCGAGGAGAGGAACCAGCTCCCATCCCGGAAGTAGAAATTCGGATCAGACCCGATATCTTTGATCCTTCCGGCATCGGTGAGGCTATTGCCAGCCTTCCAGCCCCCACACTAGTACCGACTTCCACAGCAGAGCAAGCGGGACCGTCCGGCAAGGACGAGCCAGCCCGCCAATCATCCCCAGAAGAGCCATCATTGGCGTCCCTGTTCCAAGAGCCTGCTGGCGATCAAGGTCAATCTGATCCCGGTGGTAAGGGCAAGGCAGTGCAACTTCCCGATGGGGAACATCACGGCAGCTCACAGAATGTTCAACCTGACATTCTACCCTCTCTGGAGGATGCTCGAGCCCGAGCTGACCGGAAGGTCCTCCACCAGATGAAGCGCTTCCCTGCCAGCATCTCGATCTAGGAAGCCATCGCTTGGAGTAAGGATCTGAGGGAGACCCTTATCAAAATACTCCAAGAGCCGGAAGTCTATGAAGCGCATGCCGCGGAAATGAAGGTGGCTGCCTATGGAGCCTTCGCAGCCACCATCACCTTCACGGAGAAAGACATGCTGTTGTCCCCTCCATGCCACAATTGTCCTCTTTATATGAAGGGGAAGATCAACGGTCACGATGTGAACCGGATCCTAGGGGATGTTGGTGCCGCTGTTAACATCATGCCGCTCAAGACATTCAAGTCTTTATATCTGACCCCATACCTCCAGAAGGTCCAGGCAGTCAAGATATCTGGTTTCAACCAGAACACCGAGGACGTCCTCGGCCGGGTAGACGTCGACCTGGTGCTCGATGATTTCACCTCGAAGGTGACATTCTACATCATCGACTCCAACACGTCTTATAAGATGTTGCTGGACAAACCCTGGCTCCACAAAAATTGGGTCGTCCCGTCGACTCTCCACCAATGCATCAAGTATGCCAAGGATGGGGAGCAACACAAGGTCTTTGCAGACCTGTCGCCATTTACATCGGCAGAATGCAACCTAGCCGACGTTGCGCTCTACTTCAAGGGGATTAGTCCGTACCCCATGATCAAGAGCAAAAGCAACGGTTGGCTCTCAGAAGAATATGATGATGATCTCTTCTCTGTCGACGAGGAAAAGGCCAAGCTTCATCGGCTACGCCTCGGCTCCAAGTCAACCCCAAATCACCCCGAGAGGCGCCAGATCGACTTCGAGGCTAATCTCATTAGCCGGGCTATTGGCAAGAGTATATGCCTGCCACCATACTCCATCCAGCTCCCATGTTCATTCGAGGAGCATAGTGTCGAGTCGTTGACAACCATCATTGTCACCTTCAAGCGACAACGTCGAAACAAGAAGAAGGCTAACAGGGACAAACCTATTATCTTCTACAAAGGAGACATGGTCCCTCAAGCCTCGTCGGATGAAGACTTCGGCTGGTCCAGGCAAGCCGATGATACCCCTGAAGCAGTTCAGGTGTGGGGCGACCTGTTGCCTCATATTCAAGAGATGTGTTTGAAATAACACATTCTCCTGTGGCAAACCTCTGCCCAACAAAGATACTTCCGTCGGCTGTGGGACCCTTCCCCGGTCCGGGGGAAACCCCCGTCCTTCCATAAGGATACCAGGGGGCTTGGCTACGACCAGGACCCGGACTTCTGCGTCCACTATGCAGTTAATGTCGTAGGCTTGGTGCCACCAGTCGACGACCAAGCTAGAGTCGAAGCCAAATTCGATAGCTCCAGGGATGAGGAATCAGAAATTCTGATTCCGATCTCCATCAAAGCCAAAGCTCCAGCTCAAGCCGTCGAGGAATCCCCTCACGCTCCTTGCCAAGACAAAGGGGCGGAAGAAGCTCCTCCAGTCTCTCAGCCAGTCGAGGGACCCAGTTCAATAAACCCTCCTAAGGGGTGGAACTTGCTGGTCCTAGCTATGAGAGATTGTCAGCTTCGCCAGGCAACCTCGGAGAGATCTTAGCGACCCCGGTTGATGACTGATGCCCAAAAGTCGACGGCCCAGATCAATCCCTGGTGGATTCCAGTGACAATCGCTCTCCAGTCCCTTCAATATCAATCGGTGGCTTCAAGAATCAAGAAATACACAAAGTCGACCCTGATAATGAGGACTTCATCGACCTCAACCCACTCCTCCCGAGCTGGAGGACGGCGGCCAGGCGACCGTCAATGATCTCGTGGAGATCAACCTGGGCGAAGATGAAGCCCCACAGCCTATATTCGTCAGTGCCCTCCTCACCGAGGCAGAGAAGCAGGACTACAAGCAACTCTTGCTTTAGTTCAAAGGCTACTTCGCCTGGACGTATAAGGAGATGCCAGGGCTAGACCCCTCTGTAGCGGAGCACGATCTAGCCATTTCTCCCTCAATCGCTCCGGTCAAGCAGCCACAGCGGCGCATGCGCCATGAGCTGGAGCTTCAAGCTTCGGCCGAAGTCCACAAAATGGTGGAGGTCGACTTCATCGAGCCGTGCATCTACCTGATCTAGCTTGGCAATATAGTTCCAGTCAAGAAGAAGAATGGTCAAGTCCGCATCTGCGTCGACTTTCGAGACCTCAACAAAGCCTGTCCGAAGGATGACTTCTCAGTTCCAATTATAGAAACGATGGTCGATATGACCACCGATCATGAAGCCTTGTCTTTCTGGATGGGTCATCCGGTTATAATCAAATCTGGATGTCCCTCAAAGACAAGAACCATACAGCCTTCATGTCCCTCAAGGGGATTTTCAACTACAAACGCATGCCCTTCGGTTTAAAGAATGCTGGTGCTACTTATCAAAGGGGCATGACTAAAATATTCGAAGAGATGCTACACAACATCGTCGAATGCTATGTCGATGACCTTGTCATCAAGACCAAGAGGCGTGAAGACCATTTACGCAACCTTCGCCAAGTCTTCGAGCGTCTCCGGCAATATGGGCTAAAGATGAACCCCATGAAATGGGCCTTCGACGTATCCTGTGGTAAATTCCTCGGCTTCGTCGTTAGGTACCGAGGAATCGAGGTGGATCCCAGCAAGATCAAAGCGATCCGGGAGCTTCCACCACCCAACAACATCACCGAGCTCAGGTCCTTCCAAGGGAGGCTGACCTACATTCGAGGTTTATTTCTAACCTCTCTGGTCGATGCGCTCCTTTCAGCAAGCTGATGAAGAAAGACGGGGCCCCGTTCACATAGGACTCGAAATGCCAAGCGGCTTTCGGTCAAATCAAGGAGTATCTCCTTACTCCCCCAGTCCTGGGAGCACTAGTCAAGGGTAAACCCCTCATCCTATACATTGCTGCCATGGACGCTTCGCTAGGAGCTCTGTTGGCGCAGATCAATGAAGAAGGTAAAAGCAACCCCTCTATTACCTCAGTCGGAAGCTAATCGGCGCCGAGTATCACTACTCCCCTATGGAGAAGGTCTGCTTGGCATTAGTGTTCGCAGTTAAGAAGCTGTAGCATTACCTCCTGTCCTATCGAGTCGAGCTTATCTCCAAGCACGACCCTCTGAAGTATCTCCTTCAACGACCTGTTCTCTCAGGCAGGTTGGGGAGGTGGGCTCTCCTAGTGATGGAGTATGACATTACCTATGTCCCCAGGAAAGCAATCAAGGGACAAGGTATGGCTGAATTCTTGGCAGCCCATCCAGTGCCAGACGATTCACCCTTCAACTCGGAGCTCCCGGACGAGGAGTCCCTTGCTACTCAATCGCAACAACCGGTTGAACAGAGTGGAGATGTCTTGCATTACTGGCAATAAAGTGCTCTCACAACCACTGTTGCTCAATCACAACAACCAGTTGAACGGAGCAGAGATGTCTTGCATTATTGGTAGTAAAATGCTCTCACAACCAGTGTACCTTGCTGGGAGCTCTACTTCGACGGTGCTTCCTGAGGGATCACCCAGAGCAACCAGGATCCAGGCACCACGGCAGGTGCCGGCATTATTTTCCTGACTCCTCAGGGCGGAGTTTTGTACAACTCCTGCGCCCTCATGAAGTCCCTAACCAACAATGAAGCCGAGTATGAAGCTCTACTTATTGGGCTCCAGATGGCTCTCCACATGGCTATTAAATGCCTCAAAGCCTACGGGGACTCCCAGCTGATAGTCCGGCAGGTCCTCGGCATCTATGACGTGCGGAAGCCAGAGTTGGTTCCCTACCACACTGCTGTCACCAGATTAACCCAGAAGTTCTATTTCTTCGAAATAGATCACATTCCCAGAAGCAGCAACGCTCAGGCGGATGCCTTAGTAAAATTGGCCGTGGCCATCAAGCTCCCGCCTAAGGGCGAGGTCGACATCGTCATCAAGCACAGAAGGCTGATGCCGAGCTCACTCGAAGGCAACACCGGTTTCACCATCTACGAGGTCCACGACCTTGACCAAAGCACACCTCCAGAAGAAGATGATTGGCGTGCGCCTATCATCAAATTCAAGAAAGGGTGGCTTCCACCTGACCGAGCTCAAAGAGTCCAGCTACTCGCCGAGCAACCTCTTACGAGTTGATTGGCGACTCCTTGTATCGGCTCGTCCACGAGAAAGATAAGTCGATTCTCCTGAGATGTGTCTCTCTAGCGGAAGCTCGAGCCATCATGCAGGAGGTCCACTCCGGATTGTGCGGTGCACACCAGGCCGGAGATCGGATGAAACACAACATCAAGCTCAAAGGCTTCTACTGGCCGACCATGTACGC
This sequence comes from Amorphophallus konjac, assembly GCA_022559845.1. NCBI lineage: Eukaryota > Viridiplantae > Streptophyta > Magnoliopsida > Alismatales > Araceae > Amorphophallus > Amorphophallus konjac. Next base: position 68,410,429 of record CM040117.1, read on the forward strand.
GGACTGCATCCAGTATGCCCGTACATGCCATCAATGCCAAGCCTTTGGTCCAGTACCAAGAAGACCTCCCAATCCACTGCGTCCTACGGCCCCCACCTGGCCATTCGCTGAGTGGGGCATGGACATCGCGGGGCCTTTCCCGCCATCTTCCAAGGGCCATAAATACATTTTGGCCGCCACTGACTACTTCTCTCATTGGGCGGAGGCTCTACCCTTGCGAGAGGTCACCGGCAAAGTCGTTGCCAGATTCGTCCGGCACAACATCATATACCGATTCGGTACTCCCAGTCGCATGGTGTCCGACAACGGGACACCCTTCAAGAATAAGGCCGTATACCAGTTAGCGGCAAATTCCAAATCGACTGGAGAACTTCTTCGGTCTACAACCCCCAAGCTAACAGTTTAGCGGAAGCCTTCAACAAAACCCTCTGTAATCTCCTGGCTAAGATGGTTAGCCACCGGAAACGCGACTGGGGTGAGAAGATCTTTGAAGCATTATGGGCCTATCGGACGATCTACAAAACCCCCACGGGGTGTTCGCCGTTCTCCCTTGCTTACGGGGCAGAAGTAGTTATCCCCATCGAAGTCCAGTTAGCCTCCTATCGTGTGGCCATCCACACCGGCCTTGCAGGCCCTGACGAAGACGAGTACCAGAGAAGGCTAGAAGAGCTTGCCGACCTAGAAGGCAAGCGACTCGAAGCCTACAAACACTTGCAAGCATATCAAGCTCGCATGGTCCGGGCCTACGATAAGCTCGTCAAATAGCGAGCTTTCAAGCAAGGCGACCTCGTCATGATCAAGGAAAAAGAGGTCATGGCAGGGCGCTCCAGTGGAAAACTATAGCCAAATTGGCGAGGTCCGTACATCATCCAGAATGTCTATGAGAGTGGGGCCTACACGGTTGTTGATCACAAAGGACACAGGCCGTTCCCGCCTCTCAACGACAAACACATGAAGCTATATTATGCACCAGAGCATGAGTTCGCGCGCCAACCAGACTAAGGTGCACATCCCAGCTACTACCAATAAGGTCGGTCCTCCCCCGTGGAGGATCCCACCGGCCAGTCCTCCCAGTCTTCAATTCCCAGTCAACCTGCCAGCTCAGCTTCTCGGAACCGCCGCCAGGCATCCGCGGGGACCGATCTCCTGCCCTCATTCCCGTCACCACGGGGGCACGGGCACTTCTGCACCAGCACCAGTCTAGCCATCATGCTCACAGGTAAGTCAAATAAAAATAATAATACAAAAAAAGAGAGATAATGGGGTTAAAAATAGAGATGCCTCGGTAGACCCAATCATCCTCACCACAATAGGGTGGTGTGGACGCACTTTTTATTTAATAATCGTTGTTTATTTGTTTATTGACGTTTATTAAGTGCGTGGGCGTGCCAGTCACAAATGTGACGATTTGTTGTGCGCTCGATCTGACTAATCAGACGATTGTGTGGTTCGTGTCGGGACTGAAACCCGCCGCGCCATAAAGGTCACGGCGTTATTTACATCCCCTCGGAGAGGGGAACACCCTTGATTAATCGCTGGGAAAAGGGGCCTCATGGTCGGAAAATTAGTTACGTGAAAAGTCTATTAAGAAACATTGAAATCCCCGTGCGAGGGTGAGAAGAAAGCATTCGAGATGATGTCGGTCGTGTGTTGACCATTTGATGTTCAGACGAGTGCCCGGCTTGTGAATCGCGTAATCGTCACGAGAAAACCGGAGCATATGTATGTCGGGGGTACGGCAAGTTTATTGTTCAAAGGGACAGGAGACATTCGGTTGAATCCTGGTTAGAGTGGTCAGAAATCAGCGAGTTTATTGGCCCGGTGCGAGATCGAGTCAGGACCATTTCGGGGGCGCCTCCCGCGGTCCAAACGAGACTTGCGTGGGCATCATTAATATTTCCGGTGCCGAAGGGCAGCAGGGAAAGTGTCCCGGGACTATATTCCAAAACAAAGATGTGTACAGAGATAGCCAGCTGTAGGCCTACGATGTGGGTCAGGTGATGACCATGGTTGGGGGCGAACCCAAGGTCCAAACGCGACTCACGAAGGTCTTATTGATATTCCCACACGTGTGGTTGGGGGAAGACGAGAGCCGTCTTGTTCCATTCATATTTTGTTGGTCATTCATGGACCATTTTATGTTCGGACAAAGATCCGTATAGAAAACAAGACGGTGACGGAAGCGAATCCGTGCAAATGTCTACCGTGAGTACGGCAGGTTTAATGCAAGCGCGGGATTAGATCCCGGCATATATATGTCGGTCACTAACGGACCATTCATTATTCAGACGGAAGTCCGTATTAGTAGCGTCAAGGACAATGATAAAACCGTACAGATGTTTGCCGTAGATGCGGCAAGTTTAATGTGGGTGCGGGATCGGATCCCGATGAAGATGGGTCAAGCTGATGATCTATTGGCCCAAGGTGGTTGCGGACTATGGCCATATCGGGGCTTCTAAGGACCACGTCTGATGCCATGGGGCGCCATTACTTTCCTCTTCACGCATAGTCTTGGGAAACGAAGGTTCCAAGGTATACGTGCATGTCGGTCACGGTCGGACCATTCATTGTTCGGACGCGAGTCCACGTTTGAAGCATCAAAGATGATGATAAAACCGTGCAAATGTCTGACGTAGACACGACAAGTTTAATGTAGGGTTGCGGGATTAGATCCCGGGAGAAGCGGGTCGAGTTAACGAACTATTGGCCCGAGATGTGTTCGGATCATGACCATGTCGGAGGCTCCGAGGTCCACGTTCGATACCACAAGGCATCATTGATTTTCTCTTTGCACCCAGTCGAGGGTGTGAATTGTTAAGTGTGAAGCCCGAACTCGCCAACGTGCGCCCTCGCACGCAGATCGACCTTGCGAGGGTTTCCGGGGGCAACGCCCCTGGAACAAAAATTTTAATTATGGGGGGGGGTTATGCTATTGTCGAGAGAAACAAATAAAAGGGCTAAACCGGCGCGGCCAAGGGCACGCCGTTTCAATGTTCAATGGGGAGATTGGCGTGCGCCGGATATGGAGGGCAAGGGAGAGGGCGCGCCGTTTTATCGTTTAGAGAAGAGATGGGGGGATTTTGCGAGGAGGGTTGAAGCGGCGCGGTGAGCAATGGCCGCGCCGTTTTAACTCGCGTCGGGATAGCTATATGGAGGTTTTTTTGAAGCTCTATTTACTGCGTTTTCTTTTCCTTTCACCCGTAGGTTGATTCAAGGTTTGATTTGCTTATTCTGTTGATAGATCAAGCTGGTAATGAGGAGGTTTTAAGAGCTTTAACCATTTTAATCGTTTATTATGATGAAACAGCATGAACATCTAAGTGTTTTGTTCAGATAGTTTGCTCACAGAGGCCTCAGTTTATTCCTCCTTAATTCAACTCGTTCACCAGTTGTTGGGCGTTCTTAGCCTTGGCAAAAAAATGGGCAGCACCTCCCCTACACCGGGACTTTCTAGAGATAAAGGAAAGCCACCACTCGGATTGCTCCGGGGTAGACTCTCAAAAATCGGAGTAGCCTCACGACGGTCCGAACCCAGATGTGAGTATGGAACGTTCGAGGGCCAGCCTACAAGAACGACCACAGCTCACGGGTGAGGAACTTTCCAAACGGGACAAGTGTTTGCCACAAGGGCCATGAATGTTCACCTTTCTGACGGGTTCCTCCGAAGGCTGTGCTACGTAGAAGCAAGCTTCGAAGGGCCCTAGGTGAGCAGAAAACAGAGAGAGGGAGAGGGAAGCAGAAGAACACCGCCCATGCCCACAAAGAAAGCATTATTTTTATTCATCCCCAAGGAAAAAGGGGGGGGGGGGGGGAAGAAATACAGGAGGGGAGATCTACCCAAAGCAAGGAAAACACATCAAAGAAAGAGGAAATAAATACATCGGTGGGGGAGGGGGAACGGGGCACCAGCTCCTCCCCCTCCGAGCTCACCTCTCTCTTTCACGCTCAATCTCTCTTTTTTCTTCACCTAGCAGGCGCAGGGACGGGGCTTCTTCTCTCTTTTCCTTCTTTCTTCAATGGCCAGCCAGGGGGGGTTCCAGCTTCTTTTCTCTTTTCAATCGCCCATTGGGGCATGCCTTTTATAGAACGGACAGTGGGGGAGAGGATTCCCTCCACCCCTGCCTTGTTCGCAACAACGTTGTTGTTGTGTTGGATGCTGCTGATTCGTGTCGTACGCTGCTGCTCGTCCAAGGATGGGATATTCACAGATTTTTCGTGTGATCTGCTGCTATTGCTGCCACCGTCGATGCATGCCTTCGCCACTGTGCTGTCAATCGGATGTGGAAACACGGCTTCAGAGCATTGAATGCCCATGGAGATAGGGATTCAGAGCATTGAATGCCCCCCTAGGCACCAGGTTGATGCGAAAATAGGGTATCGGCTGGCGGAAGGGATGGCTTGTTTGCGCGCCGGGGAAGTGCTTCAGAGAATAGAATGAGGGGTTAAAACGACGCCATATTCAAAGGGGCGCCGTTTTAAGCATTCAAAGGGGATGCCCTTTTGCGTGCCGTATAGCCAAAAAGAAAAGGGGCGCGCCGTTTTAAGGCGTGCCGTTTTAAGGCCCTTTCGTGCCTTTTTAAGCACTAAACTGATTCTTCTCGAAGTCGCGACCGTTTATATGAATGTCGGCATTCCCAGAATGTTCCGGTTGCAATGTATGGCCTCTGCAATATTCCGTTTGTAGCCTCTGGGACTCAGTCCCAGATTCTGCGTAACTTTCTGTGCATGCCGAGATTGTGCCGGAGTTCCCGACTTCTCTCTGATTTAGCTCTTGGCATGGCCGGTCGGAGCATTGTAGCTGTATCTTCTGCCTGGGGGGCTTCCTTAGCAGGTAGTGGACCACCAAGCGAGTTCTCGTCCTGATCGGGCGAGGCATGAGGTTTGTTCGGCATTTCCATCTTCGGCTTGCTCTCGAATGTCGAGACGTGCATGCCGTATGATCCTCATCGACATTTTTTGGCGTCCACAGGTGGCTGGGGGCAAAAAGGCCAGTGACCCAGCTGAGGTGAAAACCCGAGAGGGCGCCTCAGGCAAAATCAGGAAACCCCTCGACGTGAAAACCCGCAAGGGCGCGTCGGAAAAAGCTAAAGGGGGTCGACTCTAGCGAAAACCCGAAAGGGCGGTAGAGCCGATAACGAGAAAATCTTCTTTCCCTACCAGTCAACACGGCCTTCCACCTGTTCCTTGGCGGGCCGTTAGTCTCACCCAAGACCAGTCTCTAATACGCTTGCATTGCTGCAGCGCAAGCCCTTCAATCTCCAGTCAACCTTGCATTATTCCTACTCAACTCGGCCAACCTTTGGCCCTCACCTCAACGTCACAGTTCAACCAGTCCATGTGACAGACAAACTTCAAGTCACCGTCTCGATAAACTTACATCCCAATATATTCCCCAGATATCTATCATCCTCTACCCCTACATCCCACATATCCAGCAAATCTAGAGCCCTCTAGTTCAGTACAATCCTAGTTTCCCCCGTACAATCCCAGATCCACTAGTTATAACTCCAGTTATACCTTGCCGTGGCAAAGTGGCCCTTCGTCACCATGGCTTAAGGATTTCTAAAAACCCTTATGAATGGTCAAACAACATTCGGCTATCCTCACCTTCCAGTCTCAGGTTGCGTCCCCTGACAGCAACATGTTATGGACGGCAGTCTCAAAATATATATATATATATAAATGGGGTTAAAAATAGAGATACCCCGGCGGCCTCAGTTAACTCTCTCTACGAGATGACTGGGGGCAAAAATTGCCACCAACCCAGCTGAGGTGAAAACTCGAAAGGGCGCCTCAGCAAAATTGGGTAACTCCTCGATGTAAAAACCCACAAGGGCGCACCGGAAAAAGCTAAAGGGGGCCAGCTCTGGCGAAAACCCGCAAGGGCGGTAGAGCTGGTAAAGGGAAGAAAAAAAACTCTCTCCCTCACCACTTTTCACTTACAAAGCCATCGGCCATGAGACGTCCCGATGGCGAGTGCAACATCACTCCATGACAATGGTGGCCTCTACACCCCCGAGGGTCGGCCATCGCCAGCTTTCAATTCCAGTCTTCGGCTACAACGCATCCGCAGGCTAGCCGCCAGCTTCTAGTTTTGGCTACAACGCCTTCACAGGCTTGCCGCCAGTCTCCAGCTTCTAGCTTCGGCTACAACGCCTTTATAGGCCAGCCGCCAGTCTCCAGCTCCCAGCTTCGGCTACAACACCTTCACAGGCCAGCCGCCAGTCCCCAGCTTCCAGTTTTGGCTACAACGCCTTCACAGGCCAGCCGCCAGCCTTCAACTCCAGCTTCGGCTACAACACCTTCATAGGCCAGCCTCCAGTCTCCAGCTCCCAGCTTCGGCTACAACACCTTCACAGGCCAGCCACCAGTCCCCAGCTTCCAGTTTCGGCTACAATACCTTCACATGCCAGCAACCAGCCTTCAACTCCAGTTTCGGCTACAACGCCTTCATAGGCCAGCCGCCAGCCTCCAGTCCCAGTACCCCGGCTATAACGCCCTTACAGGCCAGCCACCAATTTCTATCTCCAGTCACTGGCTATAACGCCCTTACGGGCCAACCGCCAGCTCCCAGTACCAGTTTCGGTCGTAATTCCTCTACGGGTGGACCACTTAATCCCAGTCTCGCTCGTGGCCCCTGGCTGTGATGCCCTTTCGGGCCATCCGACTAGCCCAGTCCCAGTTTCCCAAGTCCAAAAGAGCTACATGACCGGTTAACAACATGCAAACAACCAGCATCCAGTACCCAGTACCCAATATCCAGTCACACTACTTTCCTCACCCAGCCTTTTACCTCACAAACAACAACACAAAAAAATACGAATTTGTCATTGATACTCTATAATAGGGAGCCCAAGACATGCCCTTGGGGTAAAACAAGTACACTATCAGGATAACAAAAAGGGAGAGGGAAGTGATACGATCACGGCCTAGCCTTGCTCCCCTCCAGCTCCGCCAAGCGGGACTCCGCAGCCGCGAGCTCCTCCTCCAAGGTCGACGCAAGCTGAACGCTGGCCTTGGCTCCAGCTCCGACAGTCCGCAACTCAGCTCTTGCAAGCTCTATAGCTTGCCGCTGCTCCTCCAAGGCCTTCTGTAGGGCCTCCGCTCTACTGGTCGCCTCGCTCAGCAACCTGGCACGGTCCTGAGCAAGAGACACGGCCGCGTCGACAAGCCTCCACTGCTCGGTCACAGCGACCGTAAGCTGAACACGCTGCTCCCGTACCTCCCGGATGGCCGCTAGCCACTGTGCCTACTGATCCTGAGCCTCTCAAAGCCGCAGGTACTCCGCCCAGATGCCGGCCAAGCCAGACATCCAGGGCCAGCGAGGGAAGCCAAGGCCATGGTAGCCGCACGTGCACTCCCTCAACCGGTGCCGAAGCTCCTCCGGGGAAGGTAGAGGGTCACCCCCTACATAGCCCCGGGCTTGCTGCAGTGAGGCTGCACCTACAGTGGCATCTAGCAGCGGCTCCGGTGGGGAAACAGATGTAGGCCACTCAACCTCCAGCCCGAGAGAGGAGTGACCCACCCCAGCTAGCACACCGGAAGGACCTGCACAACCCCATCAAACACAAAATGGGTCAACACTATTCAGGACTTCCCGTCGATAAGACAAGGTGAAAAACCTGAGAAAGGCCCTGACCCTCACCTGGTGTAGCTCCTGCGGCGCCCGCGACTTCCCTGCTTGAGGTCGGTGAAGGTAACCTCTCCTCCACCCCAGTAGTGTCCTCTACTGGAGTCGGAGAGGGTAGAGACTCCCTTGCAACCCGGTCCTCCCCAATGGCCATTAGGGTGACGGAAGGTTCCTCCTGACCCTCCTCAGCGGGAGCCGGCTCATGCTCTTCCTCAGTCTCCAGTCCTGGACACAACACAAAAGCTTCAGTACTCTGCCATAAACTCCGTATCAAAGCTAATGTGGAGACAAGGAGAAGCCGCATATACCTTCTAGCGCCGCCTCCATCTCGACATACCCGGCAGAAGAGGCCTCAGAGGAAGAAGAAGAACTCGAGCTCGAGCTCGAGCTCTCGTCAGTCTCCATCATGGCGCTGCCGCCCTTTGAGGAACCAGATGAGCTCTCTGATGAATCCCTAGCCGTGGGCAAATTAGGGGCACCTGTACATTAAGAAGCCAGATTAGGCTATCATCAAGTTCAGCCTTGCATAAAGGTAGCTCCCTAGTTAAAGATGCTAGGGAAGAAGCTCACCGGTCGGGGCATCTCCGTTAGAAACCCCCTCAATATCAACGAGCTCCTCGTCACCCTCAGCAGTAGCTATGACGGAGGCTCGTCTCCTGATAGCCGGTCTGTGTCTCGAGGAAGCTCTCCTTCCTCCAGGGGGGAAGAGGTACCTGCAATCCGTCCCAGTCAAGGCTCAGCACGGGCAGGAAAGTCAAATAATCCACCCTGAAACAATCAAGTGCTCAGTTACATACCTGACGGTCCCACACTGGAGGACTCCACCAGCCCCACCGTACAGGCCTGACACTATAGTCGACAAAGGTGGGAGAGGCACCCTCATCAGCAACGGCGGTGGTCTACCCAATGGGTCCTCAATGGTGGCTGAGGGCACAAAGGTCACCGGTCCCGGCTCATCTCCAAAAGATGGTGGGGCCCCCAGTGGGCCGGCATCGCCAATTCCTGGATCATCTCCAGGGTCACCGCCGCGTCCTCACCTGCCAAACCAGCAACACGAGTCAAGTCAATAATTTTTACTTGCAAAAAAGGAGCTCGACAACAACAAGAAGATCCCCTCAACGGCAGTCGGACACTCACCCTGACGACTGCTGGCCACCGTACACCCTGGCTCGTTGGCCTGGCCAGGCGCTTCACCCTGTGTCTCAGCAGGGGCCTCGGCCCCTGGTGCCTCTGCCCCCCCCTGCATAATCCGGAAAGTCACAACAAATAACAAGAGGCAAACCGAAGCTGCGGCATACGCCCAAGGTTCGAAACGCTCACCTGCACGGGCTCCTCTCGTAGCGGTCCACGACTCGAAGTCGGGGAAGTCCTCTATATTGGGGAAAGGTTCGCTCATCAGCCGCGTAAGCTCTTCCATGTCAACCTCCCCTCTAGCTCCCTTTTTACGTGGGGGATCTGCCTCTCGAGGAGGCGAAAAGGTCACCTCCACACCAGCCGCCAGCAGAGCTACGATAGATAGACGAGTCCAACAAAATAGGATTAGTCAATCATCTTGGCTAAACCAGAAAAAAAAAACAAAGGGGTTGGGGCGACACTCACTCAAGGCCGTCTCCTCCTCCACTCGCTCTCCAGTCTCGGGTCCCTCAGATGACCCACCAGTTTCAACCGCGGCATCCGCCACACGGGGGTGCTTCCTCCGCGACCCCAGACTTGCGTCTCCATTCCTTGAGGACGTTCCCGTGGAGGGCTGGTCCTCCTCTGCCACAGGATCTTCTGACAAACACAGCAATATACAACATCTCAGTTCTGGAGCCAAGAATTACATAATGAAAGAAAGAGAACAGACCAAGGGAGGAAAGCCTAACCTGAAGCCCCAAACGGGGTCAAGGGTAGGGGCACTAGTTGCTCCATCCCTATCGCCAAGGCTCGGGCCGCCATCGTCACGGCCTCCCGAATGTCCCGTGGGGTGCGGGCGCACTCAATCTGGGACACAAACTCCACGGGTCCAGCTGACCCAACTGCATGGGCGATGTGTCGCCTCCAGTCATCGACTGCTGTATTGGCAAAGCTCCCGTGTGGGAGCTCCCGGTCCAGCGACCCTCTACCCCGGATGCCATAATCCACCAGGAACTGAGTCCACCAAGCCCTAGGTTCCCTCGGTCGAGACACCTTCGCTCCGATCACAGTCGCTGATGCCCGTCCCAAGGGCTTTAGTGCCCCTCCGTTGCTTCGGCTCCTAGAAGATGAACCTCGGCCACTCCGGGGCCACTGCGCCGCAATCCGCTCGACCTCTCGGCGGATCCGAGCAACACGGGTCCTCAAGTACCCCTCGTCTAGTGCAATGGGAGACTGATCCTCCCTCAGCAGACGAATCTCCTCCGCCTTCCTAATCGCGGAAGCCTTCTATCGGTAGAGGTGACTGTGCCCGAACCACCACCGGGAGTAGTGCACGTCGAATAGTCCCCGACGACCCTGCTCCGGCATCGGAAGTCGCTCCAGCTCCCGACGGTAGTAGAAATCCCACCAGGCCACTGCAAGAAGGCAGGTGTCCTTGCCCTTATACTGTCTGCCCGTAAGATGGAACTCCCTGTTCGGCAGAATTCCCTGGTTGTACCCGAAGTTTCTGGCAAAGCGATGTGGGTAGTACGGCTCCCGGAAGCTCATCACCGACCGGTGCAATGCCAACACGGCTGCTCGAGTGCTTAATAACCACTCAGTCCGTGGTCTCGTATCAGTAGTCCCCTGTATGGGACGAGCGCTGGCCGCCCCTCCACCTGAAGCCCCTAGAAAGAGGCCGAGGTCCCTCGCTGCACTGTCGAAGGGCAGTCCCTCCTCGCCCTAGGCGGGCAGGTAACAAAGGGCCCTCCTGGCCCCCTCGAACTGCTCCTCTGCGTCTCCATCCGGTTGCTCAGTGAAGCTGAACAAAAGTGGTGCTGTCGGGTTCGCCATAGTACCTCGCATCACCAGTCCCGGGAAAAGCAACCCGGCCCACACACTAAGGTAGTGGGTCGGTAGAAGTATACTCCTCTCCCTCGGCACTGAGTGTGCCGCCAGAACTCCAAGCCCCTAGTAAATGTTGGCCAGTGCAGCGGGAGCTAGAGCCAACTACCTCCTCTCAGCCAACAAGCAAGCCGGCCACAACAACTCGGCTCTCAACAGTCTGTCCTCTCTGTGAGGAACTATGAAGGTCGCCAACCAATATGCTAAATATGCTGCAAGATATGTCACATCTGGCAGACGATGGGGATTCCACCCCTCCCGTGGCACATATACATATCTGGAGTACGTCCGAAAGCGTAGCTTCACCTCCGTGTACTCCTCCTAGGGAGTTTGATCCCTGGAAAACTCCTAGTAAAAGCAGAACGGCCCATTGTAGAAGTGACGGGCCCAAACATTCAGTGGAACCCAGGGAGTCTGAGCAGCTCTCTCTCTCCCTGCCAGAGCCAAATCTCTCCAAGTCTTTATCAGATACCGGTAACTGTAAGGCACTCGGTATCTCCCCAGTCCGTCAGTGTGACTGCGGTGGAGGTCATCTAGCACCACCTCCTCATATCCCTTGCCGACAACCGGCAAGCCTGAGATCCGGAACAAAGTCCACAAGTCGAGACTGGTCTCCCCCTCTGCTGTCGCCACCATGTTCCAACGACGGTTGAAACGCTCCAGCAAGCCCTACAGTAATCTAGTATAGCACGGGTACACGTACAGGCGGCAGTCACCGCGTACCTAATCCCAGCTCGATCCAGCAATACCCGGTAATGGTGGACAATTCCCATCAACCACTCTGTGGCACCCTGAGATAGTAATGCGACAAGATCACTATCCAGCGGCCGTACCAACTAGTGACGGTCTGCCGCATGATCCCATTCAGAATATTGTGGTCATCATAGCCCTCTCCAGCATACTGCACACCAGCGGGCTCCAACACCAATCCAGCAATCCCCTCTGTCTCTGTGCGATGGTGGCCATGCAGATCCCAGCTAGCAGGGCCAATCGGCCCGACCCTGACCCCAGACTGCTCCACCATGCCGAAGAACCCCAGGTACTCGATGCTGGGAAACTGGCGCTGCCTCCAGTAGTCCTCTGAAAAGCTCGGTAGCTGTAGAAAGCGGTGTCAAGCAGGATGTCCCTGCCGATCAGAATGGCCCTCTCAAGCCGGTGGCAAGATCTCAGAATCTGCGAGTCACCCTCCTCCGCGCCAAGAGGGACATAGCTGCGGATGAACTCGAGCAGGTGGCGATCAAGGGGGAACTCCAATGGATAGCCCCCGCTCCAGTCATAACTGTATAAGTTGCCCGCCTCTAGAATTTGGGCCACCTCCACGGCCCCTGTTCCAGCTGTCCGCTCACCAATCGACCCTCCGCCACGATCAGATGGCCCCGGTCCAACTACTCTATACCAGCCACGGTGATCATAGGTGCATCTAAAAGATGCATCAGTCGATCAGTCCGCTACACCCAATGATCCTCCTCCCGAGCTATCCGCCTCGGGACCCGCCCATCTTTGCCAAAGCGTGCCATAGCTGCAAGGCAAGGCACCCAGAAAAAGAGTCAGCATATCAGAAAATTCATATGTGCAACACAGCAAAATAAAGACATATGAAGCGTCAAAATACAAATACAACAACTCAGAAAGAGGATCTCACGGGCCGTACGCCCTCATCCCCGCCTCCGACGCAAGCCCCGTGGGGGCCATTTGTTGTACCCAAACTATTTCCCAGCCAAAACGACAAGGAATAAGGGTTCGGGTATTTCCCCTAACACCTTCAAGGCACGGGCGACCTAGCTCTTTCTACAACCCTAAAGGTCCCCACAAGGGTCCCGATCAACTTGCCGTGACGCGCGGTGGCACAAACAAGTGTTCGGGGTCAATCCCGGCCACTCTCATATGGGCTTTGCCCGCGTCCTATATGGCCGCCCGGGATCACCCGAGGGTGCCCCAACGTTAATCCATGCCACGTGGCATCCAGCAAAAGAGTCGCGGGCCCACTCCAAGACTCTTCATTCAAGCCTCCAAGGTCAAAGGGAGGCCCGAGCAAGTCAACTACAGGCTTTGGAGGCCCGTAGCATGTACGTACAGCTCATACAAGTGTGTTCGGCATTTTTCGAACACCTTGTGGGCGCGTATATTTCAACCCTACTATACAAGATCACGGGCCAGCCCGTGGTTCCAGTACACCAGTTGGGTCCTACAACGACCCCCCAGTAAGTCGGGGCCACCCCCGACCCTCAGACACGTGGCAACCAGTCACTCAACTTAGCTCTCGGGCCAACCCGAGGCTACCCTGTCAACCTGCCATTCGACATGGCACGTAACACGAGGCAAGACCCATGGGTCCCAAAATGCCTCCTTCCAACCCGTACGGACTTCTACCCTTGGCCCTAGGCCAAATCCAAGGCCCGTCGGCCACTTACGTGGCTTGTTCGGCAACCCGGGGTGTGTCGGGTATTTGCCCGAACACCTTGCGAGCGCTACTCCGACTCAAAGAACAACGGCCCCACGGGCCCATGTCAGCCTTCCGAAGGTCATAGTGCATCAAAGGGCATCCCCATGCAACACAAGAAGACCCCCGGGGGCCATCCCCCGGGGTTACGGCCAGCCTGGGGCCAATTCACCCCAGGGCGTGGCCGCGCCCCCGGGGAGGGCGAACTCCCGGGGGGGCCGTGCCCTCTCTCCAGCTCGGTGGTCCCACGACCCCACTCAGCCCCGGTTCGCTCAATTACGGTCCTACGATGCGATTCGTGTGCCATACCAGTTCAAGGGGTCAAAGCGCGGACGTGGAAGCGCAAAGTGACAGCACGACGGGCTCATCCTCGAGTCAACGCGCACAAGTCTCCACAAGCTGCCATGTAGCCTTCACCCACTTGTCCTTCGCCAAATTGGGAAGAAAAAAAACCCCAAAAATGGAATTTTATAGGGTGGGGACCAGCCGCCCCTCTCTCTCCTTGCGAACCTGCCTAAACCCCCATTCAACCAAAAAAAAATATTTTTTTCAAAAAGGAAAAAAACCTAGCCTGCCTAAACCCTTGGCGGTTTAGGGGGACCAGCCAGGGCCCCCTGGCTGGTCCGCCTAAACCCCCATCCGAGGGGGGTTTACGCGGACCAGCCAGGGCCCCCTGGCTGGTCCGCGTAAACCTCTTTCCCTCCTCTCTCTCAGTCCGTAACCCAGTGCCCTATTCCATTGGGTTTACGCGGACCAGCTCAGGGGGGTGAGCTGGTCCGCGTAAACCCCCTTGTGACCCTTCACCTTCCCTATAAAAACCCCCCTAGGGGGCAAGGCAAAAAAAAAAGGAGGCATCTCCAAAGGATTCAAGGCAATTCAAGCGCTTTGAATCCAAGCAACGAGCTAAGGAGAATTGTGTGTGGGTGACTTGTTCGGCGGTCTGCTACGCCGGGGGTATGTCGTTCACACTCCCCCCACGCCGTATGTAGCCGTCACACACGAGTCAACACCCACCGTATGTGAGACATTGTGATATGGGTGGACGTCCCCTCATGCCGGGATTTCCCCTCGCACGCTCGTCGGTCACAACCACACGCGTGCCATGACGCCAAGCTCATTCACAGTTACGAGGCCATGTTCGACCACTCGACTCGAGTCGTGACCGGCCCTTGCCCAGATACGGGATCGACGTATCCCCCAGTTATCCAGTCATAGGCCCCCCATTCGGCACCATGGCTATGGCCCTCGCCACGGGAGGACCCCTCTGTAAAACGCACATATGTGCATCCATCACGCATCGACCCGGGGATCGACCTACACGTCAGAATTATCCCGCAGCATGCGCCAGTTGTACTTTGGCCTTCACGGCTCTCCTGTAAAGAAATATACATCTCAGCACAACATTACCGATTGGACGAGCGCTCTCACACCCGCGTCCCGGCCTTCAACCTTCTATCCACATTCCTCGGCATCCGTGCCTAACACTCCAACCCCAGTAAACACCCCTCGGTCCAACATGCACCCCTAGCTGTTGAATGCCCCCAGCCCTCCACCCATGGCTTCAGACATACATACAGACTTCTCTTCCGCATGGGACGAAGGTATTTGGATTCAATCCGATGTAAATAAACATCGGTTGCTTGCGTCCGGTGGGGAAACACGTCATGTACACGATTCCTGCAATTGCCTACGCACTCGCACCCATGGAACCTCTTCTCTCCACGTGTCGCCCGATCGCCCGAGCCCACGTGCCGCGCCCTGGTGGCGCTTCCCCGGTCAAACCTTGGTTCCATGAGTGATTGTCGAGAGATCAACTGGCACGCCCGCATCTTGTCTGGTTAACCTTTATCCCGACACTTCCGTGCCATTCGACCCTTTTCGACTTTCCGTGAAAGGAGAGTGCCCGATACCGCAGTGAGAGGCATGCACCCGTAAGGAGGATACCCGAGATACATCAAACTCCCGTATTTTTCTTCCCCATTGTATTCCTTCCCTTACCCCGGTTAATCGGCATAAAAACCCGTGCAACAAACACATCCCAGACTGTTGATCCACAGCTTTGGAGAATACGTCCCAGACTATTGAGCTTCACAGCTTGCTAACTGAGGATCACACCTCACTGAGCACCACAGCTTGCTGACCGCTGATTCACAGCTTACGAATGATGTCAAAAACAAACGGGATAACCAAAATGACAATGAAAAGAAACAATATAGCTCACTACGGAGCAAATTGACTCTAGATCTGATCCAGGAGTCAAGACAACAACATTTCCACTCAGACTCTCTTCTCACTCAAACGATCTTCACCATCTTATGACACTCTGTTTTTCTCTCTATACTTTACATCAGGCTCTTTCTCTCGATCTTCTCTCTGACTCTTCTCTCCAGACTCTAACTCTTCTCAGCTCTCTCTTCTCAGCCTCTCTGAACACTTCTGCTCTTCTGCTTCTTGTATTCTCTTTCTATGCATCTTCATCATCTCTCTCATCTGAGAGATCCCCTTTTATAGGCGCTGGCTGAGCCAGGTGGTCCCGTGAGCTTTCTAAATTTTGGGCACGTGGAGGACACACTCCCGCTCACTAGAATTATCCAGCACTCATACTTCAATGGGCCACGTGTCAGGAGTGAGGTTGTGATGATTCACGTGGCAGAATATCAGTTCTGCTCCTACCTTGGATCACATGCCTTTAATCTGGTTCTTTAAGTTTGATGCGGGATGGGACGCGACTCAACGCCAATTTGACTGCGAACCTTGGACTCTAGGCAAACTCACGACTCGTCCCTCGAGAGGGAAGCGTGCGGACGTGCGCGGTTGAGAAACTGACAATGAGTCAAGGGTGGTCAACTCTCTTTTGTGCCCGGATCGGGTCACGGGACGGGTTTCGCTCTCTCTCGCAACGGTGATTAAAATTATTCAACGAGCTAGATTAACCTATCACATGCAAGCAGTGCCATATAGAAATATATACGAGTAAAGCAAATGTCAAAGAGGGAGCGGAAATGATACCTCCACGCTCCGGGCATGGGGAAGGTGACCCCGGCCAAGACTCGTACTCCCAGTACAAATAATTAACAATAATTACAGAAATGATTTTATTGCCCACTCCATGCAGGTAGGTAAAGGGCTACAGTGGGACCCGGGAGTAGCGAACTTGGCTTGACAGACAGCAAGCCGGAAGGGCTTTTTGGCCGGAGGCGGGCTGTTGGTCCGACTCGGTACTGTTCCAACTCGTTGGACAGCAAGTGAACTTGGCTGCTGGGACGGTGGCTTCCGGGCATCTCCTTGCTGCGACGGCTGGCTAGGACGATGCTGGGGGGTCCTTGGTTGATCCTCGGGAGCCGCGGTAGCTGGATCAGAGCCGAGGATTTATGGGAGGATTAACTCCCAACTCTGTTCTGTAGTCCTGTATCGGGAGAGATCTGCGTGACCCGGCGAAAAGAATTGTTGCGCCCTGATCCAGAGGCGGATCGAGGCAAGATAAGCACTGTTGGAAATAGGACTTGAAGGGCTACAACATATATTTATTTCACAACCATCCAGTAAACGGATTGGAAATGAAAAACTCTGTGGTTTGTTGTTGCTTCTGGCTTGGAATCCAGGTCACACAGTACAGAATAGGGTCTGTCTGAAAATGAATTTTGACCCAAAGGAAAATGGTTTATCTGGTCTCATAGAATTTTATGGGTGGAAATGGGGAATGTGAGGATGACACATAAATATTTTGGGATTTTTTTGGAGATGGCTAAGGGGACGGGAAAAATATAACAATGGGCTACTATCCCGCAGATCTGCTGATTGGCAGACTGTCAGGGGTGGAACTAAATGACTGGGAAAAATAGCAAACGGTTGCGGATTGGCATGAAATTTAAACTGGGGATGGCTAACAAGGAGGGGAATGATCTCTCAAAATTTCAAGATCATCAGATACACGGATTGGGAGTTCCAACCTTTTCTTTGAGCTTTTGTCCTGGATCTCAGAATCCTGGACAGCACTTCAAAGAACGGGCTATGGCGGCTCGACGGCGGCAGGAACGGAGCGGCGGCGGCGGTGGCTGGATGTCGCATCCAGCAGAGGTGATAGAGGTGGTAATTACTCCAGAATCAAGGCTTCACACCTTGGAGAATGCAACAATCACAGCTGCTAGGAAGAGGAGGAGAGAGGGGCACCCAATGCTCTTGGGGAATTTTCTGATTTCTTCTCATTAATTCTCCAAATTATGGAAATACAAAGATTATATAGCAATGGATGAAAGACCTAAACTAACCTCAGATCTAGGGTTAGGGAGGGGCACTTAGGGGATAGGAGATTAATCTCCCATGTGGTCAAATTACAAAAATAAAAAAAAATAATAAAGGTGGGGGGCACCCATGGCAAGTGGGCAATTGACATTTTCCTATCTTGTCTCCTTGGTCCAAGTCCAACTTGGACCATGGACCACCCCTAGGGGCTCTAGGAACTAGGTGGCCCAATGGGAGAAAGGATGGGGGACCCCGCTGGACCTACTGGATTTTTACAAAGAAACTGAAAGACTTCTAAGGACTAACACATTGGATTATACTTGTCATACAATTGTAAACCCAATTAACCCAAGGATATAAATGCAAATAAAAAATGTTAGTGGTCTTTCTCTGATGTCCCCATCAATTCTCTCCGGGTGAGAGAAACTCGACCCCGTCGAGTAAGGGGTGCAACTGTTCACGTGGCTCATGTGGATCCGTCACTGTACCTGGTAGCGCGGAGGTACACTCCACTCCTAGTAATCGTCACCTGCTCATCCCGTATATGTTATATATGCTCACGATGTTGTGGGAATGAGGCTTGTGGTGGACACTCCGGGGTGGGGTCACTCTCAAAGGAAGGAGACGGCTCAATGACTCACTAGGAATCACCACTGGGTCCCTTTATATGACTAGATCTGAGACATTGTGGTGGAGCTAATCCCAAATTCCGACAAGTCTACAACGTACGCATGAGATTCGACTTGCATCACACTCGAAAAAGACTGACGCCACGAGCGTGCATTAGACCGACTCGACTCAACGTCTGCAGAATCCCAACATACAAATATATGTATAGACTCCTGACAAACTGAACAAATAAAGAAAAACACAAACTCTCACAAGACCCTAGACAAACCTACTGTTAGTCCAACCCATACATATGCAATGGTGGACCAGGACATCCGAATGTGGATTTATGGTGCACCGGACCTCGGTCAACTTGGGAGCACTCTAGACATCCTAAAGTGAACCAATCATGCACTTTCGGCCCTTTGGATTTGGGAGGTTTGGGTGGGATAGGAGAGTCGAATTCTCCTTCTTCCGTACCCCAATGAACAGGCTCCTTGTGGAGTGTAGGTGGACTGGCATGTGGGGTAGAGGTGTGATGGTGAACTTCTTTGAAGAAGTGTAGTAGAGATGGTGGGTCAAGATGTTCACTACGGAAAGGATCGAAGGGATCAAAGAATGTATGACCCCTAGAGATGGGTTGCCTCTTGACATGGTCCCATGTTTGAAATTCTTGAAGGTGGAAATGATCACCTTCATTCAATGTGGTAGGTGGGACGATGATCATACAGAGAAGATATGGTTCCTCCCTCGGAGTAAGTGGAATGAAGTTAGGCTCGGC
This sequence comes from Amorphophallus konjac, assembly GCA_022559845.1. Classification (NCBI taxonomy): domain Eukaryota; kingdom Viridiplantae; phylum Streptophyta; class Magnoliopsida; order Alismatales; family Araceae; genus Amorphophallus; species Amorphophallus konjac. The sequence continues at coordinate 68,429,131 of CM040117.1, forward strand.
TGGCATGAGGAGGAATAAAAGAACCTCCTTGGTGACATGACCTACGGTGCACACGGAGGTAATGGACCCTAAGGCGGGATGGGTGAAGCTACGACTTGTGGGTTGGTCGAAGTCTCGTGCCAACATATACGTCAACTTCATTTGCCTGTCTAATCCCTTGACAAGGTCTTCTAAAATATCAACATGGTGAAAAGACCAGAAAGTGGTGTGGAATGAGTTGACGGGCACTATTTGTAGTGCGGGGTCCATGGACGGGTAGAAAGAGGCTTTTGGGACCAAGCCCTTCTTGAGCCAGCTAAGTAGTGGCTCGATGATGATTAGCTTCCCCGTTAGAAGCACGGGTGGCTCGAGCTGAGGTGGCTCCGAATAAAGATCGGAAGGTGAGGGTGGTGGCAATGGAGCTCTCACGGGAGGGGAAGGGATGTCCTCTATGAGGGGGAGAGATCCTTGGGGTGGCACCGGGTTGAGACTACCGGCTACGACCTCCTTAGGCTCGGGCAGGAGTCCGTCAATCTGAGTACACTGATAGTTCACACAGAAAGTGAGCTAGAAGGGGGGATGAATAGATCACTCCCAATTCAGATATTCAAAAAACAAATTATGTAATCTGAAATGCAATGAAGAAAATCCTTCTAGACTAACCACGTAACAAACAGATAGACGAAAGCTTATCGAGAAAGAGAGTTGTGATGAAACAATGATCGAACAGTTGATGTGCCAAAGCCAATTTGAGAGATCAGACAACCAATCCAAACAGATGAGACAGAGAGCTTTTTAAGGTGGTGCGATTGTGATCCGCAATCTAAGGTTTCCTTGCACTAAGCAATCAAGAATCACCCGCTGCCTGACAGCTTGCCCCGAGGAACACTCTCTCGCTCTTCTGAAGACAAGAAGAATCACTGGTGGTCTAACCTCCCTTCCTTCGCAATCAGCAAAGGGAACCCCATGAATTGCTCCCTGCAACTCACGAACCAGAGGATCGTTCCTCTCTTCCTCCAACCACGATGGAGGGAAATCGGAGTACCTCTCCCTTCCTCCAAGTGAACTTAGAGGGTAACAAAGTAGAATTGATAAAGCTGAAAAACTCAAAGATGAAAATAAACAAAGGGAAAAAAATTGCACAAAAATAATAACAATGTAGCTTCCGTGGAAGCAGACTCTCCGACTCAAGACTGGCGATCACTCAGGCTCTTCTCTTTCTGAATTGGTTCTCTCTCTTTTTGACTTTTCTCCTGGGCTTTTCTCTCATCTCGAATGGGAGGAATTTCAGCACTGGCAGAGGCTTCAGATATTCTCTCTTTTCTTCTATTCAGCTCTACTCTCTCTCCTCTCTTCTTTTTCAGCCTTCGATCATCTTTTATAAGCAGACGATGGGCGCGTGGATATCACGTTTCCCGAACAAACTGTCACGCAGATCTGATCCTTTTAGGTTCCACGTGTCAGAATCGTGGTGCTGTAGCAGTTCATGTGGTAAGATCATTTGATCCGCTCCTTGCCTTGGATCATGTGCCATTAACCTCGTACTTTAAATTCCATGTGAGGTAGGTTGCTCAGTAGATGCTCGACCATATGACTATCCTGGCAATCAAACAGTCATAAGTGTTAGCCGTTTGAAGATATGCACAGACCTATATATATATATATATATATATATGATGCAAATATTGCACTGACCTTTGAACGCTTAAGGGAATCACACTGCACTGACCTTCTATATGCTCAAGCAAGAAGTGCACAGACCTTAGGTAGTATATCACAAAGGATGCACCGACCTTCTGTATGTACGATGAGAAATATGCACTGACCTTAGCATGCATGATAAGAAAATATGCACTGACCTTGCATGTAGATAAACAGGGTATGCATCGACCTTGTATCACACAAGGGTAAATGTGCACCGACCTTGTATCATACAAGGAAAGTGTGCACGGACCTGGTTTAGTGCAAGGCAAAAATTGCACCGACCTTCTTTATGCTTAATGCAGATGTGCACGGACCTTGTAAATACACAAGGTAAAAGTGCACTGACTTGATATGCTGTAGAACCGAGAATGCACTAACCATCTATATTCATAAGGCAGAATATGCACCGACTTTGTATGCATATGGCTAAAATTTGCACCGACCTCTGTCATGCAGGATGCGAAATATGCACCGACCTTAGTCATGCAGGCACACTTGCACCGACCTTAGTCGTGCGGGATGACAATATGCACCGACTCCAATGCACAGACTCATGAAGGCTTCAGACATGTTCTGTTTGACTTAAGGTGTTTGACTTTTGACTTTTGGTGAATGACATTTGACTTATAGTGTTTGACATCATCAAAATCACAGGGATGCAACAGTCTCTCCCTTTTTGATGATGGCAACACTATGAGCCAAACAAAATTGATGCAGTCAAAAAAAATGAGGATGATCAGTCATGCATACAATGTCACACACTAACTCCCCTGACACACTGTCTTTACACAAGACAGAACACACTAGCTCCCACTGACACTATGACTACCAACCAGAACATATCCATATCCATTTTCTCAAAACCAAACCAACCAGATCCATTCTCCCCCTTTGACATCATCAAAAGGAGTGTAGGGAGAAAATAAGGTACTACTAAGCGGGTGAGACTAGAGGCAATTAATTCACGTGGTAGAGAAATCTCATATGCAACCCTTAAAGATCCAAGTAAGGTCACTGAGATGAGCTGAAAGACCTCAAGGCTAATAAGCAGAAAGATAGAGAATGAGAGTGAAGATTATCATCGTACAGATGTAAGAATGAGGACCAAGGTGAAATAGTTATGCCAAGAGAAAGCTGTCTAAATGCTGTAGAAATCTAGTAACTGGATGCTCATCTACTGTTGAATGGTCCAAAGGTATTGAGGACGAACAATCTACAAATTTTTCAAGGGTAAAAGATTTTTTTTCTTTGCTAAGCAACGAAATAGCCATTGAGTAATTTTGGTAAATCACACATTGATATATGAGAAGACACCTTGATCAGAGGTCAGAATTCTCAGTTCCTTAGTGTGATAACCGTATTACTTCTCTTTAGAGAACAGAGTTAGCAATAGAAGTGTCTTTTGACGTGAGGAGACACCATTATCAGAGGCCTGAATCCCCAGTTACTCAACACTTTAATGCTATTGCTCTGCCATGAATTTTAAATTTTCAGGAACTTTTTAAACAGAGATATTCTGGCACTTCATGACATAGAGAGTGATTCATTTCTTTGATGAAGTGTCTAGTTTCTCGGTAACCAGAACATTGCTCTGAAATGTTGAAATACCCCTAAACAAATTGATTTTGTTTGTTATATGATGTTTGAAGACAACACCAGATGTACTGATTCTCAGAGGGTTTGCTTCCAAAAATTTAAGTTTCAAACATTTAGGAGATTTCATGACATAAAAATGTCAACAGTGATCCATGTTCATTAGTGATGTAGGAAGACAGTCTTCAGGTTCTCTATCTAGGTCTTTGTAGGATTATTAGAGACAAGCTTTTTAGCTAAATTTCAATTAATCAAATTTGAAATTTAAGAGAGTTGAGAGTTTCTAGCTTTTGTGAAAACAAAAATTGCATAAGGTTCTCAATAAGCTTTGTGCAGTGTCAAGATCTCTCAAAGTCCTTTTGAATCAGTCTCCTAAGACCTCAAGCTGACAAACAAGCAACTCCCCATGTCACCTTGACTGACTGATGAACTTAAACCTATCAGCTTCACACGTGCAGATGCCTTTTACACAAAGGCATACCTAGAATACCTCCCCCTCACAATATGAAGCAGATAAGCAGACAGCAGGAATGCACAATGTATTGAAATGCAGAAAAGCTAATTTATGGACATTGAACCTGATCTATATGTAAATGAGCCTGTGGTACCAGGTGGAGAACGTAGGTCAGAAGACCTCCTCACACATGATGTGGGTTTCCAATCAGAAGACATCTGACCTTCTCCCAGCTTATCATTCGATATACCAATAGGTTATGCATGCCAATAAAAAATAAATGATAGACACATGATGAAAATTCATGCAAATGAGGTCAGCATGCAGCTCAACATGGTCACAGAAGCATGGATGCATTTTATTCCAAGATTCTAAAATTCAAGGGGTTTTAAAAATCCCTAGTTCTCTCCTCAAGGTGGTGAATTTGTCATTGTCCAGAAGTTTAGTAAAGATATCAGCTATCTGATGGGCAGTGTCTACATGGATCAATTCAAAAGTGTTTTTAGAGATCTCATCTTTGATAAAATGATGTCTGATTTCAATATGTTTGGTGCGAGAATGTAAGACATGATTTTTTGCAAGATTTATGGCACTAGTATTATCACAGTATATGGGTGTGCAGCCCAGGTCTACTTGGTAGTCCTGAAGCTGGTGTTTAATCCATATCACCTGTGTACCACAGCTCCCTGTAGCTACATACTCAGCTTCTGCAGTGGAGAGGGCCATAGAGTGTTGTTTCTTGGAAGCCCAAGAAATTAAACACCCACCTAAAAATTGACAGTGTCCACTAGTGCTTTTCCTATCTAGCTTACACCCGACATAGTCTGCATCCGTATATGCAATTAAATCTAAGATGTGTGATGCAGGAAACCATAATCCTAGAGTGTGTGTAGAAGATATGTATCTGAAAATTCTTTTCACAGCAGCTAGATGCAATTTAGCAGGCCTAGATTGATACCTAGCACACATACCTACACTAAATTGTATATCAGGTCTTGAGGCAGTCAGCCTAGATTGATACCTAGCACACATACCTACACTAAATTGTATATCAGGTCTTGAGGCAGTCAATTAGAGTAGAGATCCAATCATACCTCGATATAACTTTGCATCAACTTCTTTACCTGATTCGTCTGCATCTAATGATGTATTGGTATCCATTGGAGTTGTGATGTGCTTCAAATTATTCATGCCAAACCACTTGAGGATGTCCAAGGTGTACTTGGCCTGGTTGATGAAGCACCCATCCTCCAGCTGTTGTACCTGCAAACCAAGGAAGTATTTTAATTCACCGACCAAACTCATTTCAAATTCAGCAGGCATTAATTGAGCAAAATCATTGCATAGTTCAATGCATGTTGAGCCAAAGACTATGTCATCTATATATACCTGAACTATGATGAGATCCTTACTCAAACTTTTGGTAAATAGGGTTTGATCCACTTTACCTCTGTTGTAGCCCTTGCTGATCAGAAATTCTGTCAGCCTTTCATACCAGGCCCGAGGAGCCTGCTTTAGACCGTATAGAGCTTTATTTAACCTGAAAATTTTGTTAGGATGTGAAGACAATTGAAATCCAGGAGGTTGTTCTACAGAGACTTCTTCTTTAACAAAACCGTTTAAAAATGCACTTTTGACATCCACTTGATGAAGTTTTATGTTTTTAAAACATGCAAAAGCCAATAAGATTCTTATTGCTTCCATCCTAGCAACAAGTGCATAGGACTCATCAAAATCAACCCCAAATTCCTGACAGTAACCCTTGGCTACTAGTCTGGCTTTATTTCTTGAAATTATTCCATCCTCATTCATTTTATTTTGAAAACCCATTTTGTTCCTATAACATTTGTATTTTCAGGTCTTGGAACTAGTTCTAAGACATTATTTCTTTCAAATTGACCTAGCTCCTCACTCATTGCATTAACCTATGATTCATCATTCAAAGCCTCATCAACAAATTTGGGTTCAATCTGTGACACTAAAGCAACTAGGTCTTGATTATTTACATTTCTAAGAAAAGACCTTGTCCTAGGGGGATCTCCTAAGTTGCTTATGATGTTATTCACATGATGATCTTTCAAGAATCTAACATTAGTTGAGGTCTCACCTGTTTCGGCTGAGCTTACTTGATTTGGAGCATTTGATGCTTTAGGTGATTCAGGTTCTTCCTCCACCATCTCCTCTAGAAAATTTCCATCATACCTTCAACTCCTGTCATCATCATCCAAGTTAGTGACAGTGTTTTCTTCATCGAATATAACATGGGGAGATTCTTCTACTGTTTGGTCTGAAACATTTAAAACCCTATATGCCCTAGTTGTTTCAGAGTATCCTAGAAAAATTCCTGGGGTACTCCTTGCATCAAACTTATCTAGGTCCTTTTTATTATTGTTATGAATAAAGCATTTTGAACCAAAAATCTTGAAGTATGAAACATTTGGCTTCTTACCTTTCAAGAGTTCATAGGGGGTTTTCTTATGGACAGGTCTTATCAAGGCTCTGTTGATGGTGTAGCAAGCGGTGTTAGCTGCAGCTGCCCAAAATCTTCTGGGTAGCTGACTCTCCACCAGCATAGTTCTGGCCATTTCAATGATTGTACGGTTTCTTCTCTCCACTATGCCATTCTGCTCTGGAGTACTGGGAGAGGAAAATCTGTGAGTTAGTCCTTCATTGTTACAAAATTCAGAAAATACAGAGTTCTTAAACTCTCCTCCATGGTCAGATTGAATTATGAAAATTCTATGAATTCCTTATTGTTTAACTTTATTGAAAAAGTGTTCAAACTTCTGAAAAGCATCACATTTATTTGCTAAGAAAAATAACCATGAAAATCTAGTAAAATCATCTACAATCACAAACCCAAATCTCTTCCCATTTAGACTCTGAGTCCTTGTTGGGCCAAAAAGGTCCATATGTAAAAGCTCCATTGGCTTGGAGGACAAAGGCTCAGATCTGAGCTTAAATGATTTACGGGTTTGTTTGCCTAGAGCACAGGCATCACAAATTTTTGAAATGGAACTGAATTTAATCTTAGACATGCCTCTAACTAAATCATGTTTGACCAGTTTATTCAATGTAGAGAAGCTAGCATGTCCTAAATGTCTATGCCAATTAAATGCATTATTTTCAAGATCAGCACCCAAACAAAGATTTGATTCAGGTTTTTCATTTAGATCTACAATGTATACATTATTGACTCTATGTGCTTCAAACTTGACCTTGTCAGAATTTATTCCAAGAATTTTGCATGCATTATTGTCGAACACAACTCTGTGACCCTTGTCACATAACTGACTAATACTAAGCAAGTTGTGTTGAAGACCCTCTACAAGTAAAACTTTTTCAATAGAGTTTGTGGAAGACTTACCAACTGTTCCTATTCCAACAATCTTACCTCTATTCTTTCCTCCAAATTTGACCAGACCCCCTACCTTCATTTCCAGTTTGCTGAATTTGGATCGGTCGCCTGTCATGTGCTTGGAGCAGCCGCTATCTAGATACCACATGTTGTGCTCGGCTGCTAGACTAACCTGCAGAGGGACATATCAAGTAAAGTAGTTTGGAACCCAAGATAGATTGGGTCCAAAGACACTGTTCAAATCTCTAAGCAGAAACTTCGGAATCCAAAACTATTTCAGAGTATTTTTATTTTGCATGTTGTTAACAGTTTTGTGGAAATTATGACTAGGATTCTGTCCACTTGGCCTACTGATGTGGAATCTGTTCCTGTTGTTGGACTGTTCATTGCCCAGGTATCTTTTGTACCCATTCTGTCTAGGATGGACATATTCATTAAAGAGTTTCTGTGGAACGGGATTTCCCCAGTTTTTCTTGTATTGACCCATGTTTTTATAGAAGAATGAATTTCTATTCTGGGTCATATGTCTTGATTTGTAAAAGTTTTTGTTCGGGGGGGTACACACAGGGGCTTACCTAGTTGAGTTCTTTCCAGTTTTAGATTGTTGTCCAGCATGGTTTGACGAATCATTCCTTGGTTGTCGGACATTCTGAGCATTGTTGGAGCTGGATGGTGTGTCTATTTTTTCCTTCCCTTTCTCTGGACAGAATGTTATTGTTGTGAATTCAAAGGGTTTCTTGTGTGTTGGGTTATAGCCTAAACCTTCTTTGTTGAAATTAACCCTAGCACCTAGCATGGTATCCAAGTTTATTTTTCCTTGAACAAATTTTTCTAGAGTTCTTTGTTTGTCTTCCAGTTCTTTTTGTAATGTTTCACAATTTTCTTGAAGTTCAGAATTCACCTTCCTAACAGCTCCATACTTTTCAGTGATTAAACTGTTTTCACTTTGGCTTTCTTGAAGTTTTATCTTGAATTCATCAAGTTGTTTTTGAACTTCTTTGGTTTCAGACTTAAGGTCTTCATTTTCCTTTCTGAGAGAGTTCATCTCTTCTAATTCTTCCTTGACCTTCTGATTTTCTTTGTTAGTTTGAATTTGTTCTTCAGTAGCAACATTCAGTTTTCTCTTTAACACCCTATGGTCTTTACTCAAGACATTAAACTTATCTAACAGTTCCGCATAGGCATCTTCCCAGTCATCAATTAAGAAATTCTAAAAAAATGTTGGTTACCTCTTCGTCACTGTTGACCATAAGGCATACTCTTTGGTCGTCTTCTTCTAAAGAGTTGGCCTCAGGGTCTTCCTCCTCATCACTCCACGTGCAGACCATAGCCCGAGGTTTCTTCTTTTGCACCTTGGAGCTTTTCTTTTGGAGATCGGGGCAATCTCCCTTCATGTGTCCAGTCCTCTTGCAATGAAAGCATGTGATCTTCTTAGCATTCTTGTTTTTATCATTGTTAGAATCAAAATTGTTACCAGAAGTATGTGATCTTTTTCTTCTAAATATTTTTCCCTTAGTTCTTAAGAACTTCCGAAATTATCGAGTCAGCATAGCTTCCTCCTCTTGATCAAGGTCTGAGAACACGTCAGACTCCCCACTACTACTGTTATTGCTACTCCCACTGCTACTACGGGACACCTTGAGAGCAATGTTCTTGCCCTTCTTGTCACTTCCTTCACCATTTCTTTTAAAATTCATTTCATACGTCATTAGGGATCTTATCAGCTTAATGACAATCAGTTTTGACATATCCCTAGACTCCTCTATCACAATGGTCTTAGTGTGCCATGCAAGGGTTAACGACCTAAGAATTTTCTTGACTAGATCCCCTTCTGAAACCTGTTTCCCAATCCCTTTAAGATTGTTAGTGATAAGCGACAGCCTAGCATATATTTCTATAATATTCTCCTCAGATTTCATCTTAAACAATTCATACTCAAAGGTGACCATATTTACCTTAGTGGCCTTGACTTGGGATGTACCTTCGTAGATTAGCTCTAGTTCATCCCACATTTTCTTGGCTGTCTGGCAGGCTGAGATCCTAGCGTACACTTCTGGATGTACTGCACATTGAATTACGTTTAGAGCCGACCAGTTGACCGTTGAAAGTCTAATGTGATCTTTTGTCCATGCATCTTCATTTGGTGGGAGATCATATGGTCCTGTGGTGATCACTCTCCAGAGTTCGTGGCTCTGCGCTCTCAGGAATACTTCCATCCTGTTTTTCAGGTAAAAGTAGTTATTACCATCAAAAAAAGGAGGACGACTAATAGAATGTCCCTCAGCCATGAAACTGCGAGGAGTGCAAGATCCAGATTTACCCTGGTCGTTGGACCACATGTTGGGTAACCTGCTCTGATACCAATTGATAGTTCACATAGAAAGTGAGCTAGAAGGGGGGGGGGGGTGAATAGATCACTCCCAATTCAGATACTTCGAAAAACAAATTATGTAATCTGCAATGCAATGAAGAAAATCCTTCTAGACTGACCATGTAACAAATAGATAGATGAAAGCTTATCGAGAAAGAGAGTTTTGATGAAACAATGATCGAACAGCTGACGTGCCAAAGCCAATTTGAGAGATCAAACAACCAATCCACACAGATGAGACATAGAGATTTTTAAGGTGATTTGATTACGATCCGCAATCTACGTCCACCCCTTACTCCTCCGGAGTAAGGTTTCCTTGCACTAAGCAATCAAGAACTGCAGACTCAGTCTGCTGACACCCGCTGCCTGACAGCTTGCCCCGAGGAACACTCTCCTCGCTCTTCTGAAGACCAGAAGAATCACTAGAGGTCTAACCTCCCTTCCTTCGTAATCAGCAAAGGGAACTCCATGAATTGCTCCTTGCAACTCACGAGCCAGAGGATCGTTCCTCTCTTCCTCTAACCACGATGGAAGGAAACTGGAGTACGTCTCCCTTCCTCCAAGTGAACTTAGAGGGTAACAAAGTAGAATTGATAAAGCGAAAAACTCAAAGATGAAAATAAACAAAGGGAAAATAAAATCACCTAGAAACAATAACAATGTAGCTTCCGTGGAAGCAGACTCTCTGACTCAAGACTGGCGATCACTCAGGCTCTTCTCTTTCTGAACTGGTTCTCTCTCTTTTTGACTTTTCTCCTGGGCTTTTCTCACATCTCAAATGGGAGGAATTTTAGCACTGGCAGAGGCTTCAGATATTCTCTCTTTTCTTCTATTCATCTCTACTCTCTCTCCTTTCTTCTCTTTCAGCCTTCGATCCTCTTTTATAAGCAGACGATGGGCGCATGAATACCACGTTTCCCGCCCAAACTGTCACGCAGATCTGATCCTTTTAGGTTCCACGTGTAAGAATCGTGGTGCTGTAGCAGTCCATGTGGCAGGATCATCTGATCCGCTCCTTGCCTTGGATCACGTGCCATTAACCTCGTACTTTAAATTCCACGTGAGGTAGGTTGCTCAGTAGATGCTCGACCATATGACTGTCCTGGCAATCAAACAGTCATAAGTGTTAGCCATTTGAAGATATGCACAGACCTATATATATATATGATGCAAATATTGCACTGACCTTTGAACGCTTAAGGGAATCACACTGCACTGACCTTCTATATGCTCAAGCAAGAAGTGCACAGACCTTAGGTAGTATATCACAAAGGATGCACCGACCTTCTGTATGTACGATGAGAAATATGCACTGACCTTAGCATGCGTGATAAGAAAATATGCACTGACCTTGCATGTAGACAAACAGGGTATGCACCGACCATCTATCGCACAAGGATAAATGTGCATCGACCTTGTATCATACAAGGAAAGTGTGCACGGACCTGGTTTAGTGCAAGGCAAAAACTGCACCGACCTTCTTTATGCTTAATGCAGATGTGCAGGGACCTTGTAAATACACAAGGCAAAAGTGCACTGACTTGATATGCTGTAGAACCGAGAATGCACTGACCATCTATATTCATAAGGCAGAATATGCACCGACTTTGTATGCATATGGCTAAAATTTGCACTGACCTCTGTCATGCAGGATGCGAAATATGCACCGACCTTAGTCATGCGTAAGACACACTTGCACCGACCTTAGTCGTGCGGGATGACAATATGCACCGACTCCAATGCACAGACTCATGAAGGCTTCAGACATGTTCTGTTTGACTTAAGGTGTTTAACTTTGGATTTATGGTGAATGACATTTGACTTATAGTGAATGGCATTTCACTTATAGTGTTTGACATCATCAAAACCATAGGGATGCAACATACACATCCTATCCAACCGATCCGAAATGGTTTCGAAGAGTTCGGCAATGGTGGGGTTTGGAGTAGGGGCATTGTGATGGACTCGCCCATGATCACTCGGCCTAGTCTTGGGTCTAGGCTCATCTACGTGCGGGGCTCTTTGCCTCCGACTTTGACCCACTTGGTTGGAGGTGATTGGGTGGGGTCAGTTGGAGGTGACTTGGTGGGGCTAGTTGGAGGCGAATGGGAGTGGTAGGTAGATATTTCTAAGCTCGCCCTTCATCTCACACCATAACTCGACAGGCCATTGCCTCCTAACTTCCCTCATGCGTTCAATGCTCTCTCACTTCCAGGCGGCTTCGTGAACAAGCCACTTTTGGGCAAAAATGACTTGCATGGCATCAGACATAGTGTAACACTCAAAGTATTTGTCCATAGCGGCTTTCCACTTTATGTAGTCACTCGAGAGTTTGGAGCCATAGAAGTCCTAGGCCTCGGGCCTACGGAACTGGAGGGGATGGTTGCCAAGCCCTCGGGTATCGCGCCACCATTCATATGAACTAGGCGACTGGGGATCCATGGGGAATTGGGGGAACTTATGGGTTGGACATGCAGACACTCGGGACAAGACAAACTGACTCCCTAATGGACTAGACACGACCCTATACAACAATGCAAAGTTGGAATGTAGACTCAACTATAAACCTAGACTCAACCCACATACAGTACGTGGCGGAGGTTTGATCCGAAGATCGCACTCACGCAAGTGTGTTACCTTCCCAATAGGCGTAACCTATCGTTCCGGAGGTACCTTTTAATATACCGGGTATCAGAATGCAATGCGACACCTTGGACCGACTACCCTAGACTCTAACCCTCTCTGATACCAATTTGATGCAGGATGTTACGCGACTCGACGCCAATTTGACTGCGAACCTTGGACTCTAGGAAAACTCGCGACTCGTCCCTCGCGAGGGAAGCGTGCGGACGTGCGCGGTTGAGAAATCGACAATGAGTCAAGGGTGGTCAACTCTCTTTCGTGCCCGGATCAGGTCACGAGACGGGTTTCGCTCTCTCTCGCAGCGGTGATTAAAATTATTTAATGAGCTAGATTAACCTATCACATGCAAGCAGCGACATATAGAAATATATACGAGTAAAGCAAATGCCAAAGAGGGAGCGGAAACGATACCTCCACGCTCCGGGCGTGGGGAAGGCGACCCCGGCCAAGACTCGTACTCCCGGTACAAATAATTAACAATAATTACAGAAATGATTTTATTGCCCACTCCACGCAGGGAGGTAAAGGACTACAGTGAGACCCGGGAGTAGCGAACTATGGTTGACGGGCAGCAAGCCGGAAGGGCTTTCGGGCCGGAGGCGTGCTGTTGCTCCGACTCGGTACTGTTCAAACTCGTTGGACAACAAGTGAACTTGGCTGCTGGGACGGTGGCTTCTTGGCGTCTCTTTGCTGCGGCGGCTGGCTAGGACGATGATGGGGGGTCCCTGGTCGATCCCCGAGAGCGGCGGTCGCTGGATCGAAGCCGGGGATTTATGGGAGGATTCTATTCTACAGTCCTGTCTCGGGACAGATCTGCGCGACCTGGCGAAAAGAATTGTTTCGCCCAGATCCGGAGGTGGATCGAGGCGAGATCAACGTCGTTGGAAAGAGGACTTGAAGGGATACAACATATATTTATTTTACAACCATCCAGTAAACGGATTGGAAATTAAAAACTCTGTGGTTTGTTGTTGCTTCTGGCTCGGAATACAGGTCACACAGGACAGAATGGGATCTATCTAAAAATGAATTGTGACCCAAAGGAAAATGGTCGATCTGGACTCTAGAAATTTTATGGGTGGAAGGGGGGATGTGAGGACGACACACAAATATTTTGGGATTTTTTTGGAGATGGCTAAGGGGACGGGAAAAATATAACAATGGGCTACTATCCCGCAGATCTGCTGATTGGCAGACTGTCAGGGGTGGAACTAAATGACTGGGAAAAATAGCAAGCGGTGGCGGATTGGCACGAAATTTAAACTAGGGAAGGCTAACAAGGAGGGGAATGATCTCTCAAAATCTCAAGATCATCAGATACACGGATTGGGAGGACCAACCTTTTCTTTGAGCTTCTGTCCTGGATCTCGGAATCCTGGATAGCACTTCAAAGAACGGGCTGTGGCGGCTCGACGGCTGCACGAATGGAGGCGGCAGCGGCGGTGGCTGGAAGTCGCATCTAGCGGAGATGATAGAGGTGGGAATCATTCCCAGAATCAAGGCTTCACACCTTGGAGAATGCAACAATCACAGCTCCTAGGAAGAGGAGGAGAGAGGGGCGCCCAATGCTCTTAGGGAATTTTCTGATTTCTTCTCGTTAATTCTCCAAATTATGGAAATACAAGGATTATATAGCAATGGATAAAAGACCTAAACTAACCTCAGATCTAGGGTTAGGGAGGGGTACTTAGGGGATAGGAGATTAATCTCCCATGTGGTCAAATTATAAAAATAAAAAAATAATAAAGGAGGGGGGCGCCCATGGCAAGTGGGCAATTGACATTTTCCTACCTTGTCTCCTTGGTCCAAGTCCAACTTGGACCATGGACCATCCCCTAGGGGCCCTAGGAACTAGGTGGCCCAATGGGAGAAAGGATGGGGGACCACGTTGGACCTACTGAATTTTTACAAAGAAACCCAAAGACTTCTAAGGACTAACACATTGGCTTATACTTGCCATACAATTGCAAACCCAATTAACCCAAGGATATAAATGTAAATAAAAAATGTTAGTGGTCTTGCTCTGATGTCCCCATCAAAGTTCCACGTGAGATTGATTGTAGACTGCCTTTATGCTGCCCAAGTGTTTTATCATATGACTGGACTGGATCTTCCTTTTTCTGTCAAAAACAGATCCAAGATTTATCAGTTTAATGAAGCATGTAACAGTTGATAGTACATACACTTTCAGATGCTTCATGAGGTTATGCAGTTTCTTTAAGTGAATGCTCAGAAACTCTTCAAGTGCATCGATGCATAAATGAAGTGTATCAACATGTATAGCTAACACATGCAGTAGGTCAGAGTAACAGCATCGACCTTAGAGATATACAGGTAGACTTTCATTATCAGACACACTGACTTGAAATGAAGATGCATCGACCTTACCCTATGGTAAATGCGCAAGGTGCATCGACCTTGAGAATAATAACTAACAAGCACGACCTTACTACGACATGCATAGACTTGTCCTTCAGTCGCTACCTCACTAGCATCGACCTTATTAACACATGCATAGACCTGTGCTGCAATCCTTCTACACATGCATCGACCTATGTAGCATTCACTGTCTTACTAACATCGACCTCATTGAAACATGAATTGACATGTGTTGCAATCCTTTTACACATGCATCGACCTATGCAGCATTCGCTGTCTTACTAACATCGACCTCATTGAAACATGCATTGACTTGTGCTGCAATCCTTCTACACATGCATCGACCTATACAAGAGTCGCTAGCTCACTAGCATCGACCTTATAGTGCATGACTTCACATGTGCATCTACCTTCTAGTGCAAGTCTTATACATGTGCATTGACCTTTCTAAGTGATAACTCTGCGCATGTATAGACCTTCAGAATTGAAATGGACATATGCACTGACCTTTATGCAATAATGTGAATATGCATCGACCTTTACTTGACTAAAAATTTATTATGACTAAAGTAAAGATATCAAAGTAATAGTGTTGCCAAAGTCAAAATAAAGTCAACTAAACTGTTGCCAACAACAAAACACAACATTCTTCACACTAAGCATCAAATCCAGAGGAGACACAACACAACCATTGGTAGCCACACTGACAGATGTTCAACCATTGGCGATCAAGCCAACAGATGATCAACCATCGGCATGCAGGCCGACAGATGTGCAGCCATCGGTAGTCACACCGACAGATGTCCAACCATTAGCGATCAAGCCAACAGATGATCAACCATCGGTAGTCACACCGACAGATGTTTAACCATTGGCGATCAAGCCAACAGATGATCAACCATCAACACGCAATCCGACAGATATGCAACCATCGGTAGCCACACCGATAGATGTTTAAGCATTGGCTATCAAGCCAACGGATGATCAACCATCGGCTCTCAAGCCGACAGATGTCAACTATTCAACCAGTGGTAACCACACCGACAGATGTCCGACCATTGACAATCAAGCCAACAGATGTGTAGCCATCGGCATGTAAGCCGATAGATGTCCAACCATCAGTGTTTAAGCTGACAGATACCCAACCGACGGCTTAGACATTCCGTCGAAGCCCGCCTTCCTCCACCTAAGCCAACAATTATCGTACCCTTGGCCCAGACCTTCCGTCTAAGGCAATGATGTAAATGACTCCCCTTTAGTTAATACCAACCCCTCGTCCTACCAGGACTCCACCTCGATACATAAAAACCCTTCCTCCCTTGCTTCGGCATTGATCTGGTACCCAAAAAAAGAAGAAAAAAGAAGAGAAGAAAAAAAGAAGAAATGAAGGGGAAAAAAGAAAAAAAAAGATAGAAGAAGAAAGAGGGCACACAGATATTCATGGCAAGCCTTCAAGAATGATGATATACATATATATGTAATGCATGCATAAAAAAGAGATATATACATGTATACATTAAAAAAAAATCTCCCCTGCATGCTCTTGGTTTTTTATGCTTGCTTGTCCTGCTTGTGCGTCTGCCTATAATATAACTTAACACATTTCTTTTGAATTCTCTAGGACCGTACTTCCTTGATAAATAATGCCACTCTGACTCTGGATGTGTGTGTGTCACGACATACGATAGGGGCAAAAACCCAACTGTGGTGGGTGCGTACGTCAAGGGGAAGGGTCATAGCTATGTCGTTAGCATAACTCACAAAACATACCCGAGACGAAACTCCCACACTTTGCACATAATGTGTTCGATGGTCTTCAACCATAAGGATTGCATACTTTCTTCTTAGCACTGTATGGATGCTTAAATTCCTGCACTCACGTGTAAGGTAATCATGAGGAAAAAGCTACCTGCCCCCTTTTCATAAAAAAAAGAAAAAAAAGAGAAAAGAAGAAAAAAGTGATGATGAATAAGGGGGAAGTGAATCCAAGAAGTCGAGAATCCCCACTGAAACAAATGAGGAGTCTCGCATGAAATGGTGAAATAAAACTCCACAATAAACAAGGGAGAATCCTAGTAGCTGGGAATCCCCATTGAGACACATGAGGAGACTCACGTCTAACGGTGAAGTCCGTAACTAAAATAAACAAGGGGACTGTGTGAAGCTACCAAAAATTGAAAACTTGAAATATATGTGTAGGCGATTAGAGTAATCCTCGAGTGTTACTTGGAAAGCCTGCATCTTATGTTTAGGGCTCATTGCCCACATGCCCGCACTTCCACACCTTCGAGAAACTGTCTCGGGTGAAGATTATGATTTAAGCTATACACATAGGCTATGCGACGTCCTCTTGAAAAATGCACCACTACTTTAGTTGTGCTTTGTGGGCCACACTTTCTGTGAATCATGGGTGATTTTCTTACCCTACTCCCGATAGAGGGGAGATATACTATGTATCTACTTGGTGCTTGTTATCGAAGAATACCTGTATGCTTGGGTGAATAAATGATAAAATGATAATAATAAAAAAAATGTTGATGAATGAAATGAAAAGAAGATATACAGATAAACACTTTCAAACGGGCTACACCTGTAGGCCCCACTTTCTCATCCCTCACTTGTGCCACCAGCGGGTGGGGGGCATTTGTTGACGCTAAAATTTTCTCTGTCTATTTTCACTTTTGCAGTAAGCTCCGTCAGCCAGAGAGCAAGCAGCATGGGGAGGTAGAAGGAGAAAGTCAAGAATGAAATGACAAAAGTGAGGAGAAAAAATAATAATAAAGAAGAAAGGAAGGGCCATGCGCGGGTTAACCGATAGGGACCGCCCCCCATGCTTCCACTTAATCGGCAGGGGTTTCACCCCCTTTTACCGGCAGGACCCCTTTACACAGGTATTAATCAGTGGAAGCACCCATTAAACAGCAGCCTTCCCTAATAATCAGCAGCAAGGGGATTTAACCGGTGGCCCAGTCCCTCTCCCAACAGCCTTGCAACGGCCAACCGTGCACCTGCCCCTGGCCTCCCCCAAGCCCAGCAAGAAGAACCTGGTGAGCTCACTCATGGAGGTGGCCGCCACCAACCTCCTCCGCACCCCGTCCTTTGGGGAGGACACCTACTTCATCCAGCACCTCCAGCCCTCCGAGTGCAAGTCGCTATAAGACCTCTAGGACCTCCCGTCTTCCTTCCTCCCGTGGGCACCCGGTTTCACTTGTTGTGTTAGGCTCTACATGGGCGGAGTGGAGTCCGATCTGTGGCACTCTAGAGATTTGGGCGACGTCCGCAAAGGCCTCCCATCTTCACAAAATAGGGCCGACATAAGATAAATGGAGGTTGAATTGTGTTCCCTGAGAGGTTTGTCTCTCTCCCGTGAAGAGAGTGGTGATGAACTCTGTCACGCCCCGAGCATGGAAGGAACCCGGTATGCGTGACGAGTTTATATCAATCATGTCAATCAGAGCATAAGGAATTCGACGCATGGACAGAGCGCGTAAAAGTAGAGATAATAAACCAAATCCTTTATTTCATTAATAACTCCAAAGATAACTTAATTACATACAAGTAAATTTGCTAGACTCAATAAAAGAAAATACAATAATGACTCAAGAAAGATGAAGAGACATGACTAGACAACATCTTCAATAGTCAGAACGGCTCTACACTCTTCACTCGTGTCCATTCCCATCCGAATGATCTTCATCATCGGAGTTACCTGAAAAAAAAAAAGGGAAAAATTAGGGTGAGCGATGGCTTAGTAGGAATTATATCTCAAGTACAAGCTTGCTTTAAGTAAATTACATGTTGCATGAATGCAAGTATAGCTAGGCATGAACGCATGATAATGTCGAGAGTGAATAACAAGAATTGATATAGATGGACTAGTAAGATTTCAAGATATTCATGTAAAGCTATCAAGAAGTTCAAGTACGCAACATCAAGTCATGTCATAAGAATTGGCTATTATAATTTAAAGCAAGTAAATACTCATTCCGGGCCACGCAAGTCATGTCAAGTCAAGTCAAGCACAAGATCGTGGAATGCCATAATCAAGCAAGTCATGCACTCCGGTGCAATGCCACACTGTGATCAATATAGCTCCCATGGGCACAAGTACTTTCAGGTGCTCTCCCAGGACCATATCGAGCCCTATATGCGCCAGTATTGAGACATGTATATATTTTTAGACATCCACGATAGTTTTATAGTCAATATAGAGTTCCAAAGAGTTTAACCACTATAAGAACATAAGGTAGATTCATGGAATAGTGATTCAAGAACAGAAATTCGAGTAAGGATGACATAACGATAAATCACATAAAACTCATGACAATCTGGAAAACTAGGTAATAGGCGTCTACTTAGACAGCCACAGATTTCAGAAATAGCGTCCACTGTAGTGGTCGCTCATTCCTGTGAATAGTACATGTACGAAGAAATAGCATCTACATCAGGGCCGCTAATTCAGTGATTAGCGCCCACTGGCCTGGCCGCCAATTCCATTTGGCATCCAAGTCATGGCCGCTCATTCCAGATAGAGGCAAACTTCTCACAGAGGCCAGAAATAGCGCTCTATAAGGGCTAGTGCATCATGTTTCTTCAGAGTGACGTGACAACCAAGGGTTCTAGGGTTTTTAGGGTACAACCTGCTCGACTGCCTTGAGGGAATCCAAGGCTAGCGTAGACTTATGGAGGTCTCAATAAAGAGAGTACCAGTCTGAAGGAAGAAATATTCCGCGGAGGGTCCAATCATCACCAAGAGTTGAGGTGTAAGCATTAGAATGCTAAATAGGGACTCTATCTTCGGATGTGAGATAAGAGTGCCAAAAAGACCCGCGTATGGGCCAGAAACCCGATAAAACACGTGAGAGTAGGAAATAGCGTCCATTCGGAGAGGCGCCCAATCAGAATTGTGCCTCTGGGTAGAATGTCTCTCAATCAATATTTTCACCTTGGTTTTATAGCTTTCACAAGATTTAGTGTCTGTTTATAAGTCGCTAAATCAATAATTAATCAAATTTTAACAATTTCACAATAATTGGGCGACCTTCCAGAAAGGTGCCAGAACTCTAAAGAGCATCCAAGTAATGGTCGTTAATTCATATATTTCTGTATTATTTTAATTTTTATCAAAATAATAGGAATCAACGTCTCTATGTAGAGGCGCTATATCCAGAATAGGCGACTATTCAAACAGTCGCTAATTCTTCTTATTACACTACCCTATACATGGGCCTGGTACATTTACAGATAGAATCTACTATTCATTTAAAACGATTACTGTTCATTTAGGGATGAATAGTGCTACTTTGATGTTTATGGGGATTTTCAGAAAATTGATGACATGAACTGGTAGAGATAAATATGAGGAATCCAGAAATACGCATAACATGTTTTTCAAAGATAGGGTTCCATAGTTATATATTTTAAACATGGGTTATTTATTAATTGCTCTTAAAAGAAATAGCGATGGGGTGATGGTCACTCATTAATTTGCGGCCAGAAGACTGTCGCCAATTCAAGAATTGGCGACCTTCTGCTCGGTCGTTCATTAATAAGCGGCCACTGAACTGGTCGCTATTTTACATGCAAATACAAAAGCTTAAAACTACGTAAAACTTGATAGTAGGAGACATGAAATCATGGTATGCATGCACTACACTTATTCTTATTATCTGGGGCTTCGTATCTTGAGAAAATCTACCTCTTGTTGGGTTGACGAAAGTGAACGATGATGAAGGAAAAAAATAAGAGCAACTGCAGCAGCAGAAGATGAAGCAGCAATAAGGAACGTAGAAGAAGCAGAAGGAAGAAGATGCAGCTTCTTCACGTGTGCAGATGAAAGAAGAAGAGCAGCATCCTTCCTCCTTCACGCACGGCAGCAGGAGGAAGATGACGCAGCAGGGGCTCCTTCGAACACAGCAGCAACAGTAGCCTTTGCTCATTCGAGAGGGGTTTTTTTTATAGACTTTTTGGGCTATTCGATTCTGACTACATGAGCGGTCTCCTATTAGGTTTAAAACTTCCTAAGATAAGCTTTGTGCTTCCTTATCATCGGCCATCTTTCCTAGTTAGAGTAAAAACCCTAATCTCCCATGCAGAGTTTGAACGTGGCGTGATAAACTTTGAGTGTTTGTGGGAAGCCCTTGCGTATTCATGTATTTAAGTTTATATTCCTCAATCCCTTTTTATAACTATAAGGCCCATTAGTGAGGCCCATAAATATAAAGGTTAAGGCCTTTAATATGTTTGGGTTAAGATTTACACTTTTTTTGATTTGGGCCCTTGTCTTATTTTCTTAGGGGATTTATTATGTGTTAATTTATTTAGGGAATTTTTATTCCTATAATTTGATCCGGGGTGCTACACCCTCCCCCACTTAAAAGAATTTGGTCCCCAAATTCAATTACATATAGCCACGGAGGGTGCAGAGTACTTACAATTTTTGAAATAAGTCGGGGAATTTTCTCTTCATAGATTCTTCTGTCTCCTATGTGGCTTCATGTTCAAAACTTTTATTCCATTGAACCTTCACCATGAGAATAACCTTTTTTTTTACTCAAAGGCAATACTTGCAAGGTGAGATGAGGAGAACCCAACCACCCTTCATTGCAGAAGGGGAGGGATGCTCCACCCTGACCACCCGACAAGTGTTTTTCAATATATAGGTGCAGAAAGAAATAGAACAGTACAAGGGGAGAGCAAGAAGAGGGCACCCAAATTGATAGACGAATGGGGCCACTAAGAGCAGGAGGAAACTAAGCCCAAAAAAGCTGAACATGAAGAAACCCAAAAAGAACCCTTCAGCGGTCCCGAGAGGAGTTGGTGGAGTTGGATCTACGATGGGAGCTCCGGGTCGCAACTCCTTCAGACCTAGCAGGCGGCCTCGAACGCTCGTGATGGGGAGCACCCACAAAGTTGGCATGGGCTTGGAGGATGTCCAGAGGACCGGTCGGCTCGAAGCCAGGGAAAATGAGACGTTCAAGCCAAAAGGGGGGCGGAACGTAGCCTGGATCTGAAGGGGATAGGGCACTGGCGAACGAGGGTCCATCCGAAGAAGCAGATGCCAGGGCTGGAGGAGCCCACACGAACGGCGCAGGCGGGTCCCTGTTGATCTTCTTTTTCAGGGCTTGAGCAAAGGAGAGGCGGGGGGACGCAGAGGCATCCGGGGGAGAGCCTTTGGCTGGCGAGGTGACACAAGGCAGGGCTCCGCCAATGGAGGCCGTCGGGCCGGGGGACCCCGCCCCGGGGGACCAAGAAGTAGCCGCTGGGTTGAGGACACCACTAGTGGGGCCAACATCAGGAGAGGCCTTATCAAGGAGAGCGAAGGCCGACGGAGCAGACGAAGACGAAGGCGGAGGCTTGTCGACCAGCACAGATGGACCATCGGCGGGAGGAAGAGAGCCAGGGATTGCGCAGGCCACAGGGGGTGACCCAGTCCCCTTGTCACCGACAGCAGGAGGATGGGAGGGAGAGAGGGATCCCTGCGCCACCAACGCAGTAGCAGAAGGCATACTGCCACGTGCCCATGCAGGAGCCGCAAGAGCACCGGTGTCGTCAACTGGAGCACTCGGGCAAGACGAAGCGGCAGAAGGGTCGACCCAAAGGTTGGGGGGTTGACCCCCAGGACAGCAGGGGCGACAAGAGGCGGGGAGCAGGGCAAGGGCCCAACCGAGGCAAACAGTATAGGATCGGCAGGTCCACCTGCATCAGAGGGGTGGTGGGGGACCGAAGTAGGGATAGGAAGAGGAGGTGGCTCCTGGCCCAATGCAGCAGCCCAGTCCAAGGTTGCTGGCGAGGGAGAGCCAGGGTGATCCGCAAGAGAAAAGGGACCACCATCAGCTTCCGCAGCAACCAAAGGGACGGTATGGGGGGCGCTTAGTGCTGGCTGGACGACACCAAGAGATCAACAACCTGAGAGCCGCCCGAGGGCTACCAAAAGAGTGGAGGAAGCGCCACAGGAGTAGGAGCTATAGGGCTCGGCAGGCATGCAAGGGCTAGGCAGGGAGGAGCAACGCTTGTGCCAGGTGCAGGCTAGGGGGGAGAGATGACTCCAACCACCGTTGGAGGACGTCCAGGACGGGCCGGCCGGGGAGCTGCATCTGCAGAAGGGCCAGTAGAAGACTTGATGCACTTAGAGTCATGATGACCCATACGCTTGCAAGACTTGCAGTAGAGTGGGGGCTGTAAACATGCCAAAATCGGTGCTTTGTTGAGTGAATTTCATGTCACGATGTAATGCCCCAAAGTAGACTTCATTACTAGTTTTGTAAGTGGCTCTTTTTCCTTTTTTTTAGATACCGCGACCGTCGTCTGGTCGCTATTTAAATAACGCCCTTGGAGGTGTCGCTATTTCCTCAACCTACTTAAATAAACGACCATGTTTGTGGGCGTTGTTTTTAATTCTTTCCAATTTCCACTCGGAATTAATTTATATGAATTAACGCCCTTATGGACGAGCGCTCTTTAATGAACGCCTCTGCGTGTGGTCGTTAATTATGAATTTCTTAAGTTCTGGAAAGTCCAAAATTTCCAGGAAATAGCGGCAATCCCAGGAGCACTGTTTAGAAAAGTGATTGTCTCTAGGTCGCCATTTCCATTCCGTCTCCGCTTCGCCTGCAACTTTCCCAGATAGTGTCCTTCCTCGTTTTAACTCCATGATTGATTAAGGAAAGGATATCCCCATTCAGATATCATCTTCCTTGTTTTAATCCTATTAGAGTGAGGATCTTCATCTCTATAAATACCTGCAATTTTCCACGAGAGAGAACTTACGCATCTTGGTTTTTCAAGAGCATCTTCTTCTGGCAGTCATTGCTCAAAGCACAAGGAAAGGATTATCTTCCTCCCATCGCTACCTCTGCTGCGCTTCTGCCTCCTGCTATTGCTGTGGTGTCCAATTCCTCCTATTGTTGCTAGCGATAGCAACAGCTCAAGCGTCCTCTCTCCTTCTTCTTCTCACAGGCGCAGAAGGGCCCAACTCTATTCTCCCTTATTTTCTTTCGCTAGTTTGCATGTTAGCATCACCTCCATCACGTAGCTTAGACTATTTGGCATATTGTTGGTTAACTTACTTGCATACACATACTCCTTTCCTTCACTCCTCTTAGGGGTTTAAAAGAAACCATAAGGTGTGTTCATGCCCGATTTGTATAAGATTATTTTCATAGTGCATTGATACTACACATCTTTGGCTAATCCATATCTCTTTGTTGTCTTTGCTTGTCTACTTTATAAGGATAATCAGGATAAAAAACCCCTTCATCGGCTGGCCGGTTGGAGGAGGAAGTTGGATCCGCATCTCACCCGCTTACAAGGTATTCTCCCTGATCATCCTTCTTAGTTTGAGGTAATTCCTCAGGCGATCACACTCCTAAGTAGCATCTCATGCTCCCTCCCCTTTAGTTATTTTAGTTATCTCCATGATTAGTCTTAATTAGTTTAATCCAATGAGATTAGTTCTTTCTTTTTAAATGTCTATGTGACACGTTAACAAATTAGTGATCACAGTGGGACCCTTTCTATTTTTATTTTGATTACCCCTCCTTTGGCACCCACGTGTGCCCCTCCCTTTGGCACCCTCGCGTGCCCCTCCTTTTGGCACCCACGTGTGCCCCTCGTTTGTGCTCCACGTAGCACAATCCCTTTGTGCGTCACGTGCACACCCTCACTTGATTAGCCAATTTTTGAATTGTCTATAGCATTTTTAAGGAGAAAATTTAATTTTTGTTAGCTTTATACTACTCTCTATTTCACTAAAATCAATCAGCGACTGCTCAACAGTCGCTATTTGCATAACCAACGACCTCTCACAGAGGCGTTCATTGCATTATTTTTCATATTATCTGCTATTTTTATAATATGTGCCCCTCTACAGAGGCGTCGTTCGCACGATCATCACCTAATCCTAAGGCGCTAATTCTTGAGTCACTATTGACTTTCCCTTCATAGTCGTTCACTGTTTACTGTGATCTACGCCCCTTCACAGAGGCACTATTTATTAGTCAGCGGCTGTCATACGGTCGCCATTCACTGAGACAACGACCACTGTCTGGTCACCATTTCCCTATCTATTCATAGAAGTGTTTTATCTGCTACTGGTGAGACTTGTTTGCTTGGATTATTGATTATTCATCATTCCTAGTTGATCCTACTTGCATTAGGATATTTTGGTTGAGAGACCTCCTCTCTCTACACTTTTAAGATCCCTTTCACTCTCTTGGGAAAGGAAGGACCCTCCATTGAACATTCCATCTCATTAGATTGGAAATTCCTTGACCAAGGCCTCCGTAAGTCCTCGCACCCGTGGATTCCCTCACGGAAGCTAGGCCGGTTGTACCTTTGAAGCACCCCGGAGTTTAGTTAACCCATGCATTGGTAAGGAGAGAGAAAGAACCTACTTAACCCAGAGATTACACTCAAATTGAAACTAGGATCTACATTGAAGAGAGGGCTAACTACTCAATTAAAATTCATCCTTGCTTAAACTCAAAGAATGCTAAAATCTTCCCTAAGCATCATAACTTGTTTGGCAACTTGTTTAACAATTTACTTGAGTGTTTATTTGCTATCTACCTTTGTTTGATTCAAATAATTCCTTTATAACAACCATGATGCTTTGGTCAGGTAGAATTGTTAGCATGGCCAATCAAGAGTATGCATATGATGGTAGTGAGGATGGTCAATTTGACCAATCTTATGAGGTCCCCCCTCAAGGATTTATCCAATATAAGGTCCCTCCTCAGGGCTTCATTCAATATGAAAGGAACTACCCTCATTCTCACCTTCAAGTTTATGTGGTGGACACCACCACTCAAGGGGTTGAGCCTTCCTCCCAAACTCAACCCGTCACTCAATCCACTCCCAGGGAAGCTTCCCCGTCGTTTAGTCTAAATGATCTTATCACTGCTTTATCCCAATTAGATGATGCTCAATGCCAAGCGGTTCAGGCCTCTCTCAAAGGGAAGTCTGTCCCTTCTTCCTCCTCAAATCCCCCTCAGGCCGCGGGTGGCCTTCAAACCAACATCCCTAGTGACCAAGCGGTCACACAACAGGTTCAGTCCCGGCCGCGGACTCCCATTATTGTTGCACCAGCCTAACCAGTAAGCCATTCAGCTGTTAGGCCGCAACGCCCACCACCTTCTCAACTTTTGAGACGGCCTATGCCAAACTCATTTTCTACCAACCCAGCTCTAGTCGAATCTGATGCCAACATTCTCCTCCTCCAAAAGCTCGCTAGCATGGAGGAAGAACTCAAGAAGGTCACGGCTCCTAAAAATGCTCCGGAGATTACTCTCCCGACTCTGTCGGTTTTCCATTTACCTCCGTCAGAGATGCCTAACTTCAGGCGCTATAATGGAACGGGCAACCTGTTCATCCATTTGAAAGACTTTATGTATGAAGCGTCATTCTGGCAAGATAACAAGGCATCTTTGGCCTATTTGTTTAGAAGATCCCTTGATGGCCCGGCCCTTAAATGGTTTTATTCTCTTGAGCCGACTGAGGCCAGTGACTTTGATATGGTACAAAGAAAGTTCTTACATAAATATAGAGATCGTGTCGGCCCTTCCTTGTCCGTAACTGACCTGGTGGCTGAAAAGATGAAACTTGAGGAGGACTTTGTGCAATTTGCTGATAGATGGAGGGCGATGGCCGAAAAGTTAAAAGATACACTATCAGAATCGGAGTAAGTAAAAATGATAGTATCCAATGCTACTCCACAATTTCGTCATATTTTGGCTATGAATAGACTGAATACCATGGAGGAACTATATGAAAGAGCCAGATACATTCAAACCCAGATGAAAGACTCGCCCATCATGGGTATGTTTGAACAAAGGCCGAGAGTGGTGAGCAAGAGCAACAATGTTAATACTAATGGTGGAATGACCGAAGGCACTGTTACTAATGAGCAAGTGGGAGCGGTTGGCAATCTTGGACCTTTCCGCAATTCCTCCAACCCGAGACCCCCACAACTACAGCAACAAACACAACAGCCCTCCCTTTTTGTTCAAACTCCACTTCAAGCAAACAACCCTCTCTAAACATTTCGGCCACCTCCACAAGCTGCGCCGCAAACTCCACAAGCTCCCCAACAATACCATCAGGTGCCACCTCCCTCCAACTATGATCCCCAACAGCCAATAAGACCCATGGGCCCCAGAAGAGCCCAATATCCTCCACTACCCGAGAGCCTCCCCGATATATTTAACGCTCTCATGGCCGCCAACTTGCTCACCTTGCCAAAAGAAAGGACGGCTTGGCCTCCCAACGTGGATACCTCTCGGTATTGTGTCTTCCACCGGAAGCCCGGTCACAACATAGATCATTGCTTTCATTTCAAGGACTACATATATGATCTGAATGACCAGGGTGGAATTAATTGGGATGAGATGAGGCAGTTTATTGCAACTCTAAAGACTCGAAGACCTCCTCGGCAGCAACAAGTTCAGCAGCCGCCTCAGCAGCAACCGCAGCAACCTCCTCCTCCGCAACAAGCTCCCGCACCACAATCGGACATGGGGATTGTCCACAGTCCGCTACCGGAGCACCCAGTGCTTAACTAGTAGGTAAACCCTGTCACCTCCTTCCATGAAGTGGAGAGAGGACAAGGGTGGCATGAAGAGAACGCCTTTGTCGAAGCCGTTAGGCAAAATCCAAGCCAACCACCACATTTGTTAAGAACAACTACCCCACCAACACCTTCCCCTCGACCTACACATCCTCTCTTACGCACTACTAACCAAGTTCGATCCCCTATCATTAATCCACTGTCATCTAGACCGCTCCTCATTCGCCTACCATCTTCACATGCACCATCACAAACACCTCCTCCATCCACGAGTCCTTTGCCATCTAGACCACTCCTTATCCGCACTTCACTAACACTTGCTCCTCCTACCGCTACCACTAGCCCCGTGCCAGCATGACCCCTTTTGCTTCAACCATCATCATCCTCTCGCGCAAACCCCGCACCTCCATCTAGGCCCCTCCTCATTCAGCCTATACCCACTCGGACCACCCAGGCGCCGCCTATCCCTTCTAGTCCTTCTACCACTGGTCCCCCACTACCCACCACCATAATCCCTACCAACCTTCAGTCGGCAAGGCCACTCATAACGGTTCCCCCTACCGTCACTCCACTTCAAACACCCAACTCCAACATACCTTCTACCTCTACCAATCCTCCGCCTACCCATAACCCGATGGAGGCAAGATCTTCACAAACAATGGTGCTCTGTAGTGGACAGATATTCCACCATGCGTTCCCACAATGGGAGCAAGAACCTTCTCAAGAACAAGAAGAGCAAGGGCAAGAACAAGAATCCATACCGGGCACTCAATATGACTTGCTAAAGCATCTGGACAAGACCCCAGCCCAGATTTCTATTTTGGAGTTGATCAAGAGATCTATTACTCACCAAGCGGCCTTGAAGCAATATTTACAAAAGGTGATGGTTAATGAAGATCTCCCAACTGAACAGATTACTTCAGTCTTAACCCCATCAGGCGATCAACCGGCTATTGTCTTTCATGAGCATGAGTAAGCTCTGAAGCCAGCAAAGAAATATGCCTTGTGCATTACTGTTGATATTAATAAAGTGGCTATCAGTCAGTGTTTGGTAGATACCGGAGCATCTATCAATGTGCTGCCGCCCACCACTTTAAAAATGTGTGGCATTCTGAACAGTCAGATTCGACCGTCGACCATTATAGTCACAACTTATGATAATACAAAGAAGCCGCCTCTGGGCATGATTACTTTAAAAGTTGGGCTAGGTCCTATGTCGATTACAACAGATTTTCATGTCTTGGACATGGAGCCAACCTTTAATGGTATTTTAGGCCATCCATATATCCAAGAGCTTGATGCCATACCCTCTACAAATCATCAATGTTTCAAATTCCCACATAAAGGGTGCGCCATCAAGGTTACTAGCATGCCCATATTGCCATCGAAAGATATTCATTCCGCTACGTCTGTGCCCTCCATATGGCCGACCAATAAGCCTTTGTTATCTGTGTTGGATCTTGCCAATCCGCGGCATGATTTGTTAAGGCCACAAGTTTCAGCCTCTACGGTAGCTTCAACGTCACCCCCACCTCCAAAGCAAAAGAAAAAGAAGAATATGATGAGCACTCCGGGGTGGAGCATTTTGATGGGAATGGGATATAAATCCGGTAAAGGTCTGGGGATTAACCTCCAAGGCAGGTTGAAGCCCGTTAATAGTCAAAAGATCATTCCTCGAAGTGGCCTGGGATATATAGGGCCGGGTAAGGAAAAATCTGAGAAAGATGAAGGAGAGCCATGGGTCACCATGACCTCCACCCTCAAGACAGACAGGCGGCCGCTCACATTGTCTCTTAATACACATTTTGTGAAGGGGCCCACTGAGCAGATAGGAGAGCAGACTACCATAATTACTTCAGTGCTGGATCATCAAGATGTGCATGCATGCCAGTTTGCTCGTCACATAGCCCCACTGGTTACATATAAAGCTTTGGAGTCCTTAAGGCCGGATAAGAGAAGAAAGATGGATGACCCAGAATGTGATTGGTATAGATGGTTTGACATGAATGACATCACAATTGCTCTAAGTCAACTATTCATGCCAACTGATCCTGAATGGCTGCCACTTATTCATGAGTTGATAGAGAAGCCGGCTGTCATCACTGACATGAGACAAATGTTGAGCAACTACACTGATACGGGAGAGCCGGATGTGCCGTTTGAGGCAGATTTCACTATAGACCAGTTGTGGGCCGAGCTTTTCCTTGTTGATTCCTTGCACCCATCACTCATCACTTTTTGGTGCTCCAAACTTTTTACCTACAACATCCCTAGACCACCCGCGGTCTTGATCTCTTTTTCTCCTGATTTGCTACAAACTCCATCTATTCCTCCTTTACTCCTCGAGCAATTCTCCCAACTCTCATTACACCCCCGCTTGGGCAATCTCTCATTCAACCCTTTTCCAATCTTTCGATTTCAACTTCATCTTCTACTCCTTCTTCCCACTGCTTCATTATTGAAAATGAAAAAAAAACTACCAAAATTCAAACTTTCCAATCCTCCATCTCTGTTGAAGAGACGTCCTATTCTGATCATGAGTGTGCCCCAACCCAAGGGCAGCTCATTCAAGGTCCACTAATGGATTTTCTTTACCCCTCGGATGAGGGGTCCTCCTCTGTACCTTCCCTTGTACCTCCTTTTTCCTCCTCCTCTTTAGGGTCTAATGATCAGGCTAGTTGTTCTTCTTCTTCCTCTAGCAGTAAGGCTCCTGGGATAGTTACCTTTAAGAAGGCCAAGGGTAAGCAGATTCCCCCTAGGTTTTTAAAAGAGCTAGCCAGGAGATGCCAGGCATGTTTAGAAATTCCCCAATTTGTAGAGGATCTGATTTTTCTACCGGATTTGCAATGTGAGGATGCGTGCTCTTTAGATGAAGGGTTTGGGGTTTATGAGATTATGAATGATGAAGATCCTATTGAAGAGGGGGACGAAGAGTACGACGAATATGAGGACGAGGCTGATGCTTTTGCCAGTGGCATGAGGAGATTCGATGAACCATCAACCTCAGTAGAAGAGCCTACCAAGGAAATTAACTTGGTATTCGAGGAAAACCTTAGGATTGTCCTCATCAGCAAAAGTTTGCCTCCATCTGAAGAGGAGGCATTTATCCAGGTTCTCCAAGAATACAAAGACACGTTTGCATGGAGTTATGAAGATATGCCAGGTCTGGACCCTGCGCTTGTTGAACATCGCCTAACACTTAAGCCAGGGTCTGTCCCGGTCAAGCAACGGTTAAGACGTTTCCACCCAAATATGGCATTAAAAATGAAAGAAGAGGTCGATAAGCTCCATAAAGCTAGATTTGTTAGAGTTGTCCTCTATCCTAATTGGGTGGCTAACATTGTCCTGGTTATAAAAAAGGATGGAATAGTCAGAATTTACATAGATTTTCGGGACCTTAACCGTGCGTGTCCTAAAGATGACTTCCCCCTCCCTCACATAGATGTTTTAATTGATAATACGGCAGGGTATTGTAGATGTCTAATTTCGGACATCCCGCGGACCTTGTCTAGCCATCATAGAAGCGATACTTTTCCTTAGTTGATTGGTTGTATGGAGTCTCATCCTTGTTTAGGTAGGCTCCACCCTGTCCCTTCGCGGATCCCTGGGCCTGATCCTTGGGCGGCTAAGGTGCTGGCCGCCCACATCCCTGGGCGGCCAAGTCTCTATTCGCCCAGCACCTTCCACGGCGGCCACAGAGTTGGCTGCCCAGCTCCCAAGGTGGCCACATAGTTGGCCACCCAGCTCCTTCAAGGTGGCTAGACTGTTGGCCGCCTAGCCCCTCAAGAAGGCCATCGACCTGGCCGCTCAGCTCCTTTGGACGGCCAGAGCTTTGGTCGCCTCCTGTCAATCGTCCGTCAACCCCACGTTCTGCCAACTCTCGGCACGTTCTCCGGAACTGCTCCCACTCCGGGAGGTTTGAGACCCACGTAGCTTTCACGTAATCCATATTTTCGAATGGTTTTCGTGGAGGGAACTCCCCCATATACAAAACCCATTCCGAACCATCTCCCGTGGAGGGGATTGGACATTTTCTCACGGAGAGAGTTGGACATTTTCTTGGGTGGTAGGAAGAGACCGTTCTAGAGGTTCTAGCAGCCCAGAGAGCACCTTCCCTCATCCCCGTCGATCTATCTGAAGTTTGAGAGCTCGGCCGTGGACGAGCACCAGTTGTAGGGGGCGGCCATCGACATGGCCGCCCACCCTCTCTAGGCGACCACAATGCTGGCCGCCCTCTGTTGGTTGACGGGCAAACCCCATCCTTTTTTCCCTTGTTTCCTATATTGCTACATTCCTTTCTATTTTACTGCATCCATGCATAATAAATCTTCCTTGATCCCATTTTAAAGAGGTTTTTCAACCCAAAACATATGGAAGGCAGATGGTCGAAAGTCTCGACCATCCCCCTTTCTGCCCCCCTTCCCGGTACGATTGACCCCATTTGCATATTTTCTGTACTTCTATGAGCATTTTCTACACTTCACAGTCTAATGGTCTATTCTCTATTTGCTGGTAATTTGCAGGAACTTCATCGTCGACTCGCAGAGCTCTGCGTTCTTGGCCCGCCGAGAGCGAGGACAGAAGAACCCACCATCTCCCCACTCCTAAGACATCCACAATCATCATCCTATGAGGCTCAGATAATAGTCTCTGGCGATCACATCATTCCTATCTTTCTAACCTATGCACTGTAGGTAGCAGCAGCACAAGTTCAGGAGGCCACAGCATCGCGCACCGTACACGGCACTCGCCACCTTCCGGCACCTACAGGTATGAGACCCTCTCTTTTATGGACTGCTTCTCCGGATATAATCAGATACGCCTGGCTGAAGAGGACCAAGAGAAGAGTTCATTTACTATACCATGGGGTACATATTGTTATGTGGTCATGCCATTCGGGCTTAAGAACGTCGGAGCTACCTATCAAAGAGCCATGATGGCTATTTTTCATGATATGATCCACATCTATATTGAGGTGTATGTTGATGATCTGGTTGTGAAGTCAATAACAAGGATTGAGCATCCCAGGGTTCTAACCAAAGTGTTGCAGAGAGCCCGAGAATATCAGTTGAAAATGAATCCTAAGAAGTGTGTGTTCGGTGTATCGTCTGGTAAATTGCTTGGATTCATTGTTAGCAAGAGGGTATTGAGATTGATCCCAACAAGGCAAGGGCAATAAGAGATATGCCTCCTCCCAGAAATTTGAAAGAAGTTCAAGGATTGATCGGGAGGTTACAATTTATTCGCCGATTTGTCTCCCAGCATTCACAAAGGTGTAGGCCGTTCTACGAGCTGACCAAGCCGGGAGTCAAATTTAATTGGGATGACAAGTGTCAGGTAGCTTTTGACGGATTTAAGGACTATCTATCCAATCCTCCTATCCTGAGGCCGCCGGTTCCAGGCAAACCACTTTTTCTTTATGTCTCAGTCCTGGATGACTCAGTAGGTGTTGTCCTTGTGCAAGTTGATGAAGAAGGTAAGGAGAGGGTAGCATACTACTTGTCTAAGCTTCTCAACCCCTGTGAGCAAAAATATATAGCTATGGAAAAGACCTATGCAGCTCTAGTCTGGGTAGTGCAGAAACTGAAGCACTATTTCTTAGCTCATGAGGTTCATCTCATTGCTCGCATGAATCCCATCAAGTTTCTTCTCGAAGAATCTGTTCTGACCGACTGCTTAGCGCAATGGTAGAGCTTCCTTTCTCAGTTCGACATCATCTACATTCAACAAAAGGCGATTAAAGGCTATGCCATTGTAGAGCATCTCGCTCATCACCCCCTTCCTCGACTTGACCCTGTTAGTTCACAGTTTCCAGATGAGGAACTAATGTCCGTTAACCAACCCTCGGATTCGATGTGGACATTACATTTTGATGGAGCTCTAAATTTATATAGTAGGGGAATCGACATAGTTCTTTTAACACCCGAGGGCATCACCATTCCACTCGCCTCTCAGCTCGCTTTCTTTGTTACCAACAATATAGCTGAGTACGAGGCTCTTCTGGCCGGACTTGAGGCCGCTCATCGATTTGGTGTTACCCAATTGCGAATTATGGGTGATAGTCAACTTATTCTTCCCCAAGTGCTTACCAAATGCTGAATGCTTGATCCTAAACTCAAACCCTACTAGGAACTTGCATCTACTTATGCCAAGTTCTTTACTAAACTGATCTTTGTTCATGTTCCTCGTAATAAGAACATCTTAGCTAACGCCCTTGCTTCACTCGCATCCTCCTTGGTTTTTCTCCCTGAACGGGACTTCCATTCGATTATCATTCAGAAGCGTCTCACTCCTGTTGTTAAGGATCCAACATTTCTTAGCATTAAGGAAGAGGTGCTCAAGAAGGTTAAGGACGGTGAAATCATTGAAAATAAGGAAGTCCTGCTATTAGATTTAGAAGAAGAAATTGACGATGAGGAAAAACCATGGTATTACGAGATTGCTAGATACTGTCAAGATCAGTCTTATCCTGAAGAGGCCACGGCAGAAGAGAAGAAAGCTATTAGAAGAGTTGCTCAAAGATACACTCTGGTTGGAGGTGAGCTCTATAGAAGAGGTTTCACGGGTGTTCTCCTCAGGTGCCCTGACGATGATGAATCATGGAAGGTCGTGGAAGAGGCGCATTTAGGAGTGTGTGGGGGTCATGTCAATGGCCAGATGTTAGCTAAGAAAATCCTTAGGCTAGGCTTCTATTGGCCCACTCTAGAAGAGGATTGCTCCATCTATGTTCGAAGGTGTGTTAAGTGCCAACTGCATGTCGAAAAAATACATTCTCCTGCTTCTTCACTCCATCCTATGTCTTCCCCCTGGCCTTTCTCCATGTGGACTTTCGATATTATTGGACCTCTTGGTGATTCAAACCTCCTCATAAAATTGAAATCATTTATACTCACGACCACGGAGTACTTCACCAAGTGGGCAGAAGCGGAAGCTTACGTGGAAATCAAAGCATCAACCATCTGTAAATTTATAATGAAGAACATCATCGTAAGATTTGGCATCTCAAATACCATCGTCACCGACAATGGGCTGCAATTTATCTCTCAAGAGCTTCAGGACCTTTGCAACAGGTATAACATTGCATCGGGTCATTCATCTTCTTATTATCCGCAGGGCAATGGCCAGGCAGAGGAAACAAATAAAACTTTAATTAAAATCATCAAGAAAACGTGTGAAGCTAACAAATTTGCGGACTGGCCAGAGAAGCTCGTAGAAGCTCTATGGGCCTACCGTACCTCCATCCGTACTCCTACTGGGCAAACCCCATTTTCCCTTACTTATGGAATGGAGGCGGTAGTTCCTTATGAGATCTTTATTCCTTCTATTATAGTACAATTAGACAAGGAGCTCTCTATTGATGAACGTCGTGAATCTCTCCTTGCACAATTGGAACTCTTAGATGAGAAAAGACTGGCCGCCGCCGAACATGCGCGTGTCTATCAAAACAGGCTTTCACGTTTTTATCAAAAGAAAGTGATTGAAAGAAAATTCAAAGTCGGTGAAATGGTAATCAAAAGAATCTTTGTAAAACCTGGTGGACCCCGTTCAAAACTCCAACCAAACTAGGAGGGGCCTTATATAATTAAAGAAGCATATCCTGGCAATGCTTACAAACTAATTAACGCTGAAGGGGAAGAACTGGCTCACCCTTGGAATGGTTTGTATCTTAAGAAATACTACCCTTAAGTCATTTTCAAAATCAATCAAAAAACAAAACAAAAAAATAAAATAAAAATAAAAAATTAAAAAAAATGATGATGGCATGGTACGTGGGTCACCAGACCCGAAAGATAAAAATCTCTAATTCATTCTTCAGTCTTGATGATTTAACTCTGGGTCAATACACACACAACACGCTTAGCTCTTGAACTCTAGCAATGTAAAATCCGAGGAAAGTCAAAGCCAAACCCAGGGTGTAAAGACTTTACCCATTCTCTTCTTTTCGGTCCACAAGGGGAGAGGTTAGACCCTGGGCAGACCACCTGAACCTACCCGCCGCCCTAGTAAGTGGAAGTCAAGGCCCAAAAGGGAACAATTTGTCACAAAAGCCCGAGTACAATTAGGTTTATTATTTTTGAAAAGAAAAGTAAAACAAAAAAAATCAAATACAAAAGAAAAGCAGGACAAGAGGGCAAAGTCCCCACAGGAAAAACCCTGGTCGTAAGCATGCGTGAATAAAGGGAAAAAGACAACAAAAATTTTCCTAAGCCAAAGACCGAACCCCAACAGGCAATAGGGTAGGGGATGAAAAGCCTTCCTCGGTCTTTCGGAACCCCTTGTGGACTTCCCCAATATTTTCTTCCATTCACCCTCCGTGGTATGTCATAAGCTCAAAGAATGGTAGAGACGGACTTAGGAGGATACGCCGTAAAAGGTCAGGAGTGAAAGCAAAGCTCAAAGCACTTTGACCCTTTGTTAAATTATTTAAGAATGGTTAATGGATTTAAGATGGTGAATGTGTAAGATTTTAGAGCCTATGTATTATGCTACATCATTTTTTTAAAAATAAAAATAAAAAAATTATTTTCAATTAACACCTAGTTGTAGGGGCATTATTTTGTTAATTAGCGACTTCTTCTTGGTCGTCATTTTTAAAAAAAAAAAGCAAAAAAAATAATAATATATTTTCAATTAACGCCCAGTTAATTAGCGACTTCTACCCTGTCATCTTTTTTAAAAAGAGTAAAAAAACAAAAAAAAATTAGCGACCACTCAGCGGTCGCCTTTCACTTAATTGGTGACAACTGTCTGGTCGCTAATTCCCACAGAGAGCTCTGCTTCTTCTTATTGCCGTATCATTTGCTTGCTTGCATTTATGTGTGGGCATCTTTTAATTTCAGTTTGCATCTGCTTGCCTGCTTGTCGCATTTTCCTATGTTATTTATTGTTTTACCTTAGTTGATTAAAAGGGTTTGGCCCCTTGACCCTTTGTCAAGGTCAAAAAGGACGTTCCCCTTGCCTATTGAGCAAGGGGCCAAGCCGGGTAGATTGATTAATCTGTTTGCTTAAATATGAAAGACAGGAACAGGAAAGGATGCAAACATGCAAGGACGATGAAAAGGAATCAACTCAGATAACATCAAAATCTCATATATATATATATATATATATATATATATATATATATGCATGTGTACAAAGGTGAGGAGGTGGTGTACAATGATCTCTCTAGCTCTCACCACCACTCTCCTCTGGTCGCTCATGACTCTCTGCCTCACCCCTATACCTGGGAGGAACCCGTGGGGGCCCCATCGACCCCTGAGAGGCTACTGACCTTCCAGCCTGAGCTCGCTCGACCGCCTCGTTCCTCTGCTGAGTAGAGGAACCTACCAAGTAGCTCATACTTGAATAGGAGATGGGACGCCCCTCGGCCCGTGCTCGCTCCTGGCCTCTCCGGTAGCGCTCCTCCGCTGCTCTAGCCTGCTCCTCGGCTGCGCCCAGTCAGAGTCTCAACTCGGATAGCTCTCGCTCTTGCTCGAGCCATCCCTCAGCCGCTCCTCCCTCTCTCTGGCCAGCTCTCTCCTCTCCACCTTGAGGAGGATCCGCAGCTCTATCACGTCACGAGGAAGCGCCTCGGCCTCTCTATGCCTCCTCTCAGCCTCCTCTAACTCAACGACCCGTTGGTCGCAGATCGCGAGCTCGATGCCGGCCAGAGCGGCCCGAGTGAGCGCCTCCAGCAACTCTGCAACCTATATCATTCAGCAAATTATCAGCTCTATGTTCCAAGTCCATAATATCTAAGTGGGTGTGGACACCGAAAATTACACACCCAGAAGTCCTACTCGGCCCAGCACTAACAATGGCACCAAGTCAAGAAGCCCCATAGAGACTGGTCATCCGGACTCCCCAAATATGCACACTGCCGTGAAGCCATCTTCGGAGTCATGACGGTGAAGAGAAACCAACCCCCGGGAAGCTCACAACTCGGGGCCCCCCCGAAGAAAATCAAACGAACCGTAACTCATGCTCAAAGCGGGCTCAAGTCAGCCTCCAACGGCACACCCCCCCCAGGGGGCCTTCAACGGCACACCCCCAGGGGTCTCCAACGGCACACCCCCCCCAGGGGGCCTTCAACGGCACACCGCCAGGGGTCTCCAACGGCACACCCCCCCCCAGGGGGCCTTCAACGGCACACCCCCCCGGGGGCCTTCAACGGCACACCCCATGGGGGGGGGGGGGGGGGCTTCAACGGCACACCCCTAGGGGGCCTTCAACGGCACACCCCCCAGGGGTCTCCAACGGCACACCCCTGGGGGGCCTTCAACGGCACACCCCCCAGGGGGCCTTCAACGGCACACCCCCCAGGGGGGGCCTTCAACGGCACACCCCCCCAGGGGTCTCCAACGGCACGCTATTTGCCCCCTTTAGCGGCACGCTTGGGCAACCTTCAGCGGTACGCCTTTTGCCCTCTTCAACGGCACGCTTGCAGTGTGTTGCAACGACACACTTCTTGAGCCCGCCAATGGCACAGCGCGAAGGCGTTTCAACGGTTGAACGACGTGAAGCCCATGCCCTACATATCCTTGGCGCGTAATGAGCTGTCCGAGGTGTCAACCAACGGTTGGGCCACGCAGGCTACTCCCCTGACAGCCAGGATAGGGGAAGTCAAACCCCATCATCACCAGCCGCTTCCCGCGCCCGACGGCCGTGCTCGAGGGCTCCCGCTGCTGGGGGTATAAATCCCCTCCCATTTCGGCAAGAAAAAAAGGAGAACGGAGGGAAGAAGAGAGATGACCAGACACAACGCCACCTACGGGAAGAAGAAGAGGAAGAGAGAAGAAAAGGAGAGGGCTCCAATGTGGAGTCTCCCGACATCCATCCAAGGAACGAGAAGAGAGCGTAAGAGAGAGAGAGAGGGCTCGATGTAGTAGGGCAAGGTGGGGGAAAGAGTAGTGGACGATCGTCCCTGCTTCGATCCCCAACGCCTCCTCCTCTTTTGTTCTTTGTTTTCCACCCCCTCCATCCTCGCGTTCTTTGGTTTTCTTCCTTGTCTGTAGCCTTGGCTCGGGCATGTTTTGTAATGTGTACAGGTGGCCACGGCCCTTGGTTACCCTATGAATGAAGATCATCCCTCTCCCATTGGGTTTTCTCTTTGTCTCGTTATTTTGGGCCACAGTGCGGTCGATTGTCTTTCCGAGTTTTGCATTCATCTCTCGTCCCAACGATTTCCACCACGTGTGGTGTCATCTTGAACGGTTTGAGGTCACGAACCTCCTCCCCTGAAGCCCAATACCTTCGTCAGTGTCTGCCT
The DNA here is from genome assembly GCA_022559845.1 of Amorphophallus konjac. Lineage (NCBI taxonomy): Eukaryota > Viridiplantae > Streptophyta > Magnoliopsida > Alismatales > Araceae > Amorphophallus > Amorphophallus konjac. The sequence goes on from CM040117.1 coordinate 68,467,428, forward strand.
CTTGAGCCTTTCTCCCTCTTGCCGGAAGCCCCTGTGGGTTTGACTGGTCTAACATCTCGCCCCGTTAGTCAGCGGGCCAATCCCTTTTTGGAGCCCTGTCTGGTGCGCCTGCACCTTCCTCCAGCGGCATACCCTTCCGGTAGCTTGGCCGGTACACCCATCTCAGCCCTGACCAGCACACCCTTCCGGTCCTTGTCCGGCACACCCATAGTGGCCCTCAGCGGTACACCCTTCTGGCACCTTGGCCGGCACACACGCGGTGGCCGCCCCCCCCAGTGGTACACCTCTCCCTTGCCTCAGTGGCATGCCTGGCCTTTCTCTAGCCCGGCACACCCCTTTAAGCACCCTGTGCTCGTCTTTGGCCGGTACGCCTTGGCCAACCCCTAGTCCACCCTGTCCAGTCTTAAAGATCTTCGGCTCGTCGTTTTCCCGTGTTTTCTGAAGTTTCATTAAGGTGTTGCCGCCCCCGGGCGCCCACCTCCAGTTGTTGGGTTCCGCCACTCCATGTGGGCGCATTCCCTTTATCTCCCTTACGCCCGGGTCGAGGGGAGATGCTGCCGAATTTTTGTTAGAAAACAATGAGACGTTAAAAGGCAAAAGGAAGCAACAAACGAATGGAACGATCAATGATAAGACTCTCCAACTAAGCAAGCCACTGCCGGCAGCATGAGAAGAACTGAACCGATTAACAGCATAGCAGACCAAATGTCCGACCTGCGGGAAGGGGCTGGGCGAAATAAAGGGAAGGAAAATTTACATAAAACTACGTAAAAATCAAGAAAAGAAGAAAAGAAAAGCCTTAAGTGAAGAAGAGGGAGAGTAGACCCCCTCCCCACCTGACACCCCAAACAGCCTTTGGCGGTACACCCACAGCCCACCTCCAGCGGCACATTCCCATCGCCTCCAGCGGTACACCCATCTCCCATCCCCAGCGGTACACCTCAAACAACCTTCAGCGGTACACCCACTGCCCAACCTCCTGCGGTATACCCTTCTCAGCCCCCAGCGGTACACCCCATCCTTACACCCTCGCCACCTCTAACGGTACACCCCTTTTCAACATTCAGCGGCACGCTGCATCCCCAGCGGTACACCCTTCCCGGTCCTTCAGCGGCACACTCTTTTCACCCTCCGAAGTGTAACACAATGTATAGACTTTAGATTGATGCATGAACATAGCAACGAGTAGTGTACAGACTTTGAACTGCAATGTACAGACTTTGAACTGCAATGTATAGACTTTGAGCTGAACAATGTACGGACTTTGAGCTGGCCAACGTGCAGACTTTGGGCTGGCCAACGTATAGACTTTGAGCAGGATGTATAGACTTTGGGCTGGCCAATGTATAGACTCTGAGCCACAACCAATAGACAACGTATAGACTTTGAGCTGAACAATGCATAGACTTTGAGTTGGTCGATGTACAGACTTTGGGCTGGCCAGTATATAGACTTTAATGGATAACGTACAGACTTGGAGCTGAAGGATGTATAGACTTTGTGTGCAACAAACATCCGATGTATAGACTTCGTGTCGCAGTAACCCGTCAATGTATAGACTTTGAGTCTTCCCCAGCACACCCTCTTCTACCTTCGCTGGCACACTCTCCTTGGTGCCTTCCCCGGCGCATCCTCTTCTCCCTTCACCGGTACACTCTCCAACCATCGCCCCAGCGGTACACCTCCTTCAGCCCTTCAGCGGCACCCTCCTTAAGCCCTTCAACGGCACACATCTCCAGCCCTTCGCCGGCACACTTTCTTCCCACCTTTCTTCAGCGGTACACCCCCCTTTTAGCCCTTTTTTTAATCCGCCCAGGGCTAACTCTCCCCCCAAAACAAAAAAATACATGTATACATGTACATACCGGTATATAAAGGTAGCACTGACAAGCTAATAAAAATCATGGTGAATAAATAAATCTGAACAGATTCATAAAAGAAAAAAGATGATGAATGAAATAGGTGACAATAATAATAATGATAATAAAAAGGGTAATAATGACAATGAGCAAGATGAGGGAAATCACCCGGAACAGATACGGAAAGAGGAAGAAGCAATGGAGTAGCAAGAACAACAATGATAAAACAATATAAGGTATTAATAATTCCACATTGCAGCCCCCCCTCTCTCCGTGGCTCTACGCAGAAGGAACAATAATGCCACCCTCTCAGGCCGGGCCCTAGTCTTGGGAATCATCCTGACGTGGCCAGGCCCCGACCTAGTCTTGGGCCGACATTCTAATCAGACCGGATTCGTTTCTCGCCCCGGATCCCTTCCGAGCCGTTACTAAAAATTGCCGTGCATTTGGCAGACATTTGAACGGGTCCACCCCAGTTTCCGTCGCGTTTTTATCATGGACCCGTGTCCGAATATGAAAAGGGTCCATGAGCGACCGACATGGCTGATGGCTCGTATCCTGATGCGGACTTTAGCGTGATTTATTCTTGTCCCTTTCTCGCGCAGTTAGTATTATTTCTTTCGGCCGTAGGGCCCCTAATTTCGGCAATTAATCAAGGGTGTTCCCTCGTATGGGGGATGTAAATAACGTCGTGCCCTTTATGGCATGACGGGATCTGGTCCCGACACGAACCACACAATCGTCTGACGAAGTCAGATCGAGAGCACCATGGGCTCTTCGGAGTCTAAATAAATTGTCACTTTGTGACTGGCACGCCCACGCACTTAATAGATGAACCGCCCGAATAAGCAAATTTTAGTGCGTCCACAAGTCTGGCACGCCCGGTGGGACCGATCCACCCTTTATTTCTTTGTCGGAATTAGGGGCCCTGCGGCCCCCCTTCTTGTAATACTAATTGCACTACTTTCTCAAATGCAGGAGAATCGCATCATGGTGCCGACAATGGCTGTCACTTGCGGCCCTCAGGTCGTTGAGAACCATGTTTGAGAAGGTTACTTGGCCGTCCCCCTTAACTTTGGGAGCTTCCCTCCCACCGTGGGCTTCCCCAACTTCTTGGGGGTGGCCTTTGTCAACATCCTTGACGTGATGGCACCTAATGAGCCCCAGACCAACGCTCCCGCTCCGGGGTCCACTGAAGCTGTTATCGGCCGAGCTGTGGCCAAGAACAACAACGGCGTCTCGACAATGACGCTGAGCTGCAACGTGCACCATGTGCACCAGACTGCTGGCCCGTCCCGCCAAGGATCGGCATCTCACCGGAGAAGGCTCCGGAGGAACAATACCGGCGCCGTCTTGGGTCACCGCATGTCTAACTCCGGGAAATCTATGGCAGTCGGGACCCTCCTAGTCTGCCTGGACGGGCAGAGGTCCCAGGTGACACCGGACCGCGTCGTCTCGACTGTCCTAGTCCGTAACTCTTTTCAAGGACTGGAGAAGCTGAAAGAGAAGGCGACACTCGCAACCCCGGCCGCAGCGCCGAAGAATGCGTCGGCTCGCAGGCCGGCCAAAATGAAACAAGTTTGGGTCCTCAAGGAGGCCCAGCCCACTGCACCCGCCCAGGCGGGACCTAGCACTTTCCGCCCGAGGAGGGCCATAAGAAATGAAAGGGTCGGACTGATGACCCCAACCCGCCAACCAACACCCGTCATGCCGGTGTTGTCCGAGAATGCCTACCGCCGTCGCCGTGGGCGCCGACACAATGCTGCCCGCCCGACACCCAGGGCCTACCCTCCTCCTGCCGCTGCCATCAGCACGCAACCACAGGCTGCTCTCCCCGACCAAGAGTGGGAAGGGATCGAGCAGGCCATGAGAAACTACCTCCGGGGCCCATGTAGCACTCCCTTGGGTCGCCAGAGACTGCTGGGGGCAGTAGCCTCCGCTTTCCAAGAAGAAGAATCCCGACCCGCACCCAGTGCAGAGTCGAGGAATCGCTCGGAGGAGCCGCGCCAGTCCCCTGTCTGGGAGGAAGCGCCGCTCCGATGATCGGTCTTCGACAGGCTGGTGTTCCCAGGGAGATCATCCAGGAGGGCGACGAAGAGAAACAAGAGCTGGAGAACCTTCACCTGCAATATGGCAGGAGTTCGCGGTCGGTATGGGGCCTTGCCTACCGATCCTGAAGAAATGGCCAGACTCACCGTCAGGCCGGGACCCCTCACTAGAAGAGGGAGAGCGGCAGGCAACGCGGCAAAGACAGGCGCCGAAGGGACCTTCCCTGAAGAACCCCTTGCGGCCCTCATGGCCAACGTGGTCACCACCGGCGACACGAGCGGCGGACCCTCTACATCATCCGAGGACGCCCCGGCCGAAGAGACAGGGGGCATGCCCAGTCTCCCCACAGCTGACCCGGCTATGCTGCTCATGATACAACAGTTCCAGCAAGAAATTGAGTCACTAAAAAAGCAACTGAATGAGCGGAACACACAGCCCCCGATGTCCTGGTAGACTGAGGTTCTACCTGAGGCACCTAGGGACAGGGGGCAATCTTCAGAAGCAGCCCTTCCATTGACCCTCAACTCTCTCGGGAGCGTGACCCCGCAGCAGGCACATTACACGGCACCGGCCCCGCTGCAGGCTTTACTTTCCCAAGGGTCCCCCATGGCCCCCCAGGCGACCGTGTTGGCCACCCCAAGTGCGCAGCCCGCTCATTTCTATCCGAGCCCGGTCGACCCAGCAGCAGTCAGCCGATTGATGCTTGAACAAATGATAGACATGAAATTGGCAGAGCAAGGCGATGGGGATCAGACACCGTTTGACGTCTACAGGGTGCCCTACCCGACTCATTATGCTGCGAACAAGCCACCGAAGTTCAAAAAGTTCAATGGGCAAGGGTCTCCCAGGGAGCACATTGCTTATTATGTGAACGTCATGGGAGATTTGGCTGCTGATGAGGCCTACCTCCTGAAGTTTTTCGGTTCAACACTTACCGGGCTTGCCTTTGAGTGGTACTCCAGCTTGCCACCCGGGTCTGTCGCTGACTGGCCCGACATGCAAAAGAAGTTCAAAGAAAGATTTTACGTTGCTGAACGGGAAGTCACTGTGGCGGAACTTTACGCCACAAGGTAGAAGAATGATGAGTCGGCCCTCGACTACATCAAAAGATGGAGGAACCTCAGCATGAGGTGCAGGCGTCCCCCGCACCAGGAGGATGCGGTGCAGATCTGCAAGCAGAACCTGAAGAAAGAAATCCTGGAAAGGATGATCGGCACCGAAGTCAAGACATTTGACCGCCTGAATAATGTGGTAGCTGAGATCGAGGTGTTTCTCGCCCGATATTCTTCCACCCCGGCCGCATCAAGCCAGAGAGCTAGACACGCCGAGAAGAAACCAGCTCCCCCTGAGGTGCACACACTAGATTTCTAGGCCTTTGAGAAACAGAAGGAGAAAGCCAAGGGAGCTGCCAACCTTCCTCTGCCCAGAACCACAGAACGGCAGGAGGGCCCCTCACTGAGGGAGAAGATGAGAAACAATCTATATTCCTTCTCCCGAGACAAGTCAAGCTCCTGTTTGAGTGGGCAACTAGCTACAATAAACTCACACTGCCAGAGCCGAAGAGGCCCGGTGACCTGAAGAAGAAAGACGACCCGCGCTTCTGCCTGTACCACCGGATGCTCGGGCATACCATTGAGGACTGCTATGTCTTCAAGGATGTTATTGAATCCTTAATCAAGAACGGGGAGCTAGACATGGGGGAGCATAAGGTAGACCCCCCGCAACCGCATGAGTTGCCCAGTATAACCTCCACCATCAATATGATCTCGTTATACCAGGAGCTGCCTGAGGAGTGGGCGGAGGCCTGCGCCCACGCCACTTATGAGACTTTTATCATGGCCCCGGCTCAAGACCAAGGAGGTTGGCAGATCGTACCCAGGAAAAATAGAAGAGCACATGTCCCTCGGCCCACCCTGGGAGTTCATCTGAGGGACGTGACACCCCTGCCTGCACCACCCCTGGCGAGCCTGGTTTGCCACGACACGGCCCCTCGGCTGGTCATGAGGCGGCCCACTCACAACAAAAAGAGTTGCGTCCCGATGCGGATGCATAAGAAGACCAGCCCAGCGGTCGAAAGGCTCCAGGCTATTATTGATGGGCTCGAAGATTATGAACAGCCCGAAATCCAGCCCGTGGAGCTGAAAGAGTATGTCCCCTGGGAGGAGTTCGAATCACTCGAACTGGCTCCAGGAACAGAAGCTGAAGCAGAGAAAGAGCCTCCCCTATGGGGTGAGCTTCCCCAAGAGTAGCCACTGGCTGCAGCAGGAAAGAAGAAGAAGAAAAGGAGACCCAGGAGCAAGAAGAAAAAGGCGGTCGTCATCGCCTGCAACACCCTCTCGGCACTATTCGACACTGCCCTCTCCCTGGAAGAAAAGAGGAAGAGCCACCCCATGAGCCGACGGAGGTGAACCAAGCTAAAGTGTCCACTTCCCAACACGCCACCAGGTTGGGAAGGAAGTGGGGGCGCCCTCCTCAGGATAACCTCAACATCATGCTCAGGGGAGAATAACCATACCAGGTCCCCGACCCCGAGGTTCGAGGCACCGAGATCCCTCCTCCGTCGGGTCTCTATCCCAGAGGGGCCAGGAGCTGAGGCACCCCTTCATTCGCCGAATTCCTGTTAGCTCGAGCAGGGGGGCAGGCGCGCTCCCAGGGGTCCCCTTTGACCGGAGAAGCAAACAGTTCCCAAGCTCTACCGGCGGTAACTCCTCCCCAGCCAGAAGAAGAATTTAACGACATCCCAAACCTCGCCGAATTCATGCAAGAAATGGAGGAAGCCCAGCAGGCCCCACGGGCTCAACATGCTGCAGTAGAACCCACAAAGCAGGCATCCCCTGATCTGACACCCCAGCCTCAAGGTGGGGACAGGTGCGGCAAGGCCGAAGAGATGAAATTACTCAAGGTGCGGGCTGCCGACCGAATAGTCAGACACCTCAAGAAGATCTCGACCTGATTTACTGTATGGGAGATGCTATCTTTGGACGAAGAAACACGGCAAGCCATCATTGCCGCACTCCAGATGCCAGCACACCCTGAAGCTTGCCTGGCAGAAATATCACCTGAAGTGGCTGTGGCTTTCATAGAAGATGACATGCTCCTGCCCACCTGCAGTCATAATAGACCCCTCTACATGAAAGGGCAGCTGAACGGCCAGCCTATCAACAGGGTCCTGATCGACCCAGGGGCGGCAGTGAATATACTCCCCTACCGGGTGTACCAAAAGCACTACTTTGACGTGCACCTGGTTGAGGTCAAGAATGTCAAGATTGCTGGTTTTAATCAGAAATGTGAGGTGCCCATGGGGGTTGCAGAATTCAACTTGACTTTTGATGATTTCACCACCAAGGTCCAGTTCCACGTCATCAACTCCAACACTTCCTACAAGGCGTTGCTGGGACGGCCCTGGTTACACCAGAATAGAGTGGTGCCCTCCACCTTGCACCAATGCATTAAATACCCTTGCGAGGGGAAGGAAGTCAGGATCTTCGCCGACCTCCACCCGTTCGAGGTGTTCGAGTGTCATTTGTCAGACCCCAATCTGTACTTAGAAAAGGCGAAGCAAACTCCCCAAGCCGCCCAAGACAAGGGAAAGAAGAAAGTGGAGTCGGGTGGTTGGTTTCCTCCGCCGCCCCCAGGTTATGTGGCTCCCCCACATGTACCATTCATTGCACAAGAAGGGGGGACATTTAAGGCAGCTCCTCTCGCCATCTATTCTACACCGGGGACGCCTTACCTAGAAGACCTGCTAGAGGATGTCATAGTCCCGCCAGGGATCGTCAAGCCTATTACAGGAATTGAATGTCAAGTAGCTGAGCAGCTAAGAATTTTTGAAGTGCCTAACCCGGAGGGCCCACTATCTTTTATGTTGCCGGGGAAAATCCAGTCAGGGAAGACGACGATTGCCGGTTCCCTGACGAGTTGCATGACCCGCACGTCCCCATTGTGGAACTTCTCCACATGATTGACCGGGCAGCCAGAGTGGTCAGAAAGCAAAAGATTCCCCCCAATCAACCCTCCAGCCGGAAGAAAATGTTCGAAAAGATGTGGAACCCACCAAACCTGGATCGACGGCTGCTGTGAATCACCAAGCACCCCGGTCTGGGCTTTTCACTGGAAGATTATTACGAAACTGATGTGATATCGGTTTCGGCCTTGTCCGGCGATGACCCTGCGGAAGCTACAGATTTGCGGGAAGCCCACCAAGATCTGTATTTCAGGCCTCCTACTGAGGAGGCGTAAGATGAAGAAGTGTTCCTTTGGAACCCTCTCCGCCGCCGCTGCATGGGGAAGACCTCCTCTTTCTCCGAGGGACTAACCTCGAAGGGGCACACCACTGAGGCGCCCTCACTCCGGCCTGCTGGCGAAGCAAGGAGCAGTAGCATGGGCCAGGCTCCAGATTCTTCTCGATACGACCCTGTCATGTACGCCTTGTACCATAGGCAGCAACGGGAGATCGGGATGTTAAAAGCACAGTTGGTTGAGTTGACCTCGCTAGTGACCGACCTGATCCATGGTTCTTTCCGCCCGTGGGGTGGCCATATGTCTCGGCCCCGAGACACCAGCCCTGACGCCTCCGTCCGGTCAAGAAGGGAAACAAGAGATACGACAAGCCCATTAACCGGGCGGCCAGCCAGGCAAGGCCTGACACTCCAAGAGAAGCTACAGAAGCCCTACTCCTTCCCAATGGAGAAGACTCGGGGTATCTTTGACTGGGCCTGCCATTACGGCAAGGTCTCCCTCCCAGGGTCCAAGAGGCCACAGGACACCCGAAGAAGTGGGGACCCACTGTTTTGTCCCTACCACCAGATACTGGGCCACGCCATTGAAGACTGCTATGTCTTCAAAGACATTGCTCAAGACCTCATCGACAGGGACGAGCTCAGAATGGGAGACTATGTGGTAGCCCCACCACGCCCCCACATGGCGGACAGCCCCAGAAGAGGAGCCTACACACTATCCATCCAGTACCAGGCACCTGAAGATGCGGGGCCCCGGCCCCTACCGGAGTTATCTATGATGAGTACACAGAAGACCCCGAGGTGGACCTGTGCCTTTCTGCACCAGCGGACCCCGCAGACCTGGTGGCTATAGTCCAGGAGGAGTGCGCGATGAACGCAGTCTCCACGCCCAGTCACGAGGAACAAGAAGAGGGTGATGGCGTCCTCGAGCCCGAGGGCAATGAAGACCAAGACTTCGTCGATTTGTCGCCAGCCCCGCCGGAGATTGAAAGTGGCGGCTAGGCCACCGTCGATGAATTGATTGAGATCGACATCGGCACAGAAGGTGACCCCAGGCTGACCTTTCTGAGTGCTCTTATGCCCCCACAGGAGAGAGAGCAATACACAAAGCTGCTACAAGAATTCTGGGATTGCTTTGCCTGGAACTACAAAGAAATGCCCGGGCTCAGCCCCGAAGTGACTCAGCACATTTTGGCCATTAATCCCAAGGTGGAACTAGTGAAGCAGTCTCCCCGGCGTATGAGGCCGGAATTGATCAGCCAGATCTGCAAGGAGGTCGACAAGCTCATAGACGTCGGCTTCGTGGTGGAAAACCAGTACACTACTTGGTTGGCCAACATCGTACCGGTGAAGAAGAAGAATGGACAGATCAGGATTTGCGTGGATTTCCGTGACCTGAATAAAGCCTGTCCAAAAGATGACTTCCCGGTGCCTATCACCGAAGTGATGATTGATGCAACCACTGGCCACGAGGCCCTGTCTTTTATGGACGGATCGTCCGGCTATAACCAAATTTGGATAGCTGACCACGACCGGATTCACATAGCCTTCAGATTGCCCAAGGGGATATTCCACTACAAGAGGATGCCCTTCGGCCTCAAGAATGCCGGTGCTACATATCAGCGGGCGATGACCAAGATCTTCGACGAGCTGCTATATAGCAAGGTCGAATGCTACATCGATGACCTGGTTGTCAAGACTAAGAAGAGAGATGAGCATCTGAGTGACCTCAGGGTCGTCTTCCAAAGGCTCCAGCTGTACGGGCTGAAAATGAATCCCATGAAGTGCGCCTTCGGCGTGTCCAGCGGAAAGTTCCTTGGCTTTATTGTCCGGCACATATGGATCGAGATTGACCCCTTCAAGATATAAGCCATTCAGGAGTTGCCCCCTCCGAAGAGTCTCGGAGAGTTAAGGACCCTACAGGGCCGTTTAGCTTACATCCGCAGGTTCATTTCCAACCTGTCGGGGTGTTGCCAACCTTTTCACAGACTGATGATGAAGAATGCACCCTTCAGCTGGGGTCACGAATGCCAGCACGTGTTCGACCAGCTAAAGGAGTACCTGAAGACCCCGCCAGTCCTGGGGGCACCTGTCAAAGGCAGATCGCTTATTCTCTACATAGCGGCCATCGAATATTCACTGGGGGCAATGCTCGCCCAGAATAATGATGAGGGAAAGGAGAAGGCTCTCTACTACCTCAGCTGGAGATTGGTGGGAGCGGAGGCCAAGTACACCTCGATTGAGAAAGTCTGCCTTGCCTTGGTCTTCGCAGTCAAGAAGTTGAGGCACTACATGCTGTCCCATGAAGTAAGTTTAATATCCAGAGCTGACCCCATCAAGCACATTCTCTCCCAGCCAGTCCCGAAGGGGCGCCTTGGCAAGTGGGCCGTGCTGCTCATGGAGTTTGACATCACCTACGTGTCGCAGAAGGCCGTTAAGGGACAAGCCGTCTCGGATTTCTTCGCAGCACACCCTGTGCCCGAAGACTCCCCGTTGGCCACAGAGCTGCCCAAGGATGAGACACTAGAGGTGGATCATGTCCAACAAGCTATCTGGCAGCTATACTTTGACGGGGCCTCTAGAACAGAAGCGACCCCGTCCGGACGCGCCAAGGTACGGGCCGGAGCCGGCATCGTCCTCAAATCGCTAGACGGAGAAGTGATGCACACTTCCTGCTGCATTAGCAAGCCCTGCACAAATAATGAAGCAGAGTATGAAGCTCTGATCATCGGCCTCCAGGTGGCCCTCCAAATGGAGATCAAAATGCTCCAAGTATTCAGCGACTCGCTGCTGGTCGTCAAGAAGGTCCAAGGGCAGTTCGACGTCTGGAAACCTAAGTTGCTCCCTTATCACACTAAGGCAAAGGGGCTCATGGAGGGGCTCTACCTCCTCGAGATAGGCCATGTCGCTAGAGGGGAGAATGCACAAGCCGACGCCCTGGCAAAATTGGCAAGCTCACTGGCAGTGCCTCCAGATGGATCTCTCAATATCCAAGTAATAAATCAGCGCCAAATGCCCAGTATGATAGAAGAAGAACCAGAAGAAGAAGAGCTAGAAGTCACTACAGCAGAAGCCGTCGGCCTACCTGACTGGAGAGACCCCCTGATGCAGTGGTTCAAATACCGGCAACTGCCCAAGCAGAGAGAAGAAAAGATCAAGCTAATCAGAATTAAGGACTCTTATGAGCTCTGAAACAGAATATTATTCCGAATGGTGGCCGATGCCAAGCAGAAATTACTCCTCCGATGCTTGTCCGTTGAAGAAGCCTGGAGGGTCATGAAGGAGGTCCATGACGGGACAGCTGGCGCACACCAGGCGGGACCGAAAATGAAGATTGAAATAAAGAAGCTTGGCTATTATTGGCCCGCAATGTTCGACGACTGCTGCAAATATGCTAAGTCGTGTCAGAAATGTCAGGAGCATGCCATCATACCCAGAAGGCCCCCCGTGCAGTTACACCCAACCGCGCCTAGTTGGCCGTTTGCCCAGTGGGGAACAGACGTCGTGGGTCCCTTACCTGCATCTTCCGCAGGTTGCAAGTACATTTTGGCGGCAACCGACTACTTCTCCCGTTGGGCAGAGGCTGTCGCCTTACGGGAGGTCACAAGAGAGATCGTGGCCAGGTTTGTCCGCCGCAACATTATATTCCGGTTTGGCATGCCCGACCGGATTGTATCAGACAACGGCAGCCACTTCCGCAACCAGAAGGTCTACCGGCTGGCAGAAAAATACAAGATTGATTGGAGGACATCGACTCCCTACAATCCACAGGCTAACGGGCTGGCCGAAGCTTTTAATAAGACACCCTGCACCCTCCTGGCCAAGATTGTTAGCTCTAACAAAAGGGACTGGGAAGAGAGGATGTACGAGACGCTATGGGCGTACCGAACCGTATACAAGACCCCAACAGGCTGCTCGCCCTTTTCTCTCGTATACGGCTCGGAGGCAATCATCCCAGTTGAATTAGAGATACCTTCCCTTAGGGTCGCCATTCAGCATGGGCTCGTCCTTGAAGGGCAGTCCAACGTCGAGCGAAGACTTGAAGAGCTCTCTAGCCTGGAAGGAAAGTGGCTTCACGCCCAACAGAACATCCAGATCTACTAGGCCCGAATAGCGTGCGCCTTTGACAGGCTCGTCAAGGGACGCGAATTCAAGAAGGGCGACCTTGTCATGGTCAAGAGAAGAGACGTTATGGCCGCCAACCCCAAAGGCAAACTAAATGAGAACTGGCTCGGACCCCACGTAGTCCAAAAAGTCTACAAAGGCGGAGCCTATGTAATTGTCAACCACCGCGGGGAAGTTCAATTCCCGCCTCTTAATGGAAAGCACTTGAGACTGTACCACGCTCCAGTACCCCCATTCAATCAATAATATTATTCTCCGCCCTATTTTGGGCGGATTTGAGTGATTGATGCCCGAACAACTGGATCCCTATACATGTTTTCAAAAAGAGAAGAAAAAAAAGGAGAAAAAAAGGGGAAGAGGAAAGTAAACAAAAAAGGAAAAAAAGAAAAAAGAAAAAAAAGAGAGAAAAAAAGAGAGAAAAAAAGAGAAGAAAAAGAGAAGAAAGAAAGAAAAAAAAGAGAAGAAAAGAGAAGGAGAGGAAAAGAAAAGAAAGAAGAAGAGATAAGAGCAAGGGAAGAATAAGAGCCAAGAAGAAGGGGGAACGCCCCCCATTTCCAGTCATCACCCCGTGTCGGCAAAGATATTAAAAACTAAACAAACTCTTCTCTCCGTCCTCCCCGGGCGGTGAATACCCCTTTGGCGTGGACCTCCCGTCCAGGCCATTGACTAAACAAACTCTTCTCTCCGTCCTCCCCGAGCGGTGAGTACCCCTTTGGCTTGGACCTCCCGTCCAGGCCATTGACTAAACAAACTCTTCTCTCCATCCTCCCTGGGCGGTGAGTACCCCTTTGGCTTGGACCTCCTGTCCAGGCCATTGACTAGACAAACTCTTCTCTCCGTCCTCCCCGGGCGGTGAGTACCCCTTTGGCGTGGACCTCCCGTCCAGGACATTGACTAAACAGACTCTTCTCTCCGTCCTCCCTGAGCGGTGAGTATCCCTTTGGCTTGGACCTCCTATCCAGGCCATTGACTAGACAAACTCTTCTCTCCGTCCTCCCCGGGCAGTGAGTACCCCTTTGGCGTGGACCTCCCGTCTAGGCCATTGACTAAACAAACTCTTCTCTCCATCCTCCCCGGGCGGTGAGTACCCCTTTGGCTTGGACCTCCTGTCCAGGCCATTGACTAGACAAACTCTTCTCTTCGTCCTCCCCGGGCGGTGAGTACCCCTTTGGTGTGGACCTCCCGTCTAGGCCATTGACTAAACAAACTCTTCTCTCCGTCCTCCCCGGGCGGTGAGTACCCCTTTGGCTTGGACATCCCGTCCAGGCCATTGACTAAACAGACTCTTCTCTCAGTCCTCCCCAGGAGGTGAGTACCCCTTTGGCGTGGACCTCCCGTCCAGGCCATTGACTAAACAAACTCTTCTCTCCGTCCTCCCCAGGCGGTGAGTACACCTTTGGCTTGGACATCCCGTCCAGGCCATTGACTAAACAGACTCTTCTCTCTGTCCTCCCCGGGCGGTGAGTACCCCTTTGGCGTGGACCTCCTGTCCAGGTCATTAACTAGACAAACTCTTCTCTCCGTCCTCCCCGGGCGGTGAGTACCCCTTTGGCGTGGACCTCCCGTCCAGGTCATTGACTAAACAAACTCTTCTCTCCGTCCTCCCCGGGCGGTGAGTACCCCTTTGGCTTGGACCTCCCGTCCAGGTCATTGACTAAACAAACTCTTCTCCCCATCCCCTCTGAGCAACGAGGGACCCGGTCTCTAACCAAGGTTCCCCGCCTGAGGCCAGTGTGCGGTTCCAACACTATGGCGAGACCAGTGAGTCACCCATTCGGTATGGTGGAGTGGTTCCCTCGTCCTCCCCCTGGGAGGGCGAGCACTCTCCCGTGCCCTGACGTGGGTCCCTGCCTGGTTCTCCCGGAGCGAATCACCGCGAAGATTTACACCCTGCCAATGTGTTTTGTCACAGCAAAAAGTAGGAAGGAGGAAGAAGAAGACAGTATACACAAAAGAGAAGGGAGGAGAAAAGAAATTCCCCCTGGGAGAAACGCACACTGAAAGGGCATGCGAGGTAGTAAATGCTCTGTTCTATTCAAGAAAGGTTAAACTACATGTGCTTCGGGGCATACCCCTGGATTACATCTCAAAAAAGGAAAGGGGGAAGAGAAGAGAAAGGAGCAAGGGAGCGATGCTCAGTCAATGTCCCTGAAGATGTCCTCGAGAGGGAGGATTCTGACGCAAGGGAAGTTTGTCATGTCGCGCGGGCGGCCCCTCCGTTCTTCGAGTTGAGCGAGCTCCGCCTCCACGGACGCCGTCTCAACCTGGGCAACGGCGAGAGCCTCGCTTTCCGTCTCGACCGCTTTTTCGACTTTGGCAAGGTCAGACCTAGCCGCGGCAAGGTAGCTCTCCAGTTTTGCAATTCGGCTCTTAAGGGAGCGAACATTGCCCTGGCCTTCCCCGAGAGCCTTCCCATGGCGCTCTTCATCATGGCACCGTGCCTCCAAGGTCTGTAAATACTCGTCTGCCTGGGCATCGAGGGCGGCGCATTCGTCAGGAGCCTGGGTCTCGAGGAACTCGCGACGCTTCACATACTTCAGCAATAGCAGAACCCGCCGTGACCATTCCCCCAGTGGGCAGCCCAACACTTGCAGTGCCCCGGCCAGCGGCGTCACTATACTATGCACCTCCCGATATGATAGGGTAGGATCGGCCAAGAGCATCGTCTGCAACGTTACCAACATCTGTCGGACCGGTGCGCCTGATGAGGTGTGACTGACCGAATGTACCCTCGGAGGAACAAAATCTATGGAGCTGTCCACCTCGGCCCACAAATCAGCGTCCACCGCGGCCGAGGAAGATGGAAGAGCTAGAGTCAGGTCCTCTGGTCGGCGTAGCTCAACAGAAGATCCCTGGTCGGTCACCGCCAGGGGAGGGGACAAGGTCACCGCCAAGCCATCTGGTGCTGCCGCCAGCTCCCTGGACGGGGATGCAGGTGCCGCTGCTATAGGCAAAGGAGGGGCTTCGAGCAAGGCCGGGTCCGAAGCCATCGCTGGTCGACCCCTCTCCTGCGTCAGGGACCCCTCCAGGTGTGCGCTCAAGAACGGGTCCTCTACCTGGCCCGTCAGGGACCCCGCAAATATCTGCCTCAAGAACGGGTCCTCTACCTGGCCGGGAAGCTTCGGGAGAGGCGGAAGTGGAACCATCAGCCGGGGTATGCTGCCCGCTTGCACAAATGCGGCGAGGCTCTCCACCCCCGGGTCCGAGACCGGAACCAGCCCCTCCACCGCTATCGGACCAATGGTTGGCCTCCGTTTGGCGACAACCTTCCAGACACGGCCAGATGTCTCCCCTGGCGTCGGCATTACCTAATCATGGGAAGCAGAGTTAGCCATCCACTAGCTGGAACGAATTAGATGAGATCGAAAGGCGGGGAAGAACCATAAGCCCCACGTGCTTACCTCGGCCACCGGGACGATGCTGCCTTCAGCCGCAATCTCCCCCTCCTCCAGAGGCTCGTCCGCCGTTCCGCGAGCACTTGAAATCTCCACAGCTGGCTCCTGCTGAAGGGCTTCGAATAAAAGGGCCAGCTTGCCCAGGCCCGCATCAGCTCCCGCCGGGCGGTCGACCGGCGCAGCTGGAGCAGCTTCCTCTACAGCCTCCGGCTCGATTGATTCCTGAAAATGCGGGCATAATAAGAATGAAGTCAATGGGCGACCACAGAAGGAGTCCTGCGCGAATAAGCTTATACTTACGGCAGCTTCCTCCATTAGGCTTAAAGAGCTAGCAAGTGAAGGGGCATTGAAGATCGGCTCGGGCGGCTCAGACGTCCCAAATACGCCCTCGCCGGGGGCCGCTTCATCGGAGGAGTAGTCATAGTCTACCTCTTCGCCCGATGATGAACCAATCGCTACGGGTTCCTCCCTTGCCGGCAAAGGGACCTCCGCTTCGAGGTCGATGACTGGCGCATCCTCTCGAGGGCGGGGCGAGGCTGGTACCCCAGATTTCGACCTCTTCCTCACATGTGCATCGCCGGAAGATGTAGGCGGCCCAATAGCCCAATGGCTGCCGCTTCATCGCCTGTCGCATAAAGGAAAAAGGTGAGTCATATCAAAGCCAATGGGCTCCCAAAGAATGGAAGAAGTCGATTAAATGAACAAAGACAAATACCCCCTTCAGCCTCTACAGCACGGGGCGGCACGCGGGCTTCCTCGACGGGCAATACCCTCCCGGAGGCCGCAGCCGTGCCCTTGCCCGGGGTCAGCACAGGTGCCGGCTCCTCCGGCCCGCCTGAAAGAAAGAAATGCAATTGTCAGAGGCACATACAAGGCCCGCCCCGAGAGGCAAATAAATCCCAAAGGATGGCGGAGGCTGGTGAGCCTCACCAGCATCGTGACTCGGCCCAGTCCGGGTGACTTCAAACTCCTCCAAGGATAAAATGGGAGCCACCGGAGAGACGGTCGCCAAAGCTGGGGAGACCTCTGCCCTCCTTCGCTTTGCCTCCTGCCGCCCAGCCACTTTCGCGGCCGCCAACGCCTTCTTAACGGGCTTGTGGTGGGGGAGTCGGAGTTGGCACCGAGGTCACCCCTGCCACGGCCGCAGCTTCACCCACATCGGGGACGGGCGCAGGAACCAGCTCCTCCACGTCAAGAATGGGCATGGGCGCGGGCTCTTCTACAGAGACTGAGACAAAAAGAGACATTCAGGTGTCAAAATCTTGCCTCAAAATGAAAGAAAAACCTTAAGGTACACTGATGGTTGGAGAGGCTAACCGGTAGGTTGGCTCGGCTCGGTCCGGGTGACCTCAAACTCCTCAAAAGACTAAACTCGTGACACCGGAGGAGCGGTCGTCGAAGCCTTGGCCGCCTCGGTTTTTCGCCGCTTCGCGTCCCGCTGCTTGGCCGCTTTAGCAGCATCTACCGCCTTCTTTACAGGCGATTTGGCCCGAGACCTCTTCACAGCCTTGGGCAGGGGAGCCGTAGTCGGAGCTGGCAGTGCCGCCTCAAAATAGGCGGGCTTCTGGACGAGCCGAAGGAAGTTCCGGTACGTCGCCATTTGCACACTATCGGGATGGTCTGTCAAAATAGACACACACATATGATTAGCATCCGATAACCTGCTAAGGTCGCAGCAATGAGAATAAAGGAGATGGAAAGGTTAAATACCATGAGGACCGGTGTTCAACCGAAGTGTTATTGGCTAGTAGCTAAGGGACGGCTCCTTGTCTCGACGCGCCGCCTCTCGGACCAGCCAGCATACGTCCTCGACCTTCTGGCACCGGTCTGTAAGGGCAGCCAGATCTGCATGCTTCTTCAAAGAGAGGTGGCAGAAAAGATTGAAGTGGTCCATGCCCCACCCGTCGGCATAATAGTATGGGACGTGCACGCGCTTGTCAGGATGGCAGCCGTCTGATCCTCAATCTTCAGCCCATTCACCCGCAGCAGGACATACAGCCATGTGGTGTCCTTATAATTCTCGGGCTTCCTCTCCTCCCGCCTCATAAACGTGCGGTATGAGCAGATCGGGTCCCTCTCTGGACGCCAGCTCTTTGCGGGGGTGCCCTCCTCCTCCATGGGGAGCGGATAATTAATGAGCTCCAGACGGTCACTCCCTATCCGGCAAAGGTCCCTCAGGGTCTTCTTGTAGTTATCCTTCGCCACCGGGGGTAGCTCCACCTTCGGTGCTGGCCTCGCTTCCCGAGCTTCACGGCAGGCGGCCAGATATGCCACCACCTCCTTCTCCTGCCTGTTCTTGAGATGAAGGAGATGCTCTGGCTCAATATCAAGTACCGGTACTGGCTGTCTGCTCAGGAATTTCCTCTCGGCCCCGTCCCAACAGTCGGTCTTGTGTAGCCGATAGAAGGCCGTCCGGGCGTTCCACCACTTTATATACTCTGGAGTCACTCGGGGGATGCGACTGGGGGCTGGCACTCTGAAGGTGGCAGAGTTCGCCCGGTGGAAGAAATCCCACCAGCTTCTTGCATGCTCGGCGACCGAGCTTCCCCGGAGATTTCGGGAAGGCAAGCCGAACTATGCATGATAGATAGGGATATGCTGATCATATCCGAAGTTTCGGCCAAACGGGAAGGGGTAATATGGCACCAATAGCACATTGTCCCCCCTTCTAAATGCCAGCACACTTGGGCGAATAGACAGCACCCAGTCTCTCAGCTCAGGCTCAAGCAATGGGCGGACCACATTCTCCTGACTGATCGGGTGGACATACTTCTCCACCTGATCGTCTTTGCACTCCCTCTTATTGTTCACCAGAGGGTTGGAATGTGCGGACAGTGTCCAGAAGTGAATGGTGCCGGCCGCGTCCCGGGGAACCATTGTCAACCGGCCCCGAATATCATACAACCGTTGGGAGGTCGACCCTGGCTTCGCGCTGGCAAACTCCAGCATCCTCGGCACCAGCCCCTAGTCCTGAAGAGCTCGCGGGGCGAACTCGGGGAAAAGCGAGCAGACCCACGCATTGAAGAAATGCAATTGGCACACGTACCAGGCTTGTCTCGGGAACTGATGAGTGCTGATGTCCCCCAGCGCCTTATATATCAGGCAGAGAGTGGTCGGGCACAAGGAAAGCTTGACTCCCCACGCCAGCTGACAGGCCGGATAAATGGTATCTGTTCGAATGACTGTCTCATCCCCGTATGGCATGGCAAATGAGCACAGTCAATATGTCAGATAGGCGGCGCAGTGCGTCAACAAGTCAACCCCCATTGGATTAGGCCCACTTTGGCGCCCCCTTGAAGGAATCTTCACATCGGTCTTGGGCTTGGCACGCTTCTTGCGAGCAATAGTGGTGCCGATGCATGGAAACTCCGCATATTGCTTCAGTCCATCGTAAAAATACTGCAACCACAGAGTCAGGATGACACGCCCCGATCCTTTATTACAGCGGAAGACTCGCTCGGGGAGCGCGAACAGCCGGCATGGTAAGCCTCTTGTAAGCAAGAATCAATCAGAGCGCAAGACAATCACATAAATAAATGCAATTGTACAATAATATTCAAACTCCAATTTTATTTCATAAATGATCAATATTCAAGATACAATCACTAATTTGATTTCCATTCTACTAGACTCAAGAAATAGGAAAATTACATTGACTCAATCTAGACATTATAGACTTTCTAAGTCTTCACTCTCATCTTTATAACACTTTCACTCGCTTCCGGATCCACTACTAGTATATCCCGAATCCGAATCCGAACTATTTCCATATCCTGAAAAACATTGGAAAATAGGTCAGGAGCACACTTGCCCAATAGGTATCTTCGCATCAACATGAAGGCACTATTTAAGTAATTATCATTTTAGCTCTAAAGAAATATGGTAAAATCATGCAATGCGAATCAATCATGCGATCAAATCAATAGAAACAAGATAACCATGTAAGATAGAATGGTCAAGAATGAGCTTGCAAGAATATAACAAGATCATGATATTGGCCTTCCATGAACAAGAATGTAACGAGATTTTACTAGCAAGCCACATATTCCTCACTTTAGCATCTTTGCTTAAGAGCAAGTGCTTCGTGAATTTCTGTGGAATATCAAGCAAGAATGTCATGTCGTGCCGTGGATCTTCACTTATTTACAGAAATAGTACTCCCAGCGTAATGCGACGCCAGTAGCATCATACCCCATGGTTTATAAATTAGTATGTTTCCGGCAATCAGCCGAGGGGACTAGCATAGAGCCCTTGAATACAATCAGTGCTCGATCGCATCTTCAGTTATAAATTAAGCTACTTCCACGCAATATAACAATAAAGTATGGCTAAGAATATAGCACTTCCAATAACTCCATGATAACAATAATCAATGAATGAATGCTTCAATTTTGAATATATGAGATCAAGAATGATATTTGAACTAAGTTATGCTTATAGAATAAATCGACAGCATAACGGTATTTTCCTTAACTTCCATTTCTTTTAGATCAATTTAAGCAATATGACAAGCTCTAGATCATCAAGGTTTGTCTAGAATCATAGGAATATCAACCCTTGGTCAAACCTTGGGTTAACATAAACAAGCTATGTAACGGTCATATGCTGGGCCGTTACATTATGTAACGTGCCAGTAATGGGCCGTTAAAGTGATCCGAGTCCAGAAAGATAAAAATAGACTCAGAGGAATGTGACGGTCTGGCCCTGGGCCGTTAAATGAGCCTGACGGTCCAGTTCAAGGCCGTTACATTTCAAGAATCAAAACCATGATAGAGTGTTCTAATTAATGGGCTTTCATTGGTACAACCAACTGGCGTCCTAGTGGGAATCCCAGGCTCGCGGAGAATTACGGAGGCCTTGAAACAATGATTTCCTAATCCATTGGAAGGATTATCCAATAGAGAGGTCCTCATGTCTAATATTATGTTCCTATAGTGCAAAGTGTGAACTAATGACAACATACCGGAATATGTGCCATGTACTTATAGAATTGACTCTATTGACAGAGAGAGATATGTATAATCAATGTGAAAATCATGATAAAAACTCCGTCAATACAATGTTAAAAAGTCATGCTTTATAGTACAAGACTATAGAATTTGGTTTAACATAACTTAAGTAGAAGTGATGACAAAACATGCAATACCTATCATGAATAATCAAATATACTTAAAATCACATGATTAGGTTTAAAATTTAAGTAACTAGGCTTTAACAATAATAAGATTGGCAGGTTGTATTCAGTCATAGGGTTGACAGAACACAGGATATAACGGTCTGGAGATGGGGCGTCACAGTGAAAGTGACGGTCAGGACCCAGCCGTTACATGATTGTAACGCGTCTGTCCAAACGCGTTAGAAACAACAGTGCAATTCAAATACTACAGAGTTTGTAATGGTCTGTAGTAGGGTCGTTACTTGAAAGTGACGGTCCTATGCTAGTGCGTTACAGTATCTGCTCACAGAAAATAATCATAGAAACTAAGAGATCAAATCACATCATGTCTATTATCAAAACATGATGAGTTTCTAGTCATGTTAACGAAGTAAGGCCATCTACATGCATAGGTAATCATGAATAGGTGAATAGTCATGTTTTAATTTCTTAATTTGGCTAAGAGGTGCATGATGTGCATAGAACAAATAAAACATGAAATCAATGCTCTATAATGCATGGAATTCAATCAAACCAGAGGGCTTTTAGTCCTATCATGCTATTTTTTTTGCCGTTCATGAGATAACCTACCTCTTACTAAGACTGTAGTTTCTGAATTTGGTTGAAAACCTTACCCTAGATCCCTTCCTTCTCTTGTGACTTTTTCAACAACTTCTTTAGGCTCTAACTCCACGCCCTCTTGACCTAAAGATGTGAAATTCGGAGGGGAGTTAGTCTAAAGTATTGTAAATAAATTATTCTAAAGAACTTACCTGAGATAATGACTCCTTACCTTGCTTCTTTACGTCCAAAAGTAAGGGTCGCACATTTCAGAACTTTCCCTTATTTATAGAGTTTAGGCTAGGGTTTGAGGATTAGATCGAGTTTAGAGTCCTTATTTCATCAAATCTTGATCTCTAAGAGTCCTTAGAGTTTTTACAATCCTTCCCAAGTCGATCCATAGTGGATAGGAACATCAAGTTCCAATCTCCTCATGAGTCCCTTTACTTACGGAACTAACAGGATGTAACGGTCGAGTGCCCATGCGTTACATGGCTGTGGCGGTCTTACGATAGACCGTTACAGTCATCGTAGCTTAGAGTTTCAATTTATAAAAACTCTTTTGTTAATTATCTAAATCATTATCTTATATTATTAGTATTTATCCTTAATATTCGTGCATAGGCTTAAATACCTTCTAGAATAAGGGCCTAACTTAATGGGCCTGAGTTAAAAACCTTTTAGACTTTAATTAAGTGGGTTGGGTTAATTGATTAACACAATTTTGGCATTATATTGATTATTTAGCCCAATTAATGCCAAAATATTATTTAAATAACTAGAAATTACTTTTATAAATTTTGGGGCTCTACACCCTCCCCCACTTAGAAGAATTTGGTCCCCAAATTCAATTCATTGATTGAGGAGAGTGTACTTATAATTAAATAATTCCGGGAATCTTTTCTTCATAGCTGATTCGATTTCCCATGTTGCTTCATAAGGCCATACTTTCTTCCATTGAATCTTCACCATAGGAATGACCTTATTTCTGAGTTGACGCACTTCCTGATCCAGAATCTTTATTGGTGTTTGTTCATATGTCAAGTCCTTCTGAATCTCTAGATTGTCATAAGTGATAATGTGATCTGAATCATACACATACTTCTTCAGCATCGAGACGTGAAATACGTCATGAACTCCTGCTAACTGTGGTGGCAAAGCCACTTTATAAGCCACTTCACCGATCCTTTCGAGGATTTCAAACGGACTGATAAATCTTGGAGTTAGCTTTCCTTTAATGCCAAATCTTCGAATACCACGACCCGGAGAAACCTTTCGATATACATGTTCTCCTACTTGAAATTCCAAGTCGCGCCTTCGATTGTCAGCATAAGATTTCTACCTATCTTGTGCCATTTTCATCCTTTCCTGAATGAGCTTGATTTTCTCTGTAGAATCCCTGATTACATCGGGGCCTAGAAATTGCCTTTTCCCTATTTCATTCCAACATATTGGTGATCGACAACTTTTCCCATATAGAGCTTCAAAAGGTGCCATTTGTATGCTTGCTTGATAGCTGTTGTTATATGCAAATTCTACCAAAGGCAAGTGATCATGCCAACTTCCTCCAAAGTCAATGACACAAGCCCTGAGCATATCTTCTACCACTTGATTTGTCCTTTTTGTTTGACCATCAGTTTGTGGATGGAAAGCGGTGCTAAAATTCAATCTAGTCCCAAGTGAATGTTGTAGGTTCTTCCAGAATTGTGATGTGAATCGGGGATCTCTATCTGATACAATAGCGACAGGGACTCCATGTAACTTGACAATTTCTTTTATGTATAGTGCTGCTAGAATATCTACAAATCATCAACTTTTTATTGGTATAAAATGTGCAGATTTAGTCAATCGGTCTATAATTACCCATATTCCATCGTGTCCACCTCTTGTCTTAGGTAGTCCCATAATGAAATCCATTCCTATGCTCTCCCATTTCCATTCCGGGATACTTAAGGGATGTAATTTACCTGTGGGTCTGAAATGTTCCGCCTTCACTTGTTGACATGTGAGACACCGAGATACGAAGTCAGCTACTTCCCTCTTCATATTGGGCCACCAAAAGTTTCTTTTGAGATCCTGATACATTTTTGTACCTCCTGGATGAATGGTATACTTTGATTTATGTGCTTCTTCTAAGATCAGTTTCTTTGTATCTTCATGATCGGGTATACACATTCGGCCCTTGAATAGCATTCTTCCATCTTCGGATATAGAAAAATCCGGTCTTTGTTCAATATTATCCTTAATTTCCAGTAAAATTGGGTCATCCTCTTGTAACTTGGCCAAATCCTCAATCAATGTTGGTTGAGCTCGGATATTTACCATGAAACAATTATCTTCCTTAATGTCAACATCTAGATTCAATTGAGCAAATTGAGGAACAAGGTTAGTCATACTAATCATGAGACTTGATAATGTACCAATTGGTTTCCTGCTGAGTGCATCTGCTACAGCATTTGCCTTGCCAGGGTGATATTGAATAGCAAAATCAAAGTCTTTAAGATATTCCAACCATCTCCTCTGCCTCATGTTAAGCTCTTTTTGAGAAAATAAATATTTCAAACTCTTATGGTCCGAATAGACAGTGAACTTTTCTCCATAAAGATAATGACGCCAAATTTTCAAGGCGAAAATAACTGCTGCTAATTCTAAATCATGTACAGGATAATTTTCTTCGTGACGTTTCAATTGTCTTGAAGAATAGCAAATCACCTTTCCATCTTGCATAAGGATACATCCTAAGCCAATTCCAGATGCATCCGTATATACTTCGAATCCAGCACCCTCTATTGGTAATGACAAAACAGGGGCTGTTGTAAGATGATTCTTAAGATTTTGAAAACTCTTTTCACAGTCCTTCGACCAGATAAAAGGATTTTCTTTTCTGGTAAGTCTAGTTAAAGGAACTGCGATCTTTGAAAAGTCCTTTATGAACCTTCTATAATAACCTGCTAGACCCAAAAAGCTTCTAACTTCAGATATAGTCGTTGGTCGGCTCCAATCTCTGACAGCTTCTACCTTAGAAGGGTCCACAGCAATATCTTCTTTTGAAATAATGTGGCCTAGGAATGAGACTTCCTTGAGCCAGAATTCACAGTTATTGAGTTTAGCATATAGCTTATGTTCTCTAAGTGTTTGCAAAGCTATCCTTAGATGTTCTTCATGTTCTTCTTTTATCTTGGAGTATATCCGGATATCATCGATGAAGATGACGATGAACTGATCTAAATATGGCTGGAAGACACTGTTCATAAGTTGCATGAATGCTGCTGGGGCATTAGTTAACCCAAACGGCATTACCACGAATTCATAGTGGCCATAACGACTTCGAAAAGCCGATTTGTAAATGTCCTCTTCTTTGATTCTAAGTTGATGATAACCTGATCTTAGGTCAATCTTAGAAAAATATGCTGCTCCCGAAAGCTGATCGAAGAGCTCATCAATACGCGGCAATGGGTATTTTTTCTTTATTGTAAGTTGATTCAATCGCCGGTAGTCAATGCATAACCTGAGAGAACCATCCTTCTTCTTGACAAATAGAACCGGCACACCCCAAGGGGATGTGCTAGGTCTGGTAAAACCCTTATCTAAAAGTTCCTGTAATTGCTTCTTTAATTCCTTGAGTTCTGTGGGGGATATCCTGTAAGGGGCTATATAAACAGGTGCTGCACCTGGAATGAGTTCAATGGTAAAGTTTACTTCCCTCTCGGGTGGTAAATTAGGTAGTTCAGATGGGAATACGTCCGGAAATTCATTTGCAATAGGAATGTTTACTAGGATAATTTCCTTAGATTCGGTGACAATGACTGAAGCAAGAAAAGCTTTACATCCTTGCGAGATAAGTTTGCAAGCGTGTAGAGAAGATATAATGGTAGGATGCTTCTTGTATTTGATGCCAAGAAAAGAAAATCTTGGAAGACCGGGTTTTCGGAAAGATATAATCCTATTTCGACAGTTGATGTAAGCATCATGGTCTACAAGCCAATCTACCCCCAAAATGGCATCGTATCCTTTCATGTCAAGGCATACTCAGTTTGCAGGGAGATTGTGTCCTTCTACCACTACCTCACAATCAGGATAATAGTTGGCAAGCTTAGTTCCAGATCCTAAAGGTGTAGTAATAGCGAGATCTGAAGGTAGGGGAACTGATGCAGTTGGTAAGGTTTTTGCAAAAGTGGTGGAGATAAAAGAATGAGAAGCACCAGTATAAAATAGCACGAATGCAGGATGAGAACAGATTTGAAGAGTACCTTCCATGAGCCCATCATTTTGATCCCTGGGTGCTTCTTCTTCATCTATAACTGCATTGAGGCGAGCATGTCTCCTACGTCCTCCATTATTTGGTTGGTCTTTCATAAGGGGGCAATCTGGCACACGATGCTCCCTACTTCCACAGCGCAAACAAGCACCTAGACGCTTCCAGCATTCTTCAGCCGAGTGGCCGAATTTCTCACAAAAGGTGCACGCTGAGGCGACTTGCTCCTTTTCTTCCTTCACCTTTTTACTACTCTTTTGAGAATTTCCACCATTCCCGTTCCTTGATCTTTTCTTATTATCACGGCTTTTGTATGGTTCCGTGATGCTGAACTTTTCATTTTTATAATGCCGATCAGAGCGCCGGCTAGATTCTTCTCCCTTTCCTTTCAACCTTTCGACCTTCTCTAAGGTCCTCTCGCATAAATATGCCCTTTGAACCATCTCCGCATAAGTGCGGATATTCTGTGTCCCCAGTTGTTGAATGAAACCGGGCCGTAACCCGTCCATAAATCGGTTTGCTTTTAATAAGTCTGTACTTATCAAATGTGGTGCATACGGTGCTAGTCTTGAAAACTGCAACTCATATTCTGCCACGGACATCATCCCTTGACGAAGGGAGGCAAACTTCATAGCCTTCCTTTCCTTTACATGCTCGGAGAAATATTTGGCACGGAATAAAGTGAGAAAAACATTCCATGTATGTGGCGCATCGGCTGGAGGTGCCGGAACCGATTTCCACCAAGTGCGAGCATCCTTGTTTAATTGGAACGTAGCTAGACGGACTTTCTCCTGATCAGTGCATTGAATAACATCAAATATCCTATTCATCTCGTCGATCCAATTTTCTGCTTCGTCTGGATTGGAAGATCCATAGAAACACGGAGGATTTAGACTCCAGAAATTGCGATGAAGGTCTCCTGCCCTTGCCCCTGCACCACCTTGTGATATAGTTTGCAATGCCTGGGTGAGGCCGGCAACAGTTTGTTGCATACCATCCCAATCTACATGATGAGCCATTTGGAAATTAAGGTACCTGAGAGAAAATAACAACTTGTTATTTCTCATGAAATTGGAATGAATCAAAACAATTCTTAAACTAATTAGCTATCTTATCCCGGGTTCTACCCAATCCTCACATGGGTGTGGAATTTTTTCCTTAGTTCATAGGTAGGGGTCCTTAACCTTGGACTTATCCTATGACATGTCTCTTTTCTTTAAGTCCTGAGACTTAGGCTCTTATACCAACTTAACTGTCACGCCCAGAGCCTTTATTACAGCGGAAGACTCGCTCGGGGAGCGCAAACAGCCGGCATGGTAAGCCTCTTGCAAGCAAGAATCAATCAGAGCGCAAGACAATCACATAAATAAATGCAATTGTACAATAATATTCAAACTCCAATTTTATTTCATAAATGATCAATATTCAAGATACAATCACTAATTTGATTTCCATTCTACTAGACTCAAGAAATAGAAAAATTACATTGACTCAATCTAGACATTATAGACTTCCTAAGTCTTCACTCTCATCTTTATAACACTTTCACTCGCTTCCGGATCCACTACTAGTATAGCCCGAATCCGAACTATTTCCATCTCCTGAAAAACATTGGAAAATAGGTCATGAGCACACTTGCCCAGCAGATATATTCGCATCAACATGAAGGCACTATTTAGGTAATTATCATTTTAGCTCTAAAGAAATAAGGTAAAATCATGCAATGCGAATCAATCATGCGATCAAATCAATAGAAACAAGATAACCATGTAAGATAGAATGGTCAAGAATGAGCTTGCAAGAATATAACAAGAACATGATATTGGCCTTCCATGAACAAGAATGTAACGAGATTTTACTAGCAAGCCACATATTCCTCACTTTAGCATCTTATGCTTAAGAGCAAGTGCTTCGTGAATTTCTGTGGAATATCAAGCAAGAATGTCATGTCGTGCCGTGGATCTTCACTTATTTACAGAAATAGTACTCCCAGCGCAATGCGACGCCAGTAGCATCATACCCCATGGTTTATAAAATAGTATGTTTCCGGTAATCAGCCGAGGGGACTAGCATAGAGCCCTTGAACGCCATCAGTGCTCGATCGCATCTTCAGTTATAAATTAAGCTACTTCCACGCAATATAACAATAAAGTATGGCCAAGAATATAACACTTCCAATTACTCCATGATAACAATAATCAATGAATGAATGCTTCAATTTTGAATATATGAGATCAAGAATGATAGTTGAACTAAGTTATGCTTATAGAATAAATCGACAGCATAACAGTATTTTCCTTAACTTTCATTTCTTTTAGATCAATTTAAGTAATATGACAAGCTCTAGATCATCAAGGTTTGTCTAGAATCATAGGAATATCAACCCTTGGTCAAACCTTGGGTTAACATAAACAAGCTATGTAACGGTCATATGCTGGGCCGTTACATTATGTAACGCGCCAGTAATGGGTCGTTAAAGTGATCCAAGTCCATAAAGATAAAAATAGACTCAGAGGAATGTGACGGTCTGGCCCTGGGCTGTTAAATGAGCCTGACGGTCCAGTTCAAGGCCGTTACATTTCAAGAATCAAAACCACGATAGAGTGTTCTAATTAATGGGCTTTCATTGGTACAACCAACTCGGCGTCCTAGTGGGAATCCCAGGCTCGCGGAGAATTACGGAGGCCTTGAAACAATGATTTCCTAATCCATTGGAAGGATTATCCAATAGAGAGGTCCTCATGTCCAATATTGTGTTCCTATAGTGCAAAGTGTGAACTAATGACAACATACCGGAATATGTGCCATGTACTTATAGAATTGACTCTATTGACAGAGAGAGATATGTATAATCAATGTGAAAATCATGATAAAAACTCCGTCAATACAATGTTAAAAAGTCATGCTTTATAGTACAAGACTATAGAATTTGGTTTAACATAACTTAAGTAGAAGTGATGAAAAAACATGCAATACCTATCATGAATAATCAAATATCCTTAAAATCACATGATTAGGTTTAAAACTTAAGTAACTAGGCTTTAACCATAATAAGATTGGCAGGTTGTATTCAGTCATAGGGTTCACAGAACATAGGATATAACGGTCTGGAGATGGGGCGTCACAGTGAAAGTGACGGTCAGGACCCAGCCGTTACATGATTGTAACGCGTCTGTCCAAACGCGTTAGAAACAACAGTGCAATTCAAATACTACAGAGTTTGTAACGGTCTGTAGTAGGGCCGTTACTTGAAAGTGACGGTCCTATGCTAGTGCGTTACAATATCTGCTCACAGAAAATAATCATAGAAACTAAGAGATCAAATCACATCATGTCTTTTATCAAAACATGATGAGTTTCTAGTCATGTTAACGAAATAAGGCCATCTACATGCATAGGTAATCATGAATAGGTGAATAGTCATGTTTTAATTTCTTAATTTGGCTAAGAGGTGCATGATGTGCATAGAACAAATAAAACATGAAATCAATGCTCTATAATGCATGGAATTCAATCAAACCAGATGGCTTTTATCCCTATCATGCTGTTTTTTTACCGTTCATGAGATAACCAACCTCTTACTTAGACTGTAGTTTCTGAATTTGGTTGAAAACCTTGCCCTAGATCTCTTCCTTCTCTTGTGACTTTTTCAACAACTTCTTTAGGCTCTAACTCCACGCCCTCTTGACCTAAAGATGTGAAATTTGGAGAGAAGTTAGTCTAAAGTATTGTAAACAAATTATTCTAAAGAATTTACCTGAGATAATGACTCCTTACCTTGCTTCTTTACGTCCAAAAAGTAAGGGTCGCACAGTTCAGAACTATGCCCTATTTATAGAGTTTAGGTTAGGGTTTGGGGATTAGATCGAGTTTAGAGTCCTTATTTCATCAAATCCTAATCTCTAAGAGTCCTTAGAGTTTTTACAATCCTTCCCAAGTCGATCCATAGTGGATAGGAACATCAAGTTCCAATCTCCTCATGAGTCCCTTTACTTACGGAACTAACAGGATGTAACGGTCGAGTGCCCATGCGTTACATGGCTGTGGCGGTCTTACGATAGACCGTTACAGTCATCGTAGCTTAGAGTTTCAATTTATAAAAACTCTTTTGTTAATTATCCAAATCATTATCTTATATTATTAGTATTTATCCTTAATATTCGTGGATAGGCTTAAATACCTTCTAGAATATGGGCCTAACTTAATGGGCCCGAGTTAAAAACCTTTTAGACTTTAATTAAGTGGGTTGGGTTAATTGATTAACACAATTTTGGCCTTATATTGATTATTTAGCCCAATTAATGCCAGAATATTATTTAAATAACTAGAAATTACTTTTATAAATTTTGGGGCTCTACACAGGCGCCAGCTGATATAACTCCCGGTACGCCTTCATGAGATACCGATAAGAATACCCGAGAGAGTAGTAGCCATCCCCATTGGTTTCATCTTTGATCAAGTCGGGGAGGCATACTTCTTCATAAGGCTCCCCATCGATGGGCAAGCCGCTCAGCTGGCTGAGGCGCCACAGGTCCAATGAAGTTTCACCTTCTGCCGTGTAGAAAGTGTTGGTCTCAACGCTGAACACCTCTATCATGCCGCAGCAGAGGCCCTTGGAGATGGGGTAGCCGTAGCGGGAGGCGTAAACATTGTGGTATATACCGGCTTGAACAAACAACGGGGCGTAGTTGAATAGCACATACTCGGTGAACTCTACTGCCCCTTCTCGGAAGCTGTGTGCATCCTGAAGCTTCAGCTCCCCGAACCAGCCTAGCGATAGCTCGTACTTGAACCTGATGGCCAGGCAGTCCAGGATAAACGGCTCCTCCCTGTAGCCCCACTTCAAGGGAGCCAAGAATAGACCAAAGCGAGGCGGCTTACCTTGCACCCGCCCAGCGGACATATCCCATTTCGCCGGGATGAATTGGGGTGCTCGCACCAACCTGTCTTCAGCCGGCAACACCTCCTGGATCCCCAGGATAGGCTTCCACTCCCGGGCCTCCCCCACCAGATACATCGGGATGCTCCTCGGGACGCTATACAACAAACTATCGCGTGCTTGCAGGATCACTTGCTCGACCTCCCGCACAGCTCGTAGCTCCCGCCTCTCCTGGGAGCGGAAGTACTTCAAGAACCGGATAAGATGCTTATCCTTCGGGAAGTCCCTCCGATGTTCGTCGGTCCGATCGAAGGTGAAGCAGTTCTCAACCTGAGAGAGCAGATTATAGTCCATTGTCTCACCCTCGGAACCCGAGGACTCGGCTAGCACGGCTATTTCAGCGTGCTCCCTATCCAGCTCCTCCACGTTGAGCCATGTGACGGTTGGCACTGGAGCCTAGGGAACAAGGTCGGCACCGATAGCGGCAGCAGGAGCAGAAGAACCACTTGGAACAGCCATTTATCTGCAAAGATACGACAGACAGAAGATCAGAATAAGCCACGGGCAAAGGGAAGTGAAAACTGTAAAGAGGCTCTACTACAAGTAAAATGAATAAGACACTGCCAGAGGCGTAAGGGAAAACACGGGTACGCGTCCACAAGGAGTGACGGCCCCAACAAGTCATGGTGGGCCTCGAAAGGCAACACCAGAAGTCCTTGGCTTGAAGAAGAGTCCTCCTTCTCCCCTGCCAGTGCACTGCCCAAAGCCCCTTGCCGGCACAGCCCGCAGGCCTTCCCCGGCCCTTCGCCGGTACGCCCTCTGGGGCCTTCGTCGGCACGCCTATGGGAAGGCCTTTCCCCGGCACGCCCTTGAAGCTGCTTCACCGGCACGCCCCTGTGGCGCTTCCCCGGCACACCCCGGGTGTCTTCGCCGACACACCCTGCAGCTGCCTGCCCCGGCACGGCCCCTCTGGCGCTTCGCCGGCACGGCCCATGCGAACCCTTCTCCGGCACACCTGCGACGCCACTCCCCGAACTCCCCTTCGCCGGTACACCTATACGGGTCTTCACCGGCACGCCTGCGTAGTTTTCCCCGACACGCTCCTCTCCAGCAAGGCTTCCCCGGCACATTCGGTGCCCACCTTCACCGGTACAGCCTATTCACTATTCTCCGGCACACCACGCAGGGGCTTCGCCGGCACACGTCTGTGCCCCTTCCCCGACACAGCCAAACCCTCACCGGCACGCTCCGTGCCAGGTTCCCCAGCAGGCCCCCTTTGGGTTCCCCTAGCGGCACGCTAGCCCCCGCGCTTCGCCGACACGCCCGACGCCCCCCTCGCCGGCACACACGGCACCCCTGAGCCCGAAACACTCCGGCGAGCACCCCCACAGTGACGCCGACGACGCTCCTCGCCGCCCTGATCACGCCAAGAAAAGGGAAAAGGGAAGGGGAAAGAAGGGAAAAGAGAAAGAAGAGGAGGAGAAGAGAGAAGAAAGAAGGGGAGCCTAGGGCTCCACCGTCCCGATCGAAGGGAGAGGAAGGAAGAACAAGAGGGAGGAGAGAAAGGAAGACGAAGAGGGAGAGAAGAGGGAAGAAAGGAGGGGAGGGGGAGGAGGAGGCCCCTCCGTGGCGGCTCTCTCTCACCCCAACGGCAACGACGACGACGCTCGACGGTGGCGGCGTCCGGAGACGGAGAAGAAGGGGAAGAAGGGAGAGGAATGGGCGCCCCGTTCGGTAGTTGAAGAGAGAGAAAAGAGAGAGGGAAGAGAGGGGGGGTTCAAATGAGGGGGGTGGCCGTTTGAACCACCCCCGTCCTTTTATATAAAAAGTGGGGGGGAGAAGAAAAGAAGAAGAAAAGGAAAAATGAGAAAAAAGGGGGGGAGAGGAAAAGAAGAAGAAAAGGAAAAAAGGAGAAAACAGGGGAAAAAAGGGAAATAAAAAGGGAGAAGAGAAGAATAAAAAGGGGAGAAGGGGGAAAATAAACAAAAGAGAAGAAGATAAAATAAAAAAAAGAGGAAGAAAGGAAAATAAACAGGAAGAAGAAAAAGAGAAAAAAATATATATATGGAAATGGGAAATACAACGAAAAGAAGAAGGAAGCAAGAAGGAAAAGGAAATTGATTGCCGAATAAATATGAGTATATATACGTGTTGTGCCTCTTAGGCACACGCATGTGCTATGTCGCCTTGATGATAGCAATGCTATTTGGTTTTGATGATAGCAAGACAGTGAGTGCATTTGAGTGTATTTGATATTGTATTTTATTGATAGTAACATGACTATGACTGATATATTATTTGTGTTAGACTTCTGTTATGTGCATAGTCTATACATTGTGCATCATAGTGTTATGCAGTGTCTTGGTGAAGTCTATACAGACTTCAGCGTCTCATTCTGCATCTGATAGCATGTCTATACATTGCATCGTGGCGTTTATGCTCTAAGTCTATACACTGCATAGCAAGCTCAAGGTCGATACATTGAGCGTCTCATGCATCATT
This sequence comes from Amorphophallus konjac, assembly GCA_022559845.1. NCBI lineage: Eukaryota > Viridiplantae > Streptophyta > Magnoliopsida > Alismatales > Araceae > Amorphophallus > Amorphophallus konjac. The sequence goes on from CM040117.1 coordinate 68,500,446, forward strand.
CTTCTATGTCCATACAGTGAACTGTAGCATGCATCTGGCGAAGGCACAGCAAGTCTAGACATTGCACTGTAGCGTGCATTTCTTTAAAGTCTATACACTGGACTGTGTAATTGTGCATCATGCAAGTCTATACATTGGACTCTCGTTCAAGCCCATGCATTGTCTTAGGCTAAGTGTGTACAGCGTCTTAGGCGAAGTCTGTACAACCGTGTCATATGCTCCTAAGTCTATACATTGGTGTTGGGCATCAAAGTCTGTACATCGCCTTCAATCTTCAAGTCTACACATTGGTCTTTACTTGAAGTATATACACTGTTTCACTGTTCATCACCTTTGGGCAACAAAGTCTATACAATGGCTTTGGGTCTCCAAGTCTATACAGTATTCTGCTTCGTCAAAGTCTGTACAGCGCACTTCATATACAAGTCCAAGTCTGTACAGCGTGAAGTCTCACCTCGTGTTGCTTTCAGTGCCACTTGAGTCACACTTCGTGTTGTTTCCCCTCACTAACACGAAAAGATTTCGTGTCGTCTGAGCTTACGACACTTCGTGTTGATTTCCATGCTTGACAGAAAAAAACTTGTATGAGGTTATACTTCGTGTCATTTCTATTTTTATGACTTCGTGTCATTCCCTTTATTGTGTCTTCGTGTCACTTACTGGTTTTCCTCATGTCGTTTCTTTCTGGTCCCACTGCTTCATCACGTGTCGTGATAGCCGTGGCATCTTCTGTCTTTGTGTTGGTTTCACTTCGTGCAGTCTTCTCCTAGTGTTGTCCGAACTTCGAGTCGTTTCCCTATAGACCTCGTGTCGTTCCTATTTAGAAACCTCACCTCGTGTTGGTTACTGTTGTTTCTGTGTCTTCGTGTCGTGTTTCCCACACCGCGTGTCGTTATCGCTTTGTGACCTTACCTCGTGTCGGTTACTGTTGCCTCTGTGTCTTCGTGTCGTTTTTGTTCCACTGCGTGCAGAACATTGCAGCACCTCGTGTTGCTTTCTGTGTGCCACCTCGTGTCGTTTCTGTGTGAACCTCGTGTCGCTTCTCTCTATCCTCTAGTTGCATCTCGTGTCATCTTTTATGTCTGGTTGTTTCACTTCGTGTCGTTCTCGTTTCACTTCGTGCTGTCTCTACGTCTGAGTCTTCTTTGTTATTTCTATCTTCGTGTTGTTTCGTTCTAACCTCGTCCAGGTTTCTTCTAAAACACTGTTCTTCCGATAAGTTTATACAGAGTTGTTCTTTAAACTGATGACTTATCCGATACTCTGTTTAACAGGTGCTTTGATCGTGAAGCTTAAGGAGGGCACGTGATCCGAGGTTGAAGGACTGACAGAAAGCTGACACGTGGCCAAAAGTTCTGGGCGGGAAATGTGGAAGCCACACGCGCCCAGTGCTGCCCTCCTACTAGCTGCTGCTATATATATGAGCCTTCTTCCACAGAAGAAGGCTGATCGAGTTGGCGAGAAGAAAAGTTTACACAGAGAGCCACTATCCAGATATAGAGCAGAAGCGAAGAAGAGGAAAAGAGAAAGAGAAAGAGTGAAGAAAGAGAGTGAGATCGAGGGAGATCTGGTCTGAGAGAAGAAGAGAGGCAGAGAGTTCGAGAAGAGTGTGAAGAGAAGAAGAAGAGAGAGAGAGTGAGAAGGAGTTCGTTCCTCAGATCTTTGGTTCAAAACCAGATCTGAAGTTGCTCATTGTTGAGCTATATTTTGTGCTTTATTGCTTCAGCTTTCCGTTGCTGTATTGTTCTATTTTCATTTTGCTTTATACATTTCTTCAAGCTGTTAGTCAGCGGATTGCAGAGGTGCTGCCTCTGGACGGCTAAGCTGTATTGCCCAGCGGTTTGCAGTGGAGGATTCCACTGGACAGCAAGCTGTGTTGCTCAGCGGGCAGTGGAGGTTTCCACTGGATGGGTAAGCTGTAATCCCCAGCGGTTGCAGTGGTGGATTCCACTGGTCGGCAAGCTGTGTTGCCCAGCGGTTGTTGGCAAGCTGTGTTGCCCAGCTGTTAGTGAAGCCACACTCGGGTTGAGTGTGGGGTGGATGTAGGTCTGCTGGATCGAACCACCTAAAAACCCCTTGTGCAGTGGTTTGATGTTTCTATCTGTTTGCTTCCGCTAGATGTTTGCATAGGGGCGCTCCAAGTGTTTGATCACAGGTTCATTAGATAACTTGATCAAATTTTGTTCTAAGTGTTTAATCTATTGAGTGAGCAAAATTCTAATTGAGCGAAATTTTATATTGGGTGAAAGTTTTTTAAACGGGTTATATTCATTCACCCCCCCTCTGAATACTTGCACCGAACCCAACAATTGGTATCAGAGCGGGTCTCTGATCTATCAGATCTGACAATCTGCAGAGGATCCTGCTGATTTGTTTGGTGCTTTTCAGAGTGTGCTTTCAGTGCTCGATATTTTGTTTTATCGACTTGTGCATTGCTTTGCTCATCTGGTTCTGCTGCATTCCCTGTCATATGGTCTACTGCGCTGTATCTGGTTGCCTCTTACTTAAATGGGTCGACCTCTAGTTTATGACGGTTCTAACTTTGATAGTTGGCTAGGAGGCCTATGTGTGTACGTAGATTCCATAGATCCCAAACTATGGAGCCTACTATCTAAAGGCCCACACAAACTGCCTCATGATGAGACCAAGTGGTCTAAAGAGGACAGTATAAAGAACCGTGACAATGTCATAATTCTTAATATCTTGAGAGCTGCTGTTAATACTGATGTATATTCTTTTGCTCTCAAGTGCACATCTGGAAAGGAGATATATGACAGAGTCGTCTCTGCGCATAATCAGCAAGGTGATAGCTGCTTGATGGCCAACCGGGATGATGAAGATGAGATCTCATCTCAGGTAAGTTCAGAATCAGAAGAATACTCTTTCGATGAATTAATAGAGATGTATGAAAATTTGTTAGAAGTATCCAAGAAATTGAAATCTGAGAACAAAAAGTTGAAAAAGAAATGTGATAGAATAAATCTGAAAGATTCATGTGAAAACTGTCCAAATATGAAAAAGTCTTATGATGCTTGCATGCTAGATGTCCAGAATCTTAAGAAACAAAATGATTCTCTAAAAATGGAAAAACAAACATGGTTGGATAAAATGTCAGAAATAGAGAATCAGTTGGATGATAAGAAAAAGGAGCATCTAAAAGGCATGCAGGAATTCACTCAAGTTAATTCTGAATTGGATAAACTGAAAATTGAGAATGAAGAATTTCAAAAGAAAATTAAAAATCTTATGGGTAGAATAAATGAAATCAATGGGGAGGCTTCACATTCTTCTTCTGCTCAATTAAATTGCCATATGTGCTCAGCTCTAAGAGAACGAAATGAAGATCTTTATGGTGAGAATGAATGGCTGAGTAAACAAATTATCTCACTTAAAGAGGATCACAAAAATCTGCTCGCTGAGAAAATTAAAGCAAAGAAAGAGAAGATGAACTGATTAAAAATTGGAGCACATGTCTGGAAGAGAGAGATGTGCTAATAATGAAATTCAGGATAAAAATCTTGAGGAAGAAAACACTGAATTAAAAGCTGAAGTTGAAAAACTAAAGTGGTTGAACACTGGCTTGTCTGAAAGACTTCTCACTATAGAAAAAGGGAAAGATGTCTATGATGAAAATTCAGAAATTTTGAACAGTCTAGAACAGGAAATTGAGAAGTATAAAACTGCAAACCATGTTCTAAGCGAATGTGTTAATTGCAGTGAACAGGAAATAGCCAGTTATGAACTTCACATTGCCAGCTTGGAAGATAAAATTCATAATCTGGAAAATTTAGCTATTGAGTCTGTCAAGATTAAAGGAAAAATGAAAACTGTTGGGAAGAGGAAGGATGATAACTCTGAAGGGGGAACAAATTGCTGTTCTGATGTTAAGAAAATCACTAAAAACCAGCTATATGCTACTTTTGTGAAAGGTTCTAATGTAGCTGGTACTTCAAGGCAATCCCCAAAACAAAATGAAAATCAGAAATCACCTTCAAAATCCGTTTTCCAGTTCAGAGCCCAGAAAATAGAAAAACAAACAGAACCTGTTAAGGATAATCAGAAATTGAAAAGAAAGAGTCAAATAAAGAAGGTAAAGACTATTTCTGCTCATGAACAGAAAGCTGCTAGCTCGGTTGAGCCTGAAGGTGTACACACTGTTCATGCTTCCTATACTCATTCACATGCATCTAGGAACTCATATGATAGAAACCATGTTCCTAGGAAATCTGATGCCTCTTGTTACTACTGTGGTAGGCATGGTCATTATATGGATGACTGTAGAGTGATGACAAGTGATGATATGATGCATGATAAAACATTTCCAAATAATCATCACCACCCCAAAAAAAAACATGTCTTCCTCAAACCAACATATCATTTGTTACAATTGTAACAGACGTGGTCATAAAGCTGTTGAGTGTTGGTTTAGGCCTTCATGGGGATTTATTGGCTCAAGAGGTAAGCACCCTAGGTGATGTGGCAAGTATGGGCATGCAGTCAAGGACTACTGGTTTGTTCAGGGAAATCATTTTAATTCCAAATTTGTAAGATTCCCTCCAAACAAAAATTTCTTGGGCAGAAATAAAGCTGGTCTTAAAGAAAAGACTCTTGTTTGTTATGAATGTGGAAAACCTGGCCACCGAGCTTCTGAATGCTGGTGGGCAGATAATGGTAAATCAAAAATTCATGCTTACAACAGAAAAATTCATGCTCAGTTTCATAGGTGTCATGTTGCTGTAGATATGCATCATTGGACCAGAAAATCTGTTGATTCATGTCATTATTGTGGAAATTTTGGACATTCTATGTCTGATTGCTCTCTAATGGAATTTGATGACAATATTGCTAAGAAATTATTTAGAACACCTGATAGGGGTAATTCAGGACCCAAGACTTCTTGGGTTCCTGCAAAATCACATTGAATGACATGCTGCAGGTGTGCCTTGGAAATGAATAAGAGGGGTCAACCAAGGCACTCAAAAAGAAAACCCCATGATTCAATTCAGGTCAGTTCTGAAATCTGTTTTAAATTCCATTATCTGAAATTGTGAGCATGAAAATTGTGAGTTTCATGTTGATTTGCTTGGTTGATTTTTTTAATGAACTCTTCATGTCTAGCTGATCAGTCTGCATTCCAGACTCAGCTATTGAATTCAATTCTGCATATCTGATGCTCTTCTCTTGCTATATGTTGAACTGAATTTGAATGCTTCTTTAGTGTATACAGTTGATGCACTATATAGACTCTGTGTCCATGCATGTGTTTTGTGTTAATGCATTGCATGCTTGTTATTGAATGCATACTTGGACTGATTGTGTATAGACTGATTGTCATTGCATGTGTCAATGATGCTGTTCAATGCATGAAGGACTGCTTTATGTTGCATTGTCCTTGTTAACCCTGGTATATCAAATGGTATGTTACTAAAAGGCAGGGAAATCTGCCCGGAGGTTCCTACCATGTGTGAGATGGTCTTTGAGACCAGGTCCTCCGCCTAGTACCATGGGTCTAGTTTTCATGTAGAACAGTGTATTGCATCATATATTGAAAAATCTGAAAATTTAAAATGAAGATAATGCATTTGATAAATTCTCTCTCTGATTGAACAAAGCATGAATTCTTCTTGAGCATATTCTAAAATTATGAGCAGTTCATTAATTCTATTTCATGCACTTTGTCAGGGGGAGTTTGACTAATGTTGCATAGTCTGCATGTAGAACAGTCTAATGCATAGCATATTTTTGCATCATGGTGTCAGGGGGAGCTGAGAGTTCTATTCAATTCATTGAATCCTTGGTACTTCTCATTGTCCCCTTTCAACTCATTCATATTCACTGTCATCAGATGCTATGGATCATAATGCTTATTGCTATCCTTTCCCCATTTCTTCACTAAACAACAGCTTTGCATCTGGTTTAGTACATTGAATGGTGATTATTACAACTGTTCACTTATAAGAATCATATTTACAAATTGAAAAGAACTAAAGGTTTAACCTTTATAAATTGGAGAGTTAAGTGTCTGCACTTCAGAATTTGAGATAAAAGAAAACTTTTATAGCTCTTAATCTTTGTCTCATAGCTAAAATAGAAAAAGTTTTTTGTAATGCCTAAATGTGTTGAACTGAATATGTCTAGAACAGGCTAATAAGAGTGTGTACTGATTTTTTAAACAATCACTCTAAAAGAATTAAGGGCAGCAGTAAATAAGTTCATTAATGTTAAGAACTGAACATAGTGACAGAGCAATGGCTGATTGCACTGAGAAACTGTGAACTCCTCCAAAGAAGTAGGAAAATTCACATGTCATGAAGTGCTTTAGACTATCTCTGTTCATAGGGTCAAATCTATAGGGGGAGTCCTCACCAAGTAACTGAGGGTACTGGCCTCTAATCAAGGTGTACCCTTAATGTCAAAAGTGAAGACTATTTTTTGTGGGTTTTGATCTGAAATAGGTCTAGTAGTTTATGCCTAGTAACTGGGGGTACCTGCCTCTGATCAAGGTGTACACCTAATGTCAACAGCATAAATGCCACTGATCTATTTACTTAGTTCAGGTTCAGAAATTGAAAAATGAAATCAAACTGCTGTAACCCTTTGAAAATCAAAAGTCTATGAGTGAAATTGTTTTTATTAATACATATTCAAGTTGCCTCTCTTGAATTTCCTTGTTTAGACACAAAAGGGTATTATTTCTGACTTATCTATTAATACCATGTGCCCTAGATTCATTGCTATAAATGGAATCTAAAACTCTTTTTCAGGGGTCAGGTGTTTTACTCTAGATTTATCACTGTTAAACCTGAATTTTTGAAAATTGTAGGTTGATGATTCTTATACTTTAACAGTTGTTTATAATCATGCTTCCTTTCTGAACGTATGTTTCAGCTGTTGTCAAGTGACCCTCCTACTTTCTCTACCTTGTTTATCTGTTCATATTCCTTCTCAAAGGGGGAGCTTTTATTTAGGGGGAGAAATAATTCAGGGGAGTCTTACATTCAGGGGGAGAATGGTCTAGAGGAATTTGCATGCATATTGCACTTTGCACTCATATTTTTACTGTTTTTCTCTTTTTGATCATGTCAAAGGGGGAGAAAATCTTGTGTGTGACTCACTGTCACATTGTGTTGCCATCATCAAAAAGGGGGAGAATGTTGTGCCTCTTAGGCACACGCATGTGCTATGTCGCCTTGATGATAGCAATGATATTTGGTTTTGATGATAGCAAGATAGTGAGTGCATTTGAGTGTATTTGATATTGTATTTTATTGATAGCAACATGACTATGACTGATATATTGTTTGTGTTAGACTTCTGTTATGTGCATAGTCTATACATTGTGCATCATAGTGTTATGCAGTGTCTTGGTGAAGTCTATACAGACTTCAGCGTCTCATTCTGCATCTTATAGCATGTCTATACATTGCATCGTGGCGTTTATGCTCTAAGTCTATACACTGCATAGCAAGCTCAAGGTCGATACATTGAGCGTCTCATGCATCATTCTTCTAAGTCCATACAGTGAACTGTAGCATGCATTTGGCGAAGGCACAGCAAGTCTAGACATTGTACTGTAGCATGCATTTCTTTAAAGTTTATACACTGGACTGTGTAATTGTGCATCATGCAAGTCTATACATTGGACTCTCGTTCAAGCCCATGCATTGTCTTAGGCTAAGTGTGTACAGCGTCTTAGGCGAAGTCTGTACAGCCGTGTCATATGCTCCTAAGTCTATACATTGGTGTTGGGCATCAAAGTCTGTACATCGCCTTCAATCTTCAAGTCTACACATTGATCTTTACTTGAAGTATATACACTGTTTCACTGTTCATCGCCTTTGGGCAACAAAGTCTATACAATGGCTTTGGGTCTCCAAGTCTATACAGCCTTCTACTTCGTCAAAGTCTGTACAGCGCACTTCATATACAAGTCCAAGTCTGTACAGCGTGAAGTCTCACCTCGTGTTGCTTTCAGTGCCACTTGAGTCACACTTCGTGTTGTTTCCCCTCACTAACACGAAAAGATTTCGTGTCGTCTGAGCTTACGACACTTCGTGTTGATTTCCATGCTTGACAGAAAAAAACTTGTATGAGGTTATACTTCGTGTCGTTTCTATTTTTATGACTTCGTGTCGTTCCCTTTATTGTGTCTTCGTGTCACTTACTGTTGTTCCTCGTGTCGTTTCTTTCTGGTCCCACTGCTTCATCACGTGTCGTGATAGCCGTGGCATCTTCTGTCTTCGTGTTGGTTTCACTTCGTGCAGTCTTCTCCTAGTGTTGTCCGAACTTCGAGTCGTTTCCCTGTAGACCTCGTGTCGTTCCTGTTTAGAATCCTCACCTCGTGTTGGTTACTGTTGTTTCTGTGTCTTCGTGTCGTGTTTCCCACACCGCGTGTCGTTGTCGCTTTGTGACCTTACCTCGTGTCGGTTACTGTTGCCTCTGTGTCTTCGTGTCATTTTTGTTCCACTGCGTGCAGAACATTGCAGCACCTCGTGTTGCTTTCTGTGTGCCACCTCGTGTCGTTTCTGTGTGAACCTCGTGTCGCTTCTCTCTATCCTCTAGTTGCATCTCGTGTCATCTTTTATGTCTGGTTGTTTCACTTCGTGTCGTTCTCGTTTCACTTCGTGATGTCTCTACGTCTGAGTCTTCTTTGTTATTTCTGTCTTCGTGTTATTTCGTTCTAACCTCGTCCAGGTTTCTTCTAAAACGCTATTCTTCTGATAAGTCTATACAGAGTTGTTCTTTAAACTGATGACTTATCCGATACTCTGTTTAACAGGTGCTTTGATCGTGAAGCTTAAGGAGGGCACGTGATCCGAGGTTGAAGGACTGACAGAAAGCTGACACGTGGCCAAAAGTTCTGGGCGGGAAATGTGGAAGCCACACACGCCCAGTGCTGCCCTCCTACTAGCTGCTGCTATATATATGAGCCTTCTTCCACAGAAGAAGGCTGATCGAGTTGGCGAGAAGAAAAGTTTACACAGAGAGCCACGATCCAGATAGAGAGCAGAAGTGAAGAAGAGGAAAAGAGAAAGAGAAAGAGAAAGAGTGAAGAAAGAGAGTGAGATCGAGGGAGATCTAGTCTGAGAGAAGAAGAGAGGCAGAGAGTTTGAGAAGAGTGTGAAGAGAAGAAGAAGAGAGAGAGAGTGAGAAGGAGTTCGTTCCTCAGATCTTTGGTTCAAAACCAGATATGAAGTTGCTCATTGTTGAGCTATATTTTGTGCTTTATTGCTTCAGCTTTCCGTTGCTGTCTTGTTCTATTTTCATTTTCCTTTATACATTTCTTCAAGATGTTAGTCAGCGGATTGCAGAGGTGCTGCCTCTGGACGGCTAAGCTGTATTTCCCAGCGGTTTGCAGTGGAGGATTCCACTGGACAGCAAGCTGTGTTGCTCAGCGGGCAGTGGAGGTTTCCACTGGACGGGTAAGCTGTAATCCCCAGCGGTTGCAGTGGTGGATTCCACTAGTCGGCAAGCTGTGTTGCCCAGCGGTTGTTGGCAAGCTGTGTTGCCCAGCTGTTAGTGAAGCCACACTCGGGTTGAGTGTGGGGTGGATGTAGGTCTGCTGGACCGAACCACCTAAAAACCCCTTGTGCAGTGGTTTGATGTTTCTATCTGTTTGCTTCCGCTAGATGTTTGCATAGGGGCGCTCCAAGTGTTTGATCACAGGTTCATTAGATAACTTGATCAGATTTTGTTCTAAGTGTTTAATCTGTTGAGTGAGCAAAATTCTAATTGAGCGAAATTTTATATTGGGTGAAAGTTTTTTAAACGGGTTATATTCATTCACCCCCCCCTCTGAATACTTGCACCGAACCCAACAATACGTACATACATACATACATATATATATATATATATATATATATATATATATGCACGCATATACATACATATATATATATATATATATTTACGTGTGCGTAAATAAAGCACAATAATAAGATCTTCCCGAGGGAACATTCCCTCCTCATGATCCTATGCGGACGGGGGTCCGTACAAGTGAAGACGACTCTACCCCCGCAACTCTACCCCTGCGGTGGTACCACTACCCCGCCGGTAAACAAGCCTCTCCCTGGCACGTAGCCTCGTGCCTCAGCCACTTCCCATCATACAAAATCGTCGTCACGGGCCTTACGCCAGGATCGGCAGAACCTCTATCCTTGCGCTGGCATTCATCCCTTGCCGGTGAATAAACCCCTTTCCGGCGTAAGGCCCCCGTGCCCTAGCCACCCACTCCATACAATATTGCCGTTACGGACCCTACGTCCGAAACGGCACAAATTCTCCCGTTGCGCTGACATTTCCTTCTTGCCAACGAATGAGCCTTACCTTCCGGCGCAAGGCTTTGTGCCCTAGCCGACACTCGCGTATCACTCGCTTGTCCAAAAAAAAGAAAAGAAAAGAAGAAAAGAAAATGGGGTTAAAAATAGAGATACCCTGCTGGACTTGCCCCTATACGGGGACAAGAGTAAAAATGGCAACAACCCGGCTGTGGCGAAAACCCGAAAGGGCGCTATAGGTAAAATCGGGCACCCCGCCGCATGAAAACTTGAGAGGGCGCGTGGGCAAAAGCAAGAGGGGGCCGGTACCGGTGAAAACCCGAAAGGGCGCTTGTACTGGTAATGTGGTTCAAAAAAAAAGAAGAAGAGAAAAGAAGAAAAGAAAAGAAGACACAACAAACCAGGTCAGCTCCCGGCACCCCGTCGGCACTCACGAAGAGACAAAGAGACCGACATATCATGTCAGCTCCCGGCACCCTGTCGGCACTGACGAAGAGACAAAGAGACCAACAAACCAGGTCAGCTCCCGACACCATGTCGGCACTGACAAAGAGATCAAGAGATCAATAAGCCATGTCAGCTCCCGGCACCCTGTAGGCACTGACGAAGTGACAAAGAGACCAACAAACCAGGTCAGCTCCTGACACCCTGTCGGCACTGACAAAGAGACCAAGAGATCAACAAACCAGGTCAGCCCCCGACACCCTGTCGGCACTGACGAAGAGACAAAGAGACTGACATATCATGTCAGCTCCCGGCACCCTGTCGGCACTAACGAAGAGACAAAGAGACCAACAAACCAGGTCAGCTCCCGACACCCTATCGGCACTAACAAAGAGATCAAGAGATCAATAAGCCATGTCAGCTCCCGGCACCCTGTCGGCACTGACGAAGAGACAAAGAGACCAACAAACCAGGTCAGCTCCCGACACCCTATCGGCACTGACAAAAAGACCAAGAGATCAACAAACCAGGTCAGCTCCCAGCACCCTGTCGGCACTGATGAAGAGATAAAGAGACCAACATATCATGTCAGCTCCCGGCACCCTGTCGGCACTGATGAAGAGACAAAGAGACCAACATATCATGTCAGCTCTCGGCACCCAGTCGGCACTGATGAAGAGACGAAGAGATCAACATACCACGTCAGTTCCCGACACCCTGTTGGCACTGACGAAGAGACAAAGAGATCAATAAGCCAGGTCAACTCCCGACACTCTGCCGGCACTGACGAAGAGATTAAGAATCAACAAACCAGGTCATCTCCCGACACCCCATCAGCGCTGACGAAGAGACAAAGAGGTCGATAAACTGTGCCAATGCCCGGCATCCGGCCGGCATTAGCAAAGAGAAGTAGAGACAAAAAAGTCATGTCGGCTCCCGACACTCCGTCGGCACCGGCGAAGAGACGAAGAGACCAGTACACCCCCGGGCATCGCCCGGCTCATCCTTCGCCCGCGCTACCAGTGGGTGGGGGGCATTTGTGGACACCAAAAATTACACACCCAGATGTCCTACTCGGCCCAGCACTAACAATGGCACCAAGTGAAGAAGCCCCATAGAGACTGGTCATCCGGACTCCCCAAATATGCACACTGCCGTGAAGCCGTCCCCGGAGTCACAACGATGAAGAGAAACCAACCCCCGGGAAGCTCACAACTCGGGGCCCCCCCCGAAGAAAATCAAACAAACCATAACTCGTGCTCAAAGCGGGCTCAAGTCAGCCTCCAATGGCACACACCCCCACCAGGGGGCCTTCAATGGCACACCCCCAGGGGTCTCCAACGGCACACCCCCCCAGGGGGCCTTCAACGGCACACCCCCCCGGGGGCCTTCAACGGCACACCCCCCAGGGGGCCTTCAACGGCACACCCCTTAGGGGGGGCCTTCAATGGCACACCCCCCCAGGGGTCTCCAATGGCACGCTGTTTGCCCCCTTCAACGGCACGCTTGGGCAACCTTCAGCGGTACGCCTTTTGCCCTCTTCAACGGCACGCTTGCAGTGTGTTGCAGCGACACACTTCTTGAGCCCGTCAACGGCACAGCGCGAAGGCGTTTCAACGGCCGAATGACGTGAAGCCCATGCCCTACATATCCTTGGCGCGCAGTGAGCTGTCCGAGGTGTCAACCAACATTTGGGCCACGCAGGCTACTCCCCTGACAGCCAGGACAGGGGAAGTCAAATCCCATCATCACCAGCCGCTTCCCGCCCCTGACGGTCGTGCTCGAGGGCTCCCGCTGCTGGGGGTATAAATCCCCTCCCATTCTGGCAAGAAAAAAAGAAGAACGGAGGGAAGAAGAGAGACGACCAGACACAACGCCACCTACAGGAAGAAGAAGAGGAAGAGAGAAGAAAAGGGAGAGGGCTCCGGCGTGGAGTCTCCCGACAGCCATCCAAGGAACGAGAAGAGAGAGTAAGAGAGAGAGAGGGCTCGATGTAGTAGGGGAAGGTGGGGGAAAGAGTAGTGGACGATCGTCCCTACTTCGATCCCCAACGCCTCCTCCTCTTTTGTTCTTTGTTTTCCACCCCCTCCGTCCTCGCGTTCTTTGGTTTTCTTCCTTGTCTGTAGCCTTGGCTCGGGCATGTTTTGTAATGTGTACAGGTGGCCACGGCCCTTGGTTACCCTATGGATGAAGATCATCCATCTCCCATTGGGTTTTCTCTTCGTCTCGTTATTTTGGGCCACAGTGCGGTCGATTGTCTTTCCGATTTTTGCATTCATCTCTCGTCCCAACGATTTCCACCGTATGTGGTGTCATCTTGAACGGTTTGAGGTCACGAACCTCCTCCTCTGAAGCCCAGTACCTTCGTCAGTGTCTACCCCTTGAGCCTTTCTCCATCTTGCCGGAAGCCCCTGTGGGTTTGACTGGTCTAACATCTCGCCCCGTTAGTCAGCAGGCCAATCCCTTTTTGGAGCCCTGTCCGGTGCGCCTGCACCTTCCTCCAGCGGCATACCCTTCCGGTAGCTTGGTCGGTACACCCTTCTCAGTCCTGACCAGCACACCCTTCTGGGACCTTGGCCGGCACACACGCGGTGGCCGCCCCCCCAGCGGTACACCTCTCCCTTGCCTCAGCGGCACGCCTGGCCTTTCTCTAGCCCGGCACACCCCTTTAAGCACCATGTGCTCGTCTTTGGCCGGTACGCCTTGGCCAACCCCCAGTCCACCCTGTCCAGTCTTAGAGATCTTCGGCTCATCGTTTTCCCGTGTTTTCTGAAGTTTCATTAAGGTGTTGCCACCCCCGGGTGCCCACCTCCAGTTGTTGGGTTCCGCCACTCCATGTGGGCGCGTTCCCTTTATCTCCCTTACGCCCGGGTCGGGGGGAGATGCTGCCGAATTTTTGTTAGAAAACAACGAGACGTTAAAAGGCAAAAGGCAGCAACAAACGAATGCAACGATCAATGATAAGACTCTCCAACTAAGCAAGCCACTGCCGGCAGCATGAGAAGAACTGAACTGATTAACAGCATAGCAGACCAAATGTCCGTCCTGCGAGAAGGGGCTGGGCGAAATAAAGGGAAGGAAAATTTACATAAAACTACGTAAAAATCAAGAAAAGAAGAAAAGAAAAGCCTTAAGTGAAGAAGAGGGAGAGTAGACCCCGTCCCCACCTAACACCCCAAGCAGCCTTCGGCGGTACACCCATTGCCCACCTCCAGTGGCACATTCCCATCGCCTCCAGCGGTACACCCATCTCCCATCCCCAGCGGTACTCCTCAAACAACCTTCAGCGGTACACCCACTGCCCAACCTCCGGCGGTATACCCTTCTCAGCCCCCAGCGGTACACCCCATCCTTACACCCTCGCCACCTCTAGCAGTACACCCCTTTTCAACATTCAGTGGCATGCTCCATCCCCAGCGGTACACCCTTCCCGGCCCTTCAGCGGCACACTCTTTTCACCCTCCGAAGTGTAACACAATGTATAGACTTTAGATTGATGCATGAACATAGCAACGAGTAGTGTACAGACTTTGAACTGCAATGTACAAACTTTGAACTGCAATGTATAGACTTTGAGCTGAACAATGTATGGACTTTGAGCTGGCCAACGTGCAGACTTTGGGCTGGCCAACGTATAAACTTTGAGCAGGATGTATAGACTTTGGGCTGGCCAATGTATAGACTCTGAGCCACAACCAATAGACAACGTATAGACTTTGAGCTGAACAATGCATAGACTTTGAGTTGGTCGATGTACAGACTTTGGGCCGGCCAGTATATAGACTTTAATGGATAACGTACAGACTTGGAGCTGAAGGATGTATAGACTTTGTGTGCAGCAAACAGCCGATGTATAGACTTCGTGTTGCAGTAACCCATCAATGTATAGACTTTGAGTCTTCCCCGGCACACCCTCTTCTACCTTCGCCGGCACACTCTCCTTGGTGCCTTCCCCAGCGCATCCTCTTCTCCCTTTATCGGTACACTCTCCAACCATCGCCCCAGCGGTACACCTCCTTCAGCCCTTCAGCGGCACCCTCCTTAAGCCCTTCAACGGCACACATCTCCAGCCCTTCGCCGGCACACTTTCTGCCCACCTTTCTTCAGCGGTACACCCCCCTTTTAGCCCTTTTTTTAACCCGCCCAGGGGTAACTCTCCCCCCAAAACAAAAAAAATACATGTATACATGTACATACCGGTATATAAAGGTAGCACTGACAAGCTAATAAAAATCATGGTGAATAAATAAATCTGAACAGATTCATAAAATAAAAAAGATGATGAATGAAATAGGTGACAATAATAATAATGATAATAAAAAGGGTAATAATGACAATGAGCAAGATGAGGGAAATCACCCGGAAAAGATACGGAAAGAGGAAGAAGCAACGGAGTAGCAAGAACAACAATGATAAAACAATATAAGGTATTAATAATTCCACATTGCAGCCCCCCCTCTCTCCGTGGCTCTACGTAGAAGGAACAATAATGCCACCCTCTCAGGCCGGGCCCGAGTCTTGGGAATCATCCTGACGTGGCCAGGCCCCGACCTAGTCTTGGACCGACATTCTGATCAGACCGGATTCGTTTCTCGCCCCGGATCCCTTCCAAGCCGTTACTAAAATTTGCCGTGCATTTGGCAGACATTTGAACGGGTCCACCCCGGTTTCCGTCGCGTTTCTATCATGGACCCGTGTCCGAATATGAAAAGGGTCCATGAGCGACCGACATGGCTGATGGCTCGTATCCTGATGCGGACTTTAGCGTGATTTATTCTTGTCCCTTTCTCGCGCAGTTAGTATTATTTCTTTCGGCCGCAGGGCCCTTAATTTCGGCAATTAATCAAGGGTGTTCCCTCGTATGGGGGATGTAAATGACGTCGTGCCCTTTATGGCATGACGGGATCTGGTCCCGACACGAACCACACAATCGTCTGACGAAGTCAGATCGAGCGCACCATGGGCTCTTCGGAGCCCAAATAAATTGTCACTTTGTGACTGGCACGCCCACGCACTTAATAGATGAACCACCCAAATAAGTGAATTTTAGTGCGTCCACAGTGGGCTCTCGTTTGAATGCTTACCCGCTCGACTAGGTCACGCTCCGCCGCCTCGGCCCGCGCCACCGCTCCTGTCAGTCGCTCCTCCAGGGTGGCAATCTCGACACTCGGGTCCCTCGAACTAGATGCCCCTCCTACCCCTCCAACTACTGCTCCCTGCTGGGCACGCTGCATTTATTGAGACTGTCAGTGGTTGAACATCATAATTTCAGAGATAATCAACAACATATAGATAGTGCATAGTCACCAGAGTCTCCAAATCCGCTCGCGTGGTCGCCAACTGGGCCTCCAGGCTGTGGAGGCAGGCATGAAGATCCACAGCCGCTGCATCTTGCACATCCTGCATTGATCATTCAATAGTTGCATATCTCATAAGCATATCATTTAAATTTTAAAAAAAAAAGAGAAGCATTCATACATACCCCTCTTGGCCTCATCTGAGGCCGGCCCGCATATGTCTCCCAGTAGCGCTGGAGGTATGCCAAGCTGTCTGGAGCGTGAGAAATGACTGGGATACCACCCTGCTGCCAGTCGACAAACTACTCCAGGAACCGCAGCCTCCAGTCAGTCGCCATCGTCCGTCCCCGGGTCTTCCGCCCGATCTCGCGAGGCTCAGCTACCTTGACCCACTCCTGGTGTAGGCCGAGCGTCCTCATCACCAGCCTAAGCCGTAGAGGCTCGATCTCGTTTAGGCAATGAACCCAAAGGTCACGACCAAAGTGAGGTCGGCCCGTTACGACCCACGGATGGCCCTCATCAGGCATCCCCTCATACGGTCTTCACACAACATGCATGCATATCATCATATTATCGAATTTATATAGCAGAAAATAAAAGGAGTAGAATGCATCATATTTACACATGTACCAGTGAAGGGGGTAGTCTCAGAACTCTCGTCGCAGAACCCTCAGCTCGTAAGCGTGAGGCACTCCAATCGCAAGTGGCAGCCACCGTCGGGCCAAGGGGTAGGCAACCTCGTCTCCCGGTCGGGGGTCGACTCGATCCATCGGCTTGTGGAGATGACTCCATACCTGAATTCATTAGCATTCATTAGTCACATGCATAATCATAATCATTTAGATAAAAACTTAAAAGAAAATGCATACCTGAAGGAAAGGTGAAAAGTCGCTGACGGTCGTCTCACGACCTGTCCCTGTGAACAGGTCGGCTATCAGGTGCGCCAGTAGGGCCGCTCCCCAGGCATACCGTCAGCAGTTGATGTCATCCCTCCAAGTCCTCCAAGACACTCCGGAATCTGTAGTTGATGTAATCTCCCTTTTTCCCCAGCAGTAACCTCCCGAGCATCAGAAACAAGAACCTCCTGAGATCCATGTCTGCTCTCTCTCTCTGAGCCAGATCCTGGCAGTATACGGCTCAGGCTCTCTTAATCAGCCGCTCTGCGTACTCTCCCAAAGACTCTCCCGACCTCTGTTGAGAGTCTCCCAACCCCATGGCTCTGGTCAGATCCGTGCGACTGATCATCCTGCACGGGGGATCGTACACTGTATCTATACCTAGGAGTCTCACCGCTAACTCCCCGTAGTCCGGGATGGTCACCCCGCTCACCGCCTCACCGTCTACTCTCAGCCCAGTGATCCTAGTGACATCCTCTAAGCTCGACACCATGTGCCCCCAGGGCATTAGAAATGTCTGGCTAGCCCTGTCCCATCTCTCCCTCAGCACATGGATAAGAACTAGGTCAGGGCGTACCGGCTCTATGCTGAGGAAGGGTCCAAACCCCATCACCTCCACTCTCACCCTCTAGAAGTCGGGCAACCCATAGTATGCAACTCGCACCTGAACCCAAGAGATGCGGGTCCGTATCAACCCCTGCAACACAAGAAGAACAAACAAATGAACATATATTAGTGGCCAAAAATATCAATTTATCAATTAAGTGGAAGAAAATTCATTGTTTTAATTGGTGACTGTATAGGGGTCTCTATTTAATGAATTAGTGACCTGACCCCCGTTGTTCATTCTTCTGATTATGAAAGGACGCCCATGGTCAGGGCGCTAATTCTTTCGGGTTATTCCAGATTCAGGTAATAATGAAGAAAAAGTAAAAAATAATAATAAAAAGAAAAAAAACATTTCAAAATCACGACAGGCATGCTGTCGTTTTAAAATCTTGCGACCCCTCTCTAGTCGCTGTTCCAGGGAAAGGCGCCAGTGCCTTGGTCGCCATTTTCCTGTCTCACCGCCATGATGATCATGGCGTATTTCCCATAATATGAAAAAAAACATTGCTGCACTCACCTTGCTTTGTGTAGGGTCCATGAGCCCTCCCCGCAGTGGCCGGTAGGGACGAGGGGGGCCATCACCACCGCGTTCTTGTTCTTCTCTTTTGTCACCGTCACCACTGTCATCACCGCCATCCCCGTCATCACCATCACCACCGTCGCCATCGTGTTCTCCTTCCTCCTCCCCTTCTTCTCCGTTGTCATCGTTCTCACCCCCTTCTTCATGCTCGTCGCCTTCCCCCTCGGTTTCTTCTCCACCGTCGTCATTGTGCTCCGCCACCGGAGCCTCTACCGTCGTGGGAAGGGGCTCCTCCCCTTCTTCATGTTCGTCATCGTCAATGAGGACGACGGCGGGTGCTGTCAGCCGTCGTCTCTTTCTGGAGCTCGAACCGCTCACGTAGGCCATGGGAGAAAGATTGAGAATGGAGGGAGTGAGATGGAGAAGGCAGTTGCCGTCGGTGGAAGAGTTGCAGAGGGAGAAGGGAGGTGGCAACCGGAAATGAGAGAGAGTTGGAAGATAGAGGGTTTTAGGCTTGCGGTTTCAAAATAAACAGCGCCCAACTGGCGGTCGTGATTCAGAGATTAAACGACCACTTTCCAGGGCATCTTTTAATGGAATTTCTCATTTTTGAAAAATGCTGAGTATTGGCGACTAGAAGCTAGTTGTTGTATCTGGAAAGAGCGCTCTGAAGGACCGACGCTATTTCTTTGCGTGCATTGGGTAAATCAACTGTCAGGTAATTATGAGTGCGTCATTCAAAGGTCATTACGGAACAACGACGGTGTATAGGGAGCTATTTTGGGAATAAACGACAACCAATGAAGGCGCAGTTTAGTTGGATTTGTTTTTAATCTTTTAAATGCGTTGAAAGGGATAGAACAACGACATTTTGTAAGGGCACTAATTTGGATTTTTTTTTTAATTTAGCGATATTAGAGGTGTTGAAGCTAAAAGAATTCACGGCTATGATGAAGGCACGGTTTGAAGAAGTCTGGTACCCTGTGGCTGTTGCTATTTCTTACAGAGTCTGTGTGTTTGAACAGAATCAAAGGTTTTGAGTGTTTAATCATTATTAAACACTTTCATTGGCTAATTAAGGAAAAATCTCTTTATTCATTGAAAGAAAGTAATCATTACATGCTTAGTGAGCCACCTTGGCCCTCAAATTCCTAGGAGCTATTACATATGTCTTCCATTGCTCTTTATCTTCTTCCACCCGCTCCATGGGCCGGTATAGCTTGCTAACCCGCCATAGTGCTTGAATAGTCTTGATTTCCTCTTTGTCGCCGCTTGAGCCCAACTCTCTCTTCTTGATTGGTGGGAGATGAGAGGCCTCTTCAAAGTGGTGGCGGGGAATGCCGAGTTGAGAGAGGCACTGGTGAGCGTTGTAGAGTACGAACTCGGTGGCGCCGATTAGCCTTAGCTCCACTCCGGAGGAGAGCCTTGCATGGACATTTTGTGTCTTGAGGAAGCCCGGTGCGCATGAGAAGGCATTTTGTGGCATTGTCTTGAAGTGTCCACGCCAATCCACTCGTTTCTTGAGCTTGGGCACCCGGTTGGTAACTCTCTTACGTAATCCTAGAGTGCCCATCATGTAATGGAGTGGGCTCTTGGAGAAGATCCTTGAGGCTTGTTGGATTTCTTCACATGGATCAAATTTGAAGTGGAGGTCCACCCAACTTGGGAGCACTAGCATGGATCCATATAGGGACCTCCCCATGGAAGCCGAGGTAAGCCCACTATAGAGATAGGCTAAGACCGCCGGCCCAATCCTCTTTCCTTCCCATATACCGCATATGGCACTCAATTACTTTTCTTCCAAGAAATCATCAGCCGAGGGGAATAGTAAAGCTCCCGCAAGGAAAATCACCATGGCCTTCATGATTAACACCATCTCCTCTTCCTTGTTCTCTTTTCCCAAAGCTTTGTACACCCATGCTGCAAGCTTCATTAAGTTGATGCCCTTGGTGACTCTTATTTGGTCTATCATCTTTTGGCTTGGGATTAAGCTTGCTAGCATTTCTATAGCACTTATTGGCTTTTGCATAACCGCCATCTTCTCTTCATCTCCTAGCTTTAAGCACTTCAATCCTAATAGCATCTCCGTTTCTTCTAGTAGGATGGTGGCTTCAAAGGTAGAAAGCAAGAAGGTATGGGTGTGTGGATGCCATATTTCTATAAGAGCTCCTATGGCGGCCCAGTCAAAATGTACATCATTGTAGTGTTTAGCATGGGTGACTAGGCCTAAAAGGTTCCATCTTGAAAGGAAAGATCCCATGTCTAAGGTAATTTTTGAGAGGAGGAGGGGAAGCCATTGGATTTTGGTGTATCTTCTAGCCCCCGGGATGAGTGGATAATCCTGAAAATCAAAGAAGAAAAAAGAAGAAGAGTTGAAAAGGAGAGGATTCCATTAGAATTTGAGAGAGATGAAGAGAAAGAACTAAGTAAAGCTAAGATATTTCTTGAACACTTACTTGATTTAGTGCAATTCTTCCACTGATGTCCCCCTTCACCTCGATAATCCTTACGAATCCAATTTTGGTTTTCTTCAATGGACGTTGCATTAACTTCTCCATTATTAGCTCTTTGGTGTTCTCTGTTGAATAGAAGAGCTCTCGGTTTTGATTCCCTGCGCAGAAGATTGTTTTTGATTGATTTAAAAGCTTTGTGTTAGGGTGCAAGGCCAGGATACAGAGGGGGGTGAATGTAACCCTCTACAAAAATAGCCTAATTAAAACTCTAATACTCAGTAATGCGGAATTAAAACTGTTGCAGAAATGGCCTGAAGAACCTTGGAAGGATCAAAGCAAGACAGCAACTCAAGAAGCCCTCAAACGAACCTAAGCAAGCATCTAATGCGCAGCAATTAAGTGAACATATAATAAGATCAAACCACAAGGGACACCAGGGTTTTTAGGTGGTTCAGTCAACAGACCAACGTCCACCCCTCACTCCAAACCGGAGTGAGGCTTCCACTAGTAACACTAGCACAGCAGACTCAGTCTGCAACAAAGGCTGGCAAACAGCTTGACCAGGGGAACAACCTCCCCTCTTCCTCCCAACCGGAGGGACACCCCAAGTGACTCCCAGCCACTTGGAAACCAGAGACACACGGTCTCTCTTCCTCCAGACACGGAGGGAACCCCTGGACTTGCTACCCACAAGCCCAGAACCGTAGGAACAAGCCTCCCTTCCTCCAAACCGGAGGGGAACCTAGAGACCCAAGTCTCTCTTCCTCTGAACCCCAGAGGGAAGCACAACCGGAGATAAATCTCCCTTCCTCCAACCCGGAGGGAAACAACCGATGACACCCTGTCAAAGGCAACCAGAGACGCAAGTCTCACTTCCTCCACACCGGAGGGAACCAACCACAAGTAGCACCCAGCTACTTGCAAACCGAAGACACAAGATCTCCCTTCTCCTGAGTCCACAGGAGGAACCCGATCCCCAACAGGGCAATCGGAGGAACAACAAATGAATAGTTCAAAGGAAAAACAAAACCCAGCAACAGAAAGCTGAAAAGATAAAATCAAATGTGGCTCTCGCAGGAGCTGGCTGGCCTGGATTTGATCCACGGTCCAGCAGGAACTTCTTCTACTGCTTCTCTCTTTCTCCCAGCACGAACTCTCTTTTTTTCTTCTTCTTCTCACTGCACTTGCCTTCTCCTTCTTCTCACTGCTCTTGCCTTCTCCTTCTTTTCACTCTCTGTATCTCACTGTCTCTCTTACTTTTTCTTCTTCTGCTCTCTCGATCTAGCTCTCAGCCTTCTCTATCTCTTCTTTCTCTTCTGCACGTCTTCTCTTAGCTCTGGCTGCTTCTACTTCCTTCTCTCACCCTGTCTCACGCCTCTTCAGAGGAAGAAGACACATATTTATAGCAGCAGCAGATTAGGGCAGCGTGTGCCCTCCACGATTCCCGCCCAAATGCTTTAGTCCACGTGGAGGCTCCTCTGCATCTCGGATCACGTGCCAGATGCTAGCCTCGTATCATGTGCCCCACTCTTCATAGGCTCCACGAACAGTACCTGTCACACAGTCATAGGAGATTAATCAGAAGGATAAAATGTATAGACTTTGAAGACTTAGCCAACGACTGTATTGACTTGAACAGCTAGCCACGAGTGTATAGACTTAAGATGTGATAACAAGTGTGTAGACTTGAACTTAGAAATGAATGTATAGACATTAGAACAGCAAAAGGTGCACTCTACTGAAAACGACACGGGGTACATAAGATGACTACAACACGAGATAAACAGAGAACTACACGAGGTACATACAGTATCAAGGCTAACACTACAAGGATAACGACACGAAGTCAGATGAGAACAGCACGAGGTAAGAGAGAACGACACGAGGTAAAACGGTAGTAAAACACGCGATCAGAGAAAACCTGGACGAAGATAGAAAGAAGCAACACGAAGACATAAAAACGACACTAAGACATAAATACAGAACTAACATGAAGACTCAAACACAAAAGATAACACGAAGACACAAAACTAGAAACAACACGAAGACATACAAACAACACTAAGACATAAACACAGAACTAACATGAAGACTCAAACACAAAAGATAACACGAAGACACAAACATAGAAACAACACGAAGACATACAAAACTAAAGATAACACGAAGACACAGGAAAACGACTCGAACACGAGGACGACACGGGCTGAAAACAACTCGAAGATGAAAACAGAAACCGACACGAAGTGTGGTCACAAAGTAAGAAAGACACGGGGTTTTGGAAGAAACAACACGAATACAGACGACTCGAAGACATAGGAGTGACACAGATGGAGCAACACGAGGTGGCACAGAAAGCAGCACGAGGTGCTGCAGTGTTCAGCACGCGATGGAACAAATAACGACACGAAGACAACTGGAATGATGCGTGTAGCAGTTCGTTGTACATACTTCCAATGTACAGACTTTGAAATAAAGAGTGTACAGACTTGAGAGATCAAGGCACGATGTATAGACTTTGCCCAAGGAAATGAATGTGTAGACTTTGGCTTGGAACGAAGGTAAGGATGAGGCTGTAAAGACTTGGCCAATTTGAGACACTGTACAGACTTTGTCAAGTGACAGGCTGTACAGACTTCATATGAACAGACCAATGTGCATACTTCCCTTCGATGCATCTACAGTGCAATGTATTGGCTTGACAAACATTATGCAATGTATGGACTTTGATGAATGGCCCAATGTATGGACTTCACGAACGAGATGCAATGCTGACCGATGTATACACTTGGCAAAGAGAGTGATGCATGAACTACCCTGTACAAACTTTAAGACTTAATGAGCAACAAAAAGGGACAAAGCAGCATGGTGTCAACCCAGCTGTTCCACTGCGTCAACGCAGCAAGTAAGCCATCAACTACTGTGTCAACGCAGTGTCCTTGTAACGTCAACGCAGCTAGTGAAGAGACAACCAATGCGTCAACCCAATCTCCAACTGCGTCAACGCACTCATTGCACAGAACCCATATTAATGAAAGACAGACATGCCGACATGCCGACATGCAGACATGGTGAGTGTACAATCTATGCCATGCTCACAGTTAAGTTGTTTTTTGTGTACCAAGTTCTGAATGAAGTAAACACATATGACATCAATTTGTCATCATAAACACATGTAAACTATATCATCATCAAAACATGAGAAAACACATAAGACATCAAACATATGAGAATCATAGTGTTTGTCATCATCAAAACACAATATCCAACAATCTAGCCATATTCATGAATAGCTATTCAAGCAAACAATCAGATATTCAAGCAGTCAAACAGTCAACACACCTTAGTGTGACTCATGGTGTGTCAGCCATCATCAAAACCACACAGGGGCACAACAATCTCTCCCTTTTTGATGATAGCAACACTATGAGTTACACTGACTCAGATTAGATTCTTCTCCCCCTTTGCCTTCATCAAAAAATGAAATAGGGAAACAATTCAGTAAAGCACAGGAAGGTTATACTTCCCTTTGGTTTGTTGATGGTTCGAAGGAGGCCTTTTCTTTGGAGACATCTATTTTCCAAATGAATCCGTTCAAGAGCTTCTCCCCCTTTGACTTCAGCAAAAAGACATGAGTTGAAGAGGAAAGAATAAGACTGTATAAAAAGAGTGAAATAAAAGCTCCTCCTTTTGATCAATCTGCCCCTTTTGTCAAACAACTTATGCAGTGATGCATATGCAACAAATACTCCCCCTTTGACATGGCAGAAGATATAGAGCTAATGCAGACAAACAACATGATCAGACAATCTAGCACATTGTCACCTTATACATATAGTCTCTCAAACAGACCAGAGAATCTAGCCCTTATGATCTATGATGCAAGATACCAATTGTTAGGGTGCAAGAGATGAACTCTGGTTATCCAAAAACTGCAAGTACATATGATAAACTGAGAGAAGTGCTTCTCAAAAATGACAACTAGTCTAATACCACTGAATCAAAACACAGTGATAAAGAGCCATAGGATGAGCAGATTCAATATTTAGTGAAAGTTGAGATATTGAACTTTTCAGCAAGATACTAACTTCATAGAACAAACTTTTAAGTTCTAGAGTCCTCCATTATAAAAGCTTATGAAACCTTGATTTTCAGATATGGTTTAAGAATGATGTAAACAAGTTTTTCAAAAAGAATTGTACTCATATCTGAACCAGCTCTTAATAAAAAGGAACTACAAGCTCATATAAAATTCTAGTTCAACCAACTTCCATCTTACTTAGTTTACTTTCCATGACAGTTTTAGGAGATACATAAGAGAATGCAACAGAATTTTACATTGTTCTTTCAGAATTTGATTTACACTTGTTCATAATTTTCTTTTTAAATGAATAATTTTGGTTTATCAACACCTTTTGACATGGGGAAGCACCTTGATCAGAGGCCCGAATCCCCAGTTACTCAGTGTGACAACCGTATTGCTTCTCCCATTTTTTGGAGAACAGAGGTAGCATTAAAAGTATCTTTGGCATGAGGATACACCTTGATCAGAGGCCAGAATCCTCAGTTACTCAATACAACAATGCCATTGCTCTGCCATATTTTCATAATTATTTCCAATCATCTCTTTAAACATAGTTAACCATGGTACTTCATGACACAATCCTTTGGACATGTTTCTCAGTAACCACATTCATTGCTCTGTCCATACTTTTACTTATAAAGGATTCAGAATAAGTTAGTTGTTTAGGAACAACCACATACACTATATGTAGCAACCCTAATAAATGAATAATTGAAATGAATTAAAACATATATATTACAGAAGTAATATATATAAAAGGAATAGGGTTAATTGGACGAAATAAAACAAATTAAAAATAACGCCTCTTATTAAGGCGTTAATTTATAAAGAAACGCCTCTATCCATGGCGTGAATAAAGAAAGGACGCCCACACCTACGGTCGTCAGTTCTCACGCGACCAAATGGGTAAGTAAAAGAAACGCCTCTATCTTGGGCGTGTTTTAAAACACGAAACGCCCTTTTTCAAGGCGCTTTTTAAGAAACGCCCTTATGCAAGGCGTTAATTAAAGAATACACGCCCTGACCAAAGGCGTTAATTCAGTTCGTGACTCGTTCGAACCCAGAGCTTATCCAGGGAAAGATTAACATAATCTAGTAAGTGTCTATTAGAGTAAGGACTCTATTAGGGATATGTTACCCTCAATCAAACACTACTTTTAATAGGACTTTCAAAATCCCTATAAATAACCTACTGCTCGAACCCTACAACGCTATTTGGCGTTCGGAGTCTGCAAGGTACGTGAGAGAGGAATAGTTCCTCTAATTCTCTACGTCTGTTGCACGAAGAACTAACTGTTCTTCATCTTCTTCTTCTGTTATAGGTTAAGAAGGCGGCGTACGTGAAGAACAAAGGTATTGTTCTTTTTCCTTTTTCCTTTCGGTCAGAAAGTATGAAGAAATACTAATGTTTCTTCTTTTCTTATAGGAAAACTGCAGTTCTTCTCCTTGATACCACTGTTCGTAAGTTGCGGTTGAAGTTTCCGATCCTTCAAACCCTTCGTCAAGTTCAATCATATTAAGGTAGGTTTTCTCAAGTTATTGTAGCCCAAATGAAATTAATGCAGGATATATATATATAAGCATGTCATGCATACGGTTATTATAGTTTCCATGCATTTTCTGCAATATTTTGAAAGAGACGCCCCTGTCAAGGGCGCTAATTCACATGAAACGACTTTTCCCAGGTCGTTAATTTCATGTTTAACGCCCCGTACTCAGGCGTTAATTTCTTTAAACCGTTAATCACCCATCTTAAGAATTGATTATCTATGAAATCATGATTATAAAATAATGCATGATCCTCTGTCTTCAACCTGCTAACTTTACTGTCATGATATTACATTCGTTCCTCTGTTATCCTGAAATTGTTACTGTCCTTAAAGTTTCTGAAGGAACTTGAATTAACGACTTGGACAAAGTCGTTTTCCACATATTAACTGTAGCAACCCTAATAAATGAATAATTGAAATGAATTAAAACATATATATTACAGAAGTAATATATATATAAAAGGAATAGGGTTAATTGGACGAAATAAAACAAATTAAAAATAACGCCTCTTATTAAGGCGTTAATTTATAAATAAACGCCTCTACCAATGGCGTGAATAAAGAAAGGACGCCCACACCTACGGTCGTCAGTTCTCACGCGACCAAATGAGTAAGTAAAAGAAACGCCTCTACCTTGGGCGTGTTTTAAAACAAGAAACGCCCTTTTTAAAGGCGCTTTTTAAGAAACGCCCTTATGCAAGGCGTTAATTCAAGAATACACGCCCTGACCAAAGGCGTTAATTCCATTCGAGTTCCGTTCGACACGGGAGCTTATCCAGGGAAGGATTATGTTAATCCAATAAGTATTTAATAGGGCAAGGACTCTATATTGGAAGCATTGCTTCTACTAGAACACTAACCTTAACAGGACGTCCAAAATCCTATATATAATCTTGATCGAACAAACCCTAAACCTATTTGGACGATCGAACCGCACAGGTACGTGAAGAACATATCTTCTTCTTCTTCTTTTCCTTATGAACGAAATAGCAGTTCATATAAGTTTCTCTTTGCTTCGGTTACATGAAGAACTAATAGTTCTTCATCCTCTTTTCCTCTTACAGGTTGAGGACGCAGCAGCATAAGTGAAGAACAAGGTAACGTTCTTCTAATCTCCTCTGTTCTGATAGATGAAGAAATTAATAAATGTTTCTTCTTCTGTTCTCGTAGGAATTACAGGACCGTAGAACTAGAGCTCCTCTTCTCACAGTTCAAATCATCAAATTATCATAAGGTAGGTTTTCTCAAGTTACTGTAGCCCAAATGAAATTAATGCAAGATATATATATATATATAAGCATGTCATGCATATGATTATTATAGTTTTCATGCGTTTTCTGAATTGTTTGAAAGAAACGCCCTGGAATAGGGTGCTATTTTAAAATAAACGACCATAACAGCGGTCGTCAATTTATTAAGAAACGTCCTGTACACAGGCGTTAATTTTACGAGATCATGACTTAAGCATGTTAAGAACGGATTATATATGAAACCTTGATTATTAATGCATGATCCTGTCTCCAAATCTAATGTCCTGCAATTTCTTGAATTCACGGCCTGTACAAGGTCGTTTTCCACGTATTAACGCCTCATCAGAGGGCGTGACTTTAAAAGTAACGCCCCTTTCTTAGGCGCGTATTATCCAGAGTCCTGGTATGTTCTGAAACATAGAGTTAAGCCAGTAACGCCCCTTCTCAGGGCGTGTCTTATATAAGTCCTGCAACTTATTTATATTCTGTCAAATCCGTAATTCATGAGACGCCTGCACCAGCAGTCGTCAAATATGAATAAACGACCCTGTCCAGGGCGCTTTTTAGATAGAGTATTGAAATAATGAAATTCTGCGAAACGGAACATATATAAACGCCCTGATACTAGGCGTTAGTTACTTGAAAAACGTCCCGGACAAGGGCGTGTTTTTCATAAATTAATGAGATTATTGAAAATTCTGTAAAATAGAAATATGTTAACGCCCCTATGTTAGGCGTTAATTACTTGAGAAATGACTTGACCTAAGCCGTTATTTTACTATAAACTGATTTTCATCTGATTTGCTAACCGATGGTTTTATATATATCATAATATATATAAATAGGCACTATTCTCCACTCCGTGAGTATAGTCCCATGTTTTCATGTTGATTTATCGATCACACTCAACTCTCATTGACATACAAGCTCTCCATTGGACATTCCGTTCCTTTGGACTAGCGAGTTAGTCATAGAGACCTCCGTAAGACTCCTCGTAGCCTTGGATTCCCTCAAGGCCGACTGAGCTGGTTGTACCCTAAAAACCCATTACACGATCCTTGCCATGTCAATCTAAAGAAACATGGTATACCGGCCCTTATGATTATACAAAGAGTATATCATAAGCAATTCTTGATGGGATGATGATATCATGCCATATCGTGTCATTCTTGTAAACCCCAATTCTATGATAAGAATGAGGGTATCTTGCTTGATCTAATGTTCATGTGGACCTCAATTATATATAAAGAATGTCCATATTGATTTGTCATGGTACCTAAGTTAAGGGAACCATATTCTACCTGGTTTTATCGAACTCGTGATTATATCATTATTATCGCCAATCTATGTCCTTTGTCATATTTTGGACTCTATTCTATCAAAGTTGTCATACGTATCTACAAGCTTGATTATTGAAATTCTATATTGGCTATATAAACAAGAGTGGATGTCAAAACACATGATAAATGCCTGCGCATATAGGGCCCGATCTGGTCCTGGGAGGAGCACCCGAAAGTACTTGTGCCCATGGGAGTTAAAATGATAAGGTATCTGGCATTATACCGAGTACTTGACTTGCTTGATTGGACATTCCACACACATCTTGTACTTGACTCGTACTTGACATGAAATGAAATGCGTGGCCCGAAAAGGGGTAATTTACTTGCTTGATACATGATAGCCAAAGTTCTTGACATGACTTGTTAAATGTACTTGCTTGAATATCTCGAATAAACTTGTTATCTTGTTGGAAGTTCATGACTAAGTTCGTCTTATTTTCTTGATATTACATTCTCTCTATCTTGTCGTTTTATGCGAGCATGCATAGCTTTATTGCATTCATGAAAATGTAATTACTTAAACCCCTCGCTAGCACTTGAGATATAATTTCCTACTGAGCGTTCGCTCATTCCGTTTGTCCCTTTCTACTTTTCAGGTAAGTCCGACGACGATGGAAGTCAATCGGATGGGAATGATCAAGAGTGAAAGAGATAGAGATTCTACAAGTGTCGTCTAGTCTTTTCTATAGTTTCTTGAGTCAAATATGTATTCTTTTCCTTTTTTATTAAACAGAGTATTGGATTTGTAATAGTCTATCCATTATGAAATAAAGGATTGGGTTATCTTGCTATTTTGTGCATCTCTGTATTCGTGTCGAATACACGACCACTCTGATTGACATGATTGATATAGACACGTCGCGCATCTCCGGGTATCTTCCGCGCTCGGGGCGTGACAGTCTTTGTGGTATCAGAGCCTAAGGTATTCAATTCCTAGGAAACCCAAGTCCAAGGATAGGTTTCAAAACCTTTAACCAAGTGAGAGGGGGTAGAACCAAGGGTTAAATGATCAATGAGTCCTTTATAAGATCATAGTGATATAATACTAACATAGCTATTGTAATTGTAGGATAATGGCTGCCGAACGTGCTCAATGGCGCAACATGCAGCGTACCCTTCAAGGGATGACCCAAGTGCTACAACAGGTAGCACAAGGGGGTGCTCCACGAGCTGGAAGCTTACACCAAGCATTCAAGAATATGAATCCCCCGAAGTTCATGGGATCGACCGATCCAGACGATGCCGAGCATTGGGTTCGGGAGATTGAACGTATATTCCGTGTTATGCAATGCACGGATCAGGACAAAGTCTTATTAGCTACTTTCCAGTTAGAAAAGGATGCTAGATGCTGGTGGGAGTCGATTGAAGCTACAATTGACCCAACTCAAGTTACATGGGGAGAATTCGTTGAATATTTCAACGCCAAATATTTCTCTGATAGGGTCCAGGAAAAGAAGGCCGCCGAATTTGCCGCGTTAAAGCAAAGATCTTTATCGGTGGCTGATTATGAAGCACAGTTCTCTAGACTGTCTAGATATGCTAAGCATTTAATTGGCACGGAAAAGATGAAAGCCCGTAGATTTCTTAATGGGCTTAGGCCCCACTACATTACTCAACTGGCGCCTATGGATATTCAAGTTTATACTGAAATAGTGCGCCGAGCTCAGTTGCTTGAAGATGCCACGGAACTATCTGATAGGATCCGTGGGAAAGACAAAAAGGAGCAAGTCACAAGTTCGGGTTCTTTTAAACCCAACTTTAAGAAGAGGCCCAATAATGGAGGTTCTTCCTCTCAAGATCAGAAGTACAAGAAATCCAAGCCTTTCTCTATCACCACTACCCCTTCAAACGTAGTATGCAAGCATTGTGACAAGGCTGGTCACAAAACAGAAGAATGCTGGAGGAAATTAGGAGCATGTCTCCGTTGTGGGAGTCGTGAACATCGGATTCCCGATTGTCCATTAATGAATGACCAAGCCGGTGAGGGTAAACGTCCAGTGACAAAGAATGCTCGTCTTCATGCAATCCAAGAGACCGAACCAGAAGAAGAAGGCGGATTGGTGGAAGGTACATTAAAAATTTGTTCCAAATATGCACATGTCTTATTTGATACGGGTGCATCGCATTCCATTATTTCCAAGAAGTTTGCTGACCCATTACCGCTAGAACCAGAATGGATGAAAATAGTGTTGTCTACTCCTCTCGGAAACGAGACGGATATCACACATCATTACCAAAATTGTGAGGTATTGGTTCGAGGAAAGAATTTTCCTATTGATCTTATCTGCTTAGATCTAAAAGAATATGATGTTATACTAGGGGCAGATTGGTTATCCAAATACCAGGCAACGGTTGATTGCCGTGATAGCAAGATTGTTTTCAAGGAATTTCCGGAACTGACTTATACTAGTCCTAAGAGTCGAAGTAAATCCCCTCTTATTTCGGCTCTTCGAGCAAGCAAGCTCGTCAAGAAAGGATGTGTATCCTTCTTTGCTTTTGTCACTATTAAAGAAGCTAAAGAAACCGAGATAGAGGACATTCAGGTAGTGCGAGAATTCCCAGACGTATTTCCGGAAGAATTGCCGGGATTACCCCCGCAAAGAGATGTGGCCTTTACCATCGACTTAGTCCCTGGTGCTGGTCCGGTTTCAAAGGCACCATATAGAATGTCCCCTGCTGAACTCAAGGAGTTGAAGGAGCAGTTGATGGAACTAATCCGAAAAGGGTTTATTAGACCAAGTACTTCCCCGTGGGGAGCACCAGTCTTATTTGTAAAGAAGAAGGATGGATCCATGAGATTGTGTATCGACTATCGACAGTTGAATTATCTCACTATCAAGAACAAGTATCCACTGCCGAGAATCGATGAATTGTTTGATCAGATTTCAGGATCCAAATATTTCTCCAAGATTGATCTCCGGTCGGGATATCATCAATTAAGGATCAAGGATGATGACATTCACAAGACCGCATTCAGAAGCAGGTATGGCCATTACGAATTTGTTGTTATGCCTTTTGGACTAACAAATGCCCCTGCTGCCTTTATGCAGTTAATGAATAGCATATTCAGGCCTTACTTGGATCAATTCATAGTAGTCTTCATCGATGATATATTGATATATTCTAAGACTAAGGAAGAACATGAAGAGCATTTGAGGATTGCATTGCAAGTCTTGAGGACAAATCAATTATATGCTAAACTCAGCAAATGCGAGTTCTGGCTTGAAGAAGTGGCTTTTCTCGGACATGTCATATCCAAGGACGGTTTATCTGTGGATCCGTCAAAAGTTGAAGCTGTGAGAAACTGGGAGAGACCCACTAATGCAAGCGAGATCAGAAGTTTCTTAGGTCTTGCAGGCTATTATCGGCGATTTATCAAAGATTTCTCTAAGATCGCCGTACCACTTACAAGATTAACTCGTAAGGAGATCCGATATGAATGGAGTGAGGAATGTGAAAGCAGTTTCCAAACTCTCAAGGATCATCTCACCACAGCTCCAGTCTTAGCCCTACCAATTGAAGGAGAGAAATTCGAGGTCTACACTGATGCTTCTGGCATTGGCCTCGGATGCGTTCTAATGCAACATGGGAAGGTCATAGCATATTCTTCTCGTCAACTGAAGAAGCATGAGGAGAATTACCCCGTCCATGACTTGGAATTGGCCGCGGTAGTATTTGCCCTAAAGATATGGAGACACTATCTCTATGGGGTACAGTTTACTGTATACTCCGATCACAAAAGTCTCAAATATCTATTTTCACAAAAGGAGCTGAACATGAGACAAAGACGTTGGCTAGAATATCTCAAGGACTTCGACTTCAGTATACAATACCATCCCGGAAAGGGTAATTATGTGGCTGATGCCCTTAGTCGAAAGCCGAGAGCAAAGATAGCAAATTGTATGATACAAGAATGGAGGTTACTTGAACAATTCTCCGAGCTCAATATAAGCTTGGACACGGAATCCAAATTTGTCACACTATCTCATGTAAGCATACAGTCAGATTTGTTATCTGAGATACAAACACTTCAGGATGATGATCCTACGTTAGTAGAAATCAAAGGCAGATTAGAAGGACAATCTGATTTTCAACTAACTTCTGATGGAAGATTATCGTTCAAAGATAGAACTTGTATACCCGATTGTCCGGAATTAAAGAAGAAGATCTTAGATGAAGCTCACCGATCAAGATACACTATTCATCCTGGATCAACTAAAATGTACCAAGATGTAAAGAGGAACTTTTGGTGGCCCAATATGAAAAGAGAAATAGCGGACTATGTATCACGCTGTCTCACATGCCAACAGGTCAAGGCGGAACACCAAAAGCCTGCGGGAAAACTACATCCTCTAGATATTCCTAAGTGGAAATGGGAGGATATTGGTATGGACTTCATCATGGGTTTGTCTAAATCTAAAGGAGGACATGATGGAATCTGGGTTATCATTGACCGATTGACTAAATCGGCACATTTCTTGCCAATCAAAAGCCGATGGTCAATTGATGTGCTAGCTGCACTATACATCAAAGAAATAGTCAGGATACATGGAATTCCTGTCTCAATCGTGTCTGATAGAGATCCCCGTTTTACTTCTCATTTTTGGAAGGATTACAACATTCGTTGGGAACAAGGCTCAACTTTAGTACCGCTTTTCACCCACAAACGGATGGTCAGACCGAGCGAACTAATCAAGTTGTTGAAGATATGCTGAGAGCATGCATTATTGACTTTGGAGGAAGCTGGCATGACCACTTACCTTTAGTTGAATTTGCATATAATAATAGCTACCAAGCTAGTATCCAA
Organism: Amorphophallus konjac; assembly: GCA_022559845.1. Lineage (NCBI taxonomy): Eukaryota > Viridiplantae > Streptophyta > Magnoliopsida > Alismatales > Araceae > Amorphophallus > Amorphophallus konjac. Next base: position 68,533,976 of record CM040117.1, read on the forward strand.
ATGGCACCTTTCGAAGCCTTATACGGAAGGAGTTGCCGATCTCCCATATGTTGGAACGAAGTTGGAGAGAAACAACTATTAGGTCCAGACATGGTAAGGGATACAACTGAGAAGATACAAGTAATCAGAGAAAGATTGCAAGTTGCTCAGACGAGACAAAAAGCTTATGCTGATACAAGAAGGAGAGATCTTGAATTCCAAATCGGAGATCATGTATTTCTCAAGATATCGCCTGGACGTGGCATACGAAGATTTGGTGTTAAGGGCAAGCTTACGCCAAGATTCATCGGACCATTTGAGGTACTCGAAAGAGTTGGCGAGGTTGCTTATCGCATCGCGTTGCCTCCTCAGTTGTCCGAGGTACACAATGTATTTCACATATCTATGTTGAAGAAGTATGTGCACGATCCGTCACATATTATTGAGCATGGAGATCTGGTGATCCAGAAAGATCTCACATATGAACAGAGGCCTTTAAAGATATTAGATCGAGAAATACGAGCTCTAAGGAATAAGGTTATTCCCATGCTTAAGGTGCAATGGAATAAGAATCCTGAACGCGAAGCGACATGGGAGACCGAGGAATCTATGAAGAAACGATTTCCCGAGTTATTCTAAGAGGTTTATGTTCTACGCTCTCCACATGTATAATTATATATATATTGAATTTGGGGACCAAATTCTTTTTAAGTGGGGGAGGGTGTAGCAACCCTAATAAATGAATAATTGAAATGAATTAAAACATATATATTACAGAAGTAATATATATATAAAAGGAATAGGGTTAATTGGACGAAATAAAACAAATTAAAAATAACGCCTCTTATTAAGGCGTTAATTTATAAATAAACGCCTCTACCAATGGCGTGAATAAAGAAAGGACGCCCACACCTACGGTCGTCAGTTCTCACGCGACCAAATGAGTAAGTAAAAGAAACGCCTCTACCTTGGGCGTGTTTTAAAACAAGAAACGCCCTTTTTAAAGGCGCTTTTTAAGAAACGCCCTTATGCAAGGCGTTAATTCAAGAATACACGCCCTGACCAAAGGCGTTAATTCCATTCGAGTTCCGTTCGACACGGGAGCTTATCCAGGGAAGGATTATGTTAATCCAGTAAGTATTTAATAGGGCAAGGACTCTATATTGGAAGCATTGCTTCTACTAGAACACTAACCTTAACAGGACGTCCAAAATCCTATATATAATCTTGATCGAACAAACCCTAAACCTATTTGGACGATCGAACCGCACAGGTACGTGAAGAACATATCTTCTTCTTCTTCTTTTCCTTATGAACGAAATAGCAGTTCATATAAGTTTCTCTTTGCTTCGGTTACATGAAGAACTAATAGTTCTTCATCCTCTTTTCCTCTTACAGGTTGAGGACGCAGCAGCATAAGTGAAGAACAAGGTAACGTTCTTCTAATCTCCTCTGTTCTGATAGGTGAAGAAATTAATAAATGTTTCTTCTTCTGTTCTCGTAGGAATTACAGGACCGTAGAACTAGAGCTCCTCTTCTCACAGTTCAAATCATCAAATTATCATAAGGTAGGTTTTCTCAAGTTACTGTAGCCCAAATGAAATTAATGCAAGATATATATATATATATATATAAGCATGTCATGCATATGATTATTATAGTTTTCATGCGTTTTCTGAATTGTTTGAAAGAAACGCCCTGGAATAGGGCGCTATTTTAAAATAAACGACCATAACAGCGGTCGTCAATTTATTAAGAAACGTCCTGTACACAGGCGTTAATTTTATGAGATCATGACTTAAGCATGTTAAGAACGGATTATATATGAAACCTTGATTATTAATGCATGATCCTGTCTCCAAATCTAATGTCCTGCAATTTCTTGAATTCACGGCCTGTACAAGGTCGTTTTCCACGTATTAACGCCTCATCAGAGGGCGTGACTTTAAAAGTAACGCCCCTTTCTTAGGCGCGTATTATCCAGAGTCCTGGTATGTTCTGAAACATAGAGTTAAGCCAGTAACGCCCCTTCTCAGGGCGTGTCTTATATAAGTCCTGCAACTTATTTATATTCTGTCAAATCCGTAATTCATGAGACGCCTGCACCAGCAGTCGTCAAATATGAATAAACGACCCTGTCCAGGGCGCTTTTTAGATAGAGTATTGAAATAATGAAATTCTGCGAAACGGAACATATATAAACGCCCTGATACTAGGCGTTAGTTACTTGAAAAACGTCCCGGACAAGGGCGTGTTTTTCATAAATTAATGAGATTATTGAAAATTCTGTAAAATAGAAATATGTTAACGCCCCTATGTTAGGCGTTAATTACTTGAGAAATGACTTGACCTAAGTCGTTATTTTACTATAAACTGATTTTCATCTGATTTGCTAACCGATGGTTTTATATATATCATAATATATATAAATAGGCACTATTCTCCACTCCGTGAGTATAGTCCCATGTTTTCATGTTGATTTATCGATCACACTCAACTCTCATTGACATACAAGCTCTCCATTGGACATTCCGTTCCTTTGGACTAGCGAGTTAGTCATAGAGACCTCCGTAAGACTCCTCGTAGCCTTGGATTCCCTCAAGGCCGACTGAGCTGGTTGTACCCTAAAAACCCATTACACGATCCTTGCCATGTCAATCTAAAGAAACATGGTATACCGGCCCTTATGATTATACAAAGAGTATATCATAAGCAATTCTTGATGGGATGATGATATCATGCCATATCGTGTCATTCTTGTAAACCCCAATTCTATGATAAGAATGAGGGTATCTTGCTTGATCTAATGTTCATGTGGACCTCAATTCTATATAAAGAATGTCCATATTGATTTGTCATGGTACCTAAGTTAAGGGAACCATATTCTACCTGGTTTTATCGAACTCGTGATTATATCATTATTATCGCCAATCTATGTCCTTTGTCATATTTTGGACTCTATTCTATCAAAGTTGTCATACGTATCTACAAGCTTGATTATTGAAATTCTATATTGGCTATATAAACAAGAGTGGATGTCAAAACACATGATAAATGCCTGCGCATATAGGGCCCGATCTGGTCCTGGGAGGAGCACCCGAAAGTACTTGTGCCCATGGGAGTTAAAATGATAAGGTATCTGGCATTATACCGAGTACTTGACTTGCTTGATTGGACATTCCACACACATCTTGTACTTGACTCGTACTTGACATGAAATGAAATGCGTGGCCCGAAAAGGGGTAATTTACTTGCTTGATACATGATAGCCAAAGTTCTTGACATGACTTGTTAAATGTACTTGCTTGAATATCTCGAATAAACTTGTTATCTTGTTGGAAGTTCATGACTAAGTTCGTCTTATTTTCTTGATATTACATTCTCTCTATCTTGTCGTTTTATGCGAGCATGCATAGCTTTATTGCATTCATGAAAATGTAATTACTTAAACCCCTCGCTAGCACTTGAGATATAATTTCCTACTGAGCGTTCGCTCATTCCGTTTGTCCCTTTCTACTTTTCAGGTAAGTCCGACGACGATGGAAGTCAATCGGATGGGAATGATCAAGAGTGAAAGAGATAGAGATTCTACAAGTGTCGTCTAGTCTTTTCTATAGTTTCTTGAGTCAAATATGTATTCTTTTCCTTTTTTATTAAACAGAGTATTGGATTTGTAATAGTCTATCCATTATGAAATAAAGGATTGGGTTATCTTGCTATTTTGCGCATCTCTGTATTCGTGTCGAATACACGACCACTCTGATTGACATGATTGATATAGACACGTCGCGCATCTCCGGGTATCTTCCGCGCTCGGGGCGTGACATTAACGCCCCCTCATAGAGCGTGAATCTAAAAGGTAACGCCCCTTCCTAGGGCGTGTATCGGTTAAAATCCTGAAATTTATATATTCTGAAAAATAGAATTAAATAGTAACGCCCCTGCCCAGGGCGCGTTTTTGATAATTCCTGAAAAGTAATTGTATTCTTTCAAATATGTAAATAATAAGACGCCTTCTGGTGTAGTCGTCAGATCTTGAAGAAACGACCCTGACCAAGGCGTGTTTTTTTCTCAACTTTGAATAAACGCCCCCAGGCAAGGCGTGTTTTTGATCTCAACTTTGAATAAACTCCCCCAGGCAAGGCGTGTTTTTGATAAATTAATGAAATAATGAAAATTCTGCAAATTGGCAATATATGTAAACGCCCTCATGTTAGGCGTTAATTATTCAATACACGACTTTACTCAAGTCGTTATTTTACTGTAACCTGATTCTATTACCGATGGTTTCATATTATATATATATATATATATATATATATATATATATATATATATCGGCACTATTCTCCATTCCGTGAGTATAGTCCCACTTTTTACGTTGATTTATCGATCACACTCAACTCTCATTGACATACAGGCTCTCCATTGGACATTCCGTTCCTTTGGACTAGCGAGTTAGTCATAGAGACCTCCGTAAGACTCCTCGTAGCCTTGGATTCCCTCAAGGCCGACTGAGCTGGTTGTACCCTAAAAACCCATTACACGATCCTTGCCATGTCAATCTAAAGAAACATGGTATACCGGCCCTTATGATTATACAAAGAGTATATCATAAGAAATTCTTAATGGGATGATGATATCATGCCATATCATGTCGTTCTTGTAAACCCCAATTCTATGATAAGAATGAGGGTATCTTGCTTGATCTAATGTTCATGTGGACCTCAATTCTATATAAAGAATGTCCATATTGATTTGTCATGGTACCTAAGTTAAGGGAACCATATTCTACCTAGTTTTATCGACATCGTGATTATACCGTTATTATCGCCATTCTATGTCCTTTGTCATATTTTTGGACTCTATTCTATCAATGTTGTCATACGTATCTACAAGCTTGATTATTGAAATTCTATATTGGCTATATAAACAAGAGTGGATGTCAAAACACATGATAAATGCCTGCGCATATAGGGCCCGATCTGGTCCTGGGAGGAGCACCCGAAAGTACTTGTGCCCATGGGAGTTAAAATGATAAGGTATCTGGCATTATACCGAGTACTTGACTTGCTTGATTGGACATTCCACACACATCTTGTACTTGAATCGTACTTGACTTCACATGAAATGCGTGGCCCGAAAAAGGGTAATTTACTTGCTTGATACATGATAGCCAAAGTTCTTGACATGACTTGTTAAACGTGCTTGTTTGAATACCTTGAATATACTTGTCATCTTGTTGGAAGTTCATGACTAAGTTCATCTTATTTTCTTGATATTACATTCTCTCTATCTTGTCGTTTTATGCGAGCATGTATAGCTTTATTGCATTCATAAAAATGTAATTACTTAAACCCCTTGCTAGTACTTGAGATATAATTTCCTACTGAGCGTTCGCTCATTCCGTTTGTCCCTTTCTACTTTTCAGGTAAGTCCGACGACGATGGAAGTCAATCGGATGGGAATGGTCAAGAGTGAAAGTGATAGAGCTTCTACAAGTGTCGTCTAGTCTTTTCCATAGTTTCTTGAGTCAAATATGTATTCTTTTCCTTTTTGTTAAACAGAGTATTGGATTTGTAATAGTCTATCCATTATGAAATAAAGGATTGGGTTATCTTGCTATTTTGCGCATCTCTGTCTTTGTGTCGAATACACGACCACTCTGATTGACATGATTGATATAGACACGTCGCGCATCTCCGGGTATCTTCCACGCTCGGGGCGTGACAGTCTTTGTGGTATCAGAGCCTAAGGTATTCAATTCCTAGGAAATCCAAGTCCAAGGATAGGTTTCAAAACCTTTAACCAAGTGAGAGTGGGTAGAACTAAGGGTTAAATGATCATTGAGTCCTTTATAAGATCATAGTGATATAATACTAACATAGCGATTGTAATTGTAGGATAATGGCTGCCGAACGTGCTCAATGGCGCAACATGCAGCGTACCCTTCAAGGGATGACCCAAGTGCTACAACAGGTAGCACAAGGTGGTGCTCCACGAGCTGGAAGCTTACACCAAGCATTCAAGAATATGAATCCCCCGAAGTTCATGGGATCGACCGATCCAGACGATGCCGAATATTGGGTTCGGGAGATTGAACGTATATTCCGTGTTATGCAATGCACGGATCAGGACAAAGTCTTATTAGCTACTTTCCAGTTAGAAAAGGATGCTAGATGTTGGTGGGAGTCGATTGAAGCTACAATTGACCCAACTCAAGTTACATGGGGAGAATTCGTTGAATATTTCAACGCCAAATATTTCTCTGATAGGGTCCAGGAAAAGAAGGCCGCCGAATTTGCCGCATTAAAGCAAAGATCTTTATCGGTGGCTGATTATGAAGCACAGTTCTCTAGACTGTCTAGATATGCTAAGCATTTAATTAGCACGGAAAAGATGAAAGCCCGTAGATTTCTTAATGGGCTTAGGCCCCACTACATTACTCAACTGACGCCTATGGATATTCAAGTTTATACTGAAATAGTGCGCCGAGCTCAGTTGCTTGAAGATGCCACGGAACTATCTGATAGGATCCGTGGGAAAGACAAAAAGGAGCAAGTCACAAGTTCGGGCTCTTTTAAACCCAACTTTAAGAAGAGGCCCAATAATGGAGGTTCTTCCTCTCAAGATCAGAAGTTCAAGAAATCCAAGCCTTTCTCTATCACCACTACACCTTCAAACGTAGTATGCAAACATTGTGACAAGGCTGGTCACAAAACAGAAGAATGCTGGAGGAAATTAGGAGCATGTCTCCGTTGTGGGAGTCGTGAACATCGGATTCCCGATTGTCCATTAATGAATGACCAAGACGGTGAGGGTAAACGCCCAGTGACAAGGAACGCGCGTCTTCATGCGATCCAAGAGATCGAACTAGAAGAAGAAGGCGGATTGGTGGAAGGTACATTAAAAATTTGTTCCAAATATGCACACGTCTTATTTGATACGGGTGCATCGCATTCCATTATTTCCAAGAAGTTTGCTGACCCATTACCTCTAGAACCAGAATGGATGAAGTTAATATTGTCTACTCCTCTCGGAAACGAGACGGATATCACACATCATTACCAAAACTGTGAGGTATTGGTTCGAGGAAAGAATTTTCCTATTGATCTTATCTGCTTAGATCTAAAAGAGTATGATGTTATACTAGGAGCAGATTGGTTATCCAAATACCAGGCAACGGTTGATTGCCGTGATAGCAAGATTGTTTTCAAGGAATTTCCGGAACTGACTTATACTAGTCCTAAGAGTCGAAGCAAATCCCCTCTTATTTCGGCTCTTCGAGCAAGCAAGCTCGTCAAGAAAGGATGTGTATCCTTCCTTGCTTTTGTCACTATTAAAGAAGCTAAGGAAACCAAGATAGAAGACGTTCAAGTAGTACGAGAATTCCCAGACGTATTTCCAGAAGATTTGCCGGGATTACCCCCCTCAAAGAGAAGTGGCCTTCACCATTGACTTAGTCCCTGGTGCTGGTCCTGTTTCAAAGGCACCATATAGAATGTCCCCTGCAGAACTAAAAGAATTAAAGAAGCAATTGATGGAATTGATTCAAAAAGGGTTCATTAGACCAAGTACTTCCCCGTGGGGAGCCCCAGTCCTATTTGTAAGGAAGAAGGATGGATCCATGATATTGTGTATCGACTATCGACAGTTGAATCATCTTACTATCAAGAACAAGTATCCACTGTCGAGAATCGATGAATTATTTGATCAGATTTCTGGATCCAAACATTTCTCCAAGATTGATCTCAGGTCTGGTTATCATCAATTGAGGATTAAAGACGAAGATATTCATAAAACTGCATTCAGAAGCAGGTATGGCCACTATGAATTTGTTGTTATGCCTTTTGGACTAACAAATGCCCCTGCTGCCTTTATGCAGTTGATGAATAGCATATTCAGGCCTTATCTAGATCAATTTGTGGTGGTTTTCATTGATGATATATTGATATATTCCAAGACTAAGGAAGAACATGAAGAGCATTTGAAGATCTCATTACAAATCTTGAGGACAAATCAATTATATGCTAAGCTCAGCAAATGCGAATTCTGGCTTGAAGAAGTGGCTTTTCTCGGACATGTGATATCCAAGGACGGTTTATCTGTAGATCCGTCAAAGGTTGAAGCTGTAAGAAACTGGGAAAGACCCACTAATGCAAGCGAGATCAGAAGTTTCTTAGGTCTTGCAGGCTATTATCGGCGATTCATCAAAGATTTCTCTAAGATCGCCGTGCCCCTTACAAGGTTAACTCGCAAGGAGATCCGATACGAATGGAGTGAGGAATGTGAAAGAAGTTTTCAAACTCTCAAGGATCATCTCACCACAGCTCCGGTCTTAGCTCTACCGATAGAAGGAGAGAAATTCGAGGTCTACACTGATGCTTCTGGCATTGGCCTCGGATGTGTCCTAATGCAACAAGGAAAGGTCATAGCATACTCTTCACGTCAGCTGAAGAAGCATGAGGAGAATTACCCCATCCATGACTTAGAACTGGCCGCGGTAGTATTTGCCCTAAAGATATGGAGACACTACTTATATGGAGCACAGTTTACTGTATACTCCGATCACAAAAGTCTCAAATATCTATTTTCACAAAAGGAGCTAAACATGAGACAAAGACGCTGGCTAGAATATCTCAAGGACTTCGACTTCAATATACAATACCATCCCGGAAAGGGTAATTATGTTGCTGACGCCCTTAGTCGAAAGTCGAGAGCAATGATAGCAAATTGTATGATGCAAGAATGGAGGTTACTTGAACAATTCTCCGAGCTCAATATAAGCTTGGACACGGAATCCAAATTTGTCACACTATCTCATGTAAGCATACAGTCAGATTTGTTATCTGAGATACAAACACTTCAGGATGATGATCCTATATTAGTAGAAATCAAAGGCAGATTAGAAGGACAATCTGATTTTCAACTAACTTCTGATGGAAGATTATCGTTCAAAGATAGAACTTGTATACCCGATTGTCCGGAATTAAAGAAGAAGATCTTAGATGAAGCTCACCGATCAAGGTACACTATTCATCCAGGATCAACCAAAATGTACCAAGATGTAAAGAGGAACTTTTGGTGGCCTAATATGAAAAGAGAAATAGCGGACTATGTATCACGCTGTCTCACATGCCAACAGGTCAAGGCGGAACACCAAAAGCCTACGGGAAAACTACATCCTCTAGATATTCCTAAGTGGAAATGGGAGGATATTGGTATGGACTTCATCATGGGTTTGTCTAAATCTAAAGGAGGACATGATGGAATCTGGGTTATCATTGACCGATTAACTAAATCGGCACATTTCTTGCCAATAAAGAGCCGATGGTCAATTGATGTGCTAGCTGCACTGTACATCAAGGAAATAGTCAGGATACATGGAATTCCTGTCTCAATCGTGTCTGATAGAGATCCCCGTTTTACTTCTCATTTTTGGAAGGGATTACAACATTCGTTGGGAACAAGGCTCAACTTTAGTACTGCTTTTCACCCACAAACGGATGGTCAGACCGAGCGAACTAATCAAGTTGTTGAAGATATGCTGAGAGCATGCATTATTGACTTTGGAGGAAGCTGGCATGACCACTTACCTTTAGTTGAATTTGCATATAATAATAGCTACCAAGCTAGTATCCAAATGGCACCTTTCGAAGCCTTATACGGAAGGAGTTGCCGATCTCCCATATGTTGGAACGAAGTTGGAGAGAAACAACTATTAGGTCCAGACATGGTAAGGGATATAACTGAGAAGATACAGGTAATCAGAGAAAGATTACAAGTTGCTCAGACAAGGCAAAAGGCTTATGCTGATACCAGGAGAAGAGATCTTGAATTCCAGGTTGGAGATCATGTATTTCTTAAAATATCCCCTGGACGTGGCATACGAAGATTTGGTGTTAAGGGCAAGCTTACGCCAAGATTCATCGGACCATTTGAGGTACTCGAAAGAGTTGGCGAGGTTGCTTATCGCATCGCATTACCTCCTCAATTGTCCGAGGTACATAATGTATTTCACATATCCATGTTGAAAAAGTATGTGCACGACCCCTCTCATATTATTGAACATGGAGATATGGTGATCCAGAAAGATCTCACATATGAACAGAAGCCTATGAAGATCTTGGATCGAGAAATACGAGCTCTAAGGAATAAGGTCATTCCCATGCTCAAGGTGCAATGGAATAAGAATCCCGAACGCGAAGCGACATGGGAGATCGAAGAATCTATGAAGAAACGATTTCCCGAGTTATTCTAAGAGGTATATGTCCTACACTCTCCACGTGTATAATTATATATATATTGAATTTGGGGACCAAATTCTTTTTAAGTGGGGGAGGGTGTAGCAACCCTAATAAATGAATAATTGAAATGAATTAAAACATATATATTACAGAAGTAATATATATAAAAGGAATAGGGTTAATTGGACGAAATAAAACAAATTAAAAATAACGCCTCTTATTAAGGCGTTAATTTATAAAGAAACGCCTCTATCCATGGCGTGAATAAAGAAAGGACGCCCACACCTACGGTCGTCAGTTCTCACGCGACCAAATGGGTAAGTAAAAGAAACGCCTCTATCTTGGGCGTGTTTTAAAACACGAAACGCCCTTTTTCAAGGCGCTTTTTAAGAAACGCCCTTATGCAAGGCGTTAATTAAAGAATACACGCCCTAACCAAAGGCGTTAATTCAGTTCGTGACTCGTTCGAACCCAGAGCTTATCCAGGGAAAGATTAACATAATCTAGTAAGTGTCTATTAGAGTAAGGACTCTATTAGGGATATGTTACCCTCAATCAAACACTACTTTTAATAGGACTTTCAAAATCCCTATAAATAACCTACTGCTCGAACCCTACAACGCTATTTGGCGTTCGGAGTCTGCAAGGTACGTGAGAGAGGAATAGTTCCTCTAATTCTCTACGTCTGTTGCATGAAGAACTAACTGTTCTTCATCTTCTTCTTCTGTTATAGGTTAAGAAGGCGGCGTACGTGAAGAACAAAGGTATTGTTCTTTTTCCTTTTTCCTTTCGGTCAGAAAGTATGAAGAAATACTAATGTTTCTTCTTTTCTTATAGGAAAACTGCAGTTCTTCTCCTTGATACCACTGTTCGTAAGTTGCGGTTGAAGTTTCCGATCCTTCAAACCCTTCGTCAAGTTCAATCATATTAAGGTAGGTTTTCTCAAGTTATTATAGCCCAAATGAAAATAATGCAAGATATATATATATAAGCATGTCATGCATACGGTTATTATAGTTTCCATGCGTTTTCTGTAATATTTTGAAAGAGACGCCCCTGTCAAGGGCGCTAATTCACATGAAACGACTTTTCCCAGGTCGTTAATTTCATGTTTAACGCCCCGTACTCAGGCGTTAATTTCTTTAAACCGTTAATCACCCATCTTAAGAATTGATTATCTATGAAATCATGATTATAAAATAATGCATGATCCTCTGTCTTCAACCTGCTAACTTTACTGTCATGATATTACATTCGTTCCTCTGTTATCCTGAAATTGTTACTGTCCTTAAAGTTTCTGAAGGAACTTGAATTAACGACTTGGACAAAGTCATTTTCCACATATTAACGCCCCCTCATAGGGCGTGAATCTAAAAGGTAACGCCCCTTCCTAGGGCGTGTATCGGTTAAAATCCTGAAATTTATATATTCTGAAAAATAGAATTAAATAGTAACGCCCCTGCCCAGGGCGCGTTTTTGATAATTCCTGAAAAGTAATTGTATTCTGTCAAATATGTAAACAATAAGACGCCTTCTGATGTAGTCGTCAGATCTTGAAGAAACGACCCTGACCAAGGCGTGTTTTTTTCTCAACTTTGAATAAACGCCCCCAGGTAAGGCGTGTTTTTGATCTCAACTTTGAATAAACGCCCCCAGGCAAGGCGTGTTTTTGATAAATTAATGAAATAATGAAAATTCTGCAAATTGGCAATATATGTAAACGCCCTCATGTTAGGCGTTAATTATTCAATACACGACTTTACTCAAGTCGTTATTTTACTGTAACCTGATTCTATTACCGATGGTTTCATATTATATATATATATATATATATATATATATATATATATATATATCGGCACTATTCTCCATTCCGTGAGTATAGTCCCACTTTTTACGTTGATTTATCGATCACACTCAACTCTCATTGACATACAAGCTCTCCATTGGACATTCCGTTCCTTTGGACTAGCGAGTTAGTCATAGAGACCTCCGTAAGACTCCTCGTAGCCTTGGATTCCCTCAAGGCCGACTGAGCTGGTTGTACCCTAAAAACCCATTACACGATCCTTGCCATGTCAATCTAAAGAAACATGGTATACCGGCCCTTATGATTATACAAAGAGTATATCATAAGAAATTCTTAATGGGATGATGATATCATGCCATATCATGTCGTTCTTGTAAACCCCAATTCTATGATAAGAATGAGGGTATCTTGCTTGATCTAATGTTCATGTGGACCTCAATTCTATATAAAGAATGTCCATATTGATTTGTCATGGTACCTAAGTTAAGGGAACCATATTCTACCTAGTTTTATCGACATCATGATTATACCGTTATTATCGCCATTCTATGTCCTTTGTCATATTTTTGGACTCTATTCTATCAATGTTGTCATACGTATCTACAAGCTTGATTATTGAAATTCTATATTGGCTATATAAACAAGAGTGGATGTCAAAACACATGATAAATGCCTGCGCATATAGGGCCCGATCTGGTCCTGGGAGGAGCACCCGAAAGTACTTGTGCCCATGGGAGTTAAAATGATAAGGTATCTAGCATTATACCGAGTACTTGACTTGCTTGATTGGACATTCCACACACATCTTGTACTTGAATCGTACTTGACTTCACATGAAATGCGTGGCCCGAAAAAGGGTAATTTACTTGCTTGATACATGATAGCCAAAGTTCTTGACATGACTTATTAAACGTGCTTGCTTGAATACCTTGAATATACTTGTCATCTTGTTGGAAGTTCATGACTAAGTTCATCTTATTTTCTTGATATTACATTCTCTCTATCTTGTCGTTTTATGCGAGCATGCATAGCTTTATTGCATTCATAAAAATGTAATTACTTAAACCCCTTGCTAGTACTTGAGATATAATTTCCTACTGAGCGTTCGCTCATTCCGTTTGTCCCTTTCTACTTTTCAGGTAAGTCCGACGACGATGGAAGTCAATCGGATGGGAATGGTCAAGAGTGAAAGTGATAGAGCTTCTACAAGTGTCGTCTAGTCTTTTCCATAGTTTCTTGAGTCAAATATGTATTCTTTTCCTTTTTGTTAAACAGAGTATTGGATTTGTAATAGTCTATCCATTATGAAATAAAGGATTGGGTTATCTTGCTATTTTGCGCATCTCTATCTTTGTGTCGAATACACGACCACTCTGATTGACATGATTGATATAGACACGTCGCGCATCTCCGGGTATCTTCCGCGCTCGGGGCGTGACACTATATATCTCAGTCAACGTAGACATGGATATCAACTTTTCAGATTTCAGAAAGTCTTACATGAATTTACATGAAGCAGACAGTTAAAGTTTATTAAGAGGTTGAAACAGATATTTTCAAGTTTCTTGTGACCAAACAAGAGTACATAAGACTTAAACCACTTCCAGTTAACAAATGTTCTTAAGCATGTATAATGGAAGGTTCCTCATTAAAGATATTTTAACTTTTATGAAGTAGTATTCAGGCTGAAGGTTTACTTCATATCTCAGCAGAGTAATTCAAGTGAGAATATTCACTAAACAGCATGATTCTGAAGAATTGTAGCAAATGAGCTGCTCTTGAGCAAAGAGGTTCAAAGTTGACTGAATAGAGAAAAAGCTCTCATTCAGCAGATTTAGGAGAGACAAACAGATACCAATAAGGTAAGCATTCAGATTTTGAACAACTTCAGAAGTAGTCAAGAAATCATTTGATACCATTTTACATGATGGAATCACTGACACTTCAGATATGATAAGATTAATCATATAGCTGGAGAGGAATGGATTAAGCATGCTCCCCCTATCTATATGCAGCGACATTTCCCTTTCCCCCCTTTTTTTTTAATTTTTTCAAAGAAGTGATATGCTATGCAATGATTCCCTCTAACTAAAAACACTGAATCATCATATATGTCATGCAGACAATGTAGATGATGAATGACTATGCAACAACAGATTTAACATGCTATGCAGTAAATCTAAAAACAATTGAGTGATTTCAGATGTATGAATAATGCTCCCCCTAAATGTATGCATTCAATCTATCTTTTTGGCTTTTTCAATGTAAAGAAATGCAATGCAATAACTTCATATATGCAGGGACATGAAGTAAAATATTCACATGAAAATGCAGACATTCTCTGATATGCAAATTTGACCCTTGGTACTTGGCAGAGAACTTGGCCTAAAAGACCATCTCTCACATAGTAAGAACCTCTAGACAGATTTCCTATGCCTTTTAGTAGCTTTCCATTTATATACCAAGTGGCCATGCATGACAATGCAATACAAGCAGTCCTATATGCATCAGATTTTCAATGATTGTATGTCATGTGCATGTTTATGCCATTATCATATATGCACACAACTCACAGTACAAACAAGAAAGCCCACAAAGATCAATGCAATAGTCAAACCAATTAAAATAAAACATGTATGCATGAAGCTATGACTTCTCAGCTCAACCATAATTTTCATTTGAACAGATTTGAGAAATTTACCTGAATGGGGTTTTATCAACTTGGGTGCCTTAGTTTATTTCCCCCTTTTTATTCTTCAGCTTCCAAGGCACACCTGCAAGTTAGCACACTATCTTGCATGGGCAGGTACCCAAACAGTCTTGGGTCCTGCATGGTTAATAGTGACACCTTTGGTAGGTGTTCTAAACACCCTTTTCGCATTTAGGTCATCAGATCTCATCAGATGGCAATTATTCATTGAATGACCTAATACACCACAATAATAGCAAGAGGCAGTAGATTTCAGATTTGTTTTATGCACATTCTGATTAGCATGAGTTCTATGTGCATTTGCATGAAATTTTCTGTTAACAGAATTAAGATTCTGCTTACCAACATAAGCCAGCCAACAGTCAGCAGCACTATGGCCTGGTTTCCCACATTCAAAACATGTAAGTGTTTTCTTTTCAAACATAAATTCATTTCTATCAGAAATATTTCTATTGACAGGGAATTTACCAGATTTATTGTTAAACTTCCTTCCCTGAGCATGCCAACATTGGGCGGCAATGTGGCCCATCTTGCCACAGTGAAAGCATGAACTAGAATTTCTTCCACCAGCCCTCAGCCAGCATTCAATGGCCCTGTGGCCAGTCTTTCCACACTCAAAGCATGTAATGAGCTTATCTTTAAAAACAAATTTGTTCTTATTAGGACCATGTTGGCTTGCAGGAGATTTACCATGATATGAATGAGATGTTTTCTTATCATTTGCAAACCAGCATTGTGCAATTGTGTGTCCTAATTTACCACAGTGAAAACATTCAATTTTCATTTTCTGAAATGAAGGATTTCTATCATGAAGGTTCCTAGCAGTCATATCATCCTTCTCCATCAATTTACATTCATGTATCAGATGACCAAATTTATGACAATAATGACATGGCATTTTCTTTTTAGATGCATGTGAATGTGTGTGTAAACTTTGATCAACATGCCCTAATGAACCCTTTTTATTTATTTTCTGTTTTCCACTCTTTTTCTGATTTTTGTTCTATTCTTCAGTTTTCTGAACAATGGGCTATTTATCTTTTGAAGTGGTGGCTACATTTGAAGCTTTTACAAAAGATGTCATCAACTTACTCTGAAACTCTTTCTTATTAACATTGTTGTAGCCCAGCCCTTCCTTCCTAGTGTTGATTTTTACACCTAGTAGCTTGTCTAGATTTTTCTGCCCACTTAAAATTTTGACAGAGAATTGTTCAGATCATTTATATCAGATTGAAGAGAAGAAATCTGATGTTCATAGGTGACTATATCTTCTTTACAGACCAGAATCTGTTAATGCATCACATCATTCAAATTTTTAAGAGTTTCAATCTCTTGTTTCAATTTGAGCTCATTTTGATTTTCATCGACAGATTTTCTCTTTTCAAATGTCAGCAATCTCTCTGACATGGTGGAGTTCAACTGTTTTAGTTTCTCAATTTCCTCCTTTAGACTAGTGTTCTCCTGCTCAAGTTTATCATCATCAAACAAAACATCAGTTAGGAAACTTGGATATTCTGATTTACAGTTTTCAAAGTTTTCCTGAGATTTTAAGTTTGCAACACTAACAGCCTCGAACTCTTCATTGATCAATTTGTTTTCATTCTCAAGACTGGTTAGTTTTTGTTCAGATTCTTGACATTGATTTCTGAGTTTAGTGTTTTCAGATTTAACATGATCAAGTTCTAATTGAATTCCATCTAATTTCGACACTTGTCTTCTGAGTATCTCATTTTCAGTTTTCAAAATTTTAGGATTTTCAAGATTTTCAGTCCCAGAAATGGGATCCCCTAGATTTGTTATCTTCTTTATCAGACTTTTATTTTTCTTCCTTAGTTTTTCATGGGAGTGTAACAGATTAGCATAGGCATCTTCCCAGTCATCTAAGGTGAAATTCTCGAAAGGGTTTACCTCCACAGCATCTTCAAATTCATCTTGTTCACTGCCATGGTTGCTCTTGTCAGCCATCAGGCAGCTGTCCTCATTCATCCTCTGAGCTATCTTCAGCTGATCCAGAATGTCTTTAGCGGACCTGCAGTCATAAAAATAAGAATGTAGAGCCTTGTCAATGGCTTCTTTCATTAATTTCAAAACTTTCTGATTCTCTTCATTTCTCGATCTGTGACTTTTAGTCCATTTGGAATTTTCCTTTGGCAGTCTGTGAGGACCATGTGAGATTAACCTCCACAGATCCGGATTCATCAATTTCACATAGTTATGGAGACTGGTAACCCATGAGTTGAAATTAGAGCCATTGAAAACCGGTGGAGAACCCATTGAATAAATCGGCAAACAGATTAATGCAGCAAAGAGTAAAATCAGATATGCACCAAGGGACAATAGGATCCTCTGCAGATCGTTGGATCTGATCAATCAGAGAATCGCTCTGATACCAATTGTTAGGGTGCAAGGCCCGGATACAGAGGGGGGTGAATGTAACCCTCTACAAAAATAGCCTAATTAAAACTCTAATACTCAGTAATGCGGAATTGAAAACCGGTGGAGAACCCATTGAATAAATCGGCAAACAGATTAATGCAGCAAAGAGTAAAATCAGATATGCACCAAGGGACAATAGGATCCTCTGCAGATCGTTGGATCTGATCAATCAGAGAATCGCTCTGATAG
The DNA here is from genome assembly GCA_022559845.1 of Amorphophallus konjac. Classification (NCBI taxonomy): domain Eukaryota; kingdom Viridiplantae; phylum Streptophyta; class Magnoliopsida; order Alismatales; family Araceae; genus Amorphophallus; species Amorphophallus konjac. The sequence continues at coordinate 68,551,347 of CM040117.1, forward strand.
CAATTGTTAGGGTGCAAGGTCCGGATACAGAGGGGGGTGAATGCAACCCTCTACAAAAATAGCCTAATTAAAACTCTAATACTCAGTAATGCGGAATTAAAACTGTTGCAGAAATGGCCTGAAGAACCTTGGAAGGATCAAAGCAAGACAACAACTCAAGAAGTCCTCAAACGAACCTAAGCAAGCATCTAATGCGCAGCAATTAAGTGAACATATAATAAGATCAAACCACAAGGGACACCAGGGTTTTTAGGTGGTTCAGTCAACAGACCTACGTCCACCCCTCACTCCAAACCGGAGTGAGGCTTCCACTAGTAACACTAGCACAGCAGACTCAGTCTGCAACAAAGGCTGGCAAACAGCTTGACCAGGGGAACAACCTCCCCTCTTCCTCCCAACCGGAGGGACACCCCAAGTGACTCCCAGCCACTTGGAAACCAGAGACACACGGTCTCTCTTCCTCCAGACACGGAGGGAACCCCTGGACTTGCTACCCACAAGCCCAGAACTGGAGGAACAAGCCTCCCTTCCTCCAAACCGGAGGGGAACCTAGAGACCCAAGTCTCTCTTCCTCTGAACCCCAGAGGGAAGCACAACCGGAGATAAATCTCCCTTCCTCCAACCCGGAGGGAAACAACCGATGACACCCTGTCAAAGGCAACCAGAGACGCAAGTCTCACTTCCTCCACACCGGAGGGAACCAACCACAAGTAGCACCCAGCTACTTGCAAACCGAAGACACAAGATCTCCCTTCTCCTGAGTCCACAGGAGGAACCCGATCCCCAACAGGGCAATCGGAGGAACAACAAATGAATAGTTCAAAGGAAAAATAAAACCCAGCAACAGAAAGCTGAAAAGATAAAATCAAATGTGGCTCTCGCAGGAGCTGGCTGGCCTGGATTTGATCCACGGTCCAGCAGGAACTTCTTCTACTGCTTCTCTCTTTCTCCCAGCACGAACTCTCTTTTTTTCTTCTTCTTCTCACTGCACTTGCCTTCTCCTTCTTCTCACTGCTCTTGCCTTCTCCTTCTTTTCACTCTCTGTATCTCACTGTCTCTCTTACTTTTTCTTCTTCTGCTCTCTCGATCTAGCTCTCAGCCTTCTCTATCTCTTCTTTCTCTTCTGCACGTCTTCTCTTAGCTCTGGCTGCTTCTACTTCTGTCACCCTGTCTCACGCCTCTTCAGAGGAAGAAGACACATATTTATAGCAGCAGCAGATTAGGGCAGCGTGTGCCCTCCACGATTCCCGCCCAAATGCTTCAGTCCACGTGGAGGCTCCTCTGCATCTCGGATCACGTGCGAGATGCTAGCCTCGTATGACGTGCCCCACTCTTCACAGGCTCCACGAACAGTACCTGTCACACAGTCATAGGAGATTAATCAGAAGGATAAAATGTATAGACTTTGAAGACTTAGCCAACGACTGTATTGACTTGAACAGCTAGCCACGAGTGTATAGACTTAAGATGTGATAACAAGTGTGTAGACTTGAACTTAGAAATGAATGTATAGACATTAGAACAGCAAAAGGTGCACTCTACTGAAAACGACACGGGGTACATAAGATGACTACAACACGAGATAAACAGAGAGCTACACGAGGTACATACAGTATCAAGGCTAACACTACAAGTATAACGACACGAAGTCAGATGAGAACAGCACGAGGTAAGAGAGAACGACACGAGGTAAAACGGTAGTAAAACACGCGATCAGAGAAAACCTGGACGAAGATAGAAAGAAGCAACACGAAGACATAAAAACGACACTAAGACATAAATACAGAACTAACATGAAGACTCAAACACAAAAGATAACACGAAGACACAAAACTAGAAACAACACGAAGACATACAAACAACACTAAGACATAAACACAGAACTAACATGAAGACTCAAACACAAAAGATAACACGAAGACACAAACATAGAAACAACACGAAGACATACAAAACTAAAGATAACACGAAGACACAGGAAAACGACTCGAACACGAGGACGACACGGGCTGAAAACAACTCGAAGATGAAAACAGAAACCGACACGAAGTGTGGTCACAAAGCAAGAAAGACACGGGGTTTTGGAAGAAACAACACGAATACAGACGACTCGAAGACATAGGAGTGACACAGATGGAGCAACACGAGGTGGCACAGAAAGCAGCACGAGGTGCTGCAGTGTTCAGCACGCGATGGAACAAATAACGACACGAAGACAACTGGAATGATGCGTGTAGCAGTTCGTTGTACATACTTCCAATGTACAGACTTTGAAATAAAGAGTGTACAGACTTGAGAGATCAAGGCACGATGTATAGACCTTGCCCAAGGAAACGAATGTGTAGACTTTGGCTTGGAACGAAGGTAAGGATGAGGCTGTAAAGACTTGGCCAATTTGAGACACTGTACAGACTTTGTCAAGTGACAGGCTGTACAGACTTCATATGAACAGACCAATGTGCATACTTCCCTTCGATGCATCTACAGTGCAATGTATTGGCTTGACAAACATTATGCAATGTATGGACTTTGATGAATGGCCCAATGTATGGACTTCACGAACGAGATGCAATGCTGACCGATGTATACACTTGGCAAAGAGAGTGATGCATGAACTACCCTGTATAAACTTTAAGACTTAATGAGCAACAAAAAGGGACAAAGCAGCATGGTGTCAACCCAGCTGTTCCACTGCGTCAACGCAGCAAGTAAGCCATCAACTACTGTGTCAACGCAGTGTCCTTGTAACGTCAACGCAGCTAGTGAAGAGACAGCCAATGCGTCAACCCAATCTCCAACTGCGTCAATGCACTCATTGCACAGAACCCATATTAATGAAAGACAGACATGCCGACATGCAGACATGGTGAGTGTACAATCTATGCCATGCTCACAGTTAAGTTGTTTTTTGTGTACCAAGTTCTGAATGAAGTAAACACATATGACATCAATTTGTCATCTTAAACACGTAAACTATATCATCATCAAAACATGAGAAAACACATATGACATCAAACATATGAGAATCATAGTGTTTGTCATCATCAAAACACAATATCCAACAATCTAGCCATATTCATGAATAGCTATTCAAGCAAACAATCAGATATTCAAGCAGTCAAACAGTCAACACACCTCAGTGTGACTCATGGTGTGTCAGCCATCATCAAAACCACACAGGGGCACAACAATCTCCCCCTTTTTGATGATGGCAACACTATGAGTTACACTGACTCAGATTAGATTCTTCTCCCCCTTTGCCTTCATCAAAAAATGAAATAGGGAAACAATTCAGTAAAGCACAGGAAGGTTATACTTCCCTTTGGTTTGTTGATGGTTCGAAGGAGGCCTTTTCTTTGGAGACATCTATTTTCCAAATGAATCCGTTCAAGAGTTTCTCCCCCTTTGACTTCAGCAAAAAGACATGAGTTGAAGAGGAAAGAATAAGACTGTATAAAAAGAGTGAAATAAAAGCTCCTCCTTTTGATCAATCTACCCCTTTTGTCAAACAACTTATGCAGTGATGCATATGCAACAAATACTCCCCCTTTGACATGGCAGAAGATATAGAGCTAATGCAGACAAACAACATGATCAGACAATCTAGCACATTGTCACCTTATACATATAGTCTCTCAAACAGACCAGAGAATCTATCCCTTATGATCTATGATGCAAGATACCAATTGTTAGGGTGTAAGAGATGAACTCTGGTTATCCAAAAACTGCAAGTACATATGATAAACTGAGAGAAGTGCTTCTCAAAAATGACAACCAGTCTAATAGCACTGAATCAAAACACAGTGATAAAGAGCCATAGGATGAGCAGATTCAATATTTAGTGAAAGTTGAGATATTGAACTTTTCAGCAAGATACTAACTTCATAGAACAAACTTTTAAGTTCTAGAGTCCTCCATTATAAAAGCTTATGAAACCTTGATTTTCAGATATGGTTTAAGAATGATGTAAACAAGTTTTTCAAAAAGAATTGTACTCATATCTGAACCAGCTCTTAATAAAAAGGAACTACAAGCTCATATAAAATTCTAGTTCAACCAACTTCCATCTTACTTAGTTTACTTTCCATGACAGTTTTAGGAGATACATAAGAGAATGCAACAGAATTTTACATTGTTCTTTCAGAATTTGATTTACACTTGCTCATAATTTTCTTTTTAAATGAATAATTTTGGTTTATCAACACCTTTTGACATGGGGAAGCACCTTGATCAGAGGCCCGAATCCCCAGTTACTCAGTGTGACAACCGTATTGCTTCTCCCATTTTGTGGATAACAGAGGTAGCATTAAAAGTATCTTTGGCATGAGGATACACCTTGATCAGAGGCCAGAATCCCCAGTTACTCAATACAACTATGTCATTACTCTGCCATATTTTCACAATAATTTCCAATCATCTCTTTAAACAGAGTTAACCATGGTACTTCATGACACAATCCTTTGGACAGGTTTCTCAGTAACCACAGTCATTGCTCTGTCCATACTTTTACTTATAAAGGATTCAGAACAAGTTAGTTGTTTAGGAACAACCACATACACTATATATCTCAGTCAACGTAGACATGGATATCAACTTTTCAGATTTCAGAAAGTCTTACATGAATTTACATGAAGCAGACAGTTAAAGTTTATTAAGAGGTTGAAACAGATATTTTCAAGTTTCTTGTGACCAAACAAGAGTACATAAGACTTAAACCACTTCCAGTTAACAAATGTTCTTAAGCATGTATAATGGAAGGTTCCTCATTAAAGATATTTTAACTTTTATGAAGTAGTATTCAGGCTGAAGGTTTACTTCATATCTCAGTAGAGGAATTCAAGTGAGAATATTCACTAAACAGCATGATTCTGAAGAATTGTAGCAAATGAGCTACTCTTGAGCAAAGAGGTTCAAAGTTGACTGAATAGAGAAAAAGCTCTCATTCAATAGATTTAGGAGAGACAAACAGATACCAATAAGGTAAGCATTCAGATTTTGAACAACTTCAGAAGTAGTCAAGAAATCATTTGATACCACTTTACATGATGGAATCACTGACACTTCAGATATGATAAGATTAATCATATAGCTGGAGAGGAATGGATTAAGCATGCTCCCCCTATCTATATGCAGCGACATTTCCCTTTCCCCCCTTTTTTTTTTAATTTTTTCAAAGAAGTGATATGCTATGCAATGATTCCCTCTAACTAAAAACACTGAATCATCTTATATGTCATGCAGACAATGTAGATGATGAATGACTATACAACAACAGATTTAACATGCTATGCAGTAAATCTAAAAACAATTGAGTGATTTCAGATGTATGAATAATGCTCCCCCTAAATGTATGCATTCAATCTATCTTTTTGGCTTTTTCAATGTAAAGAAATGTAATGCAATAACTTCATGTATGCAGGGGCGTGAAGTAAAATATTCACATGAAAATGCAGACATTCTCTGATATGCAAATTTGACCCTTGGTACTTGGCAGAGAACTTGGCCTAAAAGACCATCTCTCACATAGTAAGAACCTCTAGACAGATTTCCTCTGCCTTTTAGTAGCTTTCCATTTATATACCAAGTGGCCATGCATGACAATGCAATACAAGCAGTCCTATATGCATCAGATTTTCAATGATTGTATGTCATGTGCATGTTTATGCCATTATCATATATGCACACAGCTCACAGTACAAACAAGAACGCCCACAAAGATCAATGCAAAAGTCAAACCAATTAAAATAAAACATGTATGCATGAAGCTATGACTTCTCAGCTCAACCATAATTTTCATTTGAACAGATTTGAGAAATTTACCTGAATGGGGTTTTATCAACTTGGGTGCCTTAGTTTATTTCCCCCTTTTTATTCTTCAGCTTCCAAGGCACACCTGCAAGTTAGCACACTATCTTACATGGGCAGGTACCCAAACAGTCTTGGGTCCTGCATGGTTAATAGTGACACCTTTGGTAGGTGTTCTAAACACCCTTTTCGCATTTAGGTCATCAGATCTCATCAGATGGCAATTATTCATTGAATGACCTAATACACCACAATAATAGCAAGAGGGAGCAGATTTCAGATTTGTTTTATGCACATTCTGATTAGCATGAGTTCTATGTGCATTTGCATGAAATTTTCTGTTAACAGAATTAAGATTCTGCTTACCAACATAAGCCAGCCAACAGTCAGCAGCTCTATGGCCTGGTTTCCCACATTCAAAACATGTAAGTGTTTTCTTTTCAAACACAAATTCATTTCTATCAGAAATATTTCTATTGACAGGGAATTTACCAGATTTATTGTTAAACTTCCTTCCCTGAGCATGCCAACATTGGGCGGCAATGTGGCCCATCTTGCCACAGTGAAAGCATGAACTAGAATTTCTTCCACCAGCCCTCAGCCAGCATTCAATGGCCCTGTGGCCAGTCTTCCACACTCAAAGCATGTAATGAGCTTATCTTTAAAAATAAATTTATTCTTATTAGGACCATGTTGGCTTGCAGGAGATTTACCATGATATGAATGAGATGTTTTCTTATCATTTGCAAACCAGCATTGTGCAATTGTGTGTCCTAATTTACCACAGTGAAAACATTCAATTTTCTTTTTCTGAAATGAAGGATTTCTATCATGAAGGTTCCTAGCAGTCATATCATCCTTCTCCATCAATTTACATTCATGCATCAGATGACCAAATTTATGACAATAATGGCATGGCATTTTCTTTTTAGATGCATGTGAATGTGTGTGTGAACTTTGATCAACATGCCCTAATGAACCCTTTTTATTTATTTTCTGTTTTCCACTCTTTTTCTGATTTTTGTTCTGTTCTTCAGTTTTCTGAACAATGGGCTATTTATCTTTTGAAGTGGTGGCTACATTTGAAGCTTTTACAAAAGATGTCATCAACTTACTCTGAAACTCTTTCTTATTAGCATTGTTGTAGCCCAGCCCTTCCTTCCTAGTGTTGATTTTTACACCTAGTAGCTTGTCTAGATTTTTCTGCCCACTTACAAATTTTGACAGAGAATTGTTCAGATCATTTATTTCAGATTGAAGAGAAGAAATCTGATGTTCATAGTTGACTATATCTTCTTCACAGACCAGAATCTGTTGATGCATCACATCATTCAAATTTTTAAGAGTTTCAATCTCTTGTTTCAATTTGAGCTCATTTTGATTTTCATCGACAGATTTTCCCTTTTCAAATGTCAGCAATCTCTCTGACATGGTGGAGTTCAACTGTTTTAGTTTCTCAATTTCCTCCTTTAGACTAGTGTTCTCCTGCTCAAGTTTATCATCATCAAACAAAACATCAGTTAGGAAACTTGGATATTCTGATTTACAGTTTTCAAAGTTTTCCTGAGATTTTAAGTTCGCAACACTAACAGCCTCGAACTCTTCATTGATCAATTTGTTATCATTCTCAAGACTGATTAGTTTTTGTTCAGATTCTTGACATTGATTTCTGAGTTTAGTGTTTTCAGATTTAACATGATCAAGTTCTAATTGAATTCCATCTAATTTCGACACTTGTCTTCTGAGTATCTCATTTTCAGTTTTCAAAATTTTAGGATTTTCAAGATTTTCAGTCCCAGAAATGGGATCCCCTAGATTTGTTATCTTCTTTATCGGACTTTTATTTTTCTTCCTCAGTTTTTCATGGGAGTGTAACAGATTAGCATAGGCATCTTCCCAGTCATCTAAGGTGAAATTCTTGAAGGGGTTTACCTCCACAGCATCTTCAAATTCATCTTGTTCACTGCCATGGTTGCTCTTGTCAGCCATCAGGCAGCTGTCCTCATTCATCCTCTGAGCTATCTTCAGCTGATCCAGAATGTCTTTAGCGGACCTGCAGTCATAAAAACAAGAATGTAGAGCCTTGTCAGTGGCTTCTTTCATTAATTTCAAAACTTTCTGATTCTCTTCATTTCTCGATCTGTGACTTTTAGTCCATTTGGACTTTTCCTTTGGCAGTCTGTGAGGACCATGTGAGATTAACTTCCACAGATCCGGATTCATCAATTTCACATAGTTATGGAGACTGGTAACCCATGAGTTGAAATTAGAGCCATTGAAAATCGGTGGAGAACCCATTGAATAAATCGGCAAACATATTAATGCAGCAAAGAGTAAAATCAGGTATGCACCAAGGGACAATAGGATCCTCTGCAGATCGTTGGATCTGATCAATCAGAGAATCGCTCTGATAGCAATTGTTAGGGTGCAAGGCCCGGATATAGAGGGGGGTGAATGTAACCCTCTACAAAAATAGCCTAATTAAAACTCTAATACTCAGTAATGCGGAATTGAAAACCGGTGGAGAACCCATTGAATAAATCGGCAAACAGATTAATGCAGCAAAGAGTAAAATCAGATATGCACCAAGGGACAATAGGATCCTCTGCAGATCGTTGGATCTGATCAATCAGAGAATTGCTCTGATACCAATTGTTAGGGTGCAAGGCCCGGATACAGAGGGGGGTGAATGCAACCCTGTACAAAAATAGCCTAATTAAAACTCTAATACTCAGTAATGCGGAATTAAAACTGTTGCAGAAACGGCCTGAAGAACCTTGGAAGGATCAAAGCAAGACAACAACTCAAGAAGCCCTCAAACGAACCTAAGCAAGCATCTAATGCGCAGCAATTAAGTGAACATATAAGAAGATCAAACAACAAGGGACACCAGGGTTTTTAGGTGGTTCGGTCAACAGACCTACGTCCACCCCTCACTCCAAACCGGAGTGAGGCTTCCACTAGTAACACTAGCTCAGCAGACTCAGTCTGCAACAAAGGCTGGCAAACAGCTTGACCAGGGGAACAACCTCCCCTCTTCCTCCCAACCAGAGGGACACCCCAAGTGACTCCCAGCCACTTGGAAACCAGAGACACACGGTCTCTCTTCCTCCAGACACGGAGGGAACCCCTGGACTTGCTACCCACAAGCCCAGAACCGGAGGAACAAGCCTCCCTTCCTCCAAACCGGAGGGGAACCTAGAGACCCAAGTCTCTCTTCCTCTGAACCCCAGAGGGAAGCACAACCGGAGATAAATCTCCCTTCCTCCAACCCGGAGGGAAACAACCGATGACACCCTGTCAAAGGCAACCAGAGACGCAAGTCTCACTTCCTCCACACCGGAGGGAACCAACCACAAGTAGCACCCAGCTACTTGCAAACCGAAGACACAAGATCTCCCTTCTCCTGAGTCCACAGGAGGAACCCGATCCCCAACAGGGCAATCGGAGGAACAACAAATGAATAGTTCAAAGGAAAAATAAAACCTAGCAACAGAAAGCTGAAAAGATAAAATCAAATGTGGCTCTCGCAGGAGCTGGCTGGCCTGGATTTGATCCACGGTCCAGCAGGAACTTCTTCTACTGCTTCTCTCTTTCTCCCAGCACGAACTCTCTTTTTTTCTTCTTCTTCTCACTGCACTTGCCTTCTCCTTCTTCTCACTGCTCTTGCCTTCTCCTTCTTTTCACTCTCTATATCTCACTGTCTCTCTTACTTTTTCTTCTTCTGCTCTCTCGATCTAGCTCTCAGCCTTCTCTATCTCTTCTTTCTCTTCTGCACGTCTTCTCTTAGCTCTGGCTGCTTCTACTTCTGTCACCCTATCTCACGCCTCTTCAGAGGAAGAAGACACATATTTATAGCAGCAGCAGATTAGGGCAGCGTGTGCCCTCCATGATTCTCGCCCAAATGCTTCAGTCCACGTGGAGGCTCCTCTGCATCTCGGATCACGTGCCAAATGCCAGCCTCGTATCACGTGCCCCACTCTTCACAGGCTCCACGAACAGTACTTGTCACACAGTCATAGAAGATTAATCAGAAGGATAAAATGTATAGACTTTGAAGACTTAGCCAACGACTGTATTGACTTGAACAGCTAGCCACGAGTGTATAGACTTAAGATGTGATAACAAGTGTGTAGACTTGAACTTAGAAATGAATGTATAGACATTAGAACAGCAAAAGGTGCACTCTACTGAAAATGACACGGGGTACATAAGATGACTACAACACGAGATAAACAGAGAACTACACGAGGTACATACAGTATCAAGGCTAACACTACAAGGATAAGGACACGAAGTCAGATGAGAACAGCACGAGGTAAGAGAGAACGACACAAGGTAAAACGGTAGTAAAACACGCGATCAGAGAAAACCTGGACGAAGATAGAAAGAAGCAACACTAAGACATAAAAACGACACTAAGACATAAACACAGAACTAACATGAAGACTCAAACACAAAAGATAACATGAAGACACAAAACTAGAAACAACACGAAGACATACAAACAACACTAAGACATAAACACAGAACTAACATGAAGACTCAAACACAAAAGATAACACGAAGACACAAACATAGAAACAACACGAAGACATACAAAACTAAAGATAACACGAAGACACAGGAAAACGACTCGAACACGAGGACGACACGGGCTGAAAACAACTCGAAGATGAAAACAGAAACCGACACGAAGTGTGGTCACAAAGCAAGAAAGACACGGGGTTTTGGAAGAAACAACACGAATACAGACGACTCGAAGACATAAGAGTGACACAGTTGGAGCAACACGAGGTGGCACAGAAAGCAGCACGAGGTGCTGCAGTGTTCAGCACACGATGGAACAAATAACGACACAAAGACAACTGGAATGATGCGTGTAGCAGTTCGTTGTACATACTTCCAATGTACAGACTTTGAAATAAAGAATGTACAGACTTGAGAGATCAAGGCACGATGTATAGACTTTGCCCAAGGAAACGAATGTGTAGACTTTGGCTTGGAACGAAGGTAAGGATGAGGCTGTAAAGACTTGGCCAATTTGAGACACTGTACAGACTTTGTCAAGTGACAGGCTGTACAGACTTCATATGAACAGACCAATGTGCATACTTCCCTTCGATGCATCTACAGTGCAATGTATTGGCTTGACAAACATTATGCAATGTATGGACTTTGATGAATTGCCCAATGTATGGACTTCGCGAACGAGATGCAATGCTGACCGATGTATACACTTGGCAAAGAGAGTGATGCATGAACTACCCTGTACAAACTTTAAGACTTAATGAGCAACAAAAATGGACAAAGCAGCATGGTGTCAACCCAGCTGTTCCACTGCGTCAACGCAGCAAGTAAGCCATCAACTACTGTGTCAACGCAGTGTCCTTGTAACGTCAACGCAGCTAGTGAAGAGACAGCCAATGCGTCAACCCAATCTCCAACTGTGTCAACGCACTCATTGCACAGAACCCATATTAATGAAAGACATACATGCCGACATGCAAACATGGTGAGTGTACAATCTATGCCATGCTCACAGTTAAGTTGTTTTTTGTGTACCAAGTTCTGAATGAAGTAAACACATATGACATCAATTTGTCATCATCAACACATGTAAACTATATCATCATCAAAACATGAAAAAACACATATGACATCAAACATATGAGAATCATAGTGTTTGTCATCATCAAAACACAATATCCAACAATCTAGCCATATTCATGAATAGCTATTCAAGCAAACAATCAGATATTCAAGCAGTCAAACAGTCAACACACCTCAGTGTGACTCATGGTGTGTCAGCCATCATCAAAATCACACAGGGGCACAACACTTTGGAGCTCTTTTTATAGAGAAGTCTCTGCTCGATTGGAGTTAGAGTGGGTTGAGGATTGAGCGTTCAGTTTCTGACTCGGACACAGGTTTTTGGAAACATAGGTAAATAGCAACTTCCACTAATCCGTTGTTCTTTAAAAGAGCGCCCATAAGAGTGTCGTGATTCTTTCATGGAGCGCCCATTCATGCGGTCACTATTTGTGTGTGAGCAGTGATGTGTTTTAATTCCATGGACTTTTATATTCTTCATGGAGCGCCCGTCCATACGGTCGCCATTTCTGTAAACATAAATCCTTCATGGAGCGCCCGTGTGCACGATCGCTATTTCTGTCAACAATGCTATTTTGAATTTCATGTGGATTATGATAATGGGCTTTATATACTAGAATTATTATTATTTGAAGCCTGCATTTATCACATTTTTATAATCATATCATTTCTTGTGGTACTAATAACCTTTGAGCACAGGAAAGAATAAGCTTTGTAAATCGTTAAAGCGCCCGGGATGTTTCTTGGGTGACGTTTCTTTCCCTGTACTCCCTCCTGTATGTATTCCTATTATATGCCACCTACACTATTATAGCATATCAAGGACCTTGTGGTTCTGATGAACCTGGAATTTGAGTTCCCCTTCAATAAAAACAGTGATAATTCCAGGGGAGTCTTGATCGCGCGGATAGGCCGTTAAGTCGTTCAAGGCTTAGGACGATGGTTCCAATTTTTGAGTTGATGCGTGGATAAATGGGCTTCGGCTTAGTATCAGCTTAGAGATTTGGATTCTTGACCAAGTCTGGATGGCTTAGCAATATTATCCTTGATTATTTTCTATTTTAGTTTGTTTTACCCTTTTTTCTTTTAGCCCAGCATGCATCATGTAGGACTTTGAGCTTTAATGTCGGAAAAATCTTCATATTAAGTCAGTAATGAGGGTCATTTGCTCTGGATTTGAGTTGACATGAAATATTCCATTCAAAATAAAGTACTATGTTCTCCTTAAAGCTGCTCAGGCTGGTTCCTCGGAAGTATTCTTTGACTGGATTCCTACCTTCTTTCCTTTATTTTCTTACAAATCCACCTTGGTTGCAGCATGCCAACATTGGCTGGTAATCGCTCTCCAATGGTGTTTCTCCATTCATGCCCTCGCGCACATTTTGCTTAATTTTTCATCTAGGCAATTGCTACTTTCTCGTAATCATCCGAAGTTGTTTCATTCAAAACTTTGGAAAGATTTCCAACGCTTAGTGTCGGAGGCATGTCTCATCACACCTTAGCATCTACTCTAAGGTCTATTTCGCCCTCATTCCGCTTTATTTCACTTTCACTCCGTTTTATTTCCATTACGCTTCATTCCGTCTCACTCCCTTGCAAAGCAGACGCCAAGACAGGGCAGCTGTAGACACGCCAAAATCGGTGCTTTGTTGAGTGAATTTCATGTCACGATGTAATGTCCCAAAGTAGACTTCATTATTGGTTTAGTAAGTGGGTCTTTTTCCTTTTTTTTAGATACCGTGACCGTCGTCTGGTCGCTATTTAAATAACACCCTTGGAGGTGTCGCTATTTCCTCAACCTACTTAAATAAACGACTATGTGTGTGGGTGTTGTTTTTAATTCTTTCCAATTTCCACTCAGAATTAATTTATATGAATTAATGCCCTTATGGACAAGCGCTCTTTAATGAACGCCTCCGCACGTGGTCGCTAATTATGAATTTCTTAAGTTCTAGAAAGTCCAAAATTTCCAGGAAATAGCGGCAGTCCCAGGAGCACTGTTTAGAAAAGTGACTGTCTCTAGGTCGCCATTTCCATTCTGTCTCCGCTTTGCCTACAACCTTCCCAGATAGTGCCCTTCCTCGTTTTAACTCCATGATTGATTGAGGAAAGGATATCCCCGTTCAGAGATCATCTTCCTTGTTTTAATCCCATTAGAATGAGGATCTTCATCTCTATAAATGCCTGCAGTTTTCCACGAGAGAGAACTTACGCATCTTGGTTTTTCGAGAGCATCTTCTTCCGACAGTCATTGCTCAAAGCACAAGGAAAGGATTGACTTCCTCCCATCGCTGCCTCTGTTGCGCTTCTGCCTCCTGTTGTTGCTATGGTGTCCAATTCCTCCTGTTGTTGCCAGTGATAGCAACAGCTCAAGCGTCCTCTCTCCTTCTTCTACTCACAGGCGTAGAAGGGCCCAACTCTATTCTCCCTTATTTTCTTTCGCTAGTTTGCATGTTAGCATCACCTCCATCACATAGCTTAGACTATTTGGCATATTGTTGGTTAACTTACTTGCATACACATACTCCTTTCCTTCACTCCTCTTAGGGGTTCAAAAGAAACCATAATGTGTGTTCATGCCCGATTTGTATAAGATTATTTTCATAGTGCATTGATACTACACATCTTTGGCTAATCCACATCTCTTTGTTATCTTTGCTTGTCTTCTTTATAAGGGTAATCAGGATAAAAACCCCTTCATCGGCCGGCCGGTTGGAGGAGGAAGTTGGATCCACATCTCACCCACTTACAAGGTATTATCCGCGATCATCCTTCTTAGTTTGAGGTAATTCCTATGGCGATCACACTCCTAAGTAGCATCTCATGCTCCCTCCCCTTTAGTTATTTTAGTTATCTTCATGATTAGTCTTAATTAGTTTAATCCAATGAGATTAGTTCTTTCTTTTTAAATGTCTATGTGACACGTTCACAGGGGGTCATTGTACTCAATGGGCTGCCAGAAGTATGCGTTGCCATGACCAATGAGGACCCTCTTGGGGAAGTCCTTTGGGACGTCCATCTGCACACAAATGCGAGCGGCAAGCGAACGTGTGGGGCAGAGGGTATCCTGGGCGATTTGCAAGGTTGGGCCAATGCTCGCAATGGAATAACCTTGTTCTGCAGTACACGAACCTCTCAATCAATGATCTTTACTAGCTTTTGTTCATATGTGAGGTCCTTTTGTATCACCAGGTTGTTATGATCTATGACGTGGAATGGATCGTGAACATACTTCTTAAGCATAGAGATGTGGAACACATTGTGAACCTCGGACAATTGCGGTGGCAAGGCAATCCGATAGGCAACCTCGCCAACTCTTTCTAGCACTTCGAAGGGGCCGATATATCTTGGTGTAAGCTTACCCTTGACACCAAATCTTCTAATGCCTCATCCTGGGGAAACCTTAAGAAAGACGTGATATCCGACTTGGATCTTGAGGTCTCTTCTTCTGGTATCGGCATAAGTCTTTTGTCTCGACTGAGCCATCTTGAGTCTTTCTCTAATGAGTTGTACTTTCTCATTCGTATCTCTTACCATATCTGGGCCTAGAAGTTACTTTTCCCCAACTTTGTCCCAGCATATTGGTGATCAACAACTCCTTCCGTACAATGCCTCAAAGGGTGCCATTTGAATACTTGCCTGATAACTGTTGTTATATGCAAACTCGACCAGGGGCAAGTGGTCATCCCAACTTCCACTAAAATCAATAACACAGGCTCGTAGCATGTCTTCCATTACTTGATTTATTCTCTCGGTCTAACCATCCGTTTGAGGATGAAAAGCAATGTTGAAATTGAGTCTCATCCCCAACGAATGTTGTAGACCCTTCCAAAAATGAGAAGTGAAGCGCAGGTCTCGGTCAAACATGATTGAAACAGGAACTCTATGTAGTCTAACCACCTCTTTGATGTATAAAGTGGCTAGAACATCAATCGACCATCGGCTCTTTATTGGCAAGAAGTGTGCCGACTTGGTCAATCAATCTATGATAACCCATATTCCATCATGTCCTCCTTTAAATTTAGACAAACCCATGATAAAATCCATGCCGATATCTTCCCACTTCCACTTGGGAATGTCCAGAGGATGTAACTTACCAGCGGGCTTTTGGTGTTCCGCCTTGACTTGTTGGCATGTGAGACAGCGAGAAACAAAGTCTGCTACCTCCCTTTTCATGTTGGGCCACCGAAAGGTTTGCTTCAAATCTTGGTACATCTTGGTATCTCCCGGATGAATTGTATACCTTGATCAGTGAGCTTCTTCTAAAATTTTCTTCTTTCATTTCAGACAGTCTGGTACACATGTCCCTTCTCGAAATAGTAGTCGTCCATCAGATGTTATCTTGAAATCAGGTTGCTCCTCTAACTTGCCTTTAACTTCTACTAGTACTGGGTCATTGTCTTGAAGTTCCTTGATCTCGGAGAGTAAATCTGGTTGTATTCTCATGTGTGATAGAGTAATACACCCTTTCTCCTTGTCCGTGCTTATATCAAGCTTGGAAAATTGTTCCAACATCTTCCACTCTTGGATCATACAGTTGGCTAATAACGCTCTCGGCTTTCGACTAAGGGCATCAGCTACGGAATTACCCTTTCCAGGATGGTATTGTATTGTGAAGTCGAAGTCCTTGAGATACTCTAACCAACGTCTTTGTCTCAAGTTCAATTCCTTTTGAGAGAATAAGTACTTGAGACTCTTGTGATCAGAGTACACGGTGAATTGTTCTCCATAGAGATAGTGTCTCCAGATCTTTAAAACAAATACTACCGCAGCCAGCTCTAAGTCTTGCACCGGGTAGTTCTCCTCGTGCTTCTTCAATTACCGGGAAGAGTAAGTAATGACCTTCCCTTGTTGCATTGACACACATCCGAGGCCTATACCGGATGCATCGGTATATACCTCGAATTTCTCCCCTTCTATTGGTAGTGCTAAGACTGGGGCAGTCGTCAAATGATCTTTCAATGTTTGAAAGCTTCGTTCACAATCCTCATTCCACTCATAAGGAATCTCCTTGCACGTCAGCCTAGTAAGAGAGGCAGCGATCTTGGAGAAGTCCTTGATGAATCGTCGATAATATCCGACAAGACCCAAGAAACTCCGGATCTCAGTTGCATTGGTCGGCCTTTCCCAATTTTTCACAGCCTCGACCTTTGATGGATCCACAGATATGCCATTCTTTGAAATCACATGTCCTAAGAAAGATAATTCCTCGAGCCATAATCACACTTGCTAAGCTTGGCATAGAGTTGATTCTTCTTTAATATTTACAATGCCATCCTCAAATGCTCTTCGTGATCTTCCTTGAACTTTGAGTATATTAATATATCATCAATGAAAATCATAACAAACTGATCTAGATGAGGCCTGAATATACTGTTCATTAACTGCATAAAGGCTGCAGGGGCATTCGTCAGTCCAAAAGGCATAACAACAAATTCGTTGTGCCCATACCTGCTCTGAAATGCGGTTTTATGAATATCCTCATCCTTGATCCTCAGTTGGTGGTATCCTGACCTGAGATAAATCTTCGAGAAATATTTAGCTCTAGATATTTGATCAAATAATTCATCGATCCTCGGCAGTGGATACTTGTTCTTGATAGTAAGGTGGTTCAACTACCGATAATCGATGCAGAGTCTCATCGATCCATCTTTCTTCTTGACAAATAACACAGGCGCTCCCCACAGGGAAGTACTCGGCCTGATGAATCCTTTCTTCAAGAGCTCCATCAATTGTTCCTTCAACTCTTTGAGCTTGGTGGGGGACATCCTATAGGGTGCCTTAGAAACAGGGCCAGCACCAGGGACAAGGTCAATGGTGAAGGCCACTTCTCATTGTGGGAGTAATCCGAGCAATTCTTCCATAAACAAGTTGGGAAAATCCTGAACCACGCGGATGTCTTCTAGCTTGGACTCCTTAACCTCCGTGGCAGTCACAAATGCTATGAAAGCCACACACCCCTTTCTTAAGAGCTTGCTAGCTCGGAGAGCCGAAATCAGGGGTAACTTGTCTTGATTTCAGAGACTAGTGTAGACAACCTGCGGGTAGTCTTCAAAGGTAACTTTGCCCTTTCGATAGTCTACTACCGCCGTGTTTGTAGCTAGCCAATCAGCTCCTAAGATGACATTATAGCCTTCCATGTCCATGCAGACTAGGTCGGCAGGTAAGTTATGTCATTCAATGACTACCTCGATTTCCGGGTAGTGGTGTGTGATTTTAGAACCAGTTCCAATTGGGTAGTGATAACCAGCTCCGAATCAAACAAAACAGGTTTCATAGATAATGACTTAGCAAATCTTCGAGAGATGAATGAATGTGTTGCGCCGATATCAAATAAAGCTAAGGCAGACTTGGAACATATAGTTAAAGTACCTTCCACGAGTCCGCCTTCATTTTGTTCCTCCTCTTAGAGTGCTTGTAAATGGCCTTGTTTCTTTTTCGAGTGCTTGTTATTGCTAGCTTGATCATTCAATAGAGGGCATTCCGGAATTCGATGATCCAGACTTCCACAACGGAGGCACGCTCCCAACCTTCTCCAGCACTCCTCGGCCTTATGGCTAGTCTTGTCACAATACTTGCACACCTCTTTGGAAGGTGTGGTAGTAATAGAAAAGGGCTTGTTACCCTTCTTAAACATCTTCTCTTGGGAGGAATCTCCTCCATTGCTAGACATCTTCTTATTGAATGTGGGATTGAAAGTGCCAGAGCTTGTAACGTGCTCCTTCTTGTCTTTCCCACAGATCTGGTCGGACAGCTCCGTGGCATCTTCTAATAACTGAGCTTGTCGTACCATTTTTGAGTAGACTTGTTTGTCCATCGGTGCCAATTGAGTGATATATTGGGGTCAAAGCCCATTAAGGAATCTCCTAGCCTTCATCTTCTCGGTACACACCAAATGTGGTGCATACCTTGACAGTTTAGAGAATTAGGCCTCATATTTGGCTACCGATAAAGTCCTTTGTTTTAATGCAGCAAAATATGCGGCTTTCTTATCTTGTATGCGGTCGGAGAAGTACTTGCCATTAAAGTGTTCAACAAACTCGCCCCACGTGATGTGCTCATGTGGCAGCGTAGCTTCTACAGATTCCCACCAGAAGCGAGCATCCCGCTCCATTTGAAAAGTTGCCAATAAAACCTTCTCCTCATCTGTGCATTGCATAACACAGAATATCCTTTCTATCTCCTTGATCCAATTCTCGGCGTCATCGGGGTTGGACGAGCCAATGAACTTTGGTGGATTCATATTACAAAAACTATGGTGGAGATCACCCGCTCCACAATTTACCTGTTGGAGTTAGATGGAAGGCTCTTTCACCACAGAGTGTGGATCTAGAGGGGGGGTGAATAGATCAACAGGCTAATTAAAAATTATGCCTAGATTCAAATGCGAAATTAAAAGAACACTGGACAACCACAGTCAAAGAACCGAATGATGGAAACAAGATCTGCTAAACAGACAAGCAAACACATGAGAGGCACAAAGACTTTTAGGTGGTTCGGTCAATCCGACCTACGTCCACCCCATATTCAACTCGAATGTGGATTACTGCTGATACACAGCTTCAATCTGCTGGGCACTACAGCTTGCCAACAACGGCTGGGGCTTACAGCTTATCCCGGCCAGAGGAACACCCTCTGCAACAGCTGAGCTTCACAGCTTGCTCTGCTGGGCACTACAGCTTAGTTGACCAGAGGCAACACCTCTGCACACCGCTGCCTCACAGCTTGACACCGCTGACTAACAGCTTGATCGAACAAGAGTTTTCAAAGGAAAAGTAACAAGACTGAAAAGCAAGAAAAACACAATCGAATGGAAGAAAGTCAAAACGACTGTAGCTCAAAGTGAGCAATATCAGCTCTGGTATCTGGACCAAGACGCTGATTCACAAGCTCTCATATCACTCTCTCAACTCATTTCTTCTCACTTTCTTCTTCTCTCCTTTTCTTCTCTTTGGATCTCGATGGCTCTCTGCTGTCTCAGGTTTTTCTCACTGTATAGACTTGCCACACTTCGATCAGCCTTCAACAGAAAATGAAGACTTCTATATATACAGCAACAGATTGGATAAGGGCGTGTGACTTCCACGTTTTGCCGCCCAAGGAATTTGCCAGATCCGAGGTGCTTTCATCCACGTGGCAGCATCTGGTCACCTCGTCCTCCTGGGATCACGAGCCATGTCAGCAATCTCAATAGCAGATCCCTGTCAGACAGAGTATCGGATTATCAGGTTAAGTGAAGAACTCTGTACAGACTTATAAGATGAACTGCATTGTATACACTTCACTGTATGGACTTGTGAACTCGAATGCAGTGTACAGACTCTGCTAATGTATAGACTTCATCTATGTGAAGCTATGCGATGTACAGACTTCATATGTGAAGCAGCTGCTGTACAGACTTAAGCAATATGAAGACTTGACAGACAACTGACGATGTATGGACTTCAAGTGTGAGGACGTTGTGAATACAAATACAATGTACAGACTTCACATATGCATGAGACTCTAAGAGAAATGGGCGATGTATAGACTTCACCAGACTTCACTCGATGTACAGACTTCACGAACGATGCATGCAATGCATTGAAGGATGTACAGACTTTCTGAAGTGTGAAGGAGTTGAGTGTATAGACTTCATCATGTGAAGACTTGAACAAGGCATGTATAGACTTCACGTCGTGAAGCAATGTATATACTTAGCTGAAGAGACTCTGTACAGGCTTGACCAAGGTAAGGCAATCGAGTGTATAGACATCCACAATGTACAGACTTGCCAAGCGAAGGGGCTGTACAAACTTAATGAATGATGCAAGGCAAACGAATGTATAGACATTCAATGTATGGACTTGTCAAAAGAAACTATGTACAGACTTGATCAAATCAAGGCTGCTAATGTATAGACTTAACAGTCGCCCTAGCTGTACAGACTTGGTCACAAGCTGAACAGTCGGTTGTATAGACTTGCACAAACCAAAGTCTATACAGACTTGAAATGAAAACCAATGTATAGACTTTTAAAGCTAAACGTAGGTAAAGAACCCAATGTGCAGATTTGGAATTGCAACGTAGGAACATATGCCAATGTACATACTTCACCTCGTGCAAGCTATAGAGAATGAATGTATAGACTTCATGAAACGCTAGACACTGAATGCTGTACAGACTTGAGCAATGTATAGACTTAGCTTCGTGCATGCTACAGTCCAATGTATGGACTTTGAACATGATGCAACATGAACAGTGAATGAATGTGTAGACTATGAACACTTTGAACTCTCTGAACTTTGTACAGACATTGCAATCGACAGGCAATGTATAGACTTGCAAGCCTGAAGGCCAATGTATGGACTTGCACAGTAGCCCAATGTATGGACTTGACAGGGCTGAATGAGTGAATGAGCAAGCCACAATGTGCATGCTTCACAATGTGTGGACTTGAGTGAGCGTTCAAGCCAACAGCCAATGTACAGACTTCCTCGTGCAGGCAATGCAGCAATGTATATACTATGAACTTGAACGTGCAGTGTATAGACTATGCTATGCAGTGTATAGGCTATGCTAATCTGAGGAGTCGACCCATGTGAACAAGGGGGTCGACCCACAACTGTCCAGACTACACAATGAAATGTATGGACTCTATGTTCATGCTGCAATGCAATGTAGACCTGTGGGTGTGTGCACGATAGTATAGACTCTGACTACATTATATACACAGACAACCTGATAAAAATAATTTCATCAAAATAAGAAAAGTTACCAATCAATCAAAACAAGCTGTTGCCAATGAAGTAAAACACATTGTCAACATCATCAACACAGAGGAGTGACAACAATCTCCCTCTTTTTGATGATGGCAACACCCTATTATATAGAGTAGCAACATCATGTTATGCAGATGCATTTTTGATGAAAGATATGAATTGTTATTCAGATTGTCATGCAGATGCTATGAAATGCTATGAATGACATGCTGAGACATGAACACAACTCTCTGCTCACAAAATCTCCCCCTTTGCCATAGACATGATGCATACACTTCCCTGGAATGAACTCATCGAGTAGACAATATATTCTCCCCCTTTGCCATCAACAAAGAAAAAAATACAAGGGAAGGAACAAGAAGAGTCAGCTGACTGGCAATCTTAGCAAGTAGTTCAGAAATTAAGCAGCTAAAGCACAGAACCTTCAGTCATATGAATTTAGAAACTGCTTAGAAAGTGAGGTTCTGGTTTAAAGGTTATAAAAATGAGAGTTCATGCACTACATTCATTTGATAGGGTAGCTGTGCATGATAAAACAGTAAACCAGAATCACATTTGCATGAGAGAGTCAGTTTCAAAAATATCTTACTGTCATATACTCAACAAAAATAATTGTGAGATAACAAGTCATGTATTGAAACTAAACAAATTGACATTCATAAAATTACTTTTGAAGGAACAGCATTTATCAATATGAGTTCATTTTGGGAAGTCAGGTACCATTTGTCTTTTTGCTTAAGGGTATATGTTTATCAGACGCCAATACCCCTAGATACTCCACATGATGGACCATTCTGCTATGATCAAACTCAATATAAGTGATTTACATCTTTTTGCTTGAGGGTACACGTTTATCAGACGCCAATTACCCCCAGGTACTCAATGAAACCACCCTACTGTTTTGATCATTTTATACAGAGATAGCTGATACACCTCATGACATGAGTGTTGTCCACTTCTTTGATGGATCACTCAGTTTCTCAGTGATTTATCAGTCATTGCTCTGCCAATACTATTTTCAATTTATTTTCAATGTTTTTCAATATCTTTCTTAGCTGTCCTTTATTTGTTTCCTTTATTTGTTTCAGAATGACTTGTTTAAGGACAATACATATGCTTAGTTTCTCTAACATGATTTCAGATGAGTTTTCAGATTTCAGATATAATTAACTTTGTCTGACATGAAATAAGATGAGGGTTGAGTGCTTTATCAATTTTCAGCATCCTTATTTACTGATTGTAGTCTTTCAACTCTAAAGATTATAAAATTTAAACCATTAAGTCAGTCTTTAATCAATTAAAGTTCTTATGAGGGAAGAGGTCTGTTTTCTATTGCTTAATATTAGAACTGATTAAAAGATTGCTATACTGTCAAACTCAATCATTCAGAGTCAAAGGATGAATAGACAGAGTCGACGCTGGGAGTTCAAGGCGTCCACGCATCAGTTGAAGAGGCAACAATATAAAACACTGAGATAATGTCAGTGCGTCGACTCCACGCTATTGCAGCATCAACTCATCAGAATAAGAAGCAGAGACATTTACAGATCTAGTTCACTACGTCAACGCCACAGTATAGCAGCGTCGACGTAGCAGTTCACCCTGAAATTCTGACAAGACTCCCCCTGTGTATATGCATGTAGTTTTGCAAAAGATGACTGATCAAATGATTTTCGAAGTTCATGCTTATTCAGACTGCACTATCATGCAATATGACCACCAGGGTTATGCAGAGAAATGTAGTGCAAAACAGTTCTAAATGCATGTGATTTTAGACACATTCATGACTAAATGATATGTAGTGATGATCATGAGAAAATAATATGAGTGTCATGCATGATCATGAGTCTGTTGCACCAATCAACCTTCACAGAGTTTTATACAAGCTATTAGATGCAAGTCCAAATCAGAAATTTTATTCAAAACAGCTGAAAATTTTATTCATCGTGCTGAAACTTACACAAGCCAAGTTCTCTTCTAAGAAATTTAAACTTTTCATTTCCAAGTGGCTTAGTAAAGATATCAGTAATTTGTTTGTCTGTTTCAATGAAATTCAATTCGATTTCCTTTTTATTCACAGCATCTCTAAGAAAATGGTGTTTTATCTCTATGTGTTTAGTCCTAGAATGATGAACATGATTTTTAGCAAGGCATATGGCACTAGTATTATCACATAAAATTGGAATACATTCCAGTTTTATCTTATAATCATCTAGTTGGTGCTTGATCCATAGTACTTGGGCAGCATAATTACCAGCTGCAACATATTCAGCCTCAGCTGTAGACAAGGCTACAATGTGTTGCTTCTTAGATGCCCAAGATACTAGACAGCCACCAAGGAATTGACAATAGCCACTAGTGCATTTTCTATCTACTCGACACCCAACATAATCAGCATCACTGTAAGCTAGAAGCTCTAACTCACACCTAGCAGGATACCATAATCCTAACTCTTGGGTACCTAGCAGATATGTAAAAGTCCTTTTTACTGCTTTAAGATGAGTTTCTTTAGGACTGGCCTGAAACCTAGCATATAATCCTACAGCAAATTGAATATCAGGCCTAGATGCTATTAAGTAGAGAAGGGATCCGATCATACCTCTGTATAGCTTTTGATCAACAGGTTTACCTTTAGTGTCTTCATCCAAGCTTGTAGAGGTACCCATTGGAGCAACTATCTCATTGAGGTTGTCCATCTTGTATTTCTTGAGTAGATCCCTTGTGTACTTGGACTAAGTGATAAACATTCCATCCTTTGTTTGTGTAACCTGCAGTCCAAGAAACAATTTGAGCTCACCCATTGAGCTCATTTCAAACTCATTAGTCATTATTTTAGAAAATTTCTCACATAATTTGGGGTTAGTTGACCCAAAAAATAGTGTCATCCACATAAATTTGTACAATAAGAATGTCAGAATGACTCACCTTAGTAAACAAGGTCTGATCAACTACTCCTCTAGTGAAATTTTGATTAGTAAGGAACTTGCTCAACCTGTCATACCAAGCTCTAGGAGCTTGCTTAAGACCATAGAGAGCTTTATTTAATTTATAAACATGATTAGGGAAATCTAGACATTCAAACCCAGGGGGCTGTCTTACATAGACCTCCTCACTAATTTCCCCATTCAAGAATGCAGATTTTACATCCATCTGTTGGAGGATTATTCCTAGGGAGCATGCATAAGCCAATAAAATCCTAACAGCTTCTAATCTGGCTACAGGGGCAAATGACTCTTCAAAGTCAATACCAAACTCCTGGTTATACCCCTGAGCAACAAGTTTGGCTTTATTTTTAACAATATTCCCTAGTTCATCAGATTTATTCCTGAATACCCACTTAGTCCCTATGACTGTTCCATGATCAGGAGGTGGGACCAAGTGCCACACCTTGTTCCTGTCGAACTGATTAAGCTCCTCATGCATGGCATTAGTCCAATGCACATCCTTGAGGGCACAGTCAATAGACTTGGGTTCAATTTGAGAGACAATAGCATATGTATTTAATTCATCCTGAATTCTAAAGTGACCTCTAGTCCTAGGGGGATCATTCAGATTGCCAATGACATTATTCATAGGGTGATCTTTAAGATATTTGATATTAATAATTTGAGTTTCAGGAATTTCACTTACCTCCCCCTGAACTTCATATTCTTCTTCATTCTGCTCTTCTTTTTCTTCCTCACCATCAGACTGGTCTGCAGAGTTATCATCTTTTAAAATGTTCCCATCTTCATTCCTGTAATGACCATGGCTAGTTTCCATCAAGGATTCATCAAAGATAATGTGTGGAGATTCTTCAACAATTTTTGAGTTTAAATTGAACACTCTATAAGCCCGAGTGTTTTCAGAATAACCGAGGAAGATTCCTGGTTCACCTTTTGGCTCAAATTTATCAAGGTCCCTCTTGTCATTTATATGTATAAAACATTTACAGCCAAAGACCTTGAAGTGGGCGATTGAAGGTTTCTTACCTCTCAAAATCTCATAAGGGATTTTCTGGGTGGAAGGTCTTACCATTGCCTTGTTAATTACATAACAGGCTGTGTTGACTGCTTCAGCCCAGAATTTTCTTAGCAGTTGACCTTCAACTAAGAGAGTTCGGCCCATCTCCACTAGAGTTCTATTTCTCCTCTCAACAACACCATTCTGCTTAGGTGTCCTAGGTGAGGAGAACTTATGATGAATTCCATTTGACCTGCAAAATTCTTCAAAGTGTGAGTTTTCAAACTCACCTCCATGATCAGTCAAAATATTTTCAATTCTCTGATTTATTCTTATACAGAACTCCTGAAATTCTGAGAATGCATCATTCTTATGTGACAGAAAAAATACCCAAGTATACCTAGAAAAATCATCTACTAAGACAAACCCATACCTCTTCCCTGATAAACTGACAGACCTAGTTGGCCCAAATAGGTCCATGTGTATCAGTTCATAAGGTTTAGTGGATAGGTTTTCTGTCCTAGATTTGAATGATTTTCTAGTCAACTTGGACTGAATGCATGCATTACAAAATTTATTTTCCCTTTTAAAAGAGACTTCAGGGAGTCCTCTAACCATGCTATGCTTGTTTAGTTTATGCAACACAGTATAACTCGCATGGCCTAACCTACGATGCCATAAAAATGCTAAATCTTCTCTACTGGCAGTAAGACATAGGTTAGAATGCTGAATATCATCTAAATCTATCATGTATGTGTTATTTATTCTTTTTCCAGAAAATTTGACAATATCAGAATCAGGTTCAAAAACCTTACAGCATTGAGAATCAAATAAAACTTTATGTTCCTTATCACACAACTGGCTAATACTGAGTAAATTATAAGCTAACCCTTCAACCAGCATAACATCATCAATGCAGTAGGTAGAACACTTACCTACCTTACCTGATCCAATGATCCTACCCTTTGTGTTGCTTCCAAAGGTGACAAGGCCTCCTAGCTTTTCAGTCAGCATGCATAACTTGGCCTTATCTTCTGTCATATGCCTGGAGCAGCCACTGTCCAAGTACCACAAGTTGCTCTTGGCAGCCAGGCATACCTGCACACATAATTAGGGCAAAGAGTTTAGAACCCAAGACTGATTGGGCTCCAATGCAGATGAAGTGCAAGTAAAGAAAGAAAGCATGGCTTTGGGAATCCACATTTGTTTAAAAGAACTTTGTTCAGTGGATTTTGCAGATTTCCTTCTGTCATTTCTTCTCTTATTTTTGTTGCTCTTCCTTTTATTCGCACCAACAGAGTTATTCACAGAATTGTTGTTATTGTGCCAATGCTTCAGCCAAGTAGCATTCATAAAGTTTTGATCAGGGTAATATTTGGGTTGGCTGTAAGATTGGAAGTTCCTGGTTGTTCGACTACCATACCCATTACCCCAATTTCTAACATAGGGTCTGTAAAGTTGTGTAGGTTGTTGAACATACCTTGTATGCATCCCTTGAGTTCTAGTCCACCTAAACCCATTAGGATAGATTGACTGTGTGGGGTAGTAGGACTGGACTCTAGGTGGATTGAATTTGTTGGGCTGACTCCTGAAAGCATTTTGTCTTCCCTGCACTCTTGACCCTGCTGACCTGTTCATAGGTTTTTGTTGGGTCTTTTTCTGTGATGGTGGTGGTGAAGAATTTTTGGCATTGACATGGGGTTTATTTACCTGAGCAGGCTGACCCCTAGCCATGGGTTGAGCACTAGAGCTAGGTTTGGAAGTGCCAATTCTACTAGGCTCACCAACTTTCTGTTTGCCCTTCTCCTCTGCATTGGGCTTTTTCAGATTCACATTAGTATTCACAGCATTATTAGAATTCATGTTAATCAGAGGTCCTCTCTCCTTTTGTGCAACAAAGGAAATAGTTTTCATTCCAAAGCTCTTAGTTGCACTAGAGTTAAATCCTAGGCCCTCTCTCCTGAAATTAACCTTCGACCCCAATAGAGCATTTAAATTTTCAGATCCTTGGGTCATTTTCTCAATGGTTTTCAGCTTATCCTCATTGTCTTTTTGAATTTCATCAATAGACTTTTTCAATTCATTATTTACATTGAGGACAGCTTCATATTTTTCAGAGGTAATTTTTATCTCACTTTCATAATTCTGAATTTTCAATTTCCATGCATCAATTTCATTGTCTAATCTCACATTTTCTTCCTTAGAGATTTTCAGTTCTTTCTTGATTTCTTCAAATTCAGAACATGTGAGTTTCAGCTTACTATTCTCATTCTCTAAGCATGCAATTTTATCAGACAATGAAGTATCATTTTGCATGATGTTAATTTTTCTTCGTAGATGCCTATTTTCTTTTCTGACATCATCTACTCTATCATCAAGTTCATTATAAGCATCCATCCAATCAGCAATAGTAAAGTTTTCAAAATGAGAGGATACCTCATCAGATTCTTCCTCTCTATCTTCTGAGCTGGTTGCCATGAGACGGATTGGCTTCTCAGCTTCAACTTCACTGTCCGAAGTGTTGCTCAAGGATCCCTCGTCCTCATCACTCCAGGTACTCACCATAGCTTTCCCTCTTGTGTTCTTTTTCTTGGGCTTGTCCTTGAGGTTCTGATTTGTCGGACATTCAGCTTTAAAGTGACCAGCCTTCCTGCATTGATAGCAAACATTAGTCTCAGCTTTCTTTACAGGGTTTGATTTGTACCTTGTGTCTCAGCGGCCACCACTGGGATTTCTTCAGCTGAATCTTCTTCCTTCTTTCTTGAGAAAACGCCAGAATTCCCTAGTAATCATAGCCATATCATCATTTGTCATTTCTTCTTCAGACAAGCTCTCTTCAGTTGATGATCCGTTGGGGCTGGATCGACTGGATTTACTAGCACCAGCCTTCAGAGCTATTGGCTTCCTCTTTCTATCAGCCTCCTCTATCTTCGGCATATTCATCTCATATGCCATTAGAGATCCGATAAGCTCATCTGCCCTTGTATTGTGCAGATCTCTTGACTCTTCCATAAGGTGGCCTTTGTGTGCCAAACTGGAGTCAAGGATTGCAAGATCTTCCTGACTATATCATACTCAGAATACTTCTTCCCGAAACCTCTGAGACCATTTGTGATAATAGTCAACCGAGCATACATTTCTTTGATTGTCTCATTAGGCTTCATCTTGAAAGCCTCGTATTCTGAAACCAGTAGATTTGTCTTGGTCTCTCTGACTTGTGAAGTCCCCTCGTAGATGACTTCAAGTGCATCCCACATTTCCTTCGCCGAGGAGCAGGCAGATATTCGTGAGAACTCGGTGGGATGCAGAGAACACTGGATTGCATTGATTGCACTCCAGTTGAGCGTGGACCTTCTA
The DNA here is from genome assembly GCA_022559845.1 of Amorphophallus konjac. Classification (NCBI taxonomy): domain Eukaryota; kingdom Viridiplantae; phylum Streptophyta; class Magnoliopsida; order Alismatales; family Araceae; genus Amorphophallus; species Amorphophallus konjac. The sequence continues at coordinate 68,579,825 of CM040117.1, forward strand.
ATTTCCTCCTTGGTCCATACATCTTCATTAGGGGACAGCTCGAAAGGTCCCTTGCTAACCACCTTCCAGATTTCATAGTCTTTAGCCCTCAAGAATACCTGCATACGGTGCTTCCAGTATGCGTACTTGGTTCCATCGAAGTACGGGGGCTTGGATGTGGAGTGTCCTTCAGCTATCATCCCTCTTCCGTCCATCTGTGCTTATCCTCTTCGGGCGGTAAGTCCCTGTAGAAGAGTCTAGCTCTGATACCAATTGTTGGAGTTAGATGGAAGGCTCTTTCACCACAGAGTGTGGATCTAGAGGGGGGGTGAATAGATCAACATGATAATTAAAAGTTACGCCTAGATTCAAATGCGGAATTAAAAGAACACTGGACAACCACAGTCAAAGCACCGAATGATGGAAACAAGATCTGCTAAACAGACAAGCAAACACACGAGAGGCACAAAGACTTTTAGGTGGTTCGGTCAATCCGACCTACGTCCACCCCACATTCAACTCGAATGTGGATTACTGCTGATACACAGCTTCAATCTGCTGGGCACTACAGCTTGCCAACAACGGCTGGGGCTTACAGCTTATCCCGACCAGAGGAACACCCTCTGCAACAGCTGAGCTTCACAGCTTGCTCTGCTGGGCACTACAGCTTAGCCGACCAGAGGTAAAACCTCTGCACACCGCTGCCTCACAGCTTGACACCGCTGACTAATAGCTTGATCGAACAAGAGTTTTCAAAGGAAAAGTAATAAGACTGAAAAGCAAGAAAAACGCAATCGAATGGAAGAAAGTCAAAATGACTGTAGCTCAAAGTGAGCAATATCAGCTTTGGTATCTGGACCAAGATGCTGATTCACAAGCTCTCATATCACTCTCTCAACTCATTTCTTCTCACTTTCTTCTTCTCTCCTTTTCTTCTCTTTGGATCTCGATGGCTCTCTGCTGTCTCAGGTTTTTCTCACTGTATAGACTTGCCACACTTCGATCAGCCTTCAATAGAAGATGAAGACTTCTATATATACAGCAGCAGATTGGATAAGGGCGCGTGGCTTCCACGTTTTCCCGCCCAAGGAATTCGCCAGATCCGAGGTGCTTTCATCAACGTGGCAGCATCTGGTCACCTCGTCCTCCTGGGATCACGAGCCATGTCAGCAATCTCAGTAGCAGATCCCTGTCAGATAGAGTATCGGATTATCAGGTTAAGTGAAGAACTCTGTACAGACTTATAAGATGAACTGCATTATATACACTTCACTGTATGGACTTGTGAACTCGAATGCAGTGTACAGACTCTGCCCAATGTATAGACTTCATCTATGTGAAGCTATGCGATGTACAGACTTCATATGTGAAGCAGCTGCTGTACAGACTTAAGCAATATGAAGACTTGACAGACAACTGATGATGTATGGACTTCAAGTGTGAAGACGTTGTGAATACAAATGCAATGTACAGACTTCACATATGCATGAGACTCTAAGAGAAATGGGTGCTGTATAGACTTCAACAGACTTCACTCGATGTACAGACTTCACGAACGATGCATGCAATACATTGAAGGATGTACAGACTTCCTGAAGTGTGAAGGAGTTGTGTATAGACTTCATCATGTGAAGACTTGAACAAGGCATGTATAGACTTCACGTCGTGAAGCAATGTATATACTTAGCTGAAGAGACTCTGTACAGGCTTAACCAAGGCAAGGCAATCGAGTGTATAGAAATCCACAATGTACAGACTTGCCAAGCGAAGGGGCTGTACAGACTTAATGAATGATGCAAGGCAAACGAATGTATAGACAATCAATGTATGGACTTGCCAAAAGAAACTCTGTACAGACTTGATCAAATCAAGGCTGCTAATGTATAGACTTAATAGTCGCCCTGGCTGTACAGACTTGGTCACAAGCTGAACAGTCGGTTGTATAGACTTGCACAAACCAAAGTCTGTACAGACTTGAAATGAAAACCAATGTATAGACTTTTAAAGCTGAACGTAGGTAAAGAACCCAATGTGCAGACTTGGAATTGCAACGTAGGAACAGATGCCAATGTACAGACTTCACCTCGTGCAAGCTATAAAGAATGAATGTATATACTTCATGAAATGCTAGACACTGAATGCTGTACAGACTTGAGCAATGTATAGACTTAGCTTCGTGCATGCTACAGTCCAATGTATGGACTTTGAACTTGATGCAACATGAACAGTGAATGAATGTGTAGACTATGAACACTTTGAACTCTCTGAACTCTGTACAGACATTGCAATCGACAGGCAATGTATAGACTTGCAAGCCTGAAGGCCAATGTATGGACTTGCACAGTAGCCCAATGTATGGACTTGACAGGGCTGAATGAGTGAATGAGCAAGCCACAATGTGCATACTTCACGATGTGTGGACTTGAGTGAGCGTGCAAGCCAACAGCCATTGTACAGACTTCCTCGTGCAGGCAATGCAGCAATGTATATACTATGAACTTGAACGTGCAGTGTATAGACTATGCTATGCAGTGTATAGGCTATGCTAATCTGAGGAGTCGACCCATGTGAACAAGGGGGTCGACCCATAACTGTCTAGACTACACAATGAAATGTATGGACTCTATGTTCATGCTGCAATGGAATGTAGACCTGTGGGTGTGTGCATGACAGTATAGACTCTGACTGCAGTATATACACAGACAACCTGATAAAAACAATTTCATCAAAATAAGAACAGTTGCCAATCAATCAAAACAAGTTGTTGCCAATGAAGTAAAACACATTGTCAACATCATCAACACAGAGGAGTCACAACATTACCCCCCCTTGCGCCACTTGTTGTAGCACTTGGGTGAGACCTTGGACAGTGCGTTGCATGTCGCACCACTGGGCTCGTTCGATGGCCATGATCCTACAAGGAATTTAAGTCTAATTAATAAGTGACCAAATATAAAGTTTATTGTCCTATGTAGATTTAACCCATTGTTCTACCCACCTCACCGGGTGTAGGATATAACCTATCCTTGGACTTGGGTTCCTAGGAATTTAGAAATCCTAGGCTCTGATATCACAAAAACTGTCACGCCCCGAGCGCGGAAGGAACCTGGTATGCGTGACAAGTTTATATCAATCATGTCAATCATAGCATAAGGAATTCGACACATGGACAGAGCGCACAAAAGTAGAGATAATAAACCAAATCATTTATTTCATTAATAACTCCAAAGATAACTCAATTACATACTCTTTATTGCCAAAGTAAAGTTGCTAGACTCAATAAAAGGAAAATACAATAATGACTCAACAAAGATGAAAAGACATGACTAGACAGCATCTTCAATAGTCGGAACAGCTCTACACTCTTCACTCGTGTCCATTCCCATCCGAATGATCTTCATCATCAGAGTTACCTGAAAAAAAATAGGGGAAAAACTAGGGTGAGCGAACGCTCAATAAGAATTATATCTCAAGTACAAGCTTGCTTTAAGTAAATTACATGTTACATGAATGCAAGTATAGCCAGGCATGAATGCATGATAATGTCGAGAGTGAATAACAAGAATCGATATAGATGGACTAGTAAGATTTCAAGATATTCATGTAAAGCTATCAAGAAGTTCAAGTACGCAACATCAAGCCATGTCATGAGAATTGGCTATTATAATTTCAAGTAAGTAAATACCCATTCCGGGTCACGCAAGTTATGTCAAGTCAAGTCAAGCACGAGATCGTGGAATGCCATAATCAAGTAAGTCATGCACTCCAGTGCAATGCCACACCGTGATCAATATAGCTCTCATGGGCACAAGTACTTTCGGGTGCTCCTCTCAGGACCAAATCGGGCCCTATATGTGCCAGCATTGAGTCATGTATATATTTTTAGACATCCACTATAATTTTATAGCCAATATAGAGTTCCAAAGATTTTAACCACTGTAGAACATAAGGTAGATTCATGGAATAGAGATTCAAAAATAGAAATTCGAGTAAGGATGTCATATCGATAAATCACATAAAACTCATGACAATATGGAAAACAGGGTAATAGGCATCTACTCAGACAGTCGTAGATTTCAGAAATAGCATCCACTGTAGTGGTCGCTCATTCCTGTGAATAGTACAGGCACGAAGAAATAGCGTCTACATCATGACCGCTAATTCAATGATTAGCGCCCACTTGCCCAACCACCAATTCCTTTTGGCGTCCAAGTCCTGATCGCTCATTCAAGAAAGAGGCAAACTTCTCACAGAGGCCATAAACAATGCTTTATGAGGGCTAGTGCATCACATTTCTTCAGAGTGACGTGACAACCAAGGGTTCCACAGTTTTTAGGGTACAACCTGCTCGACTGTCTTGAGGGAATCCAAGGCTAGCGTAGACTTATGGAGGTCTCAATGAAGAGAGTACTAGTCCGAAGGAAGGAATATCCCGCGGAAGGTCGAATCATCACCAAGAGTTGAGGTGTAAGCGATAGAAAGTAAAACATGGACTCTATCTTTGGATGTGAGATAAGAGTGCCAAAAAGACCCGCGATATGGGCCAGAAACCCGATAAAACATGTGAGAGTAGGAAATAGCGTCCATTCGGATAGGCGCCCAATTAGAATTGTGAGTCTGTGTAGAATGTCGCTCACTCAATATTTTCACAAAGGTTTTATAGTTTTCACATAAATTAGCGTCTATTTATAAGTCGCTAAATCAATAATTAATCAAATTTTAACAATTTCATAATAATTGGGTGACCTTCCAAAAAGACGCCATAACCCTAAAAAGTGTCCAAGTAACGGTCGTTAATTCATATATTTCTGCATTATTTCAATTTTTATCAAAATAACAGGAATCAGCGTCTCTGTGCAGAGGCGCTATATCCAGAATAGGCAGCTGTTCAAACAGTCGCTCATTCTTCTGATTACACTACCCTATACATGGGCTAGATATGTTTACAGACAGAATCTACTATTCATTTAAAACGATTACTGTTCATTTAGGGATGAACAGTGCTATTTTGATGTTTATGGGGATTTTCAGAAAATTGATGACATGAACAAGTAGAGATAAATATGAGGAATCCAGAAATAAGCATGACATATTTTTCAAATACATAGTTCCATAGTTATTTACTTTTAAACATGGGTTATTTATTAATTACTCTTAAAAGAAATAGCGATGGGGTGGTGGTCGCTCGTTAATTTGCGGTCAGGAGATTGTCGCCAATTCAAGAATTGACGACCTTCTGCTCGGTCGTTCATTAATAAGCAGTCACTGAACTTGTCTCTATTTACATGCAAATACAAAAGCCTAAAACTACGTAAAACTTGATAGCAGGAGACATGAAATCATGGTATGCATGCACTACACTTATTCTTATCATCTCGGGCTTCGTATCTTGAGAAAACTTACCTCTTGTTGGGTTGACAAAAGTGAACGACGATGAAGGAAGAAAATAAGAGCAATTGCAGCAACAGCAGATGAATTGAAGCAATAGCAAGGAACGTAGAAGAAGCAGAAGGAAGAAGATGCAACTTCTTCACGTGTGTAGATGAAAGAAGAAGAGCAACAACCTTCCTCCTTCATACCCGGTAGCAAGAGGAAGAAGACGCAGTAGGGGCTCCTTAGAATGCAGTAGCAACAGTAGCCTTTGTTCGTTCGAGAGGGATTTAATTTATAGACTTTTTGGGCTATTCGATTCTGACTATGTGAGCGGTCTCCTATTAGGTTTAAAACTTCCTAAGATAAGCTCTGTGCTTCCTTATCATCGGCCGTCTTTCTTAGTTAGAGTAAAAACCCTAATCTCCCATGCAGAGTTCGAAAGTGACGTGATAAACTTGGAGTGTTTGTGGGAAGCCCTTACGTATTCATATACTTAAGTTTATATCCTTTTTTATAACCGTAAGGCCCATTAGTGAGGCCCATAAATATAAAGGTTAATGCCTTTAACATGTTTGGGTTGAGATTTACACTTAGTTTGATTTGGGCCCTTGTCTTATTTTCTTAGAGGATTTATTATGTTTAATTTTTTTAGGAAATTTTTATTCGTATAATTTGATCCGGGGTGCTACAAACTCTCTGTGCTTCCTAGGCACACCCAGGTCATCGTAACTGGAGACAACAAAATAAAGTCTATTTTGGTCGGCTTGCAAGGTGTTGTGAAGAGGGCTGTTGGACTTGGTGGCTGGCACTGGTTGGTGCTGAAGAATGGAGTGGAAGTGAAGCCGTAGAAGAACGCACTGTGTGTGTTGGAGGCGCCAACGGGAAACGAAGATGACGATGAAGATAATGACTACGATAACTCCTGCAACAATAGCTTCAACATGGGTGAAAAGGATAATGATTACTCTGGGACAGAGTACCAGAAGTCGACAAAGCCGAGGATTAGGAATACAAGGCCATGGGCATCTTCAACAAGATCCGTCCACCGCAACAACTGCCACAAAATCCAGTTTCATGCATAGAAGGCCCAGACGCATGTGAATTTGGCTAAATTGAGGACAGCATCCTGGTGGAGATACTAGAGGCACTGCAATCTAGAGAGCATCAATCCCCACCCGTCCAAGGCACCACTGCTTCACATGGTCCAGCGTCATTTCCGATCGCAGCGAGTGAATGAGATGCAGGGCTGAGCATCTTTTATCCGGCAGGGAGCAATTGACTGACAGCAAAGGCATATCCGGCAGCCTCATGTTTAAACGACAGGGCCTCATGATAACCGGTAGGCTCACTCTTTAATCGACAGGGCTCCCTTTTTCATGCAGCTTAGTGAATTAACCGGCGGGACTCTGAAAAGTTGCTAGCTATCCTGTAAACATTAGATGGTACGGAGCTTAGTGGTGCGGACACACGCCGCAATACATGTCAGTGGATGAGGACACGCGGGGCCCAGTTAGCTCGCGGAGGATCTTCGGCTGCTGCAACATCTTTATTTCACACTTTTTAGGCCTTATTGGGCCCTTTGTAGTCCTTTCATGGACAATTATATCTTTTATCTTTTATTGAACCTCATGTGCGGAATGGGCTAGACTTATTGGGCTTTGGGCCTTAAATGGGCCAAAGGGCTTCAATGGGAACAAGACTAAAGGGATAGCATGCTATATGTGAAAGGGGTTAAAGGATTGGAGGCTGGTGGCTAGTCGAAGGGGGCGCCCCCCTTCCTTGGTCCAAGGTTAGGCATCCATCCACCAACCTTGTCTCCCCTCCCCTTTGATTTTCAAGGTAGGTGAGTCATTGTCCCCCCCTTGTCTCCCCTCCCCTCTCCTTGTCAAAGGGGTGCACCCCCCTCTCCCTCCCCTTGCTCCCACGTATGTCCCAGCCACCTCCCCTTGTCATCCCTCTATTTAAATATGTGTATAGTGTTAGTGAAGGAGTTAATGAAGTTTTGATGAGAGCAAATTGCATTAAGAGAGTGATTCTCTTCTTTCCTTTGGGTGTGATGCCCTTGGCCAAATCCTGTGACGGGATTTATTTGGGCGTGTGACTCGCCCCTCTATCCTCCCTATCCCCTTCGCATCTGGTTCCACCAAAATTCTCAGTGCAGCTTCTGCGAGTCAGGAGGAATTTGGCAGTGGTTTTGCGCCGATCGGAGCTCTGGATCGCCGGTAACAATTCGTCGCATGAAGTCGCGCAGATCTGTCCGAGCTTGCTATCCAGATCTGGAGTTTCCTGATCCCGAATTTCTATAGATCTCCTCCCATGCTATCTGGATCTGCCTTTCAAAGTGATCGTAGGATTTTGAGTCTTCTTCGCGTTACCGCTGAGCTCGTGTCGATCCGAGATCTGTGCTGATCGTGGCAGAGATTCTCGTGGGACTGCGCAGACCACCCTGCGCAGATCCGACCCAGAAACAAGGGTGACTTCCAGAAGCTGCCCCGCACTCCCCTTTGCAGATCAGACCAAACCCTTTAGTCAGATCCTTCCTCTAGACTTCACCGACAATCGGCAACAAACGGCGCCTCGTTCTGACACTGGGAGCCATTTTTCCAGTAATTAATTATCTTTCTGTGCAGTTCTGTGTGTGCCAAATCAGAAGCTGATAACTGTTACTGCTGCGACCAGATCTAGATAGATATGATTGCGCCCTTCGGAGCAGAGCAACATCATCTTGTCGCCGATGTTCTCCAACTAACGGAACTCCAATCGGACGTCAGATCTTGGTGTACCGGCCTTCGCAAGCTCGCTGCGTAGGGTGACCTGCACGGGCAGAACAGATCGGCGGCCGATCTTTACCTTCTGGTCGGCTCCGACTTGCTTCCCTCGCCTCCTGCGAGTGTGGCCCATCAACCCGGATTCCAGCAACCTCAAAATTACATTTGTAGCCCTTATCCTTCCTGCGTGGAGTGGGCATTAGGTTCTAAAATTGTAAAATTATTATTTGTGTGTATTGGGGTTGTCGGATTTGGCCGGAAATTCTTCCCCACGCGCTAGTTGTGGAGGTACGTGCTTTGTTCCTATATCACATTGCTGGTTTAGTATATTTTTTATCATGTTGTGTTTGTGAGAATAGGGCCGTTATCTAGTTTCAAATCACTGTGATTATGAGTTGAGAGCGCCCGTTCCTTAGCTCCAGTCGAGCACCGAGCTCGGACTGCATTGCCCTAGGTGACAGTGGTTCCTTAACCGCTGCAATCCAATGTTTCCATCGCAAGGGACGATCGTCGGGCTACAGTGAGTTGCTGTTGAGAGACGTCTCCACCCAGAGAACGCCACGGTGGTTAGCCGTCGGGCTTGTCTTTAGCGTGTTAGTGCTGGCCGCACTTTTAGTCGATCGTACGTCTTAGCCCGGTCGCGTCATCATCCCGCATCAAATTGGTATCAGAGTGTCGGTTTAAGTCTAGGGTCGTCTAAGTCCAAGGTTACATTACATCCCAATATTCGGTATATGAAAAGGTGTTGCCCGAACGTTAGGTTATGCCTATCGGGAAGGTGATTCACTCGCATGAGAGGATCTTCGGATCTCGGAACTCTGCCAGGTACCGGATCTTGGTTAAGTCTAGGTTCATCATCTCTGCTTTAGTCCGTGTATCCCAGTCTTTGTGTCTTTGCATGCCCACCCGGTGAGGTACCCAATACCATCGCCCCACGTCTATGGCAAACCCACGGGATGCCACCTCGGGAGACTTTCACTCCTTGCATGAGGCGATGTTTGCCATTATGGCTCGGTTGGACAAGTCCGAGGTTACCTTTCGGAACTTCTCTGCTAATATGGGTGGTCACCTTCGAGCCATGGAAGAACGCATGGAGTCATCCAACCGATCTGTCCAAGATCTAGTTGGACGGTTAGATAGAATGTCACACGGGGACCCTCCTGGAGCGGCCCAGGGCCCACCCACACCTGCTCCCGCGGTGGCCCAAGCCCAACCAGCTCCCATGGCCCAGGTCCAGCCCGCTCCCGCGGCCCAGAACCAGCCCGCACCCGCTCCTCAGCCCGCCCCTCACCAAGCCATTGAACCACAACATCATGACCTTGGTCTAGAGGACTATGGGTCCGATAATGCTTATGAGGGGTATGGCCGACGCCGTCGTGGCTTTCAACAGCCTAGGAATGAAGAGGATGATAGAGTCCTTGGGACCGTACGAGCCGACCCTCCCACTTTTGACGGGTCTTTGGACCCAAAGATCTATCTCGATTGGGAGGCCAGTATGGACCGATACTTCGAGTGGTTCGAGATGACGGACCACTGGAGAGTCAAGTTCGCTAAAATGAAGCTATTAGGGCAAGCACAAACTTATTGGTGCAATGTGGAGAGCTTTCTATATCAGCGTCGGGAACCCCAAGTTGAGTCTTGGGATGAAATGAAGGAGAGACTTAGAACCAAGTATCTTCTTGCCACATACCGTCAAAGGCTCATTGATAGGTGGAAGAATCTCAACCAAGGGGATCGGTCCGTGTCCGAGTACATCGCAGAGTTTGATGAATATTTTTTGCGATGTGGTGTCTCAGAAGAGAGCTCGATGCTTATTTCCCGCTTCCGTCATGGTCTGCGGCCTCACTTTCAATATGAACTCTTTCACCGCAATGTGACCACCTTGGAGGCCGCATATCAGGTTGCTCTCGAGTTAGAGCTGTTTGAGTCGGATTTTGCTCCCATCCAGCGACCGGGAACCATCCATCAGCGTGGGATCGACCCTCGTACCACGCCTAGTTCCTATAGTCGATTTCCAGTGGTTCATCCTCCGGAACCCCCTCGCCAGGACCCCTTTGCTCTCAGGCCTCGCCCTCTCCCTCCAAGGGACCCTCCCCCTCGCCAACAGGCACCATTCCCTACCCCACACCCCCAGCAGCCCGCATTGCCTGCCCGACCCTAGCTCCCACCACCCCCGGCCCGTCGAGAAGACAAGGGAAAGGGGCCGATGACCAGTGGAGCATCTTCTATGTAGCAACCCTGATAAATGAATATTTGAAATAAATTAAAATATATATATTACAGTAGTAATACAGATAATAGGAATAGGGTTAATTGGACGAAATAAAACAAGTTAAAAATAACGCCTCTTATTAAGGCGTTAATTTATAAAGAAACGCCTCTATCCATGGCGTGAATAAAGAAAGGACGCCCACACCTACGGTCGTCAGTTCTCACGCGACCAAATGGGTAAGTAAAAGAAACGCCTCTATCTTGGGCGTGTTTTAAAACACGAAACGCCCTTTTTCAAGGCGCTTTTTAATAAACGCCCTTATGCAAGGCGTTAATTAAAGAATTCACGCCCTGACCAAAGGCGTTAATTCCGTTCGTGAACCGTTCGAACCCAGAGCTTATCCAGGGAAAGATTAACCTAATCTAGTAAGTGTCTAATAGAGTAAGGACTCTATTAGGGATATACTACCCTCACACAATCACTAACTCTAATAGGACTTCCAAAGTCTTATAAATAAACCTGTTCGGCCAACCCTAAATCTATTTGGACGAACTACTGCTGCACTGTACGTGAAGAACAAACTGTTCTTCTTATTCCCTTTTGTTTTTCTTGCTTCAGATTATATGAAGAATAATTAGTTTTCTTCTTGTTCAGGAAACTCTGCTACTGCCGTCGAAGAATAGGTAATATTCTTCTATCTTTTTCCTTAAACGTCGATTATAACTATGAAGATTATTAACATCTTCATCTTCCCTCTTTTTCTCTTCCTCTACAGGTTCTGTAGCGTGAAGATCTTTGAAGAACATTTGTTCTTCTTCCGGCTGCTGCTGCTGTTGCGGATTTTCGTTGCAATAGAGCTCATCTTCTATCTCATCCTTCACGTTCCATTAAAGGTAGGTTTTCTCAAGTTATTGTAGCCCAAATGAAATTAATGCAAGATATATATATATAAGCATGTCATGCATACAGTTATTATAGTTTCCATGCGTTTTCTGTAATATTTTGAAAGAGACGCCCCTGTCAAGGGCGCTAATTCACATGAAACGACTTTTCCCAGGTCGTTAATTTCATGTTTAACGCCCCGTACTCAGGCGTTAATTTCTTTAAACTATTAATCACCCATCTTAAGAATTGATTATCTATGAAATCATGATTATAAAATAATGCATGATCCTCTGTCTTCAACCTGCTAACTTTACTGTCATGATATTACATTCGTTCCTCTGTTATCCTGAAATTGTTACTGTCCTTAAAGTTTCTGAAGGAAGTTGAATTAACGACTTGGACAAAGTCGTTTACCACATATTAACGCCCCCTCACAGGGCGTGAATCTGAAAGGTAACGCCCCTTCCTAGGGCGTGTATCGGTTAAAATCCTGAAATTTATATATTCTGAAAAATAGAATTAAATAGTAACGCCCCTGCCGAGGGCGCGTTTTTGATAAATCCTAAAAATTAATTGTATTCTGTCAAATATGTAAACAATAAGACGCCTTCTGGTGTAGTCGTCATATCTTGAAGAAACGACCCTGACCAAGGCGTGTTTTATACAATTCATGAAATTATTGATATTCTGTCAAATATATATATAAGGAGACGCCTGCTACTGTAGTCGTCAACTCTTGAAGAGACGCCCCTTCCCAAGGCGCGTTTTAGATAAATTATTGAATTATTGAAAATTCTGCAAGACGGACCATATGTAAACGCCCTTCTGTTAGGCGTTAATTACTTGAGAAACGACTTGACCTAAGTCGTTATTTTACTATAAACTGATTTTCATCTGATTTGCAAACCGATGGTTTTATATATTATAACATATATATATATCGGCACTATTCTCCACTCCGTGAGTATAGTCCCATGTTTTCATGTTGATTTACCGATCACACTCAACTCTCATTGACATACAAGCTCTCCATTGGACATTCCGTTCCTTTGGACTAGCGAGTTAGTCATAGAGACCTCCGTAAGACTCCTCGTAGCCTTGGATTCCCTCAAGGCCGACTGAGCTGGTTGTACCCTAAAAACCCATTACACGATCCTTGCCATGTCAATCTAAAGAAACATGGTATACCGGCCCTTATGATTATACGAAGAGTATATCATAAGAAATTCTTGATGGGATGATGATATCATGCCATATCGTGTCATTCTTGTAAACCCCAATTCTATGATAAGAATGAGGGTATCTTGCTTGATCTAATGTCCATGTGGACCTCAATTCTATATAAAGAATGTCCATATTGATTTGTCATGGTACCTAAGTTAAGGGAACCATATTCTACCTAGTTTTATCGACATCGTGATTATACCGTTATTATCGCCATTCTATGTCCTTTGTCATATTTTGGACTCTATTCTATCAAAGTTGTCATACGTGTCTACAAGCTTGATTATTGAAATTCTATATTGGCTATATAAACAAGAGTGGATGTCAACACACATGATAAATGCCTGCGCATATAGGGCCCGATCTGGTCCTGGGAGGAGCACCCGAAAGTACTTGTGCCCATGGGAGTTAAAATGATAAGGTATCTGGCATTATACCGAGTACTTGACTTGCTTGATTGGACATTCCACACACATCTTGTACTTGAATCGTACTTGACTTTACATGAAATGCGTGGCCCGAAAAAGGGTAATTTACTTGCTTGATACATGATAGCCAAAGTTCTTGACATGATTTGTTAAATGTACTTGCTTGAATATCTTGAATACACTTGTCATCTTGTTGGAAGTTCATGATTAAGTTCATCTTATTTCTTTGATATTACATTCTCTCTATCTTGTCGTTTTATGCGAGCATGCATAGCTTTATTGCATTCATGAAAGCTGTAATTACTTAAACCCCTTGCTAGTACTTGAGATATAATTTCCTACTGAGCGTTCGCTCATTCCGTTTGTCCCTTTCTACTTTTCAGGTAAGTCCGACGACGATGGAAGTCAATCGGATGGGAATGGTCAAGAGTGAAAGTGATAGAGCTTCTACAAGTGTCGTCTAGTCTTTTCCATAGTTTCTTGAGTCAAATATGTATTCTTTTCCTTTTTGTTAAACAGAGTATTGGATTTGTAATAGTCTATCCATTATGAAATAAAGGATTGGGTTATCTTGCTATTTTGTGCATCTCTGTCTTTGTGTCGAATACACGACCACTCTGATTGACATGATTGATATAGACACGTCGCGCATCTCCGGGTATCTTCCGCGCTCGGGGCGTGACAGTCTTTGTGGTATCAGAGCCTAAGGTATTCAATTCCTAGGAAACCCAAGTCCAAGGATAGGTTTCAAAACCTTTAACCAAGTGAGAGTGGGTAGAACCAAGGGTTAAATGATCAATGAGTCCTTTATAAGATCATAGTGATATAATACTAACATAGCTATTGTAATTGTAGGATAATGGCTGCCGATCGTGCTCAATGGCGCAACATGCAGCGTACCCTTCAAGGGATGACCCAAGTGCTACAACAGGTAGCACAGGGTGGTGCTCCACGAGCTGGAAGCTTACACCAAGCATTCAAGAATATGAATCCCCCGAAGTTCATGGGATCGACCGATCCAGACGATGCCGAACATTGGGTTCGGGAGATTGAACGTATATTCCGTGTTATGCAATGCACGGATCAGGACAAAGTCTTATTAGCTACTTTCCAGTTAGAAAAGGATGCTAGATGTTGGTGGGAGTCGATTGAAGCTACAATTGACCCAACTCAAGTTACATGGGGAGAATTCGTTGAATATTTCAATGCCAAATATTTCTCTGATAGGGTCCAGGAAAAGAAGGCCGCCGAATTTGCCGCATTAAAGCAAAGATCTTTATCGGTGGCTGATTATGAAGCACAGTTCTCTAGACTGTCTAGATATGCTAAGCATTTAATTAGCACGGAAAAGATGAAAGCCCGTAGATTTCTTAATGGGCTTAGGCCCCACTACATTACTCAACTGGCGCCTATGGATATTCAAGTTTATACTGAAATAGTGCGCCGAGCTCAGTTGCTTGAAGATGCCACGGAACTATCTGATAGGATCCGTGGGAAAGACAAAAAGGAGCAAGTCACAAGTTCGGGTTCTTTTAAACCCAACTTTAAGAAGAGGCCCAATAATGGAGGTTCTTCCTCTCAAGATCAGAAGTTCAAGAAATCCAAGCCTTTCTCCATCACCACTACACCTTCAAACGTAGTATGCAAGCATTGTGACAAGGCTGGTCACAAAACAGAAGAATGCTGGAGGAAATTAGGAGCATGTCTCCGTTGTGGGAGTCGTGAACATCGGATTCCCGATTGTCCATTAATGAATGACCAAGACGGTGAGGGTAAACGCCCAGTGACAAGGAACGCGCGTCTTCATGCGATCCAAGAGACCGAACCAGAAGAAGAAGGCGGATTGGTGGAAGGTACATTAAAAATTTGTTCCAAATATGCACATGTCTTATTTGATACGGGTGCATCGCATTCCATTATTTCCAAGAAGTTTGCTGACCCATTACCTCTAGAGCCAGAATGGATGAAGTTAATATTGTCTACTCCTCTCGGAAACGAGACGGATATCACACATCATTATCAAAACTGTGAGGTATTGGTTCGAGGAAAGAATTTTCCTATTGATCTTATCTGCTTAGATCTAAAAGAGTATGATGTTATACTAGGAGCAGATTGGTTATCCAAATACCAGGCAACGGTTGATTGCCGTGATAGCAAGATTGTTTTCAAGGAATTTCCGGAACTGACTTATACTAGTCCTAAGAGTCGAAGCAAATCCCCTCTTATTTCGGCTCTTCGAGCAAGCAAGCTCGTCAAGAAAGGATGTGTATCCTTCTTTGCTTTTGTCACTATTAAAGAAGCTAAGGAAACCAAGATAGAAGACGTTCAAGTAGTACGAGAATTCCCAGACGTATTTCCAGAAGATTTGCCGGGATTACCCCCTCAAAGAGAAGTGGCCTTCACCATTGACTTAGTCCCTGGTGCTGGTCCTGTTTCAAAGGCACCATATAGAATGTCCTCTGCTGAACTCAAGGAGTTGAAGGAGCAGTTGATGGAACTAATCCGAAAAGGGTTTATTAGACCAAGTACTTCCCCGTGGGGAGCACCAGTCTTATTTGTAAAGAAGAAGGATGGATCCATGAGATTGTGTATCGACTATCGACAGTTGAATCATCTTACTATCAAGAACAAGTATCCACTGCCGAGAATCGATGAGTTATTTGATCAGATTTCAGGATCCAAATATTTCTCCAAGATTGATCTCAGGTCGGGATATCATCAATTAAGAATCAAGGATGATGACATTCACAAGACCGCATTCAGAAGCAGGTATGGCCATTACGAATTTGTTGTTATGCCTTTTGGACTAACAAATGCCCCTGCTGCCTTTATGCAGTTAATGAATAGCATATTCAGGCCTTACTTGGATCAATTCATAGTAGTCTTCATTGATGATATATTGATATATTCTAAGACTAAGGAAGAACATGAAGAGCATTTGAGGATTGCATTGCAAGTCTTGAGGACAAATCAATTATATGCTAAACTCAGCAAATGCGAGTTCTGGCTTGAAGAAGTGGCTTTTCTCGGACATGTCATATCCAAGGACGGTTTATCTGTAGATCCGTCAAAGGTTGAAGCTGTAAGAAACTGGGAAAGACCCACTAATGCAAGCGAGATCAGAAGTTTCTTAGGTCTTGCAGGCTACTATCGGCGATTCATCAAAGATTTCTCTAAGATCGCCGTGCCCCTTACAAGGTTAACTCGTAAGGAGATCCGATATGAATGGAGTAAGGAATGTGAAAGCAGTTTCCAAACTCTCAAGGATCATCTCACTACAGCTCCGGTCTTAGCCCTACCAATTGAAGGAGAGAAATTCGAGGTCTACACTGATGCTTCTGGCATTGGCCTCGGATGTGTTCTAATGCAACAAGGAAAGGTCATAGCATACTCTTCACGTCAGCTGAAGAAGCATGAGGAGAATTACCCCGTCCATGACTTAGAACTGGCCGCGGTAGTATTTGCCCTAAAGATATGGAGACACTACTTATATGGAGCACAGTTTACTGTATACTCCGATCACAAAAGTCTCAAATATCTATTTTCACAAAAGGAGCTGAACATGAGACAAAGACGCTGGCTAGAATATCTCAAGGACTTCGACTTCAATATACAATACCATCCCGGAAAGGGTAATTATGTTGCTGACGCCCTTAGTCGAAAGCCGAGAGCAATGATAGCAAATTGTATGATGCAAGAATGGAGGTTACTTGAACAATTCTCCGAGCTCAATATAAGCTTGGACACGGAATCCAAATTTGTCACACTATCTCATGTAAGCATACAGTCAGATTTGTTATCTGAGATACAAACACTTCAGGATGATGATCCTATATTAGTAGGAATCAAAGGCAGATTAGAAGGACAATCTGATTTTCAACTAACTTCTGATGGAAGATTATCGTTCAAAGATAGAACTTGTATACCCGATTGTCCGGAATTAAAGAAGAAGATCTTAGATGAAGCTCACCGATCAAGGTACACTATTCATCCAGGATCAACCAAAATGTACCAAGATGTAAAGAGGAACTTTTGGTGGCCTAATATGAAAAGAGAAATAGCGGACTATGTATCACGCTGTCTCACATGCCAACAGGTCAAGGCGGAACACCAAAAGCCTGCGGGAAAACTACATCCTCTAGATATTCCTAAGTGGAAATGGGAGGATATTGGTATGGACTTCATCATGGGTTTGTCTAAATCTAAAGGAGGACATGATGGAATCTGGGTTATCATTGACCGATTGACTAAATCGGCACATTTCTTGCCAATCAAAAGTCGATGGTCAATTGATGTGCTAGCTGCACTATACATCAAAGAAATAGTCAGGATACATGGAATTCCTGTCTCAATCATGTTTGATAGAGATCCCCGTTTTACTTCTCATTTTTGGAAGGGATTACAACATTTGTTGGGAACAAGGCTCAACTTTAGTACTGCTTTTCACCCACAAACGGATGGTCAGACCGAGCGAACTAATCAAGTTGTTGAAGATATGCTGAGAGCATGCATTATTGACTTTGGAGGAAGCTGGCATGACCACTTACCTTTATTTGAATTTGCATATAATAATAGCTACCAAGCTAGTATCCAAATGGCACTTTTCGAAGCCTTATACGGAAGGAGTTGCCGATCTCCCATATGTTGGAACGAAGTTGGAGAGAGACAACTATTAGGTCCAGACATGGTAAGGGATACAACTGAGAAGATACAGGTAATCAGAGAAAGATTACAAGTTACTCAGACAAGGCAAAAGGCTTATGCTGATACCAGGAGAAGAGATCTTGAATTCCAGGTTGGAGATCATGTATTTCTTAAAATATCTCCTGGACGTGGCATACGAAGATTTGGTGTTAAGGGCAAGCTTACGCCAAGATTCATCGGACCATTTGAGGTACTCGAAAGAGTTGGCGAGGTTGCTTATCGCATCGCGTTGCCTCCTCAGTTGTCCGAGGTACACAATGTATTTCACATATCTATGTTGAAGAAGTATGTGCACGATCCGTCACATATTATTGAACATGGAGATCTGGTGATCCAGAAAGATCTCACATATGAACAGAGGCCTTTAAAGATATTAGATCGAGAAATACGAGCTCTAAGGAATAAGGTTATTCCCATGCTTAAGGTGCAATGGAATAAGAATCCTGAACGCGAAGCGACATGGGAGACCGAAGAATCTATGAAGAAACGATTTCCCGAGTTATTCTAAGAGGTATATGTTCTACGCTCTCCACATGTATAATTATATATATATTGAATTTGGGGACCAAATTCTTTTTAAGTGGGGGAGGGTGTAGCAACCCTGATAAATGAATATTTGAAATAAATTAAAATATATATATTACAGTAGTAATACAGATAATAGGAATAGGGTTAATCAGACGAAATAAAACAAGTTAAAAATAACGCCTCTTATTAAGGCGTTAATTTATAAAGAAACGCCTCTATCCATAGCGTGAATAAAGAAAGGACGCCCACACCTACGGTCGTCAGTTCTCACGCGACCAAATGGGTAAGTAAAAGAAACGCCTCTATCTTGGGCGTGTTTTAAAACACGAAACGCCCTTTTTCAAGGCGCTTTTTAATAAACGCCCTTATGCAAGGCGTTAATTAAAGAATTCACGCCCTGACCAAAGGCGTTAATTCCGTTCGTGAACCGTTCGAACCCAGAGCTTATCCAGGGAAAGATTAACCTAATCTAGTAAGTGTCTAATAGAGTAAGGACTCTATTAGGGATATACTACCCTCACACAATCACTAACTCTAATAGGACTTCCAAAGTCTTATAAATAAACCTGTTCGGCCAACCCTAAATCTATTTGGACGAACTACTGCTGCACTGTACGTGAAGAACAA
This sequence comes from Amorphophallus konjac, assembly GCA_022559845.1. Classification (NCBI taxonomy): domain Eukaryota; kingdom Viridiplantae; phylum Streptophyta; class Magnoliopsida; order Alismatales; family Araceae; genus Amorphophallus; species Amorphophallus konjac. The sequence goes on from CM040117.1 coordinate 68,598,553, forward strand.
ACTGTTCTTCTTATTCCCTTTTGTTTTTCTTGCTTCAGATTATATGAAGAATAATTAGTTTTCTTCTTGTTCAGGAAACTCTGCTACTGCCGTCGAAGAATAGGTAATATTCTTCTATCTTTTTCCTTAAACGTCGATTATAACTATGAAGATTATTAACATCTTCATCTTCCCTCTTTTTCTCTTCCTCTACAGGTTCTGTAGCGTGAAGATCTTTGAAGAACATTTGTTCTTCTTCCGGCTGCTGCTGCTGTTGCGGATTTTCGTTGCAACAGAGCTCATCTTCTATCTCATCCTTCACGTTCCATTAAAGGTAGGTTTTCTCAAGTTATTGTAGCCCAAATGAAATTAATGCAAGATATATATATATAAGCATGTCATGCATACAGTTATTATAGTTTCCATGCGTTTTCTGCAATATTTTGAAAGAGACGCCCCTGTCAAGGGCGCTAATTCACATGAAACGACTTTTCCCAGGTCGTTAATTTCATGTTTAACGCCCCGTACTCAGGCGTTAATTTCTTTAAACCGTTAATCACCCATCTTAAGAATTGATTATCTATGAAATCATGATTATAAAATAATGCATGATCCTCTGTCTTCAACCTGCTAACTTTACTGTCATGATATTACATTCGTTCCTCTGTTATCCTGAAATTGTTACTGTCCTTAAAGTTTCTGAAGGAAGTTGAATTAACGACTTGGACAAAGTCATTTTCCACATATTAACGCCCCCTCACAGGGCGTGAATCTGAAAGGTAACGCCCCTTCCTAGGGCGTGTATCGGTTAAAATCCTGAAATTTATATATTCTGAAAAATAGAATTAAATAGTAACGCCCCTGCCGAGGGCGCGTTTTTGATAAATCCTGAAAATTAATTGTATTCTGTCAAATATGTAAACAATAAGACGCCTTCTGGTGTAGTCGTCATATCTTGAAGAAACGACCCTGACCAAGGCGTGTTTTATACAATTCATGAAATTATTGATATTCTATCAAATATATATATAAGGAGACGCCTGCTACTGTAGTCGTCAACTCTTGAAGAGACGCCCCTTCCCAAGGCGCGTTTTAGATAAATTATTGAATTATTGAAAATTCTGCAAGACGGACCATATGTAAACGCCCTTCTGTTAGGCGTTAATTACTTGAGAAACGACTTGACCTAAGTCGTTATTTTACTATAAACTGATTTTCATCTGATTTGCTAACCGATGGTTTTATATATTATAACATATATATATATATCGGCACTATTCTCCACTCCGTGAGTATAGTCTCATGTTTTCATGTTGATTTACCGATCACACTCAACTCTCATTGACATACAAGCTCTCCATTGGACATTCCGCTCCTTTGGACTAGCGAGTTAGTCATAGAGACCTCCGTAAGACTCCTCGTAGCCTTGGATTCCCTCAAGGCCGACTGAGCTGGTTGTACCCTAAAAACCCATTACACGATCCTTGCCATGTCAATCTAAAGAAACATGGTATACCGGCCCTTATGATTATACGAAGAGTATATCATAAGAAATTCTTGATGGGATGATGATATCATGCCATATCGTGTCATTCTTGTAAACCCCAATTCTATGATAAGAATGAGGGTATCTTGCTTGATCTAATGTCCATGTGGACCTCAATTCTATATAAAGAATGTCCATATTGATTTGTCATGGTACCTAAGTTAAGGGAACCATATTCTACCTAGTTTTATCGACATGGTGATTATACCGTTATTATCGTCATTCTATGTCCTTTGTCATATTTTGGACTCTATTCTATCAAAGTTGTCATACGTGTCTACAAGCTTGATTATTGAAATTCTATATTGGCTATATAAACAAGAGTGGATGTCAACACACATGATAAATGCCTGCGCATATAGGGCCCGATCTGGTCCTGGGAGGAGCACCCGAAAGTACTTGTGCCCATGGGAGTTAAAATGATAAGGTATCTGGCATTATACCGAGTACTTGACTTGCTTGATTGGACATTCCACACACATCTTGTACTTGAATCGTACTTGACTTTACATGAAATGCGTGGCCCGAAAAAGGGTAATTTACTTGCTTGATACATGATAGCCAAAGTTCTTGACATGATTTGTTAAATGTACTTGCTTGAATATCTTGAATACACTTGTCATCTTGTTGGAAGTTCATGATTAAGTTCATCTTATTTCTTTGATATTACATTCTCTCTATCTTGTCGTTTTATGCGAGCATGCATAGCTTTATTGCATTCATGAAAGCTGTAATTACTTAAACCCCTTGCTAGTACTTGAGATATAATTTCCTACTGAGCGTTCGCTCATTCCGTTTGTCCCTTTCTACTTTTCAGGTAAGTCCGACGACGATAGAAGTCAATCGGATGGGAATGGTCAAGAGTGAAAGTGATAGAGCTTCTACAAGTGTCGTCTAGTCTTTTCCATAGTTTCTTGAGTCAAATATGTATTCTTTTCCTTTTTGTTAAACAGAGTATTGGATTTGTAATAGTCTATCCATTATGAAATAAAGGATTGGGTTATCTTGCTATTTTGCGCATCTCTGTCTTTGTGTCGAATACACGACCACTCTGATTGACATGATTGATATAGACACGTCGCGCATCTCCGGGTATCTTCCGCGCTCGGGGCGTGACATTCTAGCACAGGCCCGTGTGACCAGTGCCATAGGTGTGGTGGGATTGGCCACTTTACGTCCAAGTGTCCCACTCGTGACTCATTGGTTATTTCGGACACTCCAGTCTGCGACCCCACACCGGAGCTAGTGCCGGTCAGCTATGAGCCGGATCCAGAACTCGCGGAGGAGTTCTTTGATGAGCTTTTAGAAGAGCATGTTGTCGACCCGGGTACTCATTCCCAGGGCAATGTGAACTTGGGTGTGATCCTCCCAAACCTCTGAATCCCCATTTAGAAGTCATGTTGGGATGTCTAGGAGTCCCCAACTTTGGGTTGCATTGTTTGTTTGCGAGTATTACTTATGGGTGTCTAGGTTTGTCTAGGGTTCTATATGAGTCTGTCTGTTTCTACAGTTTGTTTTCTTTCATGCATATGGTTTGCATTAAGTCGTGTCCCAATAAAAGGCCAGCCATGCACGTATAAGGAGTTAGCTGATGCATGCTACATGCCCGTGAGTTCAAAAGGGAGAGTACGTCATGATCGGGGTCATACCTGAACGGTTTCCCCTCGGGACCGTAAAGAAACTCCAGGCCCGCGATCCCCGCCCTTTCCAAGTCATGAAACAAGTGGGTTCGAATGTGTACGTTATTGAACTACCAGGCGACTATGGTGTCAGTTCGACGTTCAATGTTTCAGATCTGGTAGCATATCGGAACCTGCCATGATCCCTAGTGAGTTTCGGGCTTTCTCCTCCTGTTGCGAGTGACACACCACCCGAGAGTCCACCTCTTCCAGCCTCAACGCAAGCATATAGATTATATACTGGATGAGCAGGTGATCACCACTAGGAACGGAGCCTACCAACACTGCCTTGTGCATTGGAGAAGACGCCCCGTGCAAGATGATGCCTTGATCACATGCGGAGAGCTCAAACTTCGGGACTCTTACTCGACGGGGTCGAGTTCCTCCCACCCGGGGACAATTGGTGCGGACACACGCCGCAATACACGCCAGTAGACGAGGACACGGCGGGGCCCAGTAAGCTCGCGGAGGACGTGGACGCTTCGGCCACTACAACATCTTTATTTCACACTTTTTAGGCCTTATTGGGCCCTTTGTAGTCCTTTCATGGACAATTATCTCTTTTACCTTTATTGAAACTCATGTGGGGAATGGGCTAGACTTATTCGGCTTTTGGGCCTTAAATGGGCCAAAGGGCTTCAATGGGAACAAGACTAAAGGGATAGCATGCTATATGTGAAAGGGGTTAAAGGATTGGAGGCTGGTGGCTAGTGGAAGGGGGCGCCCCCTTTCCTTGGTCCAAGGTTAGGCAGCCATCCACCAACCTTGTCTCCCCTCCCCTTTGATTTTCATGGTAGGTGAGTCATTGTCCCCCCCTTGGTCTCCCCTCCCCTCTCCTTGTCAAAGGGGCGCACCCCCTCTCCCTCCCCTTGCTCTCACGTATGTCCCAACCCCCCCTTGCCATCCCTCTATTTAAACATGTTTATAGTGTTAATGAAGGAGTTAATGAAGTTTTGATGAGAGAAAATTGCATTAAGAGAGTGATTCTCTTCTTTCCTTTGGGTGTGATGCCCTTGGCCAAATCCTGTGACAGGATTTATTTGGGCGTGTGACTCGCCCCTCTATCCTCCCTATCCCCTTCGCATCTGGTTCCACTAAAATTCTCAGTGAAGCTTCTGCAAGTCAGAAAGAATGTGACGGTAATTTTGCACCGATCGGAGCTTTGGATCGCCAGCAACAATTCGTCTCGTGAAGTCGCACAGATCTGTCCGAGCTTGCTGTCCAGATTTGGAGTTTCCGGATCCTGAATTTCTACAAATCTCCTCCCACGCTATCTGGATCTTCCTTTCAGAGTGATCGTAGGATTTTGAGTCTTCTTCGCGTTTCCGCTGAGCTCGTGTCGATCCGAGATCTGTGCTGATCGTGGTGGAGATTCTCGTGGGACTGCGCAGACCACCCTTTGTAGATCCGACCCAGAAGCAAGGGCGACTTCCAGAAGTTGTCTCGCACTCCCCTTTGCAGATCTGACCAAACCCCATAGTCATACCTTTCCTCTAGACATCGCCGAAAATCGACAACAAATGGCGCCTTGTTCCGACACCGGGAGCCATTTTTCCAGTAATTAATTATCTTTCTGTGCAGTTCTGTGTGCGCCAAATCAGAAGCTGAGAACTGTTACTGCTGTGACCAGATCTGGACAGATCTGATCGCGCCCTTTGGAGCAGATTAACGTCATCCTATCACCGACGTTCTCCAACAAATGGAACTCCAATCGAAATTCAGATCATGGCGTACCGGCCTTCGTAAGTTCGCTACGCAGGGTGACCTGCGCGGGCAGAACAGATCGGCGGCCGATCTTCGCCTTCTGGTCGGCTCCGACTCGCTTCCCTCGCCTCCTGCGAGTGCGGCCCATGAACCCGGATTCCAGCATCCTCAAAATTGTATTTGTAGCCCTTTACCTCCCTGCGTGGAGTGGGCATTAGATTATGAAATTGTACAATTATTATTTGTGTGTATTGGGGTTGTCGGATTCAGCCGGGAATTCTTCCCCACGCGCTAGTCGTGGAGGTATGCGCTTCGTTCCTATATCACATTGCTGGTTTAGTATATTTTCTATCATGCTGCGTTTGTGAGAATAAGGCCGTTATCTAGTTTCAAATCACCGTGATTGTGAGTTGAGAGCGTCGGTTCCTTAGCTCCAGTTGAGCACCGAGCTCGGACTACATTGCCCTAGGCGACAGTAGTTCCTTAACTGCTGTGATCCCACGTTTCCCTCGCAAGGGACGATCGCCGGGCTAGATTGAGTTACTGTTGAGAGACGTCTCCACCCGGAGAACGCCACGGTGGTCAGCCTCCCGGCTTGTCTTTAGTGTGTTAGTGCTGGCCGCACTTTTAGTCGATCGTACGTCTTAGCCCAGTCGCGTCATCGTCCCGCATCACTTAGGCTCCCTAAAACAGCAACTGCTGCATGCTGCCTTCGAACGATAGCTCAGAGGGAGGCTGGGGGATTCTTCCCATTTCCAGTAATGGACTGCTTTTGACCGGTGGCCTCATCTTCGAGATGGCAGCTCGCCATGTTATCCAGTGGACGCTACACAACGCACGAGAGACCTGGGCCTTCGAATGCAATGAAGAAACAAGTTCATGTCTGTCCCTATAAAAAGGGCCACTGTGTGAAGAGGAAGGTGCTAGGTCTCAAGAGGTGCAATCAGATCTAGAAGGGGGGGTTGAATAGATCCTTTCAAAAACTTTGGCCTAATTAAAAACTTAGCTGATTAAAATGACAATCACTGCAATCTAATTCTAATAGAGCACTTGACATAATGCACAGCAGATCTGATAGCAATAGCTCAAAATAGAATGGCAGAAGACAGTGCACTAACTGCTGAGGTCGACACTCCCAAGTGGTGAGGTCGACACTCCTTCAATGGAACACAGCTATGTAGAGAGCTGACGTCGACACTGCTATGTAGTGAGGTCGACACTCCTTCAATGGAACACAATAATGTAGAGAGCAGAGGTCGACACTACTATGCAGTGAGGTCGACACCCCTTCAGAGATGTTTAAGAATTAAGTGAGATCTATTGTACTGAACAGCAGGGATCACAATACACATCAACTAAGTATAAACTGACTAGCTGTGTGTGTGTGCTTTTGTGATCAACCAAAGTCTCATATATTGAAATTTACTGATCATCGAACATCTAGTGTGTGTGTGAGCAATATGTTAGTGTGTGCAATAGAAAACTATCAAGCTTGCATACGTTGAAGGTAGCACACAACCCTGTGAATGGGGATAGAGAATATGGAGCAATCACACAAGATGCACAACCCACTATACAGGGATTTTTAAGGTTGTAACGTCCGGGAATTTTCTAAGAATTTTTTGAGATTAAAATATAATTATTCAGCATTTTTAAAGGTTTAATGGATAATTAAAAAAAATTAAAGATTTATTAAATCTATTTTAAAGGCCTTATATTTACCAAAGGGCTAAGCCCAACTCAAATAGGCCCCAGAACCCAATTCCAAGACTTTTAGACCCAAGCCCATTAATAGAAACGTAAATTGGGTAATTTATGGATTTAATATAAGATATATACACCAATTGAAAGATAAATGAAAGATAATAAGAAAATCTGAATTTCTTGGATTAAACACCTCCTTGCGGTCTATCGCGTGACCGCCAAGCTCTCCCTAGCAGTCTGTCCGTGACCGCTAGGCAACCCCAGTTCCGTGAGTGGAAGAAACGTGGGAAAGCTTGGATCTTTGACGATCAAATCACCTTAGATCGAAGCTACTTGGCATGGAAGACTTTCTATAACTCTCTAGGGATTAACTCTACTCTAATTTAGGACTCTAGGTTCGATCTAATCTCTTAAACCCTAGGTGAATCCTATAAATAGACCCTAACTTTGACTCATGCAAACCCTAATGTTGGCTCGCGTATTTCGAAGGTAAGGGGACATCTTCACATGTTAGTTATTTAGAACTTTATGATCATCTTAGTTTTGTCTAACTTCCCTCAAATTTTTGTGATAGAAGACCCAACTGTTGGAGTGTTAGAGCCTCTGCAAGTTGCTGGTTCACAACAGACTGCATAAGAACTAGTGCAACGGTCCAGTGAAGATCAGGAAAATAGAAGCCCTAATCGAGGTATTTAGGAGTTGATTCTTTAGAACTTTCTATTCCCCTTCGTATCTTCTATCTACCCTACAATTTTCATGAATTTAGGTCAAAAGGATAGTGAGATAGAGGGATGAGAAGTTGCTGGTTTGGCACAGGACGTGCAAAACTAGGGCTTCTTTCTAGTCAGAAATTTGAAGTCTAGGAGCACTACCAGAGGTAGGTTATCTCATGGATGGCAAGAACAATGAGTTAGGAGTAAAAGTGATGTGACACCGAACCTTGGACCTATTTTCAAGCATTCAAGTTGAGCAGCGGACTCACACTAGCGAACTCACCCGTTTGGTGCACACTTGTGCCCGTTGGCAACTAAGCGATGTGGGAGAGGGTCCGAGGCGGGACCATGAAGCTCCAATGGTTGGCTAGATTGTGGAGAACCCCAAATGGGCCTAGGATGCCCAAACCATGGGCGGCCAGCACACCAAGGGTGTGGGTTTAGTGGGTTCACTCTCAACTCGCCCGCGGTGGTCACTCACGGAACTAGCAAGTTGGGCCGAGCTCTCACTCTCCGTCCGACGCAGTACTAGCAATAATACTAAGCTAAGCAAGTGATTAAACCAAGCAAGAGAGGGACTGAGGCTCACCTAGCCGGCGTGAAGACGCCGACTCCGGCCGGAGACGAGGGCGAGCCGGGAGGCGAGGGTATACACCCGATCGCCACGGCGATGTAGCTTGAACCTGAAATTGAAAGAATTACACCACTACACCTCACGCAGGAGGGATGAACTTGGGGTGGGGATTATTCTTATTACATTCAAAACTACCTCCACGCAGGGAGGGGCCTTCAGCCGGCCAAGCGGGGTGGGGTTTTATGCAAAGGAAAAGCCGATCTTCCGAGTCTGCCGGTTCTGCCAATCTGCAGGTCTGCAGGATAGGGTGTCGCTGTTGACACTGCCACGGGCTCCACGGGGCTCCAAACTTGACGAAACCACTGCCAAAAGTTCCTCAGCTGACAGGGGATGAAGCTTGAATTTTTGGGGAAGCTTTGAGTCTCGGGGCTGACTGCACCGGCGACTGGAACAGGACACCACCGTCTGGTCTCTGGCTGGTATCGGGCTGAAGCAGTAGGTTGCAGAAGTCACTGTGGGCTCTTCCGGACTCCGATTGGAATGAAACTAGCGGTGACGCGAACTTGGTCGGAGTAGCTTCGAGCAGGAGTTGACGGGGATGCAATCCGATGTCAGTGGAGAGAGGAGTGACCGGAGAAATGAAGACTGATCTAACCTGGGACCACAGGGGCAGTCTGCCCTCTCCGACGAAGAAAATTGGAACAGAGGGTTCCAGAGGTCGATTGAGTCCCTTCTTCTTGGAGGTGGCAGCTAGCTGGAAGTAGTTTCTCCCCTCCAAAAATGGTGCTCAGAGCCTTCACGAGCTGGCTGTGGCAGAGTCTGGAACCGGGATGGTTGGTTCTGCCTCTGTCTGGTGCAGAACCATGTGACTGGATGCAGGGGGTGCCACGATTGCTACCGAGCTCTGATTGAGGCGAGACTTGAACCGTTGGAACCGTGGTCAAGTCTTCTTTCTTTCGGACTTGACGGCGATGTCGGCAGATGTTGGAGTATACCGGGACGAACAGATGAGCAGAGGGATGTCGGTTCTGGCTCCTGAAAACTGACCTGATGCCTTGGAGTAGAAAATTCGTAACTTCTGATGCCGATATCCAAATGCAGCTCTGCTTCTTGAGGATTAAAGAGGACTTGAGAGGGAAGATTTCTTCTGAAGAACACTTGATCTGAATCCCAAAGGGTTTGCCGTGGTTGAGCTTCCAATCACGTTCTAGTTCCTTGCCTGGGCTCTCCTGCGCAGTCGAGGGAGAATGGATGCTGCGGACTGCTCGGAGCTCGGATGCTGACGAAACCGCCTCGCCTGGAAAGCTCTCTGGAAGACCTTTCCAGAGATGTAGGCCTTGCTACTTGAATCTTCAAGTAACGGTCGTGGCTGCTTCTGCAACTCGTTGTAGTTCTGCTGCCTGAAACAGAGATAGAATGAGGAGATGTGCAAGGGGAGAGCAAGGGAGAGGGGGGGTGAACTTGGTTTGACCAAGGGGAGGTGGGGGACGAATTTGGGAGCTTGGGGGTGGGGGAGATGGAGGGGCACAGCCCTAGGGAGAGGGAAATTCGAATTTGGACTTTGGGAGGGGTTAATTCAGCCTTGGGAAGGTGGTGGGGTGCTTTGGAAAGTGGAAAGGTGCCTAGGAGAAGGGGTTTCCACCTAGGGGTTGGAGGGGGAGTTGAATGAGTGCATGGGGAAGGGGAAGGGGCCTTAATGAGGGGTGAATGGGGAGGAGAGAGAGTGAATTTCGAAATTGGGGTGGGGAGGAGAGAGAGAGAGGGGGTACAACCCACTTAGAGAGAGTGATAGTAAGAGAGAGAGAGAGAGAGGGAGATATTGAGAGGGAGATGGCAAATGCTTTTCAATATTCATCAAAAGTTGTTACAAATGAGAGAGGGGTGGGGTATTTATAGACTCCATAATTTTCCTAAGACCAAACTGACCCTGACAAACTAACTAAAGACCACACAGTCCAAGGGAGGGGCGCCCCTGGGCCTAGCCCAATGGATTGGGCCCATTAACCTATCTAACCAACATAATGACTCAATACTTAGGAAAATGACTCAACTACCTAGGTACATGACTCAAAATAAAGGGAAAATTACATGATAATGACTCAAAGAAAATGTGAAGATTACATGACTAGTCTCAAAAATACATGACAAATATAATGGTGCTTGCCGTCGAACAATCCGAGTCTGGAAAAAGAGTGGAGGGACAAGGGATGCCCTCATCATACCCCCGGGGTGGGGAAAACTCGACTCCGTCGAGTATGGGTCCACCAGGGAAGTAGTGCATCGAACTGCAGCTCGGGGCGATCCACGATCTCCATACTCAACCCGCGACTCTAGTCGGGGAACGGTGCTTCAGTCGACAAAGTGACTCGGTCATACCCTCATGCTGGTGATGGGATCTTGCTTGCCTAGTATTGCCGCTGTGTGCTCACGTCGGGCTCTCAGGCTATTTGTGGTGGCACTCCGAGGGTGTCTCTCACAAGGGTAGGTGTAAGCTGGAGGCACTCACTAGGATCCACCGCGGTGCCCTTATAGGGTGCTAGATCCGCCACATGAGAAATGGGGAGAATCCCAAAACTCTTTTGAAAGTTCAACCCATAAGCCGGGTTGCCAAAAGTCACTCAGAACTTGGCAAGGTCCAAGTCCTCGTGCCCTCAATTTGGAGGTGACCCTAGGGTAGAGCCACTCCAAAGTCATCATCGTCAAGTTACCAACTTGGAATTCCAAGTGGCGCTCACGAGTTTTTGCTCGCTTGTTGTGAATCTCACCGCTTGTTGCTTGATACTTGCTTGAATGCATATGCCATGTACTATGACGCGGTGTGAGTTGACAATGTATGGTATGCAAAGGGGGTCCAGGACAACCACATATAGACCTATCATGCATTGATGGTATGAAGACTTTGAAGGATTTGGGAGGACCAGGGCATCCATAGGTGTCCCTCTTGTGAGTGAGTGTGATGAATGTTGGAGGATCCGAACATCCATGAATGCTCCTAACATGCTTGAGATTTATGATGAATGATGGTGGACCATGACAACCAAATATTGACCACTCATATTTTCTTCTTGACATGTGGGTGATATGGATGAATGTACCCGACGGACTAATCATGCCAAGCGGTGTGATGTGCCAAGACATATGAACTCCTTTCCCAAAGATGACTTCCTTATGTGGGATGGTGGGGTGGTCTTTGAGCTTCCACTCAAAAGGGTCGAAGGGATCTAGGTAGGTGGATATAGGGTGGGTCATTTCCTCAATCCCGAGGTGTTTGTTGTCTAAGGTCAATGCTCTCATGGTGTAACCCGATTCCAGGAAGGGAGGAGTTTGGGTCAACATGGGTGGTATGGGTAGGGTGAGGTGAGTGGTGAATAGGGGGAGAGGGTCACATGGAGATTTAGGCTCCCATAGAAAAGGGTCAAAGGGATCATGGTAAGGGTCACCTAGGTAGGGGTACTCCGTGTTCTTAAGGACCTCAAATGGTGAGTCATCCTCCTCCAAGATAATTGGGCCAAGGTTGCTAATGGGTTGGCCAATCAAAGCACTTGGGATCTCAATGGTTGGGGAGTAGACTATGATAGGTTCTTCCTCCATGGGAAGAAGGAGGATGATCTCACTAGTAACTTGGCCATTAGTATAGATGGAAGTGATGGAGCCAATTGTGGGATATGCTAGGCTAATGGTGTTAGTTTCGGGCGGCCTCATGGCTAGCATATTGGTCAAGTGAATTTGCCCATGTAGGTAGTTCACTAAGTCTCCCAAATCTTCCACACAATAGGAAGTTTGATAAGTGACATGTGGCTGAATGGGAATGATTTGAGATTGATATCCCATAGGTAGGTGGCATGGTTGTGAACTAGGAATGGTGAGACTTTTCTTGAGCCATTGGAGTATGGACTTATCTATGGTGAGGTTGGGTGTCTCTAGAGGATCTAGGCTAGGGGTGTGTGAGTTGTTTGGCCTTTGGATTTCCTCTATGTTGGGAGGTGGATCCGGAGGGGCATCTTTTTCCACTTGGGTGGGTGTGGGGGTTGCAACTTCTATTGCTAATGGAGTAGGGGGATCTATGGTGGGTGGTTTGGTGATAGCTAGCGTATGACACTCCCGGGGTGGTGAATAAGCATGGGCTTGGGTTGGGCTAGGAAGGGGAAGTAGAGGAGGCCTAGGTTGGGGAAAGATTGGTGTAGGAAGTGGGAGGTGGGTTGGGTGAGGGGTTTTGGGTTTTGGGGTGGTGGCCATTATGGGCCTTGGTGGAGGGGTGGACATGGTGTCCACATGGTTTTTAATGGTGAGGGTTGGATGAGTGGTGGTCACCATGGAGGGAATTGGGTCGGTTAGGGGTCTCTTGCCCTTGGGATCATTTGGGGTGGAAGTGGGGGCTAAAGGGGCTTGACTAGTGTAGGTTAGGGAAGGGGGTTTTGGTTGGGGTGTGGGGGACCTCATGGGGTTAGGTGGGGAGGTGGAGGTCTTAGGTACTTGGGTTTTAGTGATAAGGGTTTGGACGGGTTGGGTGGGAGGAGTGGGAGTGCTCCTTGGGTTTTGGTGATCCGAGTGAGAAGGGGACACATATCTAGCCCTTAGTTGATCCTTCATGTCCTCCCATGTGGTGAGGGGAGCTTCCCGTCTAATTATCCTTAAGCCCTCAATTTTACACCAATGAGTTTGAGCCCTTTTGGTTAGTTGCATTTTGGCAACCCATGCTTTTTCATCCTTGGAAATATGATACCAATTGAAGTATTGGTCCATTGTAGCTTCCCAATCTAAATATTTGCTAGGAGAGGTCCCATCAAAGGTGGGAAGTGGGAAAGGGGCCATCCTATCGTCCGTCCTTGGGGCGGGCCTATTTTTTCCAAGTTGGTCGAGTCGGCCCGATATGTTATCAAGCCGCTCATTGGCATAGGTCAAGGCTTTCATGAAGTAGTTGATATGGCCCGGGAAGTTATGGGTGTTAGTGGTAGGCATCTTTTGGTGACTTGGACTTATGGAGTGGGCCGATTGGTAAGGTCGATATGAGGTGGCCATATTAGGGGACAAGAGTGATGCATTTGAAGACTCTAAATGCTTAGACATGCCCTAGGACCAACTTGATAGAGACAAGTTGTGAACTTGCTCTGATACCACTTGATGTGACACCGAACCTTGGACCTATTTTCAAGCATTCAAGTTGAGCAGCGGACTCACACTAGCGAACTCACCCGTTTGGTGCACACTTGTGCCCGTTGGCAACTAAGCGATGTGGGAGAGGGTCCGAGGCGGGACCATGAAGCTCCAATGGTTGGCTAGATTGTGGAGAACCCCAAATGGGCCTAGGATGCCCAAACCATGGGCGGCCAGCACACCAAGGGTGTGGGTTTAGTGGGTTCACTCTCAACTCGCCCGCGGTGGTCACTCACGGAACTAGCAAGTTGGGCCGAGCTCTCACTCTCCGTCCGACGCAGTACTAGCAATAATACTAAGCTAAGCAAGTGATTAAACCAAGCAAGAGAGGGACTGAGGCTCACCTAGCCGGCGTGAAGACGCCGACTCCGGCCGGAGACGAGGGCGAGCCGGGAGGCGAGGGTATACACCCGATCGCCGCGGCGATGTAGCTTGAACCTGAAATTGAAAGAATTACACCACTACACCTCACGCAGGAGGGATGAACTTGGGGTGGGGATTATTCTTATTACATTCAAAACTACCTCCACGCAGGGAGGGGCCTTCAGCCGGCCAAGCGGGGTGGGGTTTTATGCAAAGGAAAAGCCGATCTTCCGAGTCCGCCGGTTCTGCCAATCTGCAGGTCTGCAGGATAGGGTGTCGCTGTTGACACTGCCACGGGCTCCACGGGGCTCCAAACTTGACGAAACCACTGCCAAAAGTTCCTCAGCTGACAGGGGATAAAGCTTGAATTTTTGGGGAAGCTTTGAGTCTCGGGGCTGACTGCACCGGCGACTGGAACAGGACACCACCGTCTGGTCTCTGGCTGGTATCGGGCTGAAGCAGTAGGTTGCAGAAGTCACTGTGGGCTCTCCCGGACTCCGATTGGAATGAAACTAGCGGTGACGCGAACTTGGTCGGAGTAGCTTCGAGCAGGAGTTGGCGGGGATGCAATCCGATGTCAGTGGAGAGAGGAGTGACCGGAGAAATGAAGACTGATCTAACCTGGGACCACAGGGGCAGTCTGCCCTCTCCGACGAAGAAAATTGGAACAGAGGGTTCCAGAGGTCGATTGAGTCCCTTCTTCTTGGAGGTGGCAGCTATCTGGAAGTAGTTTCTCCCCTCCAAAAATGGTGCTCAGAGCCTTCACGAGCTGGCTGTGGCAGAGTCTGGAACCGGGATGGTTGGTTCTGCCTCTGTCTGGTGCAGAACCATGTGACTGGATGCAGGGGGTGCCACGATTGCTACCGAGCTCTGATTGAGACGAGACTTGAACCGTTGGAACCGTGGTCAAGTCTTCTTTCTTTCGGACTTGACGGCGATGTCGGCAGATGTTGGAGTATACCGGGACGAACAGATGAGCAGAGGGATGTCGGTTCTGGCTCCTGAAAACTGACCTGATGCCTTGGAGTAGAAAATTCGTAACTTCTGATGCCGATATCCAAATGCAGCTCTGCTTCTTGAGGATTAAAGAGGACTTGAGAGGGAAGATTTCTTCTGAAGAACACTTGATCTGAATCCCAAAGGGTTTGCCGTGGTTGAGCTTCCAATCACGTTCTAGTTCCTTGCCTGGGGTCTCCTGCGCAGTCGAGGGAGAATGGATGCTGCGGACTGCTCGGAGCTCGGATGCTGACGAAACCGCCTCGCCTAGAAAGCTCTCTGGAAGACCTTTCCAGAGATGTAGGCCTTGCTACTTGAATCTTCAAGTAACGGTCGTGGCTGCTTCTGCAACTCGTTGTAGTTCTGCTGCCTGAAACAGAGATAGAATGAGGAGATGTGCAAGGGGAGAGCAAGGGAGAGGGGGGGTGAACTTGGTTTGACCAAGGGGAGGTGGGGGACGAATTTGGGAGCTTGGGGGTGGGGGAGATGGAGGGGCACAGCCCTAGGGAGAGGGAAATTCGAATTTGGACTTTGGGAGGGGTTAATTCAGCCTTGGGAAGGTGGTGGGGTGCTTTGGAAAGTGGAAAGGTGCCTAGGAGAAGGGGTTTCCACCTAGGGGTTGGAGGGGGAGTTGAATGAGTGCATGGGGAAGGGGAAGAGGCCTTAATGAGGGGTGAATGGGGAGGAGAGAGAGTGAATTTCGAAATTGGGGTGGGGAGGAGAGAGAGAGAGGGGGTACAACCCACTTAGAGAGAGTGATAGTAAGAGAGAGAGAGAGAGAGGGAGATATTGAGAGGGAGATGGCAAATGCTTTTCAATATTCATCAAAAGTTGTTACAAATGAGAGAGGGGTGGGGTATTTATAGACTCCATAATTTTCCTAAGACCAAACTGACCCTGACAAACTAACTAAAGACCACACAGTCCAAGGGAGGGGCGCCCCTGGGCCTAGCCCAATGGATTGGGCCCATTAACCTATCTAACCAACATAATGACTCAATACTTAGGAAAATGACTCAACTACCTAGGTACATGACTCAAAATAAAGGGAAAATTACATGATAATGACTCAAAGAAAATGTGAAGATTACATGACTAGTCTCAAAAATACATGACAAATATAATGGTGCTTGCCGTCGAACAATCCGAGTCTGGAAAAAGAGTGGAGGGACAAGGGATGCCCTCATCAAAAAGCCCTCTTGTTTCATGAGTTTTCATGCATTATATGCGTTGTATTTGATGATTTGTTATCACTACGCACTTAGGTTATTCAGCATGCATAATCCCTAACCTTAATTACAAAGATAACAATCCTGGTTTAATTTATGCAACCATGCATCTCCATGACTTTATTTCCCTTGCAGCATGTTTTGTATTCCTTTCTAGCATGTTTCCATGCATATATTCCTTTAGAATTAGCCTTAAATGACCTACCTTGTTCTGTTTGTTACGGGAACCAAATGGTCTCCGTAAGATCGCAACAGTCCCCTTGCAGCCTTGCGATAGACTGCTAGGCCTGGTCAAACGGTCCTCAAGTGACCGCTAGGTTTTCCTGGGTTCTGTATTTATGTTAACCCGAAGCATAATGCAGATTAGCTTTATTTATCATATGATAAACCTAGATAATTAGACTCTATTCTTGTTTAAAGCATTGTAGTCATAAACCTAGATATGTTTCATGGTTTCATGCACTTAAGCCGTTATTTTTAATCTAAGCTAGTTTCATGCCAAAATAATATATTTTTGAATTAAATACATATTTCAAAGTGATAGAGGAACTTGTTTCACTATTGGTTGATCGTTGTTTACAAGCTCTTGTTATCTGAGTCATTTTCTTATGTATATGGCACGTATTCCGATACGATGTCATTAGACACACTTTGCACTATAGGCACACTTTCTTGGACTTGTGATCCTCTCCGTTGGATATTCCTTCCACTGGATTAGGTGATCTTATTTCAAGGCCTCCGTAGGTCTCCGTGAGTCTGGGATTCCCACTAGGACGCCAAGCTGGTTGCACCCTAAAAACCCAAATTGTCTAGAAGACACTTACACTACCGGTGTTTTTTTTGAGTTCTGGTTCTAAACGGTCCTCAAACGACCGCTAAGCCCTGTCCAGCGGTTGGCACGAGACCGCTTTTGTCCACAAATGGTCCATCTATGACCGCATGTGTCCTTTAGTCAAGCCTTTTGATTCTGGCTTCAACCCAACGTTAACGGGCCGAATCTGACCGCATGAGTTCTCAAACGGTCCAGTAAACGACCGCTTGGTCCCTGACCCTGTCTAACTCGAGGTTTGACCTTTGGGTTGGGTTTTATAAGTTCTTAGATGGTCTGATGATTGCTTGGAACTTAACACTTGTCAAATAAGATATTAATAACTTATGGAAAGTAAAGAATGTGCCATTATGCTGTCGAATTTTTCTCCATGGCATAACCTTGTTCTAAATCAACCTTGAACTCTCATATTCTTATTTGGTGCATTCTTACCTTGACGTTGTTATCATGAACTATAATTTGAACTTGTTATTATCGACCTACATTATTTATATTTCTCGTGGAAGTAGCTTGATTTATAATTTGAAGATGCAAGAGCGGGCACGAACAGTGTCCAAGGGCTCCACTCTAGTCCCCTCGACAGATAGTCAGAAACATACTATAACCCATGGGGTATGAAGAACACTAGCGTCGCATTGCGCCGGGAGTACTTTTTTTATAAACGGGTGAAATCCACGAATTCTCACGAGACAATCTTGTGAAATTACATGCTTGCTAGTACATTCTCGTTACGTGCCTTTCTAGTGCATAGCCTTTATGGATATGGAAAAGTACATTCTTGTTCATGAAAGGCCAAATTACATTCATGTTATATTCTTGCTTAATCATATTTCCAAGTCTACATGAATTCTCATATCTCACCTTGATCTTATCTTGTTATTTGTGTTACTTTGGTTTATTCACGTGTCTCATCATATTTTTCTGACTTATCTTATACTCTAGAGTTAAAATGTTAATTACGTAAACATTGCCTTCATGTTGATATGAAGATACATATTGGGCATGTGTGCTCATTCCCTACTTTTCCAATCTTTTTCAAGAAATTCTAGCGGGTCGGATTCAGATTATTCAAGTGATGGATCCGAGAGTGAATAAAAAAGGAGCGAAGCCTTAGATTGTCAATTGTTGATAGTCAAGAGTCGTTATGTAATTTTCCATTTTATTGAGTCTAGAGTCAAGAGTCAACCTTATGTACTTTCGATTATTATTTAAATAAAGCCAAGATTTTATCCAAATATTATACATTCATTTCTTATGTGTGAATGTGTTAGCTCTCTGGTTATATTTCTTGCTTGAGGCGTACTAGCCGACTGTTCACGTTCCCGATTCTTTCTGCTGCATAATCTTAGGACGTGACAGTTAAAGTGGTATCAGAGCGTAGGTCTCAGGACTTATGTATTCCTAGGAAAAAATGTCATGTCATAGGCTAAGTCCAAGGGTCAAGGACCCACACCTATGAATTATGGAAAAGAATTGCCAACCTTGTGAGAATGGGTAGAGCCAAGATAAGATTGTAAATTAGAAATTTTTCTCTAAAGTAATTCTATTAATTCCATAGGAATTAACTAATTGATTATGCTCTCAGGTACCTTATTTTCACAATGGCACACCGTGTTGACTGGGGCGGGATGCAACAAACTATTGTAGGTCTCACCCAGGCCTTGCAAAATATGGCCCCAGTCGGCGCGAGGGCTGGTGCTGGTGATCTGCACCGCAACTTCAGGAGTCTAAATCCTCCAGATTTTCTGGTTCTTCCAACCCAGACAAGGCTAAAAACTGGATAGATGAAATGAACCGTATATTCGAGGTCATGCAATGTGCTGGTCAAGAGAAGGTTCATCTCGCCACGTTCTAACTCAACAAGGATGCACGTACTTGGTGGAAGTCTATTCCGGCCCCGCCTCAATACGCACCATACACTAGGGAGGGATTTCTCACACACTTCAGAGCAAAATACTTCTCCGAACATGTTAAAGAGAGGAAGGCGGTGGAGTTCGCTTCTTTGCATCAAGGCATGATGACGGTGGCAGAGTATGAATTACAATTCTCTCGCCTAGCACCCTATGCTCAACATTTAGTCAGCATGGATCATCTCAAAGCTAATCATTTCATGGACGGGCTGCGACCCATCTTCATTCAACAACTTGACTCGCAAAATATTCAGACCTATGCGGAGATGGTCTAACGAGCCCATCTATATGAAAGGACCTTGGAAAAGGTCGAGAAACTCAAAGGCAAAGGAGAGAAGTCTAGCCGAAAGATGGATCGGCATGGAAAGAAGGAGAAGTTCAGTATCACGGAACCTTACAAATCCCGTGATAGTAAGAAGAGATCCTGGAAAGGGAGTGGTAGTGGCTACCACAAGAACAAAAAGGTGAAGGAGGATGATAAGCAAGTCATGGCGGCTTGCACGTTCTGCGAGAAATTTAGCCACGCGATAGAGAAATGCTAGAAGCGTCTTGACACTTGCTTAAGATGTGGAAGTCGGGAGCACCGCATGCCGGATTGCCCCCTCATGAAGGATCAATCTTCTAGCGGCAAGCGACAGGCTCGTCTTAACGCTGTTATGGATGATGATGAATCGCCCAAGGATGAAGGGCTAATGAAAGGTACCGTTCAAATCTATTCCCATTCTACATTCGTGTTATTTGATACTGGTGCTTCTCATTCTTTTATATCTACTTCTTTTACAGAAATCTTGCCAATTTCATCAGTTCCTCTACCCTCGGACATAACTATCACTACATCTTTAGGTCCCGGAACTAAACTTACAACCCACTACCCCGATAGTGAGGTAATGGTAGAAGGTCATAATCTTCTTGCAAACCTCGTATGCCTTGACATGCAGGGCTACGATGCTATCCTAGGTGTAGATTGGCTTGTTGACCATGATTCCTATATAAATTGTCGTAATAGGAGAATCTCTTTTCAAAAACTAGGTCTCCCGTAATTTTCTTTCCTTGGCATCAAGTATAGGAAGCATCCTACCATTATTTCATCTCTTCATGCTTGCAAACTCATTTCGTAAGGATGTGAAGCTTTTCTTGCCTCCGTAATCATTATCGAGTCCAAGGAAACCATCTTAGAGATATTCCCATTGTGAATGAGTTTCTCGATGTGTTCCCATCGGATTTACCCAGTTTACCACCCGAAAGGGAAGTAAACTTCTCCATTGAACTCGTTCCTGGAGCAGCACCTGTTTCAATAGCTCCCTATAGGATATCCCCTACAAAACTCAAAGAATTAAAGAAACAACTTCAAGAGTTATTAGACAAGGGCTTCATTCAACCTAGCACATCCCCTTGGGGTGCGCCAGTTTTATTTGTCAAAAAAAAGGATGGATCTCTCAGGCTATGTATCGATTACCGGCGACTAAATCAACTTACTATCAAGAACAGATATCCGTTGCCGCGTATCGATGAGCTCTTTGATCAGATTTTGGGAGCAGAATATTTCTCCAAGATAGACCTCAGCTCGGGTTATCACCAGCTCAAGATCAAAGATGAAGACATATACAAGACTATTTTCCGGAGTAGATATGGGTACTATGAATTCGTGGTAATGTCGTTCGGGTTAACTAATGCCCTGGTAGCATTTATGCAACTTATGAATAATGTCTTCAGGCCCTATCTCTACCAATTTATGGTCGTCTTCATTGATGATATTCTTATATACTCCAAGACTAAGGAGGAACATGAAGAGCACTTAAGAATAGCCTTGCTGTGACGACCCGGATTCCGGATACCGGATATACCCGATAGAACTACCGAGCAGACCCGATACCACTTGGAACCCGTAAAGCCTCCCAAGAGCTGTAAAGCTCCGAAGGGAAAAAGGAATGTCGTGTAGTACATTGAAGTCACAGATATAATAGTAAGTAATTAAATTTCATTAGATCGGTTTGCTAAAGTAGCATAAATAAAATTTCTTTTTAATTAACAGTTAAAATTAACAATTACACCAGAGTCCAGTCTAAAGGAAAGACAAGTACAGTCGACAGAAAGGAAAGACGTACCCTGAGGTCGGAGGAAGCCCGACGTAGGTACCGTTGGCAACTACGAACTCGCCACACCAGGAACCGCAAGGGAGAAGAGACGACCACACTTGAAAGGCAGGGGTGAGCCTAGTGTCACTGGCCTAGTAGGGGTCACGCGGATCCCCACTGAAAAACAACGCAGTAACACGGAACAACAGCTAAAACAGCAGTAGTAGTAAATCAGGAAAAGTAAGGAAAACTACTACTAGGAAGCTGTAAAAGAAAACCGAAAACGGAAGGAGTAGAGCAGCTAAAAAAAGGTAAAAGAAGTCATACCTGAATGAAGATACGGCTACCAAAAGGACTTCGGCTCCCCACACTACTCCGAGCAGCAACAGAACGGCGAACCCTGATCTCACAGAGTCAGACGTCACCGATCCGTCGACAAACTCAGGGCCTACTAAAGCAGACAAAAGCCTAGTAAAGACCTAGATAGACAAGACAGACCTAAAGCACACATGACTTGATTGTCGTACACGCTCTTCTAGACACGACCACATACACGACTGGAACGTCGTGTACACAACACAAGACTGACCTCGGGTAAGGCCACGAAGAGGCTAACCCGGAAGGGTCACAACAAGTGAAAAACATGAGAGTCACGTGTCATGTGACGGAAGCACCTCCTCACTAGAAGAACAGCCAGCTGCGTCCACTGACATCTTATGCTGCACCTAAAGTGTCTCGCCTAACGCTGCCAAGCACACGGCAGAGACTAAAACTCTGTAACCAGAACATGAACCATAGTCGTGAGTGACTAGTCAGGGTCACGCCTGTCGGCGCTCGTCCAACCGCCCCTGACCATGTGTGCACACACAAGATCAATACCTTGAGCCAGGCCTCTAGCTAGTTTTCTCCCCCAGCAGGACGCTACTGCAAGGCAAGAGAGTCCACGGAAACTAGCCTACAAACCGTATCTCGGGAAGTACCACGCCACCACTTCCAGGTAGGTCGACATGCTGTAACGCGTCACCAGGCTACGACTAGTGGAGGCTCACTAGACACAGAAGCTCTGAAACACGAGTGCTGTAGTACTAACAGGCAAGGAAGCACTGTCGCACGTACTACAAAGCACCGAGGGTGTAAGACAACTGTCGACAGACTCAGGACAAGGCAACTAGACCTACTACTACAACGATCCTTGAGTCTCACGACTCAGAGTCAAGATCGTTGCACAAAGCGGAACAAGCCGCCAATCGGTCTAAACCTAAGTCAATGAAACGACACTTCCGTATAAAATGACACACGGAGACCTGAGGGATCATCAAGACCCTCAAAGCACCTGGACACGTAAACTGAGGTAGGACAGTACCTCAAGGCATCCAGAACTACTGTCTCGCGCTATTCAGAATAGTCAAGACACACACAAGGTTACTTGTCAACCATTGGGTCTCGCCGGGTTGACAAGAACCTAAATAATGACTCTGAAATGATAGAACAACATTCCTTGCTACCTGACTATGGTTGTAGCCCTTATAGGATGTCAGAAGACATCCACGGGAAGGCGGGCAAACCACAAAGTCAAGCCAAGACAATTGGAAATCAAAACATTGTGAAACGACATGCAGGAGTCAAGCGGAGGAACATACGATGGCGGTCATAGAATGGGCCGCTAGGTGACTATAGCGGTCAAGGATTAGGGTGATAAACCCAGTCAACCCTGAACTGACCTATTCAGATAAACCACCAAAGTGTTCAAATATGGTCCCGCCACATGGACAAGGTGGTTCAAGAGACAACCGCCACACAAACTGCCCTAAGACATTGACCTAAGACAACGACTTGTAGCGGCCAAAGAAAGGCGCGCTACAGCGAAGAAACGCATGAAGGTTGGACCACCAAGGCCAACCGACTTAAAATCTTAACTAGGTCTAAAACCGCAGTAACACAAATACCGAGGCAGACCACAAGCCGCCGAAACCATCCCTTTGAGATGAGAACTCGAGGGAGGCCACACACATGCGGGGGAACCCCACCGCACTCACACCGATACACGGTGACTCGATCGAACGCACACAAAGCTCGAAACACATATACCTATGGGCACGCTAATCGAAGTAACATGGCACTTCTCGCCACCCCATAAACATAGACACAGAACTCACAGGGTGTCCGGAACGCTCGCGAGATCATAGGTCGGTCATTGGGTCTCAACGGGACCGACCGGGACTCAAAATGGTGAAAAATATTGATTTCCGGTTGACCTGGCCCCTGGGGTCGGTCGACCTGACAGGGTCGGTCGACCGGCCTAGGTGGTCCGGTCGACCGGACCATCGGCTGGACCTGACACGGTCCGCGAGCAACCGCCGGTCGACCGACCCATCAGGTCCGGTCGACCAGTCACGGCGGAAAATCGGCAGAATCGAGCCCTAACGCCCGATTCGACGCCCCGTTCGATTCCGATCGAAGGGGAAAACAACCACAATCACAATACTGACCTTCCACACTTCGGAAGGGGTCAAAATAATGCACAAATGGATTGAAACGGGCAATTCCACCGAATTAACCCTATTTGGGTCATCGGGGTTCCTGGGCACGTACCGCCCCAAATGACAACCGATCGACACGAAATCAGCGGATCTGGAATGCTAACATTCCAGGTGTTCGATTGATACCAACTGATCTAAAAACTGTCGTCGTTTTCCGGCGAACCCTGCGAACACCCCAAAAGCATGATTTTACCCCAACAAGACAAAATCCACTCAAACTCGCATCGAACAACGTAAAATTACAGGGAAAACGTAAGGGAGAAGTAGAACTTCCATCTCCCTACCTCCACCGAAAATTCCGTGCACCGAAGTGACTTAACCACACCGAAAACCACGTCGCGAGCTCGACCGTCGGCTTTGAATCCACCGTTCGGGATCGCGCCAAAACCGATTCGATCCTCGCCCCATCGCGCTCCGGACCACTCCCACAGCATCACCTCCACCTGCCCGAGCCTCCTCCGTCTGCAGCCGGAGCCGGGAGGGTGAGAAAAGAGAGAAAATGGGGGAGAGAGGAGGTCACGGCATGAATGAGAAAGGAAAGAAGAAAAAGGAAAGAAAAAGGAAAGAAAAGAGGAAAAGAAATTAGGAAATTTTCTTAATTTCTAAAATTTGATAATTAACCTAAAAATGGACTAATTCAGAAAAATATGTAAAAATAGTCAAAACGATCCTCGAGAAGAGTACAACGCAACTGCGGCATCCACGAGTCGATGAACTGAGATATAAACTCACCACAAGGTTCCGTAACTTGGATGAGAGAAAAACCTACGTGGATCGTAAAACTCAACTCAGGACCCACAAAAGCGATCCGAAACTCTCTGAAGAAGATCTGAAAGATCCGATAAGAATCCAGGGTATTACACTTGTAAACTCTAAGAGAGCATCAACTCTACGCAAAGCTCAGCAAGTGCGAGTTCTGGCTTAAGGAGGTCGCTTTCCTTGGCCATATTATCCTAAAGGAAGGTATCACTCTCGATCCTTCTAAGGTAGAAGCTGTTAAGAATTGGAGCCGGCCGACGACCGTGTCCGAAGTTAGAAGTTTTATCGGTCTGGCTTGTTATTATAGGTGATTCATTAAGGATTTCTCTAAAATCGCCGTCCCCTTGACTAGACTTACAAGAAAGGAGAAACCTTTTATATGGTCAAAGGATTGCAAGGAAAGTTTCCTAACTCTTAAAGAGCATCTCAATACGGCCCCTATCTTGGCATTACCTGTTGAGGGTGGTGGCTTTGAAGTCTATACCGATGCATCTAGCATTGGCCTGGGATGCGTCCTTTTGCAAAATGGAAAGGTAATTTGTTATTCATCAAGGCAGTTAAAGCATCATGAAGAAAACTACCTTGTGCATGATCTGGAACTAGCTGTTGTTGTGTCTCTATGGTTATGATGATGTCAACTATTATGTCATTATATTTAACCTTGATGATAAAACCTTGATGCATGAATTAATGATCTCATCACATATATAGAAGTATGAAATATGTCAGAACAAGTTCTGAAGATGACTCAAAAAGTCATGAAAAGAAAGTCAACGCAGGTCAACGCCACTGTTCAAGAACTGACAACAGGTCAACAGATCAAATTGTGAGTCAACACTTTGACAGGTAAGGTCAATGCAGATCAAGTCTGGAGCATAAAGGTTGGTGCATATACCTTCTCTGTGAACAAGTAAGGTCGGTGCACATTCATGTTTATTCATATGAAGGTTGGTGCACATTCATGTTCCTTCATAGAAGGTCGGTGCACGTTCATGTCTTAGTCTGAGTAAGGTCGGTGCATGTTGCATATCAAGGCAGATGCAAGTTGGTGCATGTTCATAGTATTGCACATGTAGGTCAGTGCACATTGTCATTGTTGCATACTAAGGTCGGTGCACATGTGTTAGAGATAGGCATAAGGTCTGAGCACCTTCAAGTCTGAGCACATGCATGTACAAGGTCTAAGCACATGCTTTTACATCTGTACACATGCATTATGCAAGTCAGAGCACATGTGTAAGAGTCTTTGTCAGGTCTGAGCATATGTACAAGTATGCATAGTCAGGTCTGAGCATATGTACAAGTCTACATAATCAGGTCTGAGTATATGTACAAGTCTGCATAGTCAGGTCTGAGCATATGTACAAAACTGCATGTTCAAGTCGGTGCACATGAATTCTCTCAACGTATCAAGTCAAAGCATATGAACAAGGCTGCATACTCAAGTCAAAGCATATGCATGAACAAGGTCTGAGCATATTCTCACTAGTCAGAGCACATGCATGTAAGAGGTCTGAGCATATTCACATGAAGGTTGAAGCACATGCATTCATGTCAGTGCACATGCATTCATGTCAATGCACATGCATTAGGCTAGTCAGAGCACATGCATTTAAAGTCGGAGCATATTCACTTAAGTCTGAGCACATGCATAGATTCCTGTCTACGCAGGTCAGTGCACATGCACATATAAGGTCTGAGCATATAAGTTGAAGGTCGATGCTAGTGCATCAGTGTTTCATATATCTTGTCTAAGGTCTGTACATCTATACGTCTGTGCACATACATGGTTCAGCTCGATAGGTCTAACTGTGCATCTTATAGGTCTGAGCATATTCATATTTTCTTCTCTCTAAGGTCTACATGTGTCCTACACAGGTCAGTGCAACTGCAATAAAAGGACTGCATTCAGTATTAAGCATATATTCTCTCAAATGCTATGACTATAAGATGTTTAATGAAATGCCTTGCATTCTTGTTGACATGATTAAGTTACTACGGGACCCAGAATCAAACATATAAAAGGCTGGAAGGTTTATACTCGGCATGATCACGTGGCTCGAGTTCTTAACTCACAGGCACGTGATCCAAGGCAAGCTGGAACCTTAACAGAAGATTTTGCCATGTGGACAACACACTTTCATTTCCTGACACGTGGACTCCTGCAGGATTTTAGGACACTACTTTTCTGGAAATGAATTGGCGGGAAGGTTCCCTCCATACATCTCGATGGAATCTTGTGGGGACCACAAGAATCGTGCCAAGGAACTCAAATGAATCTCTGAAGTCCTTGTTTCTTTAAATAGGGATCCTCCTCATCCAGGCGCAGTGGACATTGAGACAGCAGCTAGAGAAGCCTTAGAGATAGAGCAGTACAGAAGAAAAGAGAGAGTTCACTGAAGAGAGACAGTGAGTGGGAGAAGAATTAGAAGAAGAAGAGGGAGATCGTGAGTTCATCATAAAGAGAAACGAGAGCTCGAAACAGAGAGAGAAAGGTGATCGTGAGATCATAAGAAGAAAGAGAGAGAGAGAACGAGAGAAGAGATTGAGAAGTAATCGGAGTTTTTTTCAAAGATCTATTCTACTGGCTTCAGGATCAGATCCAAGCCGGTTTGGCTCTAGCAAGAGCTACATATTTCAATTTTCATTTTCAGCTTTCCTGTGTTGTGCTTTGTTTTTATTTTCTTGTTGAAAAATCAAGTTGTGTGTCAGCGGGAGCAAGCTGTGATGCTCAACATTGAAGAGGATCGGTTCCTCTGGACAGCAAGCTGTGATGCTCAACGGTTCAAGCTGTTAGGCAGCAGGAAGCCTCACTCTGGTTTGAGTGGGGGATGGACGTAGGTATGTGGTAGCAGACCGAACCATCTAAATCTCCTTGCGTCTTTGGTTAGATTGCAATTCTGGCTCACGGTAGATGTATGCTTAGGCACGGTTCTATTGCATAGATTTATCCTAAGCTCTTCATAATTCACCGTGTGTCTAATGTGATTCTGTCTAACAGTTGTATATATTTGCTGAGTGCTTGCTGGTTGTGCAAGTTAAGTGTTCGAGTGAGATTCACATAAGGACAACTGGTCAAGTGCTCAAGTGTGTGTCTCATTAGAAAATATGCTTAGCTTAGCCAAATTGTTTTGACTTCCGCACGATTTCTAGTTATAGTTTTTAATTGGGAAAAATTTTTAAAGGGGATTCATTCACCCCCCTCTGAATCTCGGTTTGCACCACTACATCGTTCCAACAATTGGTATCAGAGCGGGTCTCTGACTTTCCAGATCCAACGATCTGTAGAGGATCCTGCCGTATTTGGTGCTTTATTGCTTATTGCTTATCCTGGTGCATTATTGTTTTCAGCTCATTGCTCTGAATCTGCTTAATTGTTTTTCAATGGCTTCTCTCATGATCTTTGATGGTTCAAACTTTAACAGTTGGCTTGGCGGCCTATGTGTCTACATGAACTCCATTAATTCTAATCTATGGAGTCTTGTATCAACTGGCCCACACATACTGCCTCATGATCAGACCAAGTGATCTAATGAGGACAGACTGAAGAACCGTGATAATATCACAGTTCTTAATATTCTGAAGGCTGCAGTTAATGCTGATTTATTTTCGTTTGCTTTCAGGTGCACGTCTGGAAAAGAAATACTGGACAAAGTGATTGCCATCAATGAGAAGAAGGAAGAACAAAAATGTGTGATGGTCAGTGGAGGTGATCGAAGCAGTGATCAAAATGAGGATTCACTGTCTCAAGTAAGCTCTGGATCTGAAGAACTTTCCTTCGATGAATTAATAAAAATGTATGAAGAGCTTTATGATAGATATAAGAGAATAAAATCTGAAAATAAAAAATTGAAAAAGAAAGTTGATCACAATAGTTCTAAATCCTCCTGTGAAAACTGTGTGAAACTGAAGAATTCTTATGATGATTGCTTGTCTGAATCTAATATGCACAAGAAACAAATTTGTTTGCTGAAAAATGAAAATTAAGAATTTACTAATAAGATTTCTGAACTAGAAGAGAAACTGAATGATAGTATAAGTACCTGTTTAGAAAATGTTGACTTAGAAGTTCTGAAAATTGAAAATAATTGTTTGAAAAAATAATTAGAAGATCTTGAAGGTGTTAACTAAGAAATAAATAAATTGAAATATAAAAATGGTCCTCTCAGAGAATCTATCAAGAAAAGTGAAGAAAAATTCAGAAAACTTGAAGAGGAAAAGAAGTTAATTGCTGAAAAATGTGATGTTATCGAGTCTGTGAACTTGGAGCTTCAGAAAAATCTTGGAAATCTGTAAAGAAAATCTGAAACTGAAAATAATCAACGAGCATCTCATGATGACCAGATATTACTTGATGAATTAATTCAAAATGATACTCTGGTAAAGGAAAATGAAAATTTGAAGATGTTAAACAATACTATGTCTGAGAGGTTTCTTGCTTTAGAAAAAGGGAAATATGTTTGCATAGAAGAGTCTAAAAAACTGCGCAATCTGGAACAAGAAGTTGAGAACTATAAAACTGCAAATAAGGTGCTAAATGAGTGTGTTAATTACACTGAACATGAGATTGCTAGTTATGAGATACATATTGCATCTCTGGAAAATAAATTAAGGATCTAAAAAATTCCTTGTCTAGATTTGTTGAAGCTCAAGATAATTTGGATAAGTTGCGGGGAATGAAAGTAAATTTTCAAAAAGAGGGGTTGGGCTACAATCCGATCAATAAAAATCTTTTGAAAATAAGCTGATAACATCTTTCGTAAAAACATCTAATGTAGCCACCACCTCCCAAGTTAAACAGACCACAATCCAGAGAAATTAGAAATAAAGCAAAACTCAGAAACATCCTAAAAATCTGAAAACTCAAAAATAAAAATTCAACAATGAGAAATACCATGCTTCAAAGAAATCTAATGTGTCTTGTCATTACTGTGGTAAGCATGGAAATTTGATGAATAATTGCTTTGTAATGAAGAAGGGCGATTTGAATGGTGGTAGAATTCATGTTAAGAATTCTCATACTAAGAAACCTTCTTCTATTCAAAAGAAAAGAATTCACTGTTTGTACTGTCGTAAGATAGGTCATCTAATGCATGATTGTAAATTAATGGAACAAGATGATCTCAATGCTAGTGCAATGCATGATAAAAAATTCCATGTTAGGAATCATGTAAAGTAAACTCAATTTTTTTGTTGTGGCAAATTGGGCCACATTGCTGCATTTTGTTGGCATGCACAGGGTAGAAGCATTCATTCAAAACATGTTAATCACCTTGTCAATAAAAAGGCTTTCAACAAAAATGAAGTTAAGTCTAGAGGTAAGCACACTGTGTGCTTCGATTGTGGACAGAATAGCCATATAGTCAAGGACTGTTGGCATGAGAAGGGAAAGAGATTTAATTCTGAATTTGTTAAATTTCTTGCAAATCAAAATGTTTTTGGAAGAAATAAATTTGTGATTAAGGAAAAATCTTTTGCATGTTTTAACTATGGAAAGCCATGTCACAGAGCTGCTGACTGTTGGCTAGCTAGTAATGAAAAGATAAATTTTCATGTTAATAACAGAGACAATCATGTTCACTCACACCAACTTCATGTTCATGCTAACTCATACAAGAAGAAAATGAAATCTGTTATTTATTGTCATTATTGTGGACAGTTTGGGCATTCCATGCCTAACTGTTATTTAATGAAATCTGATGATATGTTGGCTTAGAAAATGTTGAGAGCACAATTCAGAAGTGCCACTGTCATGACTGGACCCAAGACCTCTTGGGTACCTATTTGTGCAAAATAAAAGTTGTTTTGCAGGAGTGCCTTGGAAGCTGATGAATAAAGGGGTTTAATAAGCCAAGGCATCCCAGTATGGTAAAACCCCATTTCTACTCTTCACAGATTTGGTTATTTGAATTTTTCATAATTGTGTTTAGATAGCTGCATATCATGTTTGATATGTTCATGCATACATGTCTTCATTTGCATATTATGAGTATTCATGTCTCTCAATGCATATGTTGAGTTGTCTGTCTAAATATTGGAATGAAAATAAATTGCACTTCTAAAAATCTGAATTGACTGAATTTTATCCATGCATGTCGTCTCGTGCATAAAATGTTCATATGCATACATGACATGCACATATATTCACATTTGCACCTCATTGTCATATAATGTCATTAAAAGTTGAGATGCACATATGACTGATTTTGTATTGCATTGTTTAACATGACCATTATGGTATATCAAATGGTAAGTTACTAAAGGGAGATGCAATCTATCTGAAAGTTCTTACTATGTGTGAGGTGGTCTTTAGACCAAGTCCTCTACCTGGTACCATAGGTCAAAATTTACATATAGAGCAGTCTAAGACATTCATGAGCATAATTCATCAAACTCCCTGCATAATTGTCATTGCATATGCTGCATTCAGAGTTGTCACATATGGCATATAGATAGGGGGAGTCTGTCAAGATAACTATTGTGTTCATGCAAATTTGATTAAATTAATCCCCTAGCATGGTTTTTCATGTCATATATGATGGTCCAATACAATTAGTTAAGGGGAGTCAATGCATATCCATACATGTTGTTAATTGCATATCATTTATGTGTCAACAGGTTTGATTGATATAAATGCATATACATAGGGAGACTTCCTGCATTTCATAAGTCACTAATGTGCATTTGGCATCATACATATATTGATTTCAGAATTGATTGCATATATTGAGAACTCATATTCATGATTGAAGATTCAAAAAGATTGTTTAACATGCAGGCATTCATATGATAGTATCTTGAATAATTTTATGGCTGCATACAATTGATTCACAAATGTCATCTCTTGAATCTGAATTGCCTGAATTTCATGTTTGCTTGATGTCTTGCTGCATATAAGGCTCATATGCACATATTCATGCTCAACAAAATTGTCATGTATACAGGACTGCATTTACTCTAAACTTGTCATGCATGACCCAGAGGTATATTAAAT
Organism: Amorphophallus konjac; assembly: GCA_022559845.1. NCBI lineage: Eukaryota > Viridiplantae > Streptophyta > Magnoliopsida > Alismatales > Araceae > Amorphophallus > Amorphophallus konjac. The sequence goes on from CM040117.1 coordinate 68,629,301, forward strand.
GATAAGTTGGGAGAAGGGCAGATCCTTTCTGTCTGGAAACCTACATCATGTGTGAGGTGGTCCTTTGGACCTAAGTACTCCGCCTAGTACCATGGGTCAATTTGCACATAGGGCAGTCTAGACGATCATGAGCATGAATCATAAAACCCTATGCTTAGCTTTCATTGCATATGTTGCATAAAGTCAGGGGGAGTTAATCGAGGTAATTCTTGTGTCACATACATATGTGTTTAGATTAAGTCCATGTATGTTTTTCATGTCATATACGATGGCTTAGTGCATTTAGTATGCATATGCATACAGATTTCATTGCATATCATTCATATAGAAAATACCAAAAAGATTGATTGATTGCACAATTCAAGGGGAACATATTGTTGCCTTTATGTCCAGTTCGGTCGACCAATATTTCCCATTCTGGCCAACCGAAGCTCCAAATTTTCATCTGATTAACTAATGTCTTTGATGCTTGGTTTTATTCTCAACTTATGAACTCTGAATGATGATTCTCTTCAAACACTCTATGTCCGACCAAACTGGTTATCTGCTCTGAATTCCTTTGAGCAAATCTTTCCCATCATTCTAGAATCTACTGCGATGCATTTGCTGAGGGGGAGCTGATTGTCAGAAATTCTATTTTGAAGTGTACTTGACTTGATTGCCATTCCTTGAAAATCTTTCTGGCTTATGTAATTCTTCTATGACTAATCTCTGTTATCAGACCTTCTGAAAACTTTTCACAATTTGCATGCTTCTTAATTCTGAATCATTGACTGTTGCTGGAACATTTCTGTTAGAAATTCATGAAGATTTTAATGGGCATATCTTGATCATAAATCTGAAAATATTTGTACTAGGAATCTTCCATTACATGGAATTATGAATGTCTGAAATACTCTACTGGTTTAAGTCTTATGTATTTATTGAGTTTTGATTTGAACATCTTGAAAATATCTGAATCAAACCTTTTAATAAACTTTAACCAGGTAGTTCATGCTATATCATGTAAGATCTTCTGGAATATGAAAATTTCTAAGATCATGGCTAACTCTGGTAGAGATACATGTAGTAAGTATTGTCTTTAAACATCTGAGAATCTGAAAATGTCAAAAAGTAAAAGTTGGTCAGAGCAATGATTGTGGTTACTAAGAAACCATGTCCAAAGGACTGTGTCATGATGTACCATAGTTAACTCTGCTAGAAAATTACTGCTATAAATGTAGAATTAAGGCAGAGCAATGGCTAAGTTGCACCGAGAAACTGGGTTCTTCATCAAAGAAATGGAGTAAACCTATGTCATGAAGTGCCATAGTTATCTCTGTTCAGTGTGAAGCATGACAGTTAGTCATACTAAGTGCTTAGGGATATTGGCGTCTAAACAACGTGTATCCTCTAGTTACAAGGTGTGCACTAAAACTCGATTGCTCTTGAAAAATGTGACCAACAATTGGGATGAAAAGAAATTTTACTCTAAAAAATAATTACTTCAAAAATTTTCAAAAATGGTAAACAAAATCAGATGCATTTATGTTTGTTTAACCTCATACTACTGTTTGTAACTCCTAGAAGGGTCATTGACATTGATTGATTAAGATGAAGGGAGGTTTAAACTAGATGTTAATATGGAGGCTTGGTTCACTTTTATTAAAAAGATTGATTCTCATATATGAGTACAAAATTTATGAACAAACCTTGAATACATCATATTTAAACCAGGCTGTTTAATAAAGATTATGTCATAAGCCTTTATAGTGGAAGAATCTGAAATATCTTTAACTTTGGAATTATGATTTTGATAACTCATTGAAAATCTTCTCTAATACTTTTGGAAGCTCAGTGGGACTTCTTATGTTCCTGTTTTGGTTCTGTTGCATATCATATTTTCAAATTGCTCTTGTGCTCAATTTTCAACCTATTTGCACATTCAGTTCCATATTTGATACCATTTCATATGACCAATCACTATGTGCACTCCATCTGCTCTCCTGTGTTTTTGCTGAACTCATATATCTTTACTTATGTATGCCTGATGATTTGATTTCATTCTAATCCTTCTGTACACTCAGAGGGGCAGCTTGCTTCATCAGCATCTTTGTTATAAGCTTGATCTACTTAAACATGATTGTCCCTGTGCTTTGATTTCATTCAACTCCTTCTACTGTGCCCAAAGAAAGACATTATCTGCTCAGGGGGAGTATATTTTTGTAGCAAGGGAAAGTGGAGACATTTCTTTAACGTTAATATCTCTTCTCTTTTCAAAGGGGGAGAATATGTGAGTCATATTTCTGTCAGATGATGCATACACTGTTTTAGTTCACACTTGTCTACATTTTACATTCATAATGAGAGAACATAGTCTGCATGTTCAACTTACTGTTCCTTCCTTTTGATGTTGTCAAAGGGGGAGAATATGTGAGTCATGTTTCATGCGAGTTTATGTGAGTCATTAATTCTGTCAAAAATGGTGTTGCATGCTGAGTCACATTGATCATCATGATGAATTTATTGCAATGACTCATAATATTGCCATCATCAAAAAGGGGGAGATTGTTGTGTCTCTGTGATTTTGATGATGTCAACTATTATGTCATTATATTTAACCTTGATGATAAAAGCTTGATGCATGAATTAATGATTTCATCACATAAATAGAAGTATGAAATATGTCAGAACAGGTTCTGAAGATGACTCAAAAAGTCATGAAAAGAAAGTCAATGCAGGTCAACGCCACTATTCAAGAACTGACAACAAGTCAACTGATCAAATTGTGAGTCAGCTCTTTGACAGGTAAGGTCAATGCACATCCAAGTCTGAAGCATAAAGGTTGGTGCATATACCTTCTCTGTGAACAGGTAAGGTCAGTGCACATGTATTAGAGATAGGCATAAGGTCTGAGCACCTTCAAGTCTGAGCACATGCACGTACAATGTCTAAGGACATGCTTTTACGTCTGTACACATGCATTATGCAAGTCGGAGCACATGTGTAAGAGTCTTTGTCAGGTCTGAGTATATGTACAAGTCTGCATAGTTAGGTCTGAGCATGTGTACAAATCTGCATAATCAGGTCTGAGCATATGTACAAGTCTGCATAGGCAGGTCTGAGCATATGCACAAAACTGCATGTTCAAGTCGGTGCACATGAATTCTCTCAACGCATCAAGTCGAAGCATATGAACAAGGCTGCATACTCAAGTCAGAGCATATGCATGAACAAGGTCCGAGCATATTCTCACTAGTCAGAGCACATGCATGTAAGAGGTCTGAGCATATTCACATGAAGGTCGAAGCACAAGCATTCATGTCAGTGCACATGCATTAGGCAAGTCAGAGCACATGCATTTGAAGTCGGAGCATATTCACTCAAGTCTGAGCACATGCATAGATTCCTGTCTACGTAGGTCGGTGCACATGCACATATAAGGTCTGAGCATATAACTTGCAGCTCGATGCTAGTGCATCAGTGTTTCATATATCTTGTCTAAGGTATGTACATCTATACGTCTGTGCACATACATGGTTCAGCTCGATAGGTCTAACTGTTCATCTTATAGATCTGAGTATATTCATATTTTCTTCTCTCTAAGGTCTACCTGTGTCCTACACAGGTCGGTGCAACTGCAATAAAAGGACTGCATTCAGTATTAAGCATATATTCTCTCAAATGCTATGACTATAAGATGTTTGATGAAATGCCTTGCATTCTTGTTGACAGGATTAAGTTACTGCGGGACCCAGAATCAAACATATAAAAGGCTGGAAGGTTTATACTCGGCATGATCACGTTGCTCGAGTTCTTAACTCATAGGCACGTGATCCAAGGCACGTTGGAACCTTAACAGAAGATTCTACCACGTGGACATCGCACTTTCATTTCCTGACACGTGCACTCCAGCAGGATTTCAGCGACACTACTTTTTTGGAAATGAATTGGTGGGAAGGTTCCCTCCACACATCTCGATGGAATCTTGTGGGGACCACAAGAATCATGCCAAGGAACTCAAATGAATCTCTGAAGTCTCTGTTTCTTTAAATAGGGATCCTCCTCATCCAAGCGCAGTGGACATTGAGACAGCAGCTAGAGAAGCCTGAGAGATAGAGCAGCAGAGAAGAAAAGAGAGAGTTCACTGAAGAGAGACAGTGAGTGGGAGAAGAAGAAGAAGAAGAGGGAGATCGTGAGTTTGTTAGAAAGAGAAAAGAGAGCTCGAAACGGAGAGAGAAAGGTGATCGTGAGATCATAAGAAGAAAGAGAGAGAGAGAGAGAGAGAGAGAGAGAGAATGAGAGAAGAGATTGAGAAGCAATCGAAGTTTTTCTTGAAGATATGTTCTGATGGCTTCTGGATCAGATCCAAGTCAGTTTGGCACCAGCAAGAACTACATATTTCAGTTTTCATTTCCAGCTTTCCTGTGCTGTGTTTTGTTTTTATTTTCTTGTTGAAACATCAAGCTGTGTGTCAGCAGGAGCAAGCTGTGATGCTCAGCGTCGTAGAGGATCAGTTCCTCTAGACAGCAATCTGTGATGCTCAGCTGTAAGCAAGCTGTGATGCTCAGCGGTCGAAGCTGTGAATCAGCGGAAGCAAACTATGATGCTCAGCTGTAAGCAAGTTGTGATGCTCAGCGGTTCAAGCTATTAGGCAACAGGAAGCCTCACTCTGGTTTGAGTGGGGGATGGACGTAGGTCTGTGGTAGTAGACCGAACCATCTAAATCTCCTTGCATCTTTGGTTAGATTGCAATTCTGGCTCACGATAGATGTATGCTTAGGCGCGGTTCTATTGGATAGATTTAACCTATGCTCTTCGTAATTCACCGTGTGTCTAATGTGGTTCTGTCTAACAGTTGCATATATTTGCTGAGTGCTTGCTGGTTGTGCAAGTTAAGTGTTCGAGTGAGATTCACATAAGGACAACTGGTCAAGTGCTCAAGTGTGTGTCTCATTAGAACATATGCTTAGCTTAGCCAAATTGTTTTGACTTCCACACGATTTCTAGTTATAGTTTTTAATTGGGTAAAATTTTTAAAGGGGATTCATTCACCCCCCCTCTGAATCTCGGTTTGCACCACTACATCGTTCCAACAACTGCGGTTATATTCACCTTGAAAATTTGGTGACATTACCTCTGTGGGGAGAAGTTTACTATATTTTCATATCATAAAAGTCTGAAATACCCCTTCACCCAAAAGGAATTGAACATGAGGCAACACAGATGGTTGGAGTATCTTAAACACTTCGACTTTACTATCCAATATCATCCAGGCAAAGTAAATGTTGTAGCTGACGCTCTTAGTAGAAGACCAATGGCAACTCTAGCAAGCCTCAGGAAATGTATGACTTGTCTTATCGAGGATTTTGCTCATTTGTATCTCGATATCGATAAAGAAGAGGAACTGTGTGTAATTGCTAATATAAGGTTACTGCCTACATTGGTTGAAGACCTAATCAAATTACAATAAAATGACCCCACATTGATGGAGATCAAGGCTAATATTGATCAACGGTTGGAATTCTCTTTTTCAATTGATGGAAGACTATTGTTCAAAGATCGAATCTGTATGCCGGATCATGATGACACTAAGAAATTGATCATAGAAGAAGCTCATAAATCAAGGTATGCTATTCACCCTGGAGCTACCAAGATGTACCAAGACTTAAAAAGAAATTTCTAGTGGCCCAATATGAAAAGAGAAGTAGCGGACTTTGTATCTCGCTATCTCACTTATCAGCAAGTGAAGGTAGAACATTTAAAGTCCGCCGGGAAACTACATCCCTTGCATATTCCCGAGTGAAAATGGGAAAGTATATGGATGGATTTTATCATGGGTTTACCTAAGACAAGAGGTGGACATGATAGTATATGGGTAATTATAGACCGATTGACTAAATCTGCATATTTTCTACCAATTAAAAGTCGATGGTATGTTGATGTATTAGCAGCACTATATATGAAGGAAATTGTCAGACTACATGGTGTCCCTGTCACCATTATATCTGACCGAGACTCTCGATTTACATCATAATTCTGGAAGGGTCTACAACATTCATTGGGGACCCGACTCAACTTTAGCACTGCGTTCCATCCACAAACTGATGGTCAAACTGAAAGGACAAATCAGATGGTGGAAGATATGCTCAGGACATGTGCTATTGATTTTAGAGGGAGTTGGCACGATCACTTGCCTCTTGTGGAATTCGCTTACAACAATAGTTACCAAGCTAGTATACAAATGGCACCATTCGAGGCACTATATGGAAGAAGTTGTCGCTCACCTATATGTTGGAATGAAGTAGGAGAAAGGTAATTTCTCAGCCCCGACATCATCAGGGATACTACCGAGAAGATAAAGCTTATTCGAGAGACTCCAGATGGCTCAAGATAGGCAAAAATCATATGCTGATAACAGAAGGCGCGACCTGGAATTCCAAGTAGGAGACCACGTATTCCTTAAGGTTTCTCCGGGTCAAGGTACTCGAAGATTCGACATCAAAGGCAAGCTCACTCCAAGATTCATTGGCCCCTTTGAAATTCTCGAAAGGGTTGGTGAAGTCGCATATCGAATAGCTTTGCCCCCTCAATTAGCTAGAGTCCATGATGTGTATCACGTCTCAATGCTCAAAAGGTACATCCCCGATCCATTTCATGTCATAACTTATGACAATCTGGAGATTAAAAAGGATTTGACGTATGAGCAAAAGCCAATAAAAATAATTGAACGAGAAGTACGTCAACTTCGGAACAAAACTATTCCCATGGTCAAAATCTAATGGAATAAATCTTGGCCACACAAAGTAACATGGGAAACCAAAGAGGCCATGAGCAAAAGATTTTCGGAGATATTTGAATATAAGTACACTCTCCTTAGCAAATCTTGTTACAATAAATTTGGGGACTAAATTCTTTTTAAGTGGGGGAGGGTGTAACGCCCGAGAATTTTCTAGGATTTTTTAGGATTAAAATATAACTATTTGGCATTTTTAAAAGTTTAAGGGATAATTAAAAAGAATTAAGGATTTATTAAATCTATTTTAAAGGCCCTATATTTACCAAAGGGCTAAGCCCAACTCAAATATGCCCAAGGACCCAATTCCAAGACTTTTAGACCCAAGCCCATTAATAGAAACGTAAATTGGATAATTTATGAATTTAATATAAGATATATACACCAATTGAAAGATAAATGAAAGATAATAAGAAAATCTAAATTTTTCGGATTAAACACCTCCTTGCGGTCTATCGCATGACCGTCAAGCTCTCCCTAGCGGTCTGTCCGTGACCGCTAGTCAACCCCAGTTCCGTGAGTGGAAGAAACGTGGGAAATCTTAGATCTTTGACAATCAAATCACCTTAGATCGTAGCTACCTAACATGGAAGACTCTCTAGAACTCTCTAGGGATTAACTCTACTCCAATTTAGGACTCTAGGTTCGATCTAATCCCTTAAACCCTATGTGAATCCTATAAATAGACCCTAACTTCGACTCATGCGAACCCTAATGTTGGCTCACGTATTTCGAAGGTAAGGAGACATCTTCACAGGTTAGTTATTTAAAACTTTATGATCGTCTTAGTTTTGTCTAACTTCCCTCAAATTTTCGTGCTCGAAGACCCAGCCGTTGGAGAGTTAGAGCCTCTGCAAGTTGCTGGTTCGCAACAGACTGCACAAGAACTAATGCGGGACGGATGACGCGACCGGGCTAAGACGTACGGCGGACTCGATGTGCGGCCGGCACTAGCACGCTAAAGGCAAGCCGGGCGGCTGACCACTGTGGTATTCTCTGGGTGGAGACGTCTCTCAACAGAAACTCTATCTAGCCCGACGATAGTCCCCTACGAGGAAATGTGGGATCGTAGCGATTAAGGAACCACTGTCGCCTAGGGTGGTACAATTCGAGCTCGGTGCTCGACTGGAGCTAAGGAACGGCTCTCACTCTCACAATCACAATGACTTGCAACTTAGATATGGCCCTATTCTCATAAACGCAGCATATATAACAACATATGAGATAAGCAAATGTGAGTGTAAGGAACGTGCGCATACCTCTACGACTAGTGCGTGGGGAAGAAACCCCGGTCAGATCTTACAACCCCGATACACGATAATGATTAATCGTACAATTTTAGAAAATGGCCCACTCCTCGCAGGGAGATAACAGGCTACAATCACACAATTTGAGGCTGCTGAAATGCGGGCTGACGGGCAGCAGTCGTTGGCGACGCAGAGGCGAGGGGAAAGCACTCGGCTCCCGCCCGTTTGGTTCTGTCCACACTGTCCAGATTGCGCAGTCGGCTTGCAAGATGGTAGTACGGCTAGATCCGGGGTTGAATCGAGGTGCCGTTTGTTGAGACACGTAGAGTACTGAAAGCCGTTCGACCCGTCCTTATGGCGCATCCAGATCTGCTATGGATCGGACGTGGCAGCTTCTGCAAACCAGATTTGCTTCAGTTTAGCAGATCTGCACAGGGAGCAAAGAAATTATGGAACAATTCATGGCGGGGTGGGATTGAGGCTCCGCTTGCTGGGGATCGTCGGAGACGCCCGAAGGAAGATCCTGATCGAAGGGCTCGATCAGATTTAAGGTTGACTGCATGGGATCCCCCACAAGTCTCCACCATGATCTGGTCAGATCTGCACAGGTCAGCCTGCGCAGTCCCACGAAAAGCTTCACCACGCCCAGCACGGACGTCGGATCGGCACGAAACTGGCAGAGATGCGAAGCCGATAGAAAAAGGCACAATCTTTGAAGATTTCAGCTCCAAAGGTGCCGTGAGCATGGCTGGAGATTTTTTGTATCAGGGACATAGATCTCTAGACTATCGGAACGGACAGGACTGTGCGGCGGCACGAATCAAATTGTTGACAGAGATCTGCGACTCCGATCGACACGAAACCAGCGCCAAAACGCTCCTGACTTGCAGAAGTACCTATGGTAATTTTATTAGGATCGTATATGAAGAGTATGAGGCGGTGAGTGATTCATGATTTGGGGAAGATTTCTGGATGGGCGGAAGCAGCACAGCACACGAACGGGATGATAATGGGCCTCGACGTCGCACCTCGGCATCGGGGAGTCGCACCCCAGCTAGATCCCGTCGCAGGACTAGCACTTGAGGATCACACTAGAGAAGGAACACAAGAGAATCACTCTCTAAAACACTCACTTGTTTCATAAATTCATCAATCTCTCATTTGTACAAGATACATGTTATTTATAGACACATGGGGAGGGTATGGGGAGAGGAGGACCACCAAGAGAGAGGAGGGGAAGGTGGTCTATGTAAGAGGGGAGGTGGGAAGGAGTAATTTTTCCTCCTCTTTGGCTGGTCAACGAAAGGGGTGGTAGCCAACCTCCCTTACCATGCATTCACACTAAGCCAAGACCCATTCACACTTGGTCCTAGATCCTTTTCACACCTAGCACACTAAGCCCATAGACTTGTTCAGACTAAACCCCTTTGGGCCATTTAAAGCCCAAAGCCCATTAACTCTAGCCCATTTACCATACAATAGTATAATTATCCAACATGGACTAAAATAGGGCCCAACATGGCCTAAAAATGTGAAATAAAGATGATGGCTTGGGTGATGCGTCCACGTCCTCCTCGAGCCGAAGATACGGTGTATCCTCGTTCCCGACATGTACGACGGCGTGTGTCCTCACCAATTCTCCCCGGGTGGGAGGAACTCGACCCTATCGAGTAAGGGTCTCGAGGCTTGAGCTCTCCATGTGTGATCTAGGCATCTTCCTATGTGGGGTGTGTAATACCCTGGATCTCTATTGGATCATTATTAGGTCTTTCGGATCCTTTTTGGAGAGTTTCGGATAGCTTTTATGGGTCATGAGTTGAGTTTTACGATCCGTGTTGATTTTTCTCTCGTACAAGTTATGGAACCCTGCGGTGAGTTTATTTCTCAGTTCATCGACTCGTGGACGCCACAGTTGCGATGTACTCGTCGAGAGGATCGTTTCGACTATTTTTACGTATTTTTATGAATTAGTGGATTTTCAGCTCAATTATCGAATTTTCAGAAATTAGAAAATTTCCTAATTTCTTTTCCTTTTTCTTTTCTTCCTCTCTCCTCCCTTCTCATTTCGCCGCGGCCCTCTCTCTCTCTCCCATTTTCTCTCCTCTCTCGCCCTTCCGACTCCGACTGCAGACGGAGGAGGACCGTAGGCGAGGTGGCAACGGCGTGGGGTCGATGAGGTGCGCTATGGGGTGAGGATCAGATCAGTTTTTGTGCGATCCCGAACGGTAGATTCAAAGACGACGGTCGAGTTCGCGTAATGGTTTTTGGCGTGGTTTAGTCGCCTCGATGCTCGGTTTCTTCGGTGGAGGTAGGGAGACGGATCGCCACTTCTCCTGCACGTTTTCCCTACTTCTGTGCGTGGTTTGGTGCTCGAACAGGCTAGATCGGGCTAGTTCTAGCAAAACCATCATTTCCTGGTTTGTAGGGTTCGTCGAAAAATGGCAACCATTCTTAGTCTAGTTAGTGTCAAAATGACTGCTGGGATGTCTGGACTTCATTCACGTAAGTTTTGTCACATTTGGCCGTCATTCAGGGCCGATAGGAATCCGGGAACCTCGGTGACTCGTTTAGGGTCAATTCGTCGAAATCGCCCCGATCTCACGTTTTGATCGTTGCATGTGCCCCTTCCGGCTTGTGGAAGGTTAGTTTCATCGTCTGGCACTGTTTCCCCTGCGCTTCGGTGTGAATGGGGCGTGGAACGGGTCGATTCGGCTTTTCCACTATTTTTCGCGTCGGGTCACTATAGCGGTCGTTCTAGAGACCGTCACAGTCTCTGACGGCACTACGATAGACTGTCACACGCCTTTGTGCGTGTTGGTCAGATCGTGGCTGTGGGAGGGTGACGGCCCACTAATAGACTGTCACAGCCCTCTTGTTTCTCAAAGTCTGGGTCAATCGGTTCGCTCTGACGGCCTTGCCTTAGACCGCCAGAGCACTGTGACGCGCCCTCCTTAGGCCGTCGCAGCGGATTTGACTAGTTAGGTCAGTTGGTTCTAACGGTCTTCTCCCTGTGCGTTAGTGTCGTGTAACGCACCTCTCTTAGGCCATTACAGTGTTTGTTCATCTCAGGTTTTGTGTAGGGCGGTGTCTGTGATGCTCCATCCTTCGACCGTCACATCCGTGTGGTGCGTCTTTTCTAGACCGCCACAGCCCTGTCTTCTCTAGAGTGTAACGGCTCACTCTTAGACCGTCACCTCCGTGTAGCGGTCTAAAGGTGGAGCATTACAGCCCTAGAGTCCTGCTTTCCACAGTTTTGGTTCCGTTTTCTCTGGCTTAGGATTAGACCGATTGGCGGCTTGTTCCGCTTTACGCGATGATCTTGACTCTAAGTCGTGAGACTCAAGGATCGTTGTAGTAGTAGGTCTAGTTGCTATGTCCTGAGTCTGTCGGTAGTTTTTTATGCTGCCTTGGAGCTTTGTAGTGCGTCCGACAGCGCTTCCTCGCATGTCTGTACTACAGCACTTTTGTTTCTGAGTCTCTGTGTCTAGTGAGCCTCCACTAGTCGTAACCTTACGACACGTTACGGCATGTCAGCCCATGTGGTGGGGCAATTTCTCGATATACGGTTTTTTAGCTATTTTCCATGGGCCCCCGCTGTACAGTAGCGTCCTGCTGGGTGCGAAAAACTAGCTAGAGGCCTGGCTCTCCAGCAAGAGTCGGTGTGTGCACACGTGGTCAGGGGCGTTTGGATTGACGCCGATGGGCGTTACCTGTCTAGTCACTCGTGATTTTAGTTCCTGTTCTGGTTCTGAGCGTGTCTTAGTCTCTATCGTGCTTTAGGCAGCATCGTAGATGAGACACTTGAGGCGTAGCATAAGACGTTAGTGGACGCAGCTGGCTGTTCTTCTAGTGAGGGGGTGCTTCCGTCACGTGACACGTGACTCTCGCGTTTCTCACGCGTCGTGACCTTTCCGGGTTAGCCTTCCCGTGGCTTTACCCAAGGTCAGTTGTGTCTGTTAGGGTGCTAGGCCCGGATACAGAGGGGGGGTGAATGTAACCCTTTAGAAAATATAGCCCAAATTAAAACATTAAAGCTCAGATATGCAGAATAAGACTAATGAGCTTTCCAAGATGAAATGATAAGGCAACACATGGACAAACAGTTGGACTGCAACAATGCAGCCACCTGATCAACCAGAAACGAAGGCAGAGCTAAACAACGCAAACACACTAAGCAGAATATAATGCTCAAAAAAATTAACTCTCTAGATAATGCAACTAGCCAAGCATGTGCAACCTGTGAATGGGAGGTAGAAGATATGGAGCTAACGCAAGGCAAACCACTGCACAGATAGTTTTAAGGTGGTTCGGTCCTTCAGACCTACATCCACCCCTCACTCCCAACCGGAGTGAGGCTTCACTAGCCAATGCTAGAACCAAGCAGACTCAGTCTGAAACAGGTGCTGACACACAGCTTGACCAGGGGAACAAACTCCCCTCTTCCTCCCAACCGGAGGGACACCCCAAGTGACTCCCAGTCACTTGGAAACCAGAGACGCAAAGTCTCTCTTCCTCCAAACCGGAGGGAACACACCAGTGACTCCCCGTCACCAGCAAACCAGAGGTCGAAGACCTCTCTTCCTCCAACCGGAGGGACCCCTGGACTTGCAACCCACAAGCCCAGAACCGGAGATCAGATCTCCCTTCCTCCAAACCGGAGGGAACACACAAGTGACTTCCAGCCACTTGCAAACTAGAGGTCGCAGACCTCTCTTCCTCCAGACCAGGAGGGACCCGACCTCAATCCAGAGGATCGGAAGTACAAAGCTAACCAAATGAAAAAGGAAAAATAAGAAGGGAAAAATACACAGCGATCAGAAAGCTGTAAAGAAAGATAACACAGATGTGGCTCGCATGGAGCTGACTGGCCTGGATTTGATCCACGGTCCAGTAGACAGATCTTCAGGTAAGCTTCTCTTCCTCTTCTCTTCTCTCTCACTTTCTTTTTCTCTTAACCCTCACGAGCTCTCTAACTCTCTCTTTCTCTTCTTTTCCTTCTGCTCTTCTTCTCTTTCTTTTCTTCTTCTTTCGCAGGCTCTCTCTGTCTCTTCTCTTATCTTCTTCTTCTTTTTCTTCCTCTTTTCTTTTTCTCTGGATCGAAGGACTTTCTGCTCTCCAGGCTTCTTCTTCGATCGCCTTCATCTGTTGGATGAAGGCTTCCTTTTATAAGCAGCAGCCAGCAGGAGGGCAGCACTGGGCGCGTGTGGCTTCCTCATTTCCCGCCCAGAACTTGTGGCCACGTGTCAGTCTCTCAGCCAGCTTCAGCACACGTGTCACAATCCTGTCTGCCCTTCCAGCCTCGGATCACGTGCCTCCCATTCACTGAGGAATATTCTTCCTCGGACCACCTTCTTCTTTTTATTTTTTCTTCTTCTCCTGCAAAGAATTAAAACGATTAAAACTCAGGGCCACAAAAACTAAAACTGCACGAGGTGTGTAGGAACAACAATAGGTGCACTGTACTGAGAACGACACGAGGTACGGAGAAGGAAATAACACGGAGTAAAAACGATAGAAACACGCGATCAAAGGAACCTTGGACGAAGATAGAAAGAAACAACACGAGGACATAAACACAAGAATAACACGAAGACACAAATACAAAAGCAACACGAAGACACGAATACAAAAACAACACAACATAACAAACAGCAGAGAGAACGGCACGAGGTGAAACGACACTTTACTAAAAAGACTTGAATACACACGAAAACAACTCGAGTACTAAGTTGCTCGAACGTACGAACGACTCGAAGACGAGGACGACACGGGCTGACAACAACTCGAAGACGAGAACAGAAACCGACACGAAGTGTGGTTATAAAACAAGAAAGACACGAGGTCTAGGAAAAGCAACACGAAGACAGAAATAACAACGAAACGACTCAAACTAAGGATGACATGGAGACAACACAGTCAAACTCGACTTGAGACACTTAAAGTTTGAATTTAGAGAAGAATGCACGAAGTAAAATCAACACGAAGACAGAAGACAGACACGGCTATCACGACACGTGATGAAGCAGTGAAACCAAGAAAGAACGACTCGAGGAACAACAGTAAGTGACACGAAAACACAAGAGCAAACATCAAGGATGACTCGAGATGAGCAACTAAATACTGAGGAAACGACACGAGATTCACAGGGAAACGACTCGAAGTTCGTCAGAACAATTCGAGCTGCTTCAGTAAACATCACGAAGACAGAAGGTGAAGCGACTCGAAGTCACAGGAAATCAACACGACGTATGAAAGAAACAATACGACACACAAAGTACTACCTCATAGCAGTTTTCCTGTTAATCATGAAATTTCAAATGCATAACATTACGCAAGATATCTGATTAAAATGAGAATACTTAACATAGTGATGCTCATCATCAAAACACTAGGAAAGTCACAAACAAGAAAGTTGTGAATAACAAGGCATGTTGTACAGACTTCAAACAATATGCATCAGACAACTGTGTATGGACTTGAAGACCCTTAGCCAATGTATAGACTTCAGGTGGAGACCAATGTGTAGACTTCTCGTGAAACCCCAATGTGCAGACTTGACGCTGTACAGACTTTCCAAAGAGAACGTAACGCTGTACAGACTTGAACTGAAGACCAATGTATGGACTTCAAAACAGATGCTAAGGCCAAGAGGAGTGTATAGACTTTCACGATGTATGGACTTGGTCTCAAAAAATGTAAGCGATGTACACACTTAGCCAATGTGTAGACTTTGCCTTAGACGCTAAATGAGACGCTAAAGTCTGTATAGACTTGAAGAACCTGAAACAAAGTTCTTACTCACAGCGTTGACGCTGCAGACTTGAGACTTGAGAATGCTCACAGCGTTGACGCTGCAAGAGACGTAGGCTGTACAGACTTAGCCTAAGACAATGCATGAACATAACAGCAGAGAAGCAATGCACAGAACAGAAATCAAGCACAAGCCAATATATCACAGCATGACTCAAGCATACACATGCATTCTTCACAATTCAGACATGGCACACTTATGCAATCTCCCACAGAAAAGGTCAGACATATTCAAGACAATGTGGTGACTCATTCATGTTGCTATCATTAAAACACCACATCATCAACAAAGCACAAGGGGCACAACAATCTCCCCCTTTTTGATGATGGCAACATAATGAGTCACGCTGACTCATCAAACTATTCTCCCCCTTTGACATAATCAAAAAGAAGGGAAATGGTTTGATAGTCAAATGCAGCACAACAATGCAGAGAATGAGTCAAGGTTCTTTAAAATGAAGATCTCCCTTATAACAATGAAACAGTTCTCCCCCTATCAACATGCATGATTGACTACTCTCCCCTTAGATGATAATAAACCATAACTCCCCCTGAAGCACAGGAATGGACTCTGGTTATCCAATAAATCAATCTGAAATCAGCCATTACAAAGAATCTGAATTTTGGTGAAGATACCACAGAATCAGAACTTATTGCAGAACAAGATGGAAGATTCCAACAGTGTGGAGAGAAATACATCTCAGGAATCAATCTGAAATCCACCATCATAAAGATTCTGAGGTTCAGAAGGCTGCAAGTGAACAAGGTAATAATGGGAGTGGCACCTCACATTTGTATGGTCAGAAAAATGCAGATAGAATCAGTCAACTGATAAGAAAGGAGTTGACTATACAGTTTTTGTTGATCATGCATAAATCTGATCATGAGGGATTTGAATGCAAGGTCACAAATGATATGAACATGATTCAGTATGACAAGGAACGCTCCCCCTGAATAGATGCCAATTGATATGCAAGTGATGCATGACATGGAAGCTCCCCCTCAATAAGTGGAATCTTATGAGATAGATGAGAGGAGACCACAGGGGCAAACAAGGAGAAGTTCAGGTCAATGAGCCAAGAACAGGTTCAATTAGCAGATTTCTAAAGAGGCTTCAACTACAAGAAATTCAGTCAGATTTTCAAGGAAATGTCATTCTCATAAATCCAAAACATAAGTTTTCAAAGTCTTCCATTATAGGGGCTTATGAATGAGCTTTTTGAACAGCATGGTTTAAACATGATGTATGCAGATTTTATCAATAAAATTCTATATTGATATCTAAAACCATGTTTTAATAAAAATGAACCAAGCCCTCATATTTATCTTGATTATCCTCCCTTTGTCTTACACAATCAAATTTATTGACTTCTTTCAGAATTACATGCATCAGTATTGAAATCAAGCAATTATGAAGTCATATGATTTTGTCTAAGGTTGTAGCAATTTGATTTTTGCATCAATGTTCAGATATTTCAATTCGTTCTTCAATTTTCATGCTACAAATTTTACGAGCACTCTAGTTCAGTGCACACCTTGTAACTAGAGGATATACCTTGATCAGAGGCCAATATCCCTAAGCACTTAGTGTGACTAACTGTCATGCTTTATATGAACAGAGATAGCATATACACATCATGACACACTGCAAATCATTTCTTGATGAGTGAATTGTATTTCTCAGTGTGCATGCCATTGCTCTGCCTGAATTTCAATGAATTCTTAATCAGAGTTAACTATGGTACCTCATGACACAGTCCTTTTTACATGTGTTTCTCAGTGACCAAGGTCATTGCTCTGACAGATATTACCCTTTAGATTTTTCAGAAAAATTCATTGCTTTAAGTCAATAATAATTTCATGTACTTAATCAGTTGAAGTCATGAATTCAAGAGTGCAGATTTCAGAAGTTTTCACAAGACTCAACATGAACCAGATGGTTAAGGTTTATTAAACATGCTTCAGATATGTCAAGAGATTTTAAAGTTAAACTCCATGAATACATTAAGCTTAAACCACATGAGTTATTTCAGACATTCATAAAAATGTATAATAGAAGATTTCTAGTTCAAGAATTTTTAGATTTATGATCGAGATAGCTCCATTGAAATCTTCATGAATGACTGATAGAAATTCTGATACCAAATGATACCAATTGTTATCAATTGATAGGAGAGATTTTGAAGCTTAAGATTTCAAAAATAAGCTCAAGGTTTGGTCAAAGAGAATCAATGAAAGGATATGCAATGAATTTTCACATGGGTATGCATTTGACAACCTATATGCAATGCATTGACTCCCCCTAACACTATGCATTCAGACAATCTTTTTGGCATTTTTCATGAAATGTAATGCAATTAACTACATGCATGCAAAGACTCAACACTGAATGCTATGCAAAGACATGCAATTAACTCCCCCTGAAAACATGCAATGTTTGCACTGAAAACTGAACATATGAAACCAATTGATATTGTGACTTATGGACAATCAGACTGTCCTATCAGATTGTTCAGAAAGCCATGGACAGATTTCAAACACCATTCAGATGCAGTTCAGATTTTTCAATGTACTATATATGCAAATCACATATATGCACTTCAGATGAGGAGAGTTCAGAGGCATCAATTCAGACAATGCAGATGAAGAATGATTATTCAAAAATAGATTTAGTATGTCATGCAGTAGAACTAAAAATAGGAAGTGCAAGAAATTTACCTGAAAGATTCAGGAAGGGGTTTTCATTCTTGAGTGCCTTGGTTTATTACCCCTTTTTATTCTAGTCCCAAGGCACACCTGCATAGCAATGTTATTTTGCACAAACAGGTACCCAAGATGTCTTGGGTCCTGACAAAACAGTATTACTTCTAGCAGGTTTTCTCAGCACATTTCTGGCAACATGGTCATCAGATTTCGTCAAGTAGCAATTATTCATTGAATGACCAATTTGACCACAGTAATGACATGAATTATCAGATTTCAAATTCTTCTTATGCACATTACTGTTGTCATGAAGTTTATTGACAGAGAGAGAGTTCTGTTTACTATAATGATAGTAAGATGCACCAGATTTCAGATTTAATCTATGCACATTCTTGTTAGCATGAAATCCATATGTATATGCATGAGATTTTCTGTTCACAGAATAAAAATTCTGTTTACCAAAACCAGTTTGGTTTTGATATCCTGCCAGCCAACAGGTTGCAGCCCTGTGACCTGGCTTCCCACAATGATGACATGTAAATTTCGCAACATGAAGTTTAGCGGGGTTATTTTGAACATGCCAACAATTTCCAGCTCTGTGCCCTGGCTTTCCACAGTTATAACATGAAGGTTTTGCAAATTGTCTTTCAGGGAATTTAGCATGTTTGAGATTCACATTTCTACCCTGAATATGCCAACAGTTCTTGACTGTATGGCCATGCTTTCTACAGTAAGAGCAATAAGAGGCATTCTTTTTAAAATTGAGTTCATTATTGCCATAGCCTCCTTGGGCATGCCAATAATCAATGGCCCTGTGGCCATCCTTTCCACATTCAAAGCATGAAATAGAATTCCTTTTAAAAGAGCCTGACCAGCATTCAGAGGCCATGTGACCCCTTTTGTTGCAATTAAAACAGATGATATGCTGGTTCATTGAAACAGATTTGTTTTTATTAAAAACATGTTGGTTTGCAGGGAATTTAGCATGATATGAATAAAAGGTTTTCTTACCACTAGCAAACCAGCAATGAGCAATTGAGTGTCCTAATTTGCCACAATTAGAACATGTGACACTCCTTTTCTGAGGTGAAGGATTTTTATCATGAGATCTCCTAGCATTCTTATCATCCTTCTCCATCAACTTACACTCATGCATCAGATGTCCAACTTTATGACAGTAATGACAGATAATCTTCTTTTTAGATGCATGTGAGTGTGTGTGAGGACTGTGATCAGCAAACACTGATGGACCCTTTTTATTCATTTTCTGTTCTCCAGTCATTTTCTATTTTTAATCCTGTTTCTCTGTTCTCTTAGCCTTGTACTGAATTGGAGATGAAGTAGAAGGCTTTTCCTGTTCAGAAGATTTGACAAAGACAGTTTTCAGGTTGGCTCCATCAACCTTCCTCATGACTGGACTGTAACCCAGTCCTTCCTTTTGAAATTTAATCTTTGTTCCCAGCTTTTTCTGAGCAATGGGCTGTTTGTCTTTAGAGGTGGTGGCTACATCTGAACCACTTACAAAAGATGTCATAACTTTGTTCTGAAGTTCCTTCTTGTTTATCTTATTGTAGCCCAGCCCTTCCTTCCTAGGGTTGATTTTTATACCTAGTAGCTTGTCTAGGTTTTTCTGTCCATCAACAAATTTAGACAAGGAAACTTTCAAATCCTGAATTTCATTTTCTAAAGAGGAAATATGTAGCTCATAACTGGCAATCTCTTGTTCACTGCAATTCACACATTCAGTTAACACCTTGTTGGCAGTTTTATATTTTTCAATTTCATTTTCCAGATTGCTCAGTTTATCAGAATCTTCAATGCAAACAGTTTTTCCTCTTTCCAAAGTAAGAAGTCTTTCAGACATGCCACTGTTTAACAGCTTCAATTTTTCAATTTCTTCTTTAAGCTTATCATTTTGAATCAATTCATTTATTAGAAGCTGATCTTCTGAATTGACTTCATACTTTCTTTCATTTTCAATTTCCTTCATATCTTTTTACTGTTTTTCAAGATCTTTCTGTAATTCTATGTTTACAGACTTTATGACATTAAGTTTTTCAATCAGCAATTTGTTCTCCTGTTTAAGTTTCTCTGATTTTTCTTCATTTTCTTTGGAGAACCCTCTAAGAGAATCATTTTCTGATTTCAGCTTGTTTAGATCAGATTTAACACATTCAACTTCTTTCAGCAAATCTTTACTCTGAACAGACTCATGACAAGTTTGGCTAAGCTTCTTCTCAAGTTCAGAGTTTTCTTTTACATGATCTTGATTCTCAATTTTCAGCAATGAAATTTGTTTCTTTAGCATTTGAATATCAGACATACAAGTATCATGAACATTTTTTAGTTCAGCACAGTTTTCACATGGAGAATTGAAACTGTCTGACCTACTATTCTTCTTCAATTTTTTGTATTGTTTTCTTAACTGTTCATGAGATTCAAATAATTCAGCATATGCATTCTCCCAATCTTCTAGAGAAAAATTCTCGAAGACATTTACCTCATCATCATCATCTTCTTCATTTTGATTGCTGCCTTGATCGCTGCCACTTTGATTGCTTCTGTTGACCATCATGCAGCTGTCCACATCTATCTCCTGAATTCGCTTCAGTGTATCCAAAATATCTTTAGCCGAACTGCAATCAAAGAAACATGAGTGGAAAGCTCTATCAGTAGCTGCCTTCATCAGATTTATAGCTATCTGATTTTCTTCATGCTTAGACTTGTGACTGTCAGTCCATTTGGACTTTTTCTTTGGTAGTTCATGAGGACCGTGTGAAATTACTTTCCACAGGTCTGGATTCACAGATTTAACATAATTCTTCAGACTAGTGAACCATGCATTAAAATGCGTACCACTGAAAATCGGTGGATGAGCCATTGAAAATAAATCAGATTAATGCAACAGGAGTATTGATGCACTAAAAATAAATTAGCACCTAAGACTGCAAGATCGAATCTGCAGGTCACTGGACCTTGTATGCAGACACCGCTCTGATACCAATTGTTAGGGTGCTAGGCCCGGATACAGAGGGGGGGTGAATGTAACCCTCTAGAAAATATAGCCCAAATTAAAACATTAAAGCTCAGATATGCGAATAAGACTAATGAGCTTTCAAGATGAAATGATAAGGCAACACATGGACAAACAGTTGGACTGCAACAATGCAGCCACCTGATCAACCAGAAACGAAGGCAGAGCTAAACAACGCAAACACACTAAGCAGAATATAATGCTCAAAAAAATTAACTCTCTAGATAATGCAACTAGCCAAGCATGCGCAACCTGTGAATGGGAGGTAGAAGATATGGAGCTAACGCAAGGCAAACCACTGCACAGATAGTTTTAAGGTGGTTCGGTCCTTCAGACCTACATCCACCCCTCACTCCCAACCGGAGTGAGGCTTCACTAGCCAATGCTAGAACCAAGCAGACTCAGTCTGCAACAGGTGCTGACACACAGCTTGACCAGGGGAACAAACTCCCCTCTTCCTCCCAACCGGAGGGACACCCCAAGTGACTCCCAGTCACTTGGAAACCAGAGACGCAAAGTCTCTCTTCCTCCAAACCGGAGGGAACACACCAGTGACTCCCCGTCACCAGCAAACCAGAGGTCGAAGACCTCTCTTCCTCCAACCGGAGGGACCCCTGGACTTGCAACCCACAAGCCCAGAACCGGAGATCAGATCTCCCTTCCTCCAAACCGGAGGGAACACACAAGTGACTTCCAGCCACTTGCAAACTAGAGGTCGCAGACCTCTCTTCCTCCAGACCAGGAGGGACCCGACCTCAATCCAGAGGATCGGAAGTACAAAGCTAATCAAATGAAAAAGGAAAAATAAGAAGGGGAAAATACACAGCGATCAGAAAGCTGTAAAGAAAGATAACACAGATGTGGCTCGCATGGAGCTGACTGGCCTGGATTTGATCCACGGTCCAGTAGACAGATCTTCAGGTAAGCTTCTCTTCCTCTTCTCTTCTCTCTCACTTTCTTTTTCTCTTAACCCTCACGAGCTCTCTAACTCTCTCTTTCTCTTCTTTTCCTTCTGCTCTTCTTCTCTTTCTTTTCTTCTTCTTTCGCAGGCTCTCTCTGTCTCTTCTCTTCTCTTCTTCTTCTTTTTCTTCCTCTTTTCTTTTTCTCTGGATCGAAGGACTTTCTGCTCTCCAGGCTTCTTCTTCGATCGCCTTCATCTGTTGGATGAAGGCTTCCTTTTATAAGCAGCAGCCAGCAGGAGGGCAGCACTGGGCGCGTGTGGCTTCCTCATTTCCCGCCCAGAACTTGTGGCCACGTGTCAGTCTCTCAGCCAGCTTCAGCACACGTGTCACAATCCTGTCTGCCCTTCCAGCCTCGGATCACGTGCCTCCCATTCACTGAGGAATATTCTTCCTCGGACCACCTTCTTCTTTTTGTTTTTTCTTCTTCTCCTGCAAAGAATTAAAACGATTAAAACTCAGGGCCACAAAAACTAAAACTGCACGAGGTGTGTAGGAACAACAATAGGTGCACTGTACTGAGAACGACACGAGGTACGGAGAAGGAAATAACACGGAGTAAAAACGATAGAAACACGCGATCAAAGGAACCTTGGACGAAGATAGAAAGAAACAACACGAGGACATAAACACAAGAATAACACGAAGACACGAATACAAAAGCAACACGAAGACACGAATACAAAAGCAACACGAAGACACGAATACAAAAACAACACGACATAACAAACAGCAGAGAGAACGGCACGAGGTGAAACGACACTTTACTAAAAAGACTTGAATACACACGAAAACAACTCGAGTACTAAGTTGCTCGAACGTACGAACGACTCGAAGACGAGGACGACACGGGCTGACAACAACTCGAAGACGAGAACAGAAACCGACACGAAGTGTGGTTACAAAACAAGAAAGACACGAGGTCTAGGAAAAGCAACACGAAGACAGAAATAACAACGAAACGACTCAAACTAAGGACGACATGGAGACAACATAGTCAGACTCGACTTGAGACACTTAAAGTTTGAATTTAGAGAAGAATGCACAAAGTAAAATCAACACGAAGACAGAAGACAGACACGGCTATCACGACACGTGATGAAGCAGTGAAACCAAGAAAGAATGACTCGAGGAACAACAGTAAGTGACACGAAAACACAAGAGCAAACATCAAGGATGACTCGAGATGAGCAACTAAATACTGAGGAAACGACACGAGATTCACAGGGAAATGACTCGAAGTTCGTCAGAACAATTCGAGCTGCTTCAGTAAACATCACGAAGACAGAAGGTGAAGCGACTCGAAGTCACAGGAAATCAACACGACGTATGAAAGAAATAATACGGACACACAAAGTACTACCTCATAGCAGTTTTTCTGTTAATGATGGAAATTTCAAATGCATAACATTACGCAAGATATCTGATTAAAATGAGAATACTTAACATAGTGATGCTCATCATCAAAACACTAGGAAAGTCACAAACAAGAAAGTTGTGAATAACAAGGCATGTTGTACAGACTTCAAACAATATGCATCAGACAACTGTGTATGGACTAGAAGACCCTTAGCCAATGTATAGACTTCAGGTGGAGACCAATGTGTAGACTTCTCGTGAAACCCCAATGTGCAGACTTGACGCTGTACAGACTTTCCAAAGAGAACGTAACGCTGTACAGACTTGAACTGAAGACCAATGTATGGACTTCAAAACAGATGCTAAGGACAAGAGGAGTGTATAGACTTTCACGATGTATGGACTTGGTCTCAAAAAAATGTAAGCGATGTACACACTTAGCCAATGTGTAGACTTTGCCTTAGACACTAAATGAGACGCTAAAGTCTGTATAGACTTGAAGAACCTGAAACAAAGTTCTTACTCACAGCGTTGACGCTGCAGACTTGAGACTTGAGAATGCTCACAGCGTTGACGCTGCAAGAGACGTAGGCTGTACAGACTTAGCCTAAGACAATGCATGAACATAACAGCAGAGAAGCAATGCACAGAACAGAAATCAAGCACAGGCCAATATATCACAGCATGACTCAAGCATACACATGCATTCTTCACAATTCAGACATGGCACACTTATGCAATCTCCCACAGAAAAGGTCAGACATATTCAAGACAATGTGGTGACTCATTCATTTTGCTATCATTAAAACACCACATCATCAACAAAGCACAAGGGGCACAACAGTGTCGTGTGCACAACGTTCTAGTCGTGTGTGTGTGTGGTCGTGTCTAGAAGAGCATGCACGACAATCGAGTCATGTATGCTTTAGGGCGTCCGTGTCTGTCTAGGTCCTTCTAGGTTTCTTGCCTGTATCGTAGGTCATCTTGGGAGCCGAGGTTAGTTCGACAGCCGTGTTCTCCTTCAGGTACGGCTTTTCCCTTTTCTTTTAGCTGTTCCTACTCCTTCCGTTCCTATTTTTTTTTACAGCTTCGTAGTTTAGTTTTCCTGCTTTACTACACCTGCTATTTTAGTTGTTCCGTGTTACTACGTATTTTTCAGTGGCGATCCGCGTGACCCCTATTGGGCCAGTGACACGAGGCTCACCCCTACTTATCAGGTGGGTGACGTCGTTCTGCTTCCGCGGTTCCTGGTGTGGCGTGTCCGTAGCTGCCAACGGTACCCGTGTCGGGCTTCCCCCGACCTTAGTGTACGTTTTTCTTTCTATTGACTGTACTGCTTGTCTTTCCTTTGGACTGGACTCTGGTGTGATTGTTAAATTTAAACTGTTAATTAAAAAGTAATTTCATTTCTGCTACTTTAGCAAACCGATCTAATGAAATTTAATTGCTTACTGCTATATCTCTGTGGCTTCAATGTACTGCACGATAATCCTTTTTCCCTTCGGAGCTTTACATCTCTTGGGAGGCTTCACGGGTTCCAAGTGGTATCGGGTCTGCTCGGTAGTCTTATTTGTTGGATAATGTGTTTTGATGATGACAAACACTATGAGTCATATGTATGATGTCATATGTGTTTTATGATTCCATATGTGCTTATTGCATACAGCATGGGTTTTTGTTACATACATTACATACAGCATGGGTTTTTGTTACATACAGTGTGTGTTGCATGCAATGCTCATATTGTTGTATAGATGAATTACATGGAATGAAATGCTGCATATATGCATGTTTGTGAATGTCTCTGTACAAGTCTTGCATAGAGACTGGTACAACCGTTCATATGTGTCAATGCACCTCACACGTACACTAAGTCAGTGCTAGTTCGAGTCTTGGCTTTCGTAAGTCCGTGCAAACCTTCTCCTTCTTGCTCACATGAACTCGGTGCAAGTTTTGTCTTGAGCATCTGAAGGACCGTGAACATATAGGAGCTCGGTGCAAACACTGTGTAGGTCAATGCATGTAGCAAGGTCAGTGCATTGTAAGGGTCTGTGCAATCACTATTTTGAGGTCAGTGCAAACTTTGACTCAGTGCATACTTTCACTTACTCATATAGAGGTCGGTGTAAGTTTGCCTCGGTTCATCTTTTTCTAATGCATATAGGAGGTGCGTCTTACGGTGCGCCTCACATGTGGCCTAGTGTCGGTGCAAATTTTATTTAAAGCTTTGCACTCGGTGCACTTTTCCTAGTTTGTGCATTCACTATTCATATACTCGGTGCAATGTCGTTTGTCCTCCTTGCACCTGAAGTCTGACAATTCACTATTCATATACTCGGTGCAATGTCGTTTGTCCTCCTTACACCTGAAGTCTGTGCATTCACTATTCATATACTCGGTGCAATGTTTGGTTAGCATGCATAGATAGTTCGGTCTCTTCACTGTAGCGAGGTATGTAAGGGTTAGTGCATCTCTTGTTCATTCTCGCTTTATAGTCGATGCACACACTGTAGCAGGTCAGTACAATATTTGCATATACCATATTAAGTCAGTGCAAACATTGTTCTATATCATATAAGATGTCTAATGAAATGTTCTCTTAACTGATAGGATAAAGTGATCTCGTGAGCTCGAACTAAGAAGGCATGTATTCCTAGAATGCTGGAAGTTGGCACGTGATCCAAGACAATGAGCGAGCCAATGATCCTGACACGTGGACAGATAAGGACCAGATCCTGACACATGGCTGAGAGCCTTCTCGAAGCATTTGGGCGGGAGTGTCCCCTCCACTCACCCAATGTGTGAGCATGTAAGTCCAAGACTGAAGTCATATATAAACCCTCTCTCTGAAGAGATTCAGAGCGATGCGAAGAATAGAGAAGAAAAAGAGAGGGAGAGTAGCAAAAGAAGAGAGTCTCAATGAAGAAAAAGAAAAGGAGAGTGAGCCGAAGTCTGAGAAGAATATGAAGAGTAGAGCGTGAGAGAAAAAGAAATAGAAGAAGTGGAAGAGACAGATTGTAAGATCGAGAGAAGAAAAGAGAGAGCCAGTAGAAGAAGAAAAAGGAGGAGGAGTCGCCAGGAGAGCGAGAGAGCATACTGAGAGAAGAAGAAGAAAGAAAGATGAAGAGAGTGTAGAGAAGAGAGGAGGGACAGTGAAGAAGCGGCTGAAGCACATTGAAGATATGTTTCAAGATTTGCCTCGTGGATCAAATCCAGAGCCATCAAGCTCATTGGAGCTATATTCTGATTGGTTTTTCTTTTGTCCTTTTATTTGTTCTTTTCCATATCCTTAGTGTTTTCCGTTTCCATTGTTTGCTATCGGGGTTCCTCCTGTGGATTCAGGGGAAGAGAGACTTGGGTCTCTTGTTGCTGGTGACTGGGTGTCACTAGCGTTTCCTTCCGAGTTGGAAGAAGAGAGGAGTGTGTTCCTCTGGCTCAAGCTGTTAGGCAGCATTTGTAGGCAAGCTGTGACGCCCAGCGGTTTCAAGCTGTTTGGCAGCAGTAAGCCACACTCTGGTTGGAGTGTGGGGTGGATGTAGGTCTGTAGGACCGAACCACCTAAAAACTCTCTGTGCAGTGGATTGATTGCTTGGTAATTCGATTGATGCATGATTAGGTTCGCTACATCTAATTTGTTCAGAGTTTTCTGCATCCACTATTTGATTAAGTGGTCCATCCTTTTGTCCATGTTAAGTGTTCGAGTGTGAGTCTTCTCTGAACAATGATTCTGTTTGAGCCTCTGAGTGTTGTAACTCCCCACTTTGACTAGTTATAGTTTTAATTGGGCAAGTTTTTATAGGGGGATTCATTCACCCCCCCTCTGAATCCGTGTATGCACCATTGCATCTAGCCTCTACAGTCTAACAATTGGTATCAAAGCGGGTTCTGACTTTCAGATCCAACGATCTGCAGAGGATCCTGCCAACGTTTGGTGCTATTTCTGGGTGCGGTTTAACGGTCTTAATGAATTGCTTGGAATTGCTTATAATCTGTTTTGATGGCGCATCCTCCAGTATTCTCTGGTTTACATATTGAATTCTGGTTGTGTCTCATGTGTAAGCATGTTAACTCTGTGAATCCTCAATTGTAGAAGGTTATCTCTCACGGTCCTCATGAAATTCCTAAGAATAAGTCCAAATGGACTCATGTTCACAAGTTAGAAAATGATGAAAATGTGAGAGCTCTAAATCTAATGAAGGTTGCAATTGATTCGGATGATTTTCCTTTTATCTCAGGTTGTAGCACTGCAAAGGAAATATTTGATAGAGTGACTGCAACACATGTGGAGCAGGAAGAAGAATGTCTCATGGCAAGAAGGAATGATCAATCAGATGAGTCTCCATCCCAGGTAAACTCTAAGACCGAGGATATTAGCTATGATGTTTTAGTTGCCATGCATAAGCATCTACTGGATAAATATGAAAGAGTTAAATCAGAAAGAGAAAATTAAGAAAGAGAAAAATGTTGAAATCACAAGTCTAAAGGCTGAAAATGAAAATCTAAAATTATAATTGAAAAATAAAGAAGGATCATGTGAAGATTGTTCATCTTTGAAAAAATTGGGTGACAGCATGGAATCTGATTTGAGCCTAAAAGAAACCTTGATTGATTCATTAAAAGAAGAAATGTTGCTCAATGAAAAAGAAATTGAGAAGCACAAAACTACAAATAAAGTTTTGAGTGAATGTGTTAATTGTAGTGAACAAGAGATTGCTAGCTATGAGATACACATTGCATCCTTAGAAAATGAAGTTAAAAAACTTGAAAGACTAAAACAAGAAAATGAAGAATTGAAAAATCAGAATAAGAAATTGATGGTTCTAAACACAGTTTTGTCAGAAAAATGGTTAGCAATTGAAAAGGGAAAATGTATTTTGAAAGAAACTAAAGTCAACAAGGAACAAGAGCTAAAACAGGAAATTGAAACATTAAAAAATCTAAATGATGCACTGCATAAATAGGTCATTTCATGTGAGACTGAAATTGTTGGCTATGAACTTAATGTTTCATCTTTGCAAACTGAAATTCAGGAGCTAAGAAACCCACTGTCCGAATTTGTTAAAGGGAAGGACAATCTTGATAAGATCCTTGCAGTTAAAATAAATTGTCAAGAGGAAGGGTAGGATTAGAACCTTGTCAATAAAAGAAAATTTGGAAATAAAACTCAAACTTCTTGTATTTTTAGTTCTACTACACCTATCTTCTAATTCACTGCTCAACGAACTGGAAACCAAAATAAGAACTCGAAAAAGATTGAAAAGCAGAAAAAGAATGCCAATCTGGATAAATTTAGAGTTGTTTCTGCTAGTGCTATGAACTCTACTCATTCTGCTAACTCTGAGAATCCTGGTAGTTCATCTTTGCATGCGGTTAAAAATCCTCAAACTCATTTACATGCAAACTCGAGAATCAATTCATGTCACTGTTGTGGTAGGGCAGGGCACATGAAGCATGACTGCCATGTTATGAAAATTGATGATATGAATGCTTGTAAAAATGTGAATGCAGCTGAAAATAAGGGTAAATTGTATTCTCATCATACAGATCCTTATGAGAATCAACATGTCTTTGATAGAAATAAGTTTCCTTCAATGAACCAGCATGTTGTGTGTTTCAATTGTGGAAAGCTAGGACATAGGGCTAGTCACTGCTGGTCGGTTATTGAAAGAAGAAACTTCTTTTATTGTTATAACTGTGGTAAGAAAGGCCACATGGCAGCCAAATGCTGGTCTACAAATCAAAAGAAGAAACCTCACTTTCAAAATATCCATGCTGAATACTCTGTAAATCATGGTTTTCAAAGAAATAAATCTCTTTCAAACAGTCAGCATATTCAGTGTTTTAATTGTAGAAAATCAGGACATAAGGCTAGAGATTGCTGGTCTGCTGACTATGATGAAAGAAAATCTCATGTCAAAAATAGTAACCTGTCGGCTTACTCACAAAAATCTAATAATTATACTTTTGAGAGAACTGTGAGAACCTCAGGTTATTGTCATTACTGTGGTAAATTTGGGCTTAACATGGAAAATTGTTTTATGTTGAAATTTGATGATAATAATGCCATTGAATCGTGGAGAACTCTTGCCAGAGGAATTACTAACAAGAGAGGGCCCAAGAATTCTTGGGTACCTCACTGGGCAAAATGAGATTTTATCTTTGCAGGAGTGCCTTGGAAGGTGGAGAATAAAGGGGTTTAATAAACCAAGGCACCCAAGTATGGTAAAACCCCATTCCTGTACGTTTAAGGTAAATCAATTGAATTCTCTGTCTTCATATTACTGCATAATCTGCTAGAAGTGTTAGAATAATTGTTGATCTCACAAAGTTGTGTCCTCATGAGCTATATGTTTAGCCCATAATGAGGATATCTGAAATCTGAAGGAAAATTGTCAAAATCTCTGACTATTTTCTGAATGTTCAAAATGTGTTGAAAAATCTTGCTTCTACTATTGCATGATTGAGTCTGTCTGCAAGAAATAAAACGATCTGATTGTGTGACTTCTGAAGAGTTTAGTTTGAAATTGTTCATGCATACAGTAAGCTGCTGCTCGTGATGCATTCTGAAAAATTGAAGTGCATAAATCTGATCAAATAAGAATGAAATAATCAACTGTGTTGCACATCAACTATCAATCTGAAACTCATGCATAGATTTGCTGCATTTTTATATATATGGAAGTTCATATCATTACATGCGTTTTGCACATAACATTATTGGCAATTGTTCACTGCACACTGTCTGGGGGAGTTTGTCTGTCCCATTGTCAACTTTCATACCTCATAAGGAATACTTGTAGTGTAATTCATCCAAGGGGAACTTTTGCATATGCATACATGTTGATAATCGCACTGCATATCGCCTTTTTTCGAAAAAAAATCCAAAAAGAAGTGACTCACTGCATCTAGTCAGGGGGAGCATTCTAAACTTATAGGTCTTTCACAAACTGAACTCTTCCTATCTAGCCATTTAAATCATTCTCCCATTCTTGAGTGTTAGCGGTTCACATCAAATTGACTCCAGTTAATCTCTGCTGTCATTATCTGTATTCCCACTTGCCTTGAATCTAGAGTCTCTGTCTGTTACTCCTCAATTTGTTGAAGGAAAGCCTCACTTGAATTCATCCCTGTCACTTCTGTCAAACTGGTCTGACTGAACTCCAGACTCAGCTATTAGTTTCTGAATTGAATTATTCTTATGCTGCATCTTTGTAAACTCATTGCCTCCTAAAAATCAGTCTGACGCATAAGCATGTGTTTCAATTTTTCACCTTCCATGCATGCGTGATAATGTCTTCAACTGCTCTCTAAACAACATCTCTCGTTGCTACTATTGATTGGATGCCACTGAATGTGTTGATCTATCTGAATCTGGAAAGATTTCAATTGGTGTACCCTAATCATAAATCTAACATCTTTCGAAAAGAAGAATCTTCTATTATAATGGCTTAAGAATGTCCGATGAATCAAATTGATTTAAGTCTAATGTATTCATTAAGTTTGGGTGTAAAAGACTTGAAAGTATCTGAATCATTATTTTAATAAATCTTAACCAATTGTCTCATGTAATTTCATGCTAAACCTTCTGAAATCTGAATTTTAAAAATATGGCTTTTTTGGTTAAGATACATGTGGTAAGTATTGTTCTTAAACAGTACAATGTACTGAGAAATGTCTGAAGGATCTGAAAAATATTTGAAAGAAATCTTGGTCAGAGATATGACTTTAGACACAGAGAAACTGTGTCCTCTATCAAAGAAGTGGAGTAAACCCATGTCATGAAGTGCCATAGTTATCTCTGCTGTAAAAATGATTAAAAATCTAGCAGAGCAATGACATGGTCGTGTTGAGTAACTGGGGATTCCTATCTCTGACCAAGGTGTCTCCTCACGTAAAAAGATATTTTTATTGCCAACTATGTTCTCATGACTGAGAAGCAATGCAGTTATCACACTGAGTAACTGGGTCACTTCACCTAAGACGTGTTGTGTCTCATGTAAAAAGGTGTTGATCAACCAAAATTGTTCAGGAAAAATAGTGTGCTAATCAAAAGAAAAATCTGAAAAATTAATGTAATCAAAGACAAGTTCAGATACATTCATATTTGTTTAATCTCAATACTATCTTGTGTAACTCTCAAAGGAGTCATTGAATTTGAATAAGTAAGATAGAAGGAAGTTAAACAAGAATATCATATGTACAATTGGTTCATCTTTATTAAAACTTGTTTTCAGATATGAGTATTGAATCTCATTGACAAACTATGTATACATTTTGCTTAAACCATGCTGGTCAATTTAGACTCATTCATAATCTCTTATAATAGAAGAGTCTAAAATTCGGTTATTAAGATTTATGAATTTGGTATCCTATTGGAAATCCGTCCACCTCATCTATTCATTGGCAATTCAGTCAACTTTCTGCTCAATTTTAATGTTCCTGAAATTCCTATTGAAGTTACTGCTCACTGTTCTTGATCATTCCTTGCTCAATTCCTAATTGTTATTGAAATTTTCTATGACTGATCCTGTGTTTTTTGTTGATATCTCTTTCCACATCAATTGATATCAGATTTGATTCTGAATGTCTGATGACAATTCTCACTCCAATTCCTCTATTCTGTCAAATGGGGGATTTTTGTTTCATCACCATCTTTCTGGTATTAAGAGGGAGAATTATATGTTGTTTCATCAGTCTTGTCCAAGGGGGAGAATGTGCTTTGCTGGTATGTGCCACCTCCTTAGGCATCAGGACCTCCATTCACCTTTCATAGAGGAGAGTAGTGTGTCTCATTGTCTGCATTTGTGCTTAAATAAATTGCTCCATTTTAGGTCCTTTCTTTTTGATGAAGTCAAAGGGGGAGAATAGAAGGTGAGTCATATGTCATATTTGTGGCTAATATGTGGAGTCATATTTAGTGTTTGCATGGAGTCATATGTCTGCATGCATGACATGTTGAACATCTGGTTCATTTGACATATTGCATGGTCACGTTGACTCATATGACTCATAGTGTTGCCATCATCAAAAAGGGAGAAATTGTTGGATATTGTGTTTTGATGATGACAAACACTATGAGTCATATGTATGATGTCATATGTGTTTTATGATTCCATATGTGCTTATTGCATACAGCATGGGTTTTTGTTACATACATTACATACAGCATGGGTTTTTGTTACATACAGTGTGTGTTGCATACAATGCTCATATTGCTGTATAGATGAATTACATGGAATGAATTGTTGCACATATGCATGTTTGTGAATGTCTCTGTACAAGTCTTGCATAGAGACTGGTACAACCGTTCATATGTGTCAATGCACCTCACGCGTACACTAAGTCAGCGCTAGTTCGAGTCTTGGCTTTTGTAAGTCCGTGCAAACCTTCTCCTTCTTGCTCACATGAACTCGGTGCAAGTTTTGTCTTGAGCATCTGAAGGACCGTGAACATATAGGAGCTCGGTGCAAACACTGTGTAGGTCAATGCATGTAGCAAGGTCAGTGCATTGTAAGGGTCTATGCAATCACTATTTTGAGGTCAGTGCATACTTTCACTTACTCATATAGAGGTCGATGTAAGTTTGCCTCGGTTCATCTTTTTCTAACGCATATAGGATGTGCGTCTTACTGTGCGCCTCACATGTGGCCTAGTGTCGGTGCAAATTTTGTTTAAAGCTTTGCACTCGGTGCTCTTTTCCCAGTTCGTGCATTCACTATTCATATACTCGGTGCAATGTCGTTTGTCCTCCTTGCACCTGAAGTCTGACAATTCACTATTCATATACTCGGTGCAATGTCATTTGTCCCCTTGCACCTGAAGTCTGTGCATTCACTATTCATATACTCGGTGCAATGTTTGGTTAGCATGCATAGATAGTTCATGCTCTTCACTGTATCAAGGTATGTAAGGGTCAGTGCATCTCTTGTTCATTCTCACTTCATAGTCGATGCACACACTGTAGCAGGTCAGTACAATATTTGCATATACCATATTAAGTCAGCGCAAACATTGTTCTATATCATATAAGATGTCTAATGAAATGTTCTCTTAACTGATAGGATAAAGTGATCTCGTGAGCTCGAACTAAGAAGGCACGTATTCCTAGAATGCTGGAAGCCGGCACGTGATCTAAGACAATGAGCGAGCCAGTGATCCTGACACGTGGACAGATGAGGACCAGATCCTGACACATGGCTGAGAGCCTTCTCGAAGCATTTGGGCGGGAGTGTCCCCTCCACTCACCCAATGTGTGAGCATGTAAGTCCAAGACTGAAGTCATATATAAACCCTTTCTCTAAGAGATTCAGAGCGATGCGAAGAACAAAGAAGAAAAAGAGAGGGAGAGCAGTAGAAGAAGAGAGTCTCAGTGAAGAAAAAGAAAAGGAGAGTGAGCCGAAGTCTGCGAAGAAGAAGAAGAAGAAGAAGAAGAAGAAGAGTAGAGCGTGAGAGAAAAAGAAATAGAAGAAGTGGAAGAGACAGATTGTAAGATCGAGAGAAGAAAAGAGAGAGCCAGCAGAAGAAGAAAAAGGAGGAGTCGCCAGGAGAGCGAGAGAGCATACTGAGAGAAGAAGAAGAAAGAAAGAGGAAGAGAGTGTAGAGAAGAGAGGAGGGACAGTGAAGAAGCGGCTGAAGCATATTGAAGATCTGTTTCAAGATTGGCCTCGTGGATCAAATCCAGAGCCATCAAGCTCATTGGAGCTATATTCTGATTGGTTTTTCTTTTGTCCTTTTATTTGTTTTTTTGCATATCCTTAGTGTTTTCTGTTTCCATTGTTTGCTATCGGGGTTCCTCCTGTGGATTCAGGGGAAGAGAGACTTGGGTCTCTGGTTGCTGGTGACTGGGTGTCACTAGCGTTTCCTTCCAGGTTGGAAGAAGAGAGGAGTGTGTTCCTCTGGCTCAAGCTGTTAGGTAGCATTTGTAGGCAAGCTGTGACGCCCAGCGGTTTCAAGATGTTTGGCAGCAGTAAGCCACACTCTGGTTGGAGTGTGGGGTGGATGTAGGTCTGTAGGACCGAACCACCTAAAAACTCTCTGTGCAGTGGATTGATTGTTTGGTAGTTCGATAGATGCATGATTAGGTTCACTACATCTAATTTGTTCAGAGTTTTCTGCATCCACTATGTGATTAAGTGGTCCATCCTTTTGTCCATGTTAAGTGTTCGAGTGTGAGTCTTCTCTGAACAGTGATTCTGTTTGAGCCTTCTGAGTGTTGTAACTCCGCACTTTGACTAGTTATAGTTTTAATTGGGCAAGTTTTTATAGGGGGATTCATTCACCCCCCCTCTGAATCCGTGTATGCACCATTGCATCTATCCTCTATAGTCTAACATTATCAGGTATATCCGGTATCTGAAATCCGGGTTGTCACAGTTGGTATCAGAGCGTTGTTGTGTGAAGAACATGGGAATCCGAGATATACAGTTCCCAGAGTCCTGAAAGTCCAGTACAGTCTTCAGCTGGCGTTAGGTTTCGTGACTCTCGTTTATTGATGTGTGGGTCTTTTCTTGGTGGGTTGCTCGATGCATGACTCATTCCCTGTAGTCGTGTGTTCAGCTGATGTTGTGCCTTGATGTGACCTAGCTTGTAGTTGTGTTCCGTGGTTATGTGTCCTGTACGGAGCCGTAATCCTGCGAGTGATGCCGTTGTTGTTGTTTTTGTAAGTGCTGTTTCTCTATGATTTTGTGTGTCCATCATTAGCACTTTGTGGACCAACTCTTGTCGGTTCGCTTTGCTATACTCTCTTCTCTGGTAGAGTTAGCTTGCGACTCGATCAGATGTCTCGTGGTCAGGTGCTGTCGTCTTACCATTATTTCTCGCGGTTCGTGTCATTTTGTAATTGTGTTGTCAGGTTATTCTTCCATGCTTTTCCTTTGTTAGTCCTTAAATTTTGAGGATGAATTTCTTATAGGAGAAAAGGATGTAATGCCCTCAATCTCTATTGGAGCATTATTAGGTCTTTCGGATCCTTTTTGGAGAGTTTCGGATCACTTTTATGGGTCCTGAGAGTTTTACGATCCGTGTGGGTTTTTCT
Source organism: Amorphophallus konjac (assembly GCA_022559845.1). Classification (NCBI taxonomy): domain Eukaryota; kingdom Viridiplantae; phylum Streptophyta; class Magnoliopsida; order Alismatales; family Araceae; genus Amorphophallus; species Amorphophallus konjac. The sequence goes on from CM040117.1 coordinate 68,664,222, forward strand.
CTCGTACAAGTTACAGAACCCTATGGTGAGTTTATTTCTCAGTTCATCGACTCGTGGACGCCGCAGTTGTGATGTACTCGTCGAGAGGATCGTTTCGACTATTTTTGCGTGTTTTTCTGAATTAGTGGATTTTCGGCTCAATTATCGAATTTTCAAAAATTATGAAAATTTCCTAATTTCTTTTCCTTTTTCTTTTCTTCCTCTCTCCTCCCTTCTCATTTCACCGCGACCCTATCTCTCTCCCATTTTCTCTCCTCTCTCGCCCTTCCTGCTCCGGCTGCAGACGGAGGAGGACCGTAGGCGAGGTGGCGACGGCGTGGGGTCGATGAGGTGCGCGATGGGGCGAGGATCGGATCGGTTTTGGCGCGATCCCGAATGGTGGATTCAAAGCCGGCGGTCGAGTTCGCGTCATGGTTTTTGACGCGGTTTAGTCGCCTCAGCGCTCAGTTTCTTCGGTGGAGGTAGGGAGACGGATCACCACTTCCTCCTGCACGTTTTCCCTGCTTCTGTGCGTGGTTTGGTGCTCGAACAAGCTAGATCGGGCCAGTTCTAGCAAAATCGTCATTTTCACAGTTTGTAGGGTTCGCCGGAAAATGGCAACCATTCTTAGTCTAGTTAGTGTCAAAATGACCGCTGCGATGTCTGGATCCCATTCACGTAAGTTTTGTCACATTTGGTCGTCATTCGGGGCCGGTAGGAGTCCAGGAACCTCAGTGACTCGTTTAGGGTCGATTCGTCGAAATCGCCCCGATGTCGCGTTTTGATCGCTGCATGTTGTTGGATTAAGTGGATGGTCAAACTAGAGGAGGAGGGGGTGAATAGGTTGACCCTTTGAAATCTTTATGCAAGATCACACTCGCTATCAAAAACAGAATACTAATCAGAAAATCAGTAACTAAATGTGTGCAGACCGAGCCTACTCAAACATCTAACGTCAAGCAGATTATGCGAAAAATGACAGACCACAAGTGAACACTGATTTTTATGGTGGTTCGGTCTCCCTGTGGAGACCTACGTCCACCCCTCACTAAAACCAGTGAGGATTCCTACTGAGCCTTACAGCTTAGCTACACCGAGGAATAAACTCTTCAACACCGCTGAGCACTACAGCTTGGCTAGATAGAGGAACAAATCCTCTCAAACGCTGACAAACAGCTTGCAGGCTAACACACCGAAATACCCTTGATCCAAGCACAATCCGCTGGATCAAATACCCTCCCTCTACTCAAACTAGTACGAGGGAGAAATACAATAACAGAGTTCAAACTGAAAATAAAAGCAATAAATGAAATCACTCAGAGATGGAAGAACAGCTCCAGATCTGTGATGCTACTAGATCTCAAGCTCGAACTCAGAAGTCTGGAGGAAGATGTTTCAACGATCAGCTGGCCTTCTCCTTCTGAAGGGTAGATGAACTCGCACTGATCCACTGCCCCTGAATCTCCTCTGATCGTCAGTGGATGCAGCACGGTACCAACAGGAAGACGATGGACTCCACGATCCTTCTTAAGGGCTTCACTCGCTCAGGTTCGACTGCCGCTTCTCCAAATCATCTTCTCTGCTCTCCCGCGCTCTCCCTATTCACGTGAATATTCCTTTTTGTGGGTCCCAGCCAGATTTTCTGGTTAGCCCAATGATTGTTGTCCTTGAGGCTTCTCAAATCGTGAGGAAAGGGAGCGCATGCTCTTTTAGATGACGTGGCATCTTACGCTACTTACGACTGGGGTCCACCCAATCATCTCTTGATGAAATTCAGATGGCATCAACTCATTGAGACCATGAGGTTGACGCAGCCTTGAAATGCCCCACATGTCTTTGAGTATAAAACTGGATGCGTTGACGCATGGGGTCACTGCGTCGACCCACTGAACTGACCCAGAGCAATCTTTATCTCAGAATGAACTGCTGCGTCGACGCTATCATGCTGTAGCGTTGACGCACAGGGGTATTTCTAGTGAACAATGATTCTACCTTTTGAACTGCTGCGTCGACGCTGCTCTACTGTGGCGTTGACGCAGTGAAGTAGATCTGTGAGTGCCTCTGCTTCTTAAGCTGATGCGTCGACGCTGCAATAGTGTGGCGTTGACGCAGTAAAGTAGGCTAGTAAGATCTTTGGCCTCAACAACAGATGCGTGGACGCCTTGAACTCCCCGCGTCAACCCTGTTCTTTCTTGCATCAAAAATGAACAAAATGCATGCGTTACTGAATCAAGATTTAATTCAACATTTTAAATTTAATTCAACATACACATCTCATGGTTGTCATCATCAAAACCAGGGGCACAACAATCTCCCCCTTTTTGATGATGGCAACTATGAGGTGTATGCCATTGCATCTACATAAAAATGCATTGTTCAGATCAAACAAGTAATTCACTTCAGAGACCAGAACACCAATTCATTTCATTTCAGTCCAAGGTTTAACATCAATAAGAGGAACAAAAGAACTTCTCTAACAAAAAGTTGGGCAATCTCACAGAGAATTTCACAAAATATGTAAACGAAGGAAAATTTCACTCAATCATATTTGATGCAGATGCAATGCAATTCCAGGCTCCAACTTGAGTTCATGTCTCTCCCCCTTTGACATCATCAGGAAGGGGAGCAGGTGAGGAAGAGTGAGACTGAAGGATGTTTGCAGACACATTGTCCAGTTGTTGCTGAAGCTGAGTCATAGAAGTTGCTAAAATGTCTAGTCTGTCCGAAATTGCTGATCTCTTTGCAGAATAGACTTATGATAATTCTGTACTTTGGAAGTGACACTGTCAAACTAACTGTGTAAGATGTCAAACAGATAGTCCACTTGAGCTTTCTGTTGAGATCCCCATTCAGGTGCAGAAGAGGAGGCTTCTGTTGGTGGAGGGCAGTACACATCACGCTGATCTTCAATTGTGGGTGGGAAGTTTTCTTTTAGAATATGCAAGACATCCATAACCTCATCACCCACTAGAGTGGATCGTTCAAACAGTTTAGCAAGGTCCTTACCAAAAGATGTAATCTTTTCAAACAAGCTTTGAACCTTTTCACTGAACTCATTGTTCTTGTTAATCAGGGTGGAATATTTCAAATTCAACTTGGATTGGTTTTCCTTGACATTATGGTTATATGTCTGTACAGCCTGTAGCCTGTTCAGAAATTGTTGATGCAAGCTTTTCAAATTATGCATTACTGATCCAGCTTTTTGACAAACTTGAAGGAGGGATTCCATGAAGTTATGAAGCTTCTTGTCTGACTTGAATTTGTCTTGCTTGAACTGTTCCCATCTGCTGTCTGATTTCTGCTCGAGATGGCAAATCCTCATTTCCATAGATGAGCTCAGGTGCATTATGGAAGAATCAATGTTCTTAAATTTCATTTCCAGAAATTGAATCAAGGTGGGATTGATACCAGAAGTCTGATCATGCATGACATCATCATGATGAGAATTATCTGGCATTTGTTCCTCAGAAAAGTAGGTAGACTCATGTTCCCTTCGAGGAGAGGGTTCCTGAAAAGGACCATGTATGATCATAATATCTCTAGTGATAGCTGGGAGATTTGGAGCAGTATTTGTGACAATATCAGCTTAGACAGGACTGGCTTCTTGTTGGTCTATTCTGGCAGGACTAACCTCTTGTCTGTCTACTCTGGCTGGACTGGCCTCTAGGTTTTCTTGTGCTGTTTCTCTCAATTCTACAACAGGAGTCCCAGAGGCAGAGGCATGCTTCTGACTTGGCAGTACTCTGACTGGTTGTCCATTCACAATTTTAAATCCCATGAACTTCTAAATGTATGATAAGGAGTATCTATTCCCTCTGGGAATGTTTAGTTTCTTTTCATTTCCAAAGTTCACTCCAACTTTTCTAAAAATTGCAGTCAATGGGGCAGCATATGGAAGTGTCCTAGACTGTTTCAGACATGTACCCATGGTCTGAATGATAACATCAGTCAATGAAATCTTGATCTGTTTCAGCATACAGTATAGCAAAAATCTTTGCATCTCAGTAACTCGTTCCCTACCACTGCTCCGGAGTGTAATGATGGATGTGCAGATATGATGTAGCAGTCTATTGAAGGGAGGGAACCGATTGGCTTTCAGACTAGATAGATATGTCTGCTTAACAATAGTAGGATCACTAGGCTGTTCAGTCAGAAGAGCATAAGCTTCATGTTCATCAAAGTGAAAACTGTGTAGCTGAACCCCATCCATTGGAATTTTCCATGATCTAGCAAACAGTTTATTTGTTAACTCAAAACGGACATTTCTGACTGTTGAAGAAACTTTAGGGATTTGAGGCTCATATTTCAAATTTTGGTAAAATTACCTAACGACGGTAGGATAATATATCTTATGATTTGTGACAAAAGACCACAAACCCTGAAAATCCAAAGTGGGAAATAATTGTGGAAAAACCTCAAGCATCTCAACATCGGTAGCAACAATATATCGTGGAATAAGGACTTTCAGAGGTTCTTCTACATTGATGGTGAGAGAGGGATCAGAAGACCTTGCATGTGAGCTGTCCGCACCTTGCTTCCCCTTCGCAGCAGCTGAAGATGTAGACTGCTCCTCTGCCCTTGATTTAGATAGCTTTCTCTTTTTGGTTGGCGGGCTTGGATGGAGACGACGTTTTCGAAGAGATAGCTCTATCTCTTTTCCTTTCCGTTTCCTTGGAGCGGAAGGAGATGGTATCTCCTCTGGAGGATCTGCCACGGGAACATCGTGAGTCTCCTTCTGCTTCGCTGCCCTTATCTTTGCTGGCGAGCTCTTTTCTTTCCCTTTACGTTTCTGAGGAGCTGACTGAGACGGTATCTCCTCTTGAACAAGTTGAAATTTGTTCGAGGTTCAATCTTGCCCTCAGCAAAGATGGATCTCTTCTCTTTAGACCCTTCTTGTCTTTTGTCCCTATTTTCGGAGGAGCCATGGGACAGGGAAGAGAAGTGCCGTGGGAAGAAAGAGATGAGAGAAGCGAAGAGGTAGGAGCCAGAAGCATTTACGCTGATGGGTTTTTGAAAGAGGCGAGGAGACAGAAGCGTTTACGCTGAGGGGTTTTAAAGAGACAGAGCCGGTTCAACGGGATGAACCGGACTAGGTTGATGGAGCGACCACGCGACTGCGTTGACACAGTGAAGGACTAAGGCGACGCCACCAAAAGGAATATGAAGGAAATATTGAGTTAGGAAACACAATATTGAGGCATTGTGAAGACTTTATAATATGAAAGATGAGATTTGCATTCAGGGATTTTTAATAGATAAAATTCAAGTTCCCTTATGAGAGATATGATAATAGACCCTAATTCATTTAAAGATGTGGAGAAAGACAAACTTATGAGTTTGAGTTAAGCCCATGAACGAGAAGAGTATGTGTATGTAATAAAGATAGAACAGTTTGCACACCAGGAACTTTCTCAAAACTATCTCCTAGATTGTTCAATTTCAAGAGACCCTTATAGAAGTGAATTTAATGAGTATTGAAGATGAACTCGGTAGGATTTTATGTGAGCTTAAGAACAACCACACATATATATATATCTATTTATTCACACTTTTTTTTATTTTTTTTAATTTTCATTAGCAGTCAAGTGTAGCTAGCATCTTGACACAGGTACACATGTTTATCAGACACCAGAGTCCCCGGTTATTCAGCATAGCTAACTATTCTGCTCCAATGAAACAGAGTTGGCAATTCACATCATGACATGCCTCTCAGCACTTCATTGGTGCATGAAGGTAGTTTCTCAGTGAAAGTTTATCATTGCTCTGCAACAAATTATTTTTCATTGGGAACAAAGATAGGAACTCACATCATGACATGCTCCTCAGCACTTCCTTGGTGCATAGAGACAGTTTCTCAGTGAGAACTAGACATTGCTCTACAATTAATTTTATATATGAATATATATATATATATATAGTTTATTCCTTCAGCTCTTATTAAACCTATTCTGAGTTTAAGGTCAATACAGAGATTAAATTCATTTTGCACAAAGTGGTCTCTTTACTTTTGATCATCATGGTTCTAGAGTGAAAGAGTTCACAAATTTATTAAATAGTTCTAGCTATTCCATATGCAAAGCACTTTTAAGTTCAAGGATTTGCAACCTTCAAGGATCATAAGATTTATAAGTCTCCAGCCATTAAATTTATATAGAGTCGGTCGGTGAAGACCAAAACCTTTCATAATGGAATCATCATTTTAACTCCCCCTGAATCAATGGCATCAATTCAAATCCAGAGCTCATGAACCTTACCTCATACTTGAAGATTGATGAGTTCTTCAACAACTAGCTAAAAAGATGAATGGATGAAGTATGTGAGGAAGAAACGAATTGATGAGAAGTTGACAAGGCTCCAGGCTTCAGAGAATCCAAGGTACTGGAAGTGCCATTTCAAAACACATTCACACAGCAGCAGACTTTGACGCACAGCAGACATTGTGACAGCTTCTTCTCACCAAAAATATCCTCAGTAGGCAAAGTTTCCAGATTACGTTGACTCATCTCCAGTACTGAGTTAACTCCTCTTACGTGAGCAAGCTGACTCTAGAACGGTTTACACCAGGTTTCTTTCAGTGCGTCAACTCAACTACCTCACAACGTTAACTCACTCTACCAATCAGCTGAACTCCCAACACTGTTTCCAGATTAGTTCTAACAGTGCATTGACCCAGCCTCATCACTGCGTTAACTCAAACTTCTCCACCAATAAGCCAGTTCAATCAACTGAGTGAGCCACACTTCAGGTTCACAAATTATTAATCTCAAGGTGGTAACTGTTCTCCTCAGCAAGAAAAATCTAGTACAAGCTCCCCCTCAGATCATGCATGACAAAAAGTTTTGATGAAAATACAGTGATTGACATGATGGGCTTTTTATTTATCATCTATTTTTCAAGACAGAGAGTATGACCAAAAACTGAGCTCCCCCTAGATTTGTGACTTATTTAGAAACCAATCACTTTCAACTCAAGCAAGGCATGTAATCAATTTATTGCTAAGCAAAATTAACCAATCAAATTCCAAAGAATAAACTGAGCTATCAAGTTAGGCATCAAGATGAGAATTACATAGTCCAAGCTCTCTCCTAAGACAAGTAAATCTTTCATTACTCAGAGGCTTGGTAAATATGTCAACAATTTGATGTTCTGAGTCTACAAAAATCAATTTAAAGCTTCCTTTATTAACTTCATCTCACAAGAAGTGATGCCTAATTTCTATATGGTTGGTCCTAGAGTGCTGAATTGGATTTTTTGCCAGGTTGATGGCACTTGTGTTATCACACAATATTGGTACACACCCAAGATCAATTTGATAATCTTGGAGTTGGTGTTTGATCCACAACACTTGAGTGCCACAACTCCCTGTAGTGACATATTCTGCCTCTGCAGTGGATAGTGCCACTGAGTGTTGTTTCTTGGATGCCCAAGAAACCAAACACCCTCCCAAAAATTGGCAATAGTCACTTGTGCTTTTCCTGTCAAGTTTGCAACCAGCATAGTCTGCATCAGAATAAGATACTAAATCAAGAGTGCAAGATGCAGGATACCAAATCCCTAAATCTCGAGTTCCGGCAAGATATCGAAAGATACGCTTAACAGAGGTCAAGTGGGATTCTCTAGAATCAGATTGAAACCGAGCACACATGCATACACAAAATTGGATATCTGGCCTAGATGCAGTAAGATAGAGGAGTGATCCGATCATACCTCGATAGGTCTTGGCATCCACTGATTTACCTTTCAGATCTGCAGCCAGAGTTGTGTTGGTGCTCATGGGAGTGTTGATTGCTTTAAGAGTCTCCATTTGATATTTCTTCAATAGTTCAGAGATATACTTTGCCTAGTTGATAAAGCATCCTTCTTTGATTTGGGTGATTTGAAGTCCTAGAAAAATTTATAGCTCACCCATTAGACTCATTTCAAATTCTGTAGTCATCAATTGTGCAAATTCCTCACACATGCTTGGTTTAGTGGATCCAAAGACTATATCATCAACGTAAATTTGAACCAGAACAATGTCATTGTTTCTTACCTTGGTGAATAAAGTTTGGTCCACTTTACCTCTTGAATATCCTTTTTCAGTGAGGTATGAGCTAAGTCGGTCGTACCATGCTCGAGGTGCTTGTTTAAGCCCATAGAGAGCTTTGTCTAATCTGTAAACATGGTTAGGACTATCTATGCACTCAAAACCAGGGGGTTGTTCAACATACACCTCTTCTTTTATTAGACCATTAAGAAACGCACTTTTTACATCCATTTGTTGTAGTTTTATTCCATGGCAGCAAGCATATGCAAGTAATAATCTAATGGCCTCTAATCTAGCTACTGGAGCAAAGGATTCTTCAAAATCAATGCCAAATTCTTGGTTATATCCTTGTGCTACCAGTCTTGCTTTATTTCTTATCACAATTCCAGTTTCATTTTGTTTATTTCTGAAGACCCACTTAGTTCAATTACAGAATGTTCATTGGGTCTAGGTACAAGGTGCCACACTTTATTTCTCTTGAATTGATTTAGTTCTTCATGCATTGCATTTATCCAACATTCATCTTTTAGGGCTTCACTTACATTTTTAGGTTCAATTTGAGATACAAGAGCCAAATTATCCATTTCCTCAATCATCCTAAAGTGAGATCTAGTTCTTGTAGGGTCATGCAGATTACCAATAATGCTTGATAAAGGATGATCTCTTAACATTCTAATATTGGTTAGAGAATTACCTTCATTAGCATCTGCATTACCTTGAGTGCTTGATTCTGCCAGACTCTCACCTGGCCTTGACTCTTTCTCCTGAAGATCTTGTTCTTCCTTTACATCAAGGAACTCCTCATCATCCTTGTCCCTGCAAGATTGTTCATTTTCATATCTAACATTCATTTCATCAAAGACAATATGTGGAGATTCTTCTACATTTTGAGTTTTGACATTTAGGACTCTATAGGCCCTAGAGTGATTAGAATATCTCAGAAAAATGGCTGGTTCACTCTTAGGTTCAAACTTATCCAAGTCCCGTTTGTCATTATTTTGAACAAAGCATTTTGACCCAAAAACTTTGAAGTGAGCAACATATGGCTTCTTACCTTTCATTAACTCATATGGAGTCTTTTTGGACAGAGGTCTTACTATTGCACTATTTACAATATAGCACGAGGTGTTTACCGCCTCAGCCCAGAATTTCCTTGAAAGTTGTCCTTCGATCAACATTGTTCTAGCCATCTCCACAAGAGTTCTATTTCTTCTTTCCACCACTCCATTCTACTCAGGAGTTCTTGGTGACGAAAATTTGTGTGATATTCCTTTTGCCCTGCAAAAGCCATCAAATTCTGAATTTTCAAACTCTCCTCCATGATCTGACAGGATAGATGAAATAGTGTACTTACCATCCTGCTGAACTTTCCTGAAAAATACCTGAAATTCTTCAAACGCATCATTTTTATGAGATAAAAAGAACACCCAAGTAAACCTAGAAAAGTCATCTACCAAAACAAAGCCATATCTATTCCCACTTAAACTTGCTGTTCTGGTTGGTCAAAACAGATCCATGTGAATAAGTTCAAGAGGTCTAGAAGACTGGTTTTCTATTCTAGATTTAAATGACTTCCTAGTGTGCTTACCTTGAGTGCATGCATCACAAACTTTGTCATTTTGTTTAAATGAGACATCATGCAAGCCGTTTACCATGCTGAATTTAGCTAACTTATGCATGACACTATAGCTAGCATGTCCTAGTCTACGATGCCATAGCCAAGCTAGCTCACTTATATTAACGGCAAGACAGAGATTGTTGTGAGCAGGATCATCCAAGTCTACCATGTACATGTTGTTTATTCTTTTTCCAATGAACTTAACATTTTCAGAATGCATTTCAAGAATGGTGCATGCATGAGAATCAAACACAACTTTGTGTCCCCTATCACACAGTTGGCTTATACTAAGAAGATTGTATTCTAGTCCTTCAACAAGTAGCACATCATCAATGGAGTTCAAGGGATTTTTGTCAACTTTACCTTTTCCAATAATTTTACCTTTATTGTTGCCCCCAAAAGTGACATGCCCTCCTTCTTTCTCAACCAAGAAACAGAATTTTGCCTTATCTCACGTCCTATGCCTTGAGCAGCCGCTGTCAAGATACCATCTGTTGTGTACAGCTGCAAGGCACTCCTGCAATTCACATCAAACAAGAGATTTTGGAACCCAAATACACTTGGGTCCCATCACACCGTAGGATTGTGTTAAATAAGACGACATGCTTTTGGGAATCCATATTTGTGGTTTTGGAGGTTTTTGATATGTGGAGTTCAAAGGTTTGAGAGTTTTCTGATTTGGTTGAGGTACCCTTTGGAATGACCTTTTTGAATCAGTTCTGTTGTTAGAGAAGTATGAAGTTTTATTCTTGTTCCCATTCCAATGATTATTGTGACTCCAAGAAGCACTAGGGAATCTAGGATGAGAAGTTCTAGAAGAATACTAAACTCTTGAAGGAATGAAGGTTCGCTGCGTAGACCCTCTCACCTGACTGCGTTGACTCATCCATCTAACCCTTCTGTCATATGGGTTCTGGTGCATAGGATGCGTTGACGCACTATAGTGGCTGCGTCGACTCACTCTAGTATTTATGAAAGAATATCCATCCTGGAAGGGTGTATGCATTGACACAGTATGGACACTGCATTAACGCGGCCAATGGTTTGTTCTAGCATTATTTCTGTAGAACCCCTGGGACATGGGTTGAGTGGACGCTGGGTACCCAGTGCGTTGACGCAACTGTCTTGTACCAGACCTATGACTCCCTATATTTCTATAAGTCTGATGCCGGGTTGATGAACTAGGGTCTATAGGCTGACATGAGGGTTTACTTCTGAGCTTAGGCACATTCTTATGGTGATTGGCATTTAAGGTAACATTCATTTTCTCTTTGCCCTTTTCTTTTCTGGTTTCATCTGTCTGTTTTACTTCTTTTTGATTTTTCTCATGGGACTTCACTGCAGCCATTGGGTTTTGCACAGATGTGCCCTGTTCTGGAACAAAGGTTATTAGCCTTATCCCTAGATTCTTCTTTTTAGTTGGATTATATCCAAGTCCTTCTTTTCCAAAATTACTTTTCATTCCCATAACAGCTTATAGGTTGTTTTTGCCTTGTGTAAATTTCTCAAGGGAGACTTGTTTATTTGAGTTTTCAACTTCCAGTCTCTTCAAGTTTTCTTGGAGTTCTAGATCTCCTTGAATGGCTTCCTATTTTTCTTCAACAATTTTTACATCACTCTCCAATTTTTGCATTATGAGTTTCAGGTCATCATGTACTTTCAGTAAAAATTCATTTTCTCTTTTCATCTCTATTAATTGATCTTTATACAGATCACTTTTAGCAAGAGACTCTCTTAGATGAGTAATTTCAGCTTCTAAGTACATGATTTTCTCATTCAAGGAATTATCTTGACTAGTCAAATTTTTCTTCTTCTTCAGTGATTTATTTTCTTTCCTCATATAATCATACTTATCTAGCAATTCATTAAATGCTTCTTCCCAATCACTGCAAGAAAAGTTTTCAAAAGAGGATGTTATCTCATCCTGATCATCTCCCTTAGCCATAAAGCACAGCTTAACATCACTTTCTTCTTCAGAGGTACTCTCTTCTTCATCTTCATCTTTCTCCTCATCACTCCAAGTACTCATCATAGCTTTTGGCTTCTTGTTCTTCCATTTTGGTTGGACTTTCTTCACATTCTCTGGACATTCAGATTTAATATGATCTTGTTTCCTGCATTTGTAACAGACAACCTTGTCAGACTTCCTAGAGTTTTCTGATTTGAATTTTGAACTCTTTCTTACCTCTGGTCTTCTGTTGTTTCTAAATTTAACTTCCTTCCTTAGAAACTTCCTGAATTTCCTGGTGAGCATTGCTATCTCACCTGAGTCATCAACTGAAGTAGATGACTGACTGTCATCTGAACTCTCCTTGCTGCTAGGACCAGCCTTCAAAGCAAGTGGCTTCTTCTTTTTCACATCCTCATCAGTTCTTTTGAAATTTAGCTCATAAGCCATCAATGATCCAATAAGCTCATTAGGGGTAGTGGTAGGAAGGTTCCTAGATTCCTCAACAACAGTGGCCTTGGTGTGCCAAATTGGAGTTAGGGATCTAAGAATTTTCTTGACCAGTTCATAATCAGTGTAAACTTTTCCCAGACCTTTAAGACCATTCACTAATAGGGTTAGTCTAGCATACATTTCAGATATATTTTCCTCTGGCATCATTCTAAAAGCTTCATATTCAGAAATTAACATATTAGCTTTTGTCTCTCTTACCTCTGACGTACCTTCATAGATGACTTGAAGTCTGTCCTACATTTCCTTGGCACTGGCACATGAGGACACTCGTGAAAACTCCTTAGGATGCAATGAGCATTGCATGATGTTCATAGCTTGCCAATTGATGTTGGACTTCCGAATCTGCTCTTTCACCCACAGTTCTTCATCTCCTTCTAACTGATAGGGTCCCTTGCTCACGACTCTCCAAATCTCATGGTCCTGAGCTCTCAGAAATACCTGCATCCGATTTTTCCAGTAAGCATAGTTAGTGCCATCAAAGAAGGGTGGCCTATTCACTGCATACCCTTCAGGCATGAGCCCCTTGTTTTCTACTCAACTAAATCTCTCTGGGTTGTGAGACCCTTGACAAGAGAGCCAAGCTCTAATACCACGTGTTGGATTAAGTGGATGGTCAAACTAGAGGGGGAGGGGGTGAATAGGTTGACCCTTTGAAAATTTTATGCAAGATCACACTCGCTATCAAAAATAGAATGCTAATCAAAAAATTAGTAACTAAATGTGTGCAGATCGAGCCTACTCAAACATCTAACGTCAAGCAGATTATGCGAAAAATGGCAGACCACAAGTGAACACTGATTTTTATGGTGGTTCGGTCTCCCTGTGGAGACCTACGTCCACCCCTCACTAAAACCAGTGAGGATTCCTGCTGAGCCTTACAGCTTAGCTACACCGAGGAATAAACTCCTCAACACTGCTGAGCACTACAGCTTGGCTAGACAGAGGAACAAATATTCTCAACCGCTGACAAGTAGCTTGCAGGCTAACACACCCAAATACCCTTGATCCAAGCACAATCCGCTAGATCAAATACCCTCCCTCTACTCAAACTAGTACGAGGGAGAAATACAATAATAGAGTTCAAACTGAAAACAAAAGCAATAAACGAAATCGCTCAGAGATGGAAGAACAGCTCTAGATCTGTGATGCTGCTGGATCTCAAGCTCGAACTCAGAAGTCTGGAGGAAGATGTTTCAACGATCAGCTGGCCTTCTCCTTCTGAAGGGTAGATGAACTCGCACTGATCCACTGCCCCTGAATCTCCTCTGATCGTCAGTGGATGCAGCACGGTACCAATAGGAAGACGATGGACTCCACGATCCTTCTCAAGGGCTTCACTCGCTCAGGCTCGACTGTCGCTTCTCCAAATCATCTTCTCTGTTCTCCTGCGCTCTCCCTATTCACGTGAATATTCCTTTTTGTGGGTCCCAGCCAGATTTTCTGGTTAGCTCAATGATTGTTGTCCTTGAGGCTTCTCAAATCGCGAGGGAAAGAGAGCGCATGCTCTTTTAGATGACGTGGCATATAACGCCACTTACGACTAGGGTCCACCCAATCATCTCTCGATGAAATTCGGATGGCGTCAACTCATTTAGACCATGAGGTTGACACAGCCTTGAAATGCCCCACATGTCTTTGAGTATAAAACTGGATGCGTTGACGCATGGGGTCACTGCGTTGACCCACTGAACTGACCCAGAGCGATCTTTATCTCAGAATGAACTGCTGCGTCGACGCTATCATGCTGTAGCGTTGACGCATCGGGGTATTTCTAGTGAACAATGATTCTGGCTTTTGAACTGATGCGTCGACATTGCTCTACTGTGGCGTTGACGCAGTGAAGTAGATCTGTGAGTGCCTCTGCTTCTTAAGCTGATGCGTTGACGCTGCAATAGTGTGGCGTTGACGCAGTAAAGTAGGCTAGTAAGATCTTTGGCCTCAACAACAGATGCGTGGACGCCTTGAACTCCCCGCGTCGACCATGTTCCTTTCTTGTATCAAAAATGAACAAAATGCATGCGTTACTGAATCAAGATTTAATTCAACATTTTATATTTAATTCAACATACACATCTCATGGTTGTCATCATCAAAACCAGGGGCACAACACATGTGCCCCTTCCGGCATGTGGAAGGTTAGTTTCGTCGTCTGGCACTGTTTCCCCTGCGCTTCGGAGTGAATGGGGCGTGGAACGGGCCGATTCGGCTTTTCCACTATTTTTCGCGTCGGGTCGTTGTAGCGGTCGTTCCAGAGACCGTCACAGTCTCTGACGGCCCTACGATAGACCGTCACATGCCTTTGTACGTGTTGGTCAGTTCGTGGTTGTGGGAGTGTGACGGCCCACTAATAGACCGTCACAGCCCACTCACGCCCCCTTGTAGGTGCGTCACAGCCCTCTCGTTTCTCGAAGTCTGGGTCAGTCGGTTCGCTCTAACAGCCTTGCCTTAGACCGCCAGAGCACTGTGACGCACCCTCCTTAGGCTGTCACAGCGGATTTGACAGGATTTGACTAGTTAGGTCGGATGGTTCTAACGATCTTCCCCCTGTGTGTTAGAGTCGTGTAACGCGACTCTCTTAGGCTGTTACAGTGTTTGTTCATCTCAGGTTTTGTGTAGGGCGGTGTCTATGACGCTCCATCCTTCGACCGTCACATCTGTATGGCGCGTCTTTTCTAGACCGGCACAGCCCTGTCTTCTCTAGAGTGTAACGGCTCACTCTTAGACTGTCACCTCCGTGTAGCAGTCTAAAGGTGGAGCGTTACAGCCCTAGAGTCCTGCTTTCCGCAGTTTTGGTTCCATTTTCTCTGTCTTAGGATTAGACCGATTGGAGGCTTGTTTCACTTTGCGCAACGATCTTGACTCTGAGTCGTGAGACTCAAGGATCGTTGTAGTAGTAGGTCTAGTTGCCTTGTCCTGAGTCTGTCGATAGTTTTCTGTGCTGCCTTGGTGCTTTGTAGTGCGTCCGACAGCGCTTCCTCGCATGTCTGTACTACAACACTTTTGTTTCTGAGTCTCTGTGTCTAGTGAGCCTCCACTAGTCGTAGCCTTACAACACGTTACGGTGTGTCGGCCCATGTGGCAGGGCAATTTCCTGATATACTATTTTTAAGCTAGTTTCCGTGGGCCCCCGCTGTACAGTAGCGTCCTGCTGGGTGGGGAAAACTAACTGGAGCCCCGGCTCTCCAGCAAGAGTCAGTGTGTGCACACGTGGTCAGGGGCATTTAGACTGACGTCGACGGGCGTTACCCTGTCTAGTCACTCGCGACTGTAGTTCCTATTCCGGTTCTAAGCGTGTCTTAGTCTCTGTCATGCTTCAGGCGGCATCGTAGATAAGACACTTGAGGCGCATCTTAAGACGTCAGTGGACGCAGCTGGCTGTTCTTCTAGTGAGGGGGTGCTTCCATCACGTGACACGTGACTCTCACGTTTCTCGCGCGTCGTGACCTTTCCGTGTTACCTTCCCATGGCTTTACCCGAGGTCAGTGTTGTGTCATGTGCACAACGTTCTAGTCGTGTGTGTGTGTGGTCGTGTCTAGAAGAGCGTGCATGGCAATCGAGTCGTGTATGCTTTAGGGCATCCATGTCTGTCTAGGTCCTTCTAGGTTTCTTGCCTGTCTCGTAGGTCAGCTTTGGGAGCCGAGGTTAGTTCGGCAGCTGTGTTCTCCTTCAGGTATGATTTTTCCCTTTTCTTTTAGCTGTTCCTACTCCTTCCGTTCCGGTTTTCTTTTACAGCTTCGTAGTTTAGTTTTTCTGCTTTACTACACCTACTGTTTTAGTTGTTCCGTGTTACTGCATATTTTTCAGCGGCGATCCGCGTGACCCCTACTGGGCCAGTGACACGAGGCTCACCCCTGCTTTTCAGGTGGATGACATCATTCTGCTTCCGCAGTTCCTGGTGTGGCGTGTCCATAGCTACCAGCGGTACCTGCGTCGGGCTTCCCCCGACCTTAGTGTACTTTTTCTTTCTGTTGACTGTACTGCTTGTCTTTCTTTTTGACTAGACTCTGGTGTGATTGTTAAATTTAAACTGTTAATTAAAAAGTAATTTTATTTCTGCTACTTTAGCAAACTGATCTAATGAAATTTAATTGCTTACTGCTATATCTCTGTGGCTTCAATGTACTACACGACAATCCTTTTTCCCTTCGGAGCTTTATAGCTCTTGGGAGGCTTCATGGGTTCCAAGTGGTATCGGGTCTGCTCTGTAGTCCTATCGGGCATATCCGATATCCGGAATCCGGGTCGTCACAGGGCGTCCTCGCCAACGCACTAAGAAGTGTTGGTAGGCTTCGTTCCTGGGATAGTCACCCGCTCATCCAATATATAATCTATATGCTCGTGTTGCTGTAACGGGGGAAGAGGTGGACTCTCGGGTGGTGTGTCACTCACAACAAGAGGAGAAGGCCCAAAAGACTCACTAGGGATAACCATGGGGGGCTGATAAGCTACCAGATCAGAAACATTAAGCGTCGAACTGATACCATAGTCGTCTGGTAGTTCAATAACGTACACATTTGACCCACTAGTTTCATGACTCGGAAGGGATGGCATCACGGGCCTGGAGTTTCTTCACGGTCCTCGAGGGAAACCGTATAAGTCTAACCCTGATAATGACGTACTCTCCCTTTCGAAACTCACGAGCACGTCGGCATGCATCAACTAACTCCTTATACGTGCATTGCTTGATGGGTGCAAGGCTCGGATTCAAAAGGGGGGGTTGAATGAATCCCCTATTTAAAATTTTGTCCGATTAAAACCTGTAACCAAACAATGATGCGGAATTAACACAAATAGGTGCCTTGTATGACACAGGTGCTCTCTTCAAATGAAATGGAAAGATCAGATAGACTGAACTTCTGATCTACTATTTATGCGCTAGTGTGCAGACCCATATTCAATCAAATATGCGATGTGCGAATAAACCACTCACTAGATGAAGGAACACATCGAGCCTACGCATGCATCTAGTGAAACACAATAGACAAACAAACCACTGCACAGAAGATTTTTTAGGTGGTTCGGTCCTCCAGACCTACGTCCACCCCACACTCAAACCAGAGTGTGGATTCCGCTGATACACAGCTTAAACCGCTGAGCCTCACAGCTTGCCTACAACTGCTGAGCATCACAGCTTGCTTCCGCTGGGCAGTACAGCTTAGCTATCCGCTGCATAACAGCTTGACCCGCTGGGCAATACAGCTTAGCCGACCAGAGGAATCCTCCTCTGCAACCAATGAGCAACACAGCTTGCTCCACTGACTAACAGCTTGAATAAAGGTTCAAAAGAAAAACAACAGACAAGAAAACACAGCAACTGAAGGCTATAAACGACATCAACACAGATGTGGCTCCCATGGAGCTGACTGGATTGGATATGATCCAGATTCCAGTAGGGACAGATCTTCTGATGAAGCGTCTCTTCTTCTCCTCTAACTCTCTATCTCTCTCTCTATCTTTCTTCTTCTTCTTCATTTCTTTTCTTCTCTGCTACTCTCTCTCTTTTTCTCTCTCCTTCTCTTCTTCTCTCTTTCTCCTCTTTCTCTTCTCTCTGGATCGTGCAGGCTCTTTCTGCTTCTGCTCTTCTAAGGTATTTTTCAATCCTCACACACACGATCATCTTCTCCAGATGGAGAAGTCTTCTTTTTATAGCAGTAGCAGATAGGTGGGCGTGTGTCCTCCACGAATTCCCGCCCTAGCGCCTTGACCACGTGGCAGCATTTCAGCTCACTGCTTTACACGTGTCACGATCCTGGCACATCCTCCATTCTTGGATCACGTGCCCTTCTTAAACTCCTCGAGCAAATATCCTGCAAAGGTCAGACTTAATATCAGTTAAAATCAATATGAGGATAGTAGAAAGATGCACAGAGTTGGTTAGAGAATGTATAGACTTGCTAAGTCATCAAGGCAACCATGTGTAGACTTAATATTCAAATGCATGAACTTTACGTATGTATGGAACAAAAGTTGCACAGACATGCCACCAAAGAATGTACAGACTTTGCGTGCAATGTACAAGCGATGCACAGATATGCCACCGAAGAATGTACAGACTTTGAGTGCATGGTACAAAAGATGCACAGACATGCCATCGAAGAATGTACAGACTTTGCGTGCAATGTACAAACGATGCACATATATGCCACCGAAGAATGTACAAACTTTGAGTGCATGGTACAAAAGATGCACAGACATGCCGTCGCAGAATGTACAGACTTTGTTGTGTAAGATGCACCCATGCACGGACTTAGTCACGTGCAGCAACAAAAGTTGCATCGACTTGAGTTCATGCTACAACAAGAGTAGCACTGACTTGGTGACATTGTGTATGCATGGAATCAAAAAGATGCACTGACTTCGCTTATGCAAGAAAACATGCACCGAATATGTATGCCTTAGACACAATCAAGACGCTGAGTGAGACTCAGACATGCACCGACTTGGCATGAGCGAAGGGAAGAATATGCACTGACTTATAGCCACCGTGAACCACAATTATGATATGCACAGGCCTAGACAGTTAATCCTGCACTGACTCGGTTACGTGCTGCAACAGAGCTTGCATCAACTTTATGTATGCATGTACGAGCTTATCGACATGAGAGCAACCTTGTATGAACTCAGGGTTCATGCAGCAAACATATGCATGGACTTAGCTTATTCAGGATGAAAGTATGCACCAAGAAGCCATGTAGTCTAGGCAAAACTTTGTACTGACTTAACCTGAGCATGGACATTTAATCAGAACAATGCAATCAAAACATCATATCATCAATAATGCACAAGGGGCCTGGACCTAACACACTCCCCATAACGCTCCCCATAGCAGTTAGCATAGATCATCATCATTCTTATGTGGTGACTCATTGAGTTGCTATCATCAAAACAACAACACACTATCATCAAAACACAGGGGGCACAACAATCTCCCCCTTTTTGATGATGTCAACACAATGAGTCACACAGACTCAGCAAGCAAACAATTCTTCCCCTTTGACATAATTAAAAAGGAAATGATTTGCGAGTGGAATGAAAGACATGTATGAAATTTGATAGCAAGTCTCCCCTATTTAAAATATAAGAACTCCTCCTATAGACATGAATGTTTGACTACTCTCCCCTTAAATGCAGATGACCCAGAACTCCCCCTGAAGTGTAGGAATGAACTCTGGTTATCGAATGAAACAATCTAAAATCTGCCACCACAAGGAATCCAAACCAATAATGGTTGTGGCACGTCACAAATGTATGGATAGAATAAAGCAGGTGGAAGGTCCACAGAACTAGAACAGGTTACAGAAACAAGATGGAAGATTCCAACAGTGTGGAGAGTAAAACAGTTGATGATAGGAAAGTAAAGGTAGAAAAGAGTAGAGGTGAGAAACAGTCAAAGCACAGTACATCTCAAGGAACAACCAATCAACAGATAAGAGAGAATTTTCAACAAGTTTCCTGTTGATTAAGTTGTCAGGGGTGAATCAGATCATGAGGGATTGTAAGGCATGCACCACTCTAATAAGTCTTAACATGAATAGACTCTCCCATCATAGAGGGTTATGAATTGGCAACTTGACCAACCTGATTTAATTATGATATATACCAAATTTGTCAATTAAACTCAATACTTATATCTGAATTCAAGTTTTAATAAAGGTGAACCAAATAATCAGATAACACTCAGGACCAATCATCTTTATCTTACACGCATGATCTCAGTGACTCCTTTGAGAGTTACACATATTAGTATTGAGATTAATAACTTTTACAAGAGCATGTGTTGACAGAGTTTGCAAGATTTTCATTTGAAGCACATTATTCTTTTCCTGAGCAATTTAAGTTGATCAACACCGTTTTACGTGAGGCACAACACGTCTCAGGTGAAGTGACCCAGTTACTCAGTGTAATAACTGTCATTACCTTTCAACATTAAGACTAGAGTTAGCAATAGAAGTGTCTTTTTACGTGAGGAGACACCTTGATTAGAGGCCAGACTCCTCAGTTACTCAACACAAACATGCCATTGCTCTGTCAGGTTCTCAATGATTTTTTGCTTTAAGCGACTATGACACTTCATGACTTGGGCTTACTTCATTTCTTTGATGGAGGACCCAGTTTCTCAGTGAACAAAGTCATTACATTACTAACCGATTTTCTTTTTAGTCAGACTCTTCAAGGTTAATGTTTAAGAACAACACTCACTCTATGTATCTCAACCAAAGTAGCCTTGATTTCAAATTTTTAGATTTCAGATGAGTGAATCTAAGGTTTTCATGACCCATATGGTTAAAGTTTATTAAAGCTTATCATTCAGATATTTTCAAGTCATTTAAATGCAAATCTGAGAATACATTAACCTTATATCAGTTTGATTCAGTGGTCACTCTTAAACCTATATGATAGGAATTTCTATATGATTCTTAGACTGAATTGTATGGCATGCAGCTTGAGTTCCTCAGATTAGATCAAAAATACAGCTGACCAACTAATCAACAATAGATACAAATCAGTCACACCAGCTAAGAAGAATGTGAAGGATGAGTGTAAGCTGGTGAAAGAAACAACAATAGGAAAGAAGAGCATCAAAAGAGTGTATATCAGCAAACAATAGCTGAGTCTGGAATACAGACAGGTCAGCTATTTCAGTGATGACAGCAGAGAATTCAAGTAAAACAAATTGAGAGCAGTAGAAGATCCAATTGACTTAACAGTAGAATTTCAGGTAAAGGTGAACAAGATGATCTAAAAAGCTCCCTCTGTCTAGATGCATCATGTAAACAACAAAGCATGAGTAGCAGTATGGTTAATCAAGAATGGTTGAACTCCCCCTGACTAAGTGCATGATATATGATAAAAGCACATCACATGATTTCAAGTTTGACATTCAATTATAATCCATGCACTTCAGACAGAAGTGAGCTACCATGAACATGATTGAGCAATTCCCATTTCAGAAAATTTTAATTTAGCACCAACAGAGCAACATGATATACAATCATTTCAAATTCTCAATTTTCGGATGATGGAATTTCAACAGAGTGTTCAGAATTGACCTGAAGCGTAGGATCCTGGGGTTTTCATTTTGAGTGCCTTGATTTATTTACCCCTCTTTGTTCGTTCCAAGGCACACCTGCAGCACATTAATCATTTTGATCCTGCAGGGACCCAAACAGCCTTGGGTCCTGCGTTAACCCTGACAGGTGTTCTGAACAGTCTCTTAGCAACATTATCATCATAATCCATCTGGTAACAACTATCCATGGAGTGACCATATTTTCCACAATATCTACATGAAACAACAGATTTTCTGGTCCTATGATGCATATCAACAGTAGTATGAGACCCATGAACATAATCATAAAATGTTCTGTTGTATGCATGCACAGTTAGATTCTTATTCCCTGACAACCAACAATTTGCATACTTGTGACCTGACTTATCAGAATTGAAGCATGAAGTATTTACAGGTCTTGTTCTAGAGAATTTAGCAAATTTGGAATTAACGTGATTTCCCTGAACATACCAGCAGTTCTTGACTGCATGGCCATATTTCCCACACTTAAAGCACCTTAGGTGCTTACCTCTTGAGTCATTGTTTCCCCATGAAGGCCCAAACCAGCACTCAATAGCTTTATGACCACGTTTGTTACAGTTATAGCAGATGATGTGTTGGTTTGAAGCACACGTGTTTCTTTTGGGGTCATGATGATGATTTGTAAATAATTTATCATGCATCATATCATCTTTTTTCATTACACTGCAGTCATCCATATAATGACCATGCCTACCACAGTAATGACATGACACCTGTGATTTCCTGGCGGCATGGTTACTAACAGACTGACTAGATGCATGTGAATGAGTACATGAGACATGAGCAGTGTGCATTGACCCTTGAAATTCAACCGAGCTAGCAGATTTTAGGGCATGAACAGGAATAGTCTTTACCTTCTTCGTTTGACCCTTCTTTTTCAATTTCTGATTATTCTTAACAATTTTTGTATGTTTTTCATTTTTCTGAGCCTTGAACTGAAATACAGATGATGAAGGTGATTTCTGATTTCTATTTTGTTTTGGGGATTGATTTGTGGTACCAGCTACATCAAAATTTTGCACGAAAATGGTGTATATCCAGTTTCTAATAGTTTCCTTGACATCATAACTGTAACTTATCCCCTTTCTTGAATCATCATCCTCACCTTTCATGACAGCTTTCATTTTTCCTTTGTTTTTAGCAGACTCGGATGCTGAGTTTTCGAGATCATGAATTCTATTTTCCAAAGAAGCAATGTGAAGTTCATAATTGGCTATCTCTTGTTCACTACAATTAATGCATTGACTTAGAACTTTGTTTGCAGTTTTATACTTCTCAATTTCTTGTTCCAGATTGCTCAAAATTTTTGATTCTTCATCACTGACAGTTTTTCCTTTTTCTAAGGTGAGAAGTTTTTCAGACATACTAGTGTTTAACCATTTTAATTTTTTAATTTTAGCTTTCAGTTCAATATTTTCGTTGGTCAGCTTCTTAATTTCTTCACCACTAGATATAGACTCTACTATTTCAATCAATTCTTCTTCTCTTTCCTCCACTTTAATTTTCTCAGCAAGCAGATTTCTGTGATCTTCTTTAGATGAGGCAATCAGTTTATTCAGCCATTCATTCTCACTATAAAGATCTTCATTGCGTTCTTTTAGAGCCAAGCACTTGTTGCAGCTTGATTTTAGAGAGGAAACATGCACACCTTCCTTGTTAACTTTATCTATTTCAACTTTAAGATTTTTATTATTCCTCAAAATTTCACTGTTCTCAGCTTTCAATTTCTCCAGATCAGAACTAATCCTTTCCAACTCTCTCAGATTTATCAGATGTTCATCAGTTTTCACCTTTAACTAACTATCTAATTCAAAAATTTTATTGGCACATTCTTGGTTTTCATTTTTCAGCAAGCACATTTGCTTCATATTCAAGTGAGTCTCAGACAAACATTCATCATATAATTCATTAATCTTCAAGCACTTTTCACATGATGAATTAGAATCATTTTTATTAATTTTCTTTTTCATCTTCTTATACTATTTTCGTAAATGATCATGAGACTCCAGCAATTCATTATATGCAGCAATCCAATCATCCAGGGTGTAATTTTCAAAGATGTTTACCTGACCATGGTCCTGTTCTTCATCTTATTGCTACTTTGTTCACTCTCTTGAGCCATCATGCATCGATCATCATCTCTAACGCAACCAGTCTTCAATTTATCCAGGATTTCCTTGGCAGACCTGCACGATGAAACACATGAAGTTATATTTCTGTCAAGGGATCCCTTCATCATGTTTACTGCTATATCAATGACAGAATGTTTTAATTTATCCTTCTCGGTCCATTTGGATTTATCTCTTGATAATGTGTATGGACCTTGAGTTATTACCTTCCAAAGGTTAGGATCAACTGACCTTACGTACCGATGCAGACTCTCTAACCATAGATCAAAGTCTTTACCTTTGAACATCGGCAGATGAGCCATAAGGACAGATAAGAGGCAGCAGCCAAATCACGAAAGAATGTACCAAAACCTCGATCGGAGCAGGATAGACAATAGACCGAAACGGCACCTAAACCAGCATGATCTTCTGTCGATCGTTGGATCTGAATGCACAGAAACCTGGCTCTGATACCAATTGATGGGTGCAAGGCTCGGATTCAAAAGGGGGGGTTGAATGAATCCCCTATTTAAAATTTTGTCCGATTAAAACCTGTAACCGAACAATGATGCGGAATTAACACAAATAGGTGCCTTGTATAACACAGGTGCTCTCTTCAAACGAAATGGAAAGATCAGATAGACTGAACTTCTGATCTACTATTTATGCACTCGTGTCCAGACCCATATTCAATCAAATATGCGGTGTGCGAATAAACCACTCACTAGATGAAGGAACACATCGAGCCTACGCATGCATCTAGCGAAACACAATAAACAAACAAACCACTGCACAGAAGATTTTTTAGGTGGTTCGGTCCTCCAGACCTACGTCCACCCCACACTCAAACCAGAGTGTGGATTTCGCTGATACACAGCTTAAACCGCTGAGCCTCACAGCTTGCCCACAACTGCGGAGCATCACAGCTTGCTTCCGCTGGGCAGTACAACTTAGCCATCTGCTGCCTAACAGCTTGACCCGCTGGGTAATACAGCTTAGCCGACCAGAGGAATCCTCCTCTGCAACCGATGAGCAACACAGCTTGCTCCGCTGACTAACAGCTTGAATAAAGGTTCAAAAGAAAAACAAGAGACAAGAAAACACAGCAACTGAAGGCTGTAAACGACATCAACACAGATGTGGCTCCCATGGAGCTGACTGGATTGGATATGATCCAGATTCCAGTAGGGACAGATCTTCTGATGAAGCTTCTCTTCTTCTCCTCTAACTCTCTATCTCTCTCTCTATCTTTCTTCTTCTTCTTCGTTTCTTTTCTTCTCTGCTACTCTCTCTTTTTCTCTCTCCTCTTCTTCTCTCTTTCTCCTCTTTCTGTTCTCTCTGGATCGTGCAGGCTCTTTCTGCTTCTGCTCTTCTAAGGTATTTTTCAATCCTCACACACGCGATCATCTTCTCTAGATGGAGAAGTCTTCTTTTTATAGCAGTAGCAGATAGGTGGGCGTGTGTCCTCCACGAATTCCCGCCCTAGCGCCTTGTAAGACCCCGAATTATTTAATTGAGCCCAATATATTTATTAAGCTTTTATTAATTAAGAATTGAATTCTTATTGAATTAATAATTGAATTTCAGATTTATTAATATTTAATTCGTTAGAAATAGTATAAGTGAAAATATGACTACCTTATAAAATTCCATAAAAATAGTAAATAGGTTAAGGTCAATGTAGACAACAACTTTGTCTTCTGGCATTAAGCCATTATAAATCCGTGGTTAGATCTAATTGGAGATTAAGCCCAAAAGTGCACACTTTTTAACCCTTACCTAACCTTAGTTTAAAACGCGAAATTCGGGCTTAATACTCGACCAAATTAGCTCAAATCAGAGGCAAATGAATGGCCATGAGCTAAGGATTAATAGCCTTCAATCAATTCTACACAAACCTAACCCTAGGAGGCGCAGCCGGCCGAGTTTGGTTGAGTCAACCATTTCGGCGCCATTTTTAACACGTCTCTTGTTCCGTCGATTTCTCACAGCTCAGAGCTCTCCAGGAGTTGTGTGAGCTATAGATAGAAAGCTCTTCGAGTCTAGTTTCTTTTGGTGGCTGTGGGGTTCGCTGAAGTTTCAGATCTAGGAAGATCTTGCTCGATTTGTGGAGATGTGTCGGCAGGCCGTCGGCTTCCTTCTTCCTTCTTTGTTTCTTCAATTGAGGTAGGAATTCTCAACCAAAATTCGATCATGAATATATGATTTTACTCCTCTCGACGAGATATATCCAGTGGGACTGAAAGCCCCAATTTTTATCAGGTATCTAGAGAGCTATCGTGGGTTTTGTGAAGGGTGATCCAGTTCGTTCTTCATTCTAGGTTTTAAGTTCTCTCTTTGATTGAGGTAGGTTTAACAAGCCAAACTCTAATTAACTTATATGATGTAATCAGCATGTTGTTAGCTTTTATTTAACGTAGAAAGTCCCAATTTTCATTGAGCATGCTTGGAGAATTTCGATTTTTAGTGAGAGCATGTCTAGAACTTGATTTATATTGTGGACCTTTGAGTTAGAGCTTGATTGCGGGCTGATTTTGAGTTAGATAACTTGATCCACATATAGCTTATCATATATGGTTGGATTCAGCATCAAGTTAGCTTTCTTTTGACATAAGAAGTCCCAAATTTCGTTATGTATATTGAGATAATTTCATGATTTAGTAGAAGCATGTCAAGAATTAGGTTTTTAGGTGTTCATCATAGAATAGGTTAAGATGTAATTGATTTCTGTTGAAATTAGTGTTTCAAATCGCTTGTTTTATGACCCTAGTATGTATATTAATGACCCTAGATCATGTGATTAAGATCCCAACTCAATTAGATCTCAATTGGGTGTGTTTATATGTTTTCCGGAGGTTAAAACTGTTTTTGTTCTTGCAGGGGTCGACCCCTGGGGTCGACCCGTTTTCTGGGAGCCCTGGCAGGCCCGAGGGTCGACCCATCCAGCACCCAGCAAGGGTCGACCCATGGGGTCGACCCATACAGCCAGAGTGTGGGGGTCGACCCATCTCACTGGCAGACCCCATTTTTACAGGGGTTGACCCCAGGGGTCGACCCATGTACCAGAAACCCAGTTTTTATCGTTCTTCGACCCGAGGATCGATCCGGATCATTAGGGGATCGACCCATTTAACTTAGACCAATTGAAAAGTATATTCTTGAAGAACCAGTAACCTATTCATGTACCCCTTTGATTTCAATTAACATTGGTCCCTACATACAAACGTAGTGTAAAAACATGCCATTTATCATCTTCATATAATGGTTAAATAGAAACCCACATAATTAGTTGTTAATGGTGAAACTAAATCTCTGTTAATGCATGCTATTTCATTCCTGTACGAGATTGTTCCTTTACCTTATCATCTTGAATCATCCTTTGGCAAATTGGTTTAATGCAAATGATAATGGATAATCCTTGATATATTAACTTGGTAATTAGGATTAAATTGATTGTTAAGTTGCTGTTTTAGTCCCTATTACTCCAGTAGAATGGATTACTTACACACTTGAACGGTATACTATCAGCCGTTCTTTCTTGACCCCGTGGACCAAGTTTTGGTCCAGTTCTTGTAAAGCGGCACCGAGGTGACCGTATCAACCGAGTTTTTGTTTGGAATCCAAGGACATGTTAGTCCTTAAAAACTCATACTCTTGACAGAAATTCCTCTGATTAATTGGCCATTAAAATTGACTGAATGTCTGGACGTGTGGGACTTTGGGCCCATAAAAATAAATGCCATCGCATCATAAGGGCCCGGTCTGGTCCTGGGGAGAGCGCCCGAAAAATTACTGAGCCCATGGGATGCTAATGACATGGTGGGTCATTACACTGAAATACTTGCTTGCTTGTTGCGTCTATGACAAACATCTCTTGTTACTTGTTACTTGTTACTTGATCGCGAATGAATTGATATTACTTACTTGTGGCCAATTCTTTACTACTGTCTCTTGTTATATCTCCTGTTGTAAATTCTTGTACTTGTTATCTTGTTAATTCTTGACATCACATATTTCTTGACCTTGCAAGATCTTGTTGTTACGTTGTTTCATTATATCGTTATCGTCATTTATTTCTTTCTTAGTATTGCACATGAAAATGTAATTAACTTGTTAATCACGTAAATTGCCTGTTATTTCCTACTGAGCGTCAGCTCATAGTTGTGTTTCCCCACTTTCCAGGCTTTTCAGGTGACGCGCTTACCGACGGGGAAGGGCAGGAGTGATGTCATGAGTGTGTCAGTTCTAGTGTGTTAGCAGTGTGTTTTCTTACTTCTAGTTGTGTTTTGGAGAGCATTTAGTTTCAGTTATGTTATTGAGTTTTTGTGGTTGTAATTCCAGTTGTATTAAGTTGAATTTGAGGTTATTGTATCAGTTGTGGTTGGTTAATGATCATTTAGTATTTCCATCTTGTAGCATTGTGTATTATTTTAGATAGATCTCTCTCTTGCCAGCTCGTTCCCGATTGTACGTCCCGATATTTCGCTTCGGGGCGTGATAGTTTAGTTGGTATCAGAGCCCAAGGTTTCACATTCCTAGGTTTCCTAAGTTTAGGTTTTCTCGCATTGCATCCCAATAACCGGTATATCAAAAGGTGCTATCCGAACGTTAGGCTACGCCTATCGGGAAGGTCGCATACTTGCGTGAGTGGTCTTCGGATCGATTATCTCCGCCAGGTACCGAGTTTTGGTCGTGTCTAGGTGCATTATATCCCTAACCTTGTAAAAGTCTAGGACCTGACCTGGTGAGAATGGGTAGAAACTTGGGTTAAGTTCGTTTCTTAATCGTGTAATTATTTATCTTGATTAAACCTAAGTAATCTATTCCTCGTGTAGATGGCAGCTGATCGCGCTGAATGGAGGAACCTACAGCGCACTGTTCAAGGCCTTACTCAGGCCCTTCAATAGGTAGCTCAGGCAGGAGCAGCACAGCATGGCACCGGTGATTTATACCGAAATTTCCGCGGGATGAATCCACCTAGATTCGCTGGTTCGACCGACCCCGACCAAGCCGAGCACTGGCTAGATGAGATGGGGAGAATCTTTGAAGTTATGCAATGCACCAACCAGGAGCGTGTCCTTTTGTCCACATTTCAACTGGAACGTGATGCACGTACTTGGTGGGATTCTATCAAGGCGACTCTCGGTGACCGGCAGGTTACGTGGGAAGAGTTCGAGGAATTCTTTAACAACAAGTATTTTTCTGATAGAGTGCAAGAGAAGAAAGCGACGGAGTTCGCGGCCCTGAAATAGTAAGGGTTGTCCGTGGCAGAGTATGAGGCTCAATTTGCACGGCTTTCTCGTTATGCTACACATCTTATTTCCACCGAGAAAATGAAGGCGAAGCATTTTCTCAATGGTCTGAAGCTACATTATATTAATCAACTGGCACCGTTGGAGATTTCCACTTATTCCGAGATGGTAAGGAAATCACAAGTTCTGGAGGATACTCTTGAGATGACGGAGAGGATCCGTGGCACAGGCATGAAGAAGGAACGACCTACGGGTTCCGGGAGTGTCAAGCCCGGGTATATCAAGAAGAGGCCCGCGAGTGGGTCGAGTTCGTGGACCGGAGCAGGATCATGGAAGGGAAAGATGCCAAAGCATGAAGATAAGAAGCCTGGCCCTATTATTCCATACATGGGCATTTTCAAGTTTTGTAATAATCCTAGCCACAGGGTGGAGGATTGCTGGCGCAAGCTAGGCGCATGCCTACGATGTGGAAGCAAGGAGCACCGTATCTCTGATTGCCCTTGTATGTCTGAGCAAGCTACCCCGATAAAACCGCAAGTCTTCAAGAAACCACAAGGCAAGCTCCAAGCTCTGCATGCTGAGGAAGCGGGAATAACCGAGGATGGTGGACTCGTCGAAGGTACACTTATTATACTCGACAAGCCAACATTTGTTCTTTTCGATACTGGTGCAACACATTCCATTATTTCTCGGAGATTTGCTAAGTCTTTAGCTGTGGAACCTGTTTTGATGAATTCTCCGTTAGAAATATCAACCCCTATTGGTACTAGATCAGCAATCCAGTATTTCTATCCCTCTAGTACGGTTACGATTGGTGAACAGAACTTACCAGCAGATTTAGTCTGCATGGACATGAAGGATTATGATGTAATCCTAGGAGCAGATTGGTTGGCTCGATTTGAGGCTAGTGTTCACTACAGTTCTAGCTCAGTGTCTTTTACTAGGCACCCGAGACTTTCTTTTGTGGGTGTTAAGCATCACAACTCTGTGTCACTTATTTCGGCTCTTCGAGCTGATAAGCTGATGAGACGTGGATGTGAGGCTTTTCTAGCCTTTGTATGTGCAACCCCTGAGCAGCAGATTGAGATCAAGGACATTCTTGTTGTCCGAGATTTTCCTGATGTCTTTCCAGAGAAACTACCAGGACTTCCGCCTGAGCGGGAAGTTATCTTTTCTATTGATCTTATTCCTGGCACATCTCCTATTTCTAAGGCTCCTTATCGTATGTCTCCTGCGGAACTGAGAGAGTTAAAGCAACAGTTGATGGAATTACTCGAGAAGGGCTTCATTCGTCCTAGTACTTCTCCGTGGGGAGCCCCTGTATTATTCGTCAGGAAGAAAGATGGTTCGTTGAGGTTGTGCATTGATTATCGGCAAATAAACCAGCAGACTGTCAAGAACAAATATCCATTGCCGAGGATTGACGAGTTATTTGACCAGATAGCGGGAGCTCAATATTTCTCTAAGATCGATCTTCGATCTGGATATCACCAGTTGCGAATTAAGGAAGAGGATATCTATAAATCAGCTTTCCGCAGCAGGTATGGTCATTTTGAATTTGTCGTTATGCCTTTTGGTCTAACGAATGCTCCAGCAGCTTTCATGCAGTTGATGAATAATGTATTTCGGCCCTATCTTGATCAATGGGTCGTGGTCTTTATTGATGACATCTTGATCTATTCCAAGAGTGAAGTGGAGCATGCTGAACATCTGAGGATGGCATTGCAGTTATTGAGAGATCATCAACTTTATGCCAAGTTTAGTAAGTGTGAATTTTGGCTGCAAGAGGTGTCCTTTCTCGGACATATCATTACGAAGGATGGTATCTCTGTTGATCCTTCGAAGGTTGAGGCAGTGAAGAATTGGGAACAGCCTACCAGCGTGATAGAAGTTAGAAGTTTTCTAGGCCTGGCAGGCTATTATCGAAGATTTATCCAGGATTTCTCTAAGATTGCGGTACCTATGACAAGATTAACCCGCAAGGAGAACAAGTTTGATTGGTCCGAAGATTATCAACGAATCTTTCAGACTTTGAAGGAGTGTTTGACTACTGCACCTGTATTGGCTTTACCTTCTGGTGAAGGAGGATTTGTCGTATATACTGATGCATCAGGTATTGGCTTAGGCTGTGTGCTCATGCAGCATGGGAAGGTGATTGCCTATTCTTCTAGGCAGTTAAGGAAGCACGAAGAGAATTATCCTGTTCATGATTTAGAACTGGCAGCAGTCGTGTTTGCTTTGAAGATTTGGAGGCACTACTTGTATGGAGAAACCTTCACGGTGTTTTCAGATCATAAGAGTCTGAAATATTTATTTTCTCAGAAGGAACTCAATATGCGACAGCGCAGATGGTTGGAGTATTTGAAAGACTTCGACTTCTCGATTGAGTATCATCCTGGCAAGGGTAATGTTGTGGCAGATGCATTAAGCCGGAAGCCGGTAGCTAGACTGTCAAGTCTCATGTTACAAGAATGGAGATAACTGGAACAATTGTCCAGCCTGGATCTTAATATTGACAATGATCGGGTTATGATTGCTCAGATCTAACTTAAGCCCAAATTGTTGATGGAAATCAAGTCCTTGCAAGATAATGATCCCGAGTTGGTAGAGATCAAGGGAAGCTTGAGCAGCAGACCTGACTTCATGTTGGCCAATGATGGAAGATTATTATTCAAGGGCAGAACTTGTGTACCTGACGAAGCCGCAATAAAGAACAAGATTCTGGAGGAAGCTCATAGATCCAGATATACTATTCATCCTGGCGGCACTAAGATGTACCGAGATTTGAAAAGATCCTTTTGGTGGCCGAATATGAAAAGAGAAGTTGCAGATTTTGTGAGTAGATACTTGGTATGTCAACAAGTTAAGGCCGAACATTTCAGACCGGCAGGGAAACTGAAACCACTCGACATACCCCAATGGAAGTGGGAGAGCATTGGCATGGATTTCATTATGGGTCTACCTAAGACTCGTGGTGGATTTGATGCGATGTGGGTGATTGTCGACCGATTGACAAAGTCAGCTCATTTCTTACCAATTAAGTCCAAGTGGACGATTGATGTATTGGCTGCTTTGTATTTGAAGGAAGTGGTGAGACTACATGGTATTCCAGTCAGCATTATGTCTGATCGAGACCCTAGATTTACTTCACATTTCTGGAAGGGACTGTAAGAGTCTCTTGGTACTCGTCTGAATTTCAGTACTGCTTTTCATCCGCAGACAGATGGACAGACTGAAAGAACCAACCAGATAGTGGAAGATATGCTGCGAGCTTGCATGATTGATTTCGGTTGTAATTGGAGTGAGCATTTGGCATTAATTGAATTCGCCTCCAACAACAGTTACCAATCCAGTATACAGATGGCTCCTTTCAAAGCATTGTATGGTAGGAGTTGTCGTTCCCCGTTGTGTTGGGACGAGGTAGGTGAGAAACAGTGGCTTGGACCGGATCTTATCTCAGAATCTTCACAGAACATCCGTATTATCCGAGACCGGTTACAAGTAGCCCAATCCAGACATAAGAGTTATGCCGACAACAGGAGAAGAGCATTGGAATTTCAGGTTGGCGAGCATGTGTTCTTGAAGGTCTCTCCTTCGAGAGGGATCCAAAGATTTGGCATTCATGGCAAGCTGAGTCCGAGATACATTGGTCCATTCGAGATTCTAGATAGAGTGGGAGAGGTGGCATACAGACTGACTTTACCACCGCATTTGTCTGGCGTACACAATGTTTTCCATGTGTCTATGTTACGGAAATATGTGTACGACCCCACTCATATCATTCAGCAAGTGGATTTTGAACTGAAGGAAGATTTGACCTATGAGGAAAGACCTGTCAAGATTCTGGACCGGAAGCAACAGCACCTCCGGAATTGTTCGATACCGATGGTCAAGATTCAGTGGAGTCTGCGTGGGACCGAAGAAGCTACATGGGAGTTTGAAGAGACTATGCAGAAGCGGTATCCCGACCTATTCTAGGTGAGCAATCTCATTCCCTACTCTCAGTTTTAGTGTAGTGAATTTGGAGGACCAAATTCCTTTAAGTAGGGGAGGGTGTAAGACCCCGAATTATTTAATTGAGCCCAATATATTTATTAAGCTTTTATTAATTAAGAATTGAATTCTTATTGAATTAATAATTGAATTTTAGATTTATTAATATTTAATTCGTTAGAATAAGTATAAGTGAAAATCCGACTACCTTATAAAAATCCATAAAAATAGTAAAC
This sequence comes from Amorphophallus konjac, assembly GCA_022559845.1. Classification (NCBI taxonomy): domain Eukaryota; kingdom Viridiplantae; phylum Streptophyta; class Magnoliopsida; order Alismatales; family Araceae; genus Amorphophallus; species Amorphophallus konjac. Next base: position 68,696,986 of record CM040117.1, read on the forward strand.
AGGTTAAGGTCAATGTAGACAACAACTTTGTCTTCTGGCATTAAGCCATTATAAATCCGTGGTTAGATCTAATTGGAGATTAAGCCCAAAAGTGCACACTTTTTAACCCTTACCTAACCTTAGTTTAAAACACGAAATTCGGGCTTAATACTCGACCAAATTAGCTCAAATCAGAGGAAAATGAACGGTCATGAGCTAAGGATTAATAGCCCTCAATCAATTCGACACAAACCTAACCCTAGGAGGCGCAGCCGGCCGAGTTTGGTTGAGTCAACCATTTCGGCGCCGTTTTTAACACGTCTCTTGTTCCATCGATTTCTCACAGCTCAGAACTCTCCAGAAGCTGTGTGAGCTATAGATAGAAAGCTCTTCGAGTCTAGTTTCTTTTGGTGGCTATGGGGTTCACTGAAGTTTCAGATCTAGGAAGATCTTGCTCGATTTGTTGAGGTGTGTCGGCAGGCCGTCGGCTTCCTTCTTTGTTTCTTCAATTGAGGTAGGAATTCTCAACCAAAATTCGATCATGAATATATGATTTTGTTCCTCTCGACGAGATCTATCCAGTGGGACTGAAAGCCCCACTTTTTATCAGGTATCTAGAGAGCTATCGTGGGTTTTGTGAAGGGTGATCCAGTTCATTCTTCACTCTTGGTTTTAAGTTCTCTCTTCGATTGAGGTAGGTTTAACAAGCCAAACTCTAATTAACTTATATGATGTAATCAGCATGTTGTTAGCTTTCATTTAACGTAGAAAGTCCCAATTTTCATTAAGCATGCTTAGAGAATTTCGATTTTTAGTGAGAGCATGTCTAGAACTTGATTTATATTGTGGACCTTTGAGTTAGAGCTTGATTGCGGGCTGATTTTGAGTTAGATAACTTGATCCACATATAGCTTATCATATATGGTTGGATTCAACATCAAGTTAGCTTTTTTTTGACGTAAGAAGCCCCAAATTTCGTTATGTATATTGAGAGAATTTCATGATTTAGTAGAAGCATGTCAAGAATTAGGTTTTTAGGTGTTCATCATAGAATAGGTTAAAATGTAATTGATTTCTGTTGAAATTAGTGTTTCAAATCGCTTGTTTTATGACCCTAGTATGTATATTAATGACCCTAGATCATGTGGTTAAGATCCCAACTCAATTGGATCTCAATTGGGTGAGTTTATATGTTTTTCGGAGGTTAAAACCGTTTTTGTTCTTGCAGGGGTCGACCCCTGGGGTCGACCCGTTTTCTGGGAGCCCTGGCAGGCCCGAGGGTCGACCCCAGGGGTCGACCCATCCAGCACCCAGCAAGGGTCGACCCATGGGGTCGACCCATACAGCCAGAGTGTGGGGGTCGACCCCTCACTGGCAGACCCCATTTTTACAGGGGTCGACCCCAGGGGTCGACCCATGTACCAGAAACCCAATTTTTGTCGTTCTTCGACCCAAGGATCGATCTGGATCATTAGGGGATCGACCCATTTAACTTAGACCAATTGAAAAGTATATTCTTGAAGAACCAGTAACCTATTCATGTACCCCTTTGATTTCAATTAACATTGGTCCCTACATGCAAACGTAGTGTAAAAACATGCCATTTATCATCTTCATACAATGGTTAAATAGAAACCCACATAATTAGTGGTTAATGGTGAAACTAAATCTCTGTTAATGCATGCTATTTCATTCCTGTACGAGCTTGTTCCTTTACCTTATCATCTTGAATCATCCTTTGGCAAATTGGTTTAATGCAAATGATAATGGATAATCCTTGATATATTAACTTGGTAATTAGGATTAAATTGATTGTTAAGTTGCTGTTTTAGTCCCTATTACTTCAGTAGAATGGATTACTTACACACTTGAACGGTATACTGTCAGCCGTTCTTTCTTGACCCCGTGGACCGAGTTTTGGTCCAGTTCTTGTAAAGTGGCACCGAGGTGACCGTATCAACCGAGTTTTTGTCTGGAATCCAAGGACATGTTAGTCCTTAAAAACTCATACTCTTGACAGAAATTCCTCTAATTAATTGGCCATTAAAATTGACTGAATGTCTGGACGTGTGGGACTTTGGGCCCATAAAAATAAATGCCATCGCATCATAAGGGCCCGGTCTGGTCCTGGGGAGAGCGCCCGAAAAATTACTGAGCCCATGGGATGCTAATGACATGGTGGGTCATTACACTGAAATACTTGCTTGCTTGTTGCGTCTATGACAAACATCTCTTGTTACTTGTTACTTGTTACTTGATCGCGAATGAATTGATATTACTTACTTGTGGCCAATTCTTTACTACTGTCTCTTGTTATATCTCCTGTTGTAAATTCTTGTACTTGTTATCTTGTTAATTCTTGACATCACATATTTCTTGACCTTGCAAGATCTTGTTGTTACGTTGTTTCATTATATCGTTATCGTCATTTATTTCTTTCTTAGTATTGCACATGAAAATGTAATTAACTTGTTAATCACGTAAATTGCCTGTTATTTCCTACTGAGCGTCAGCTCATAGTTGTGTTTCCCCACTTTCCAGGCTTTTCAGGTGACGCGCTTACCGACGGGGAAGGGCAGGAGTGATGTCATGAGTGTGTCAGTTCTAGTGTGTTAGCAGTGTGTTTTCTTACTTCTAGTTGTGTTTTGGAGAGCATTTAGTTTCAGTTATGTTATTGAGTTTTTGTGGTTGTAATTCCAGTTGTATTAAGTTGAATTTGAGGTTATTGTATCAGTTGTGGTTGGTTAATGATCATTTAGTATTTCCATCTTGTAGCATTGTGTATTATTTTAGATAGATCTCTCTCTTGCCAGCTCGTTCCCGACTGTACGTCCCGATATTCTGCGTCGGGGCGTGACACGCCGTAACCACGTGGCAGCATTTCAGCTCACTACTTTACACGTGTCACGATCCTGGCACATCCTCCATTCTTGGATCACGTGCCCTTCTTAAACTCCTCGAGAAAATATCCTGCAAAGGTCATACTTAATATCAGTTAAAATCACTATGAGGATAGTAGAAAGGTGCACAGAGTTGGTTCGAGAATGTAAAGACTTGCTAAGTCATCAAGGCAACCATGTGTAGACTTAATATTCAAATGCACGAACTTTACGTATGTATGGAACAAAAGTTACACAGACATGCCACCAAAGAATGTGCAGACTTTGCGTGCAATGTACAAGCGATGCACAGATATGCCACCGAAGAATGTACAGACTTTGAGTGCATGGTACAAAAGATGCACAGACATGCCGTCGAAGAATGTACAGACTTTGCGTGCAATGTACAAACGATGCACAAATATGCCACCGAAGAATGTACAGACTTTGAGTGCATGGTACAAAAGATGCACAGACATGCCGTCGAAGAATGTACATACTTTGTTGTGTAAGATGCACCCATGCACGGACTTAGTCGCGTGCAGCAACAAAAGTTGCATCGACTTGAGTTCATGCTACAACAGGAGTAGCACGGACTTGGTGGCATTGTGTATGCATGGAATCAAAAAGATGCACTGACCTCGCTTATGTAAGAAAACATGCACCGAATATGTATGCCTTAGACACAATCAAGACACTTAGTGAGACTCAGACATGCACCGACTTGGCATGAGCGAAGGGAATAATATGCACTGACTTATAGCCACCATGAACCACAATTATGATATGCACAGGCCTAGACAGTTAATCCTGCACTGACTCGGTTACGTGCTGCAACAGAGCTTGCATCAACTTTATGTATGCATGTATGAGCTTATCGACATGTGAGCAACCTTGTATGAACTCAGGGTTCATGCAGCAAACATATGCATGGACTTAGCTTGTTTAGGATGAAAGTATGCACCAAGAAGCCATGTAGTCTAGGCAAAACTCTGTACTGACTTAACCTGAGCATGGACATTTAATCAGAACAATGCACTCAAAACATCATATCATCAATAATGCACAAGGGGCCTGGACCTAACACACTCCCCATAACGCTCCCCATAGCAGTTAGCATAGATCATCATCATTCTTATGTGGTGACTCATTGAGTTGCTATCATCAAAACAACAACACACTATCATCAAAACACAAGGGGCACAACAATCTCCCCCTTTTTGATGATGTCAACACAATGAGTCACACAGACTCAGCAAGCAAACAATTCTCCCCCTTTGACATAATTAAAAAGGAAATGATTTGCCAGTGGAATGAAAGACATGTATGAAATTTGATACTAATTCTCCCCTATTTAAAATATAAGAACTCCCCATATAGACATGAATGTTTGACTGCTCTCCCCTTAAATGCAGATGACCCAGAACTCCCCTGAAGTGCAGGAATGAACTCTGGTTATCCAATGAAACAATCTGAAATCTGCCACCACAAGGAATCCAAACCAATAATGGTTGTGGCACCTCACATATGTATGGACAAAATAAAGCAGGTGGAAGGTCCACAGAACTAGAACATGTTATAGAAACAAGATGGAAGATTCCAACAGTGTGGAGAGTAAAATAGTTGATGATAGGAAAGTAAAGGTAGAAAAGAGTAGGGGTGAGAAACAGTCAAAGCACAGTACATCTCAAGGAACAACCAATCAACAGATAAGAGAGAATTGTCAACAAGGTTCTTGTTGATTAAGTTGTCAGTGGTGAATCAGATCATGAGGGATTTTAAGGCATGTACCACTCCAATAAGTCTTAACATGAATAGACTCTCCCATCATAGACGGTTATGAATTGGCAACTTGACCAACCTGATTTAATTATGATGTATACCAAATTTGTCAATTAAACTCAATACTTATATCTGAATTCAAGTTTTAATAAAGGTGAACCAAATAATCAGATAACACTCAGGACCAATCATCTTTATCTTACACGCCTGATCTCATGGACTCCTTTGAGAGTTACACAGATTAGTATTGAGATTAAACACTTTTACAAGAGCATGTGATGACAGAGTTTGCAATATTTTCATTTGAAGCACATTATTCTTTTCCTGAGCAATTTAAGTTGATCAACATCTTTTTTCGTGAGGCACAATATGTCTCAGGTGAAGTGACCCAGTTACTCAGTGTAATAACTGTCATTGCCTTTCAACATTGAGACCAGAGTTAGCAATAGAAGTGTCTTTTTACGTGAGGAGACACCTTGATCAGAGGCCAGACTCCTCAGTTACTCAACACAAACATGCCATTGCTATGTCAGGTTCTCAATAATTTTTTGCTTTAAGCGACTATGACACTTCATGACTTGGGTTTACTTCATTTCTTTGATGGAGGACCCAGTTTCTCAGTGAACAAAGTCATTACATTACTAACCGATTTTCTTTTTAGTCAGACTCTTCAAGGTTAATGTTTAAGAACAATACTCACTTTATGTATCTCAACCAAAGTAGCCTTGATTTCAAATTTTCAGATTTCAGATGAGTGAATCTAAGGTTTTCATGACCCATATGGTTAAAGTTTATTAAAGCTTATCATTCAGATATTTTCAAGTCATTTAAATGCAAATCTGAGAATACATTAACCTTATATCAGTTTGATTCAGTGGTCACTCTTAAACCTATATGATAGGAATTTCTACATGATTCTCAGACTGAATTGTATGGCATGCAGCTTGAGTTCCTCAGATTAGATCAAAAATACAGCTGACCAACTAATCAACAATAGATACAAATCAGTCACACCAGCTAAGAAGAATGTGAAGGATGAGTGTAAGCTGGTGAAAGAAACAACAACAGGAAAGAAGAGCATCAAAAGAGTGTATATCAGCAAACAATAGCTGAGTCTGGAATACAGACAGATCAGCTATTTCAGTGATGACAGCAGAGAATTCAAGTAAAACAAATTGAGAGCAGCAGAAGATCCAATTGACTTATCAGTAGAATTTCAGGTAAAGGTGAACAAGATGATCTAAAAAGCTCCCTCTGTCTAGATGCATCATGTAAACAACAAAGCATGAGCAGCAGTATGGTTAATCAAGAATGGTTGAACTCCCCCTGACTAAGTGCATGATATATGATGAAAGCACATCACATGATTTCAAGTTTGACATTCAATTATAATCCATGCACTTCAGACATAAGTGAGCTACCATGAACATGATTGAGCAATTCCCATTTCAGAAATTTTCAATTTAGCACCAACAGAGCAACATGATATACAATCATTTCAAATTCTCAATTTTCGGATGATGGAATTTAAATAGAGTGTTCAGAACTGACCTGAAGCGTAGGATCCTGGGGTTTTCATTTTGAGTGCCTTGATTTATTTACCCCTCTTTGTTCGTTCCAAGGCACACCTGTAGCACATTAATCATTTTGATCCTGCAGGGACCCAAACAGCCTTGGGTCCTGCGTTAACCCTGATAGGTGTTCTGAACAGTCTCTTAGCAACATTATCATCATAATCCATCAGGTAACAACTATCCATGGAGTGACCATATTTTTCACAATATCTACATGAAACAACAGATTTTCTGGTCCTATGATGCATATCAACAGCAGTATGAGACCCATGAACATAATCATAAAATGTTCTGTTGTATGAATGGACAGTTTGATTCTTATTCCCTGACAACCAACAATTTGCATACTTGTGACCTGACTTATCACAATTGAAGCATGAAGTATTTACAGGTCTTGTTCTAGAGAATTTAGCAAATTTGGAATTAACGTGATTTCCCTGAACATACCAGCAGTTCTTGACTACATGGCCATATTTCCCACACTTAAAGCACCTTAGGTGCTTACCTCTTGAGTCATTGTTTCCCCATGAAGGCCCAAACCAGCACTCAATAGCTTTATGACCACGTTTGTTACAGTTATAGCAGATGATGTGTTGGTTTGAAGCACACGTGTTTCTTTTGGGGTCATGATGATGATTTGTAAATAATTTATCATGCATCATATCATCATTTTTCATTACACTGCAGTCATCCATATAATGACCATGCCTACCATAGTAATGACATGACACCTGTGATTTCCTGGCGGCATGGTTACTAACAGACTAACTAGATGCATGCGAATGAGTACATGAGGCATGAGTAGTGTGCATTGACCCTTCAAATTCAACCGAGCTAGCAGATTTTAGGGCATGAACATGAATAGTCTTTACCTTCTTCGTTTGACCCTTCTTTTTCAATTTCTGATTATTCTTAACAATTTTTGTTTATTTTTCATTTTTCTGAGCCTTGAACTGAAATACAGATGATGAAGGTGATTTCTGATTTCTATTTTGTTTTGGGGATTGATTTATGGTACCAGCTACATCAAAATTTTACACGAAAGTGGTGTATATCCAGTTTCTAATAGTTTCCTTGACATCATAACTGCAACTTATCCCCTTTCTTGAATCATCATCCTCACCTTTCATGACAGCTTTCATTTTTCCTTTATTTTTAGCAAACTCGGATGCTGAGTTTTCGAGATCATGAATTCTATTTTCCAAAGAAGCAATGTGAAGTTCATAACTAGCTATCTCTTGTTCACTATAATTAACGCATTCACTTAGAACTTTGTTTGCAGTTTTATACCTCTCAATTTCTTGTTCCAGATTGCTCAAAATTTTTGATTCTTCATCACTGACAGTTTTTCCTTTTTCTAAGGTGAGAAGTTTTTCAGACATACTAGTGTTTAACCATTTTAATTTTTTAATTTCAGCTTTTAGTTCAATGTTTTCGTTGGTCAGCTTCTTAATTTCTTCACCACTAGATATAGACTCTACTCTTTCAATCAATTCTTCTTCTCTTTCCTCCACTTTAATTTTCTCAGCAAACAGATTTTTGTGATCTTCTTTAGATGAGGCAATCAATTTATTTAGCCATTCATTCTCACCATAAAGATCTTCATTGCGTTCTTTTAGAGCCAAGCACTTGTTGCAGCTTGATTTTAGAGAGGAAACATGCACACCTTCCTTGTTAACTATCTCTATTTCAGCTTTAAGATTTTTATTATTCCTCTGAATTTCACTGTTCTCAGCTTAAATCTCTCCAGATCAGAATTAATCCTTTCCAACTCTTTCAGATTTATCAGATGTTCATCAATTTTCACCTTTAGCTGACTTTGTAATTCGAAAATTTTATTGGCACATTCTTGGTTTTCATTTTTCAGCAAGCACATTTGCTTCATATTCAAGTGAGTCTCAGACAAACGTTCATCATATAATTCATTAATCTTCAAGCACTTTTCACATGATGAATTAGAATCATTTTTATCAATTTTCTTTTTCATCTTCTTATACTACTTTCTTAAATGATCATGAGACTCCAGCAATTCATTATATGCAGCAATCCAATCATCCATGGTGTAATTTTCAAAGATGTTTACCTGACCATCGTCCTGTTCTTCATCTTATTGCTACTTTGTTCACTCTCTTGAGCCATCATGCATCAATCATCATCTCTACCGCAACCAGTCTTCAATTTATCATGGATTTCCTTGGCAGACCTGCAGGATGAAACAAATGAAGTTAGATTTCTGTCAAGGGATCCCTTCATCAAGTTTACTGCTCTATCTTTGATAGATTTTTTTAATTTATCCTTCTCGGTCCATTTGGATTTATCTCTTGATAATGTGTATGGACCTTGAGTTATTACCTTCCAAAGGTTAGGATCAACTGACCTTACGTACCAATGCAGACTCTCTAACCATAGATCGAAGTCTTTACCTTTGAACATCGGCAGATGAGCCATAAGGACAGATAAGAGGCAGCAGCCAAATCATGAAAGAATGTACCAAAACCTCGATAGGAGCAGGATGGACAACAGACAGAAACGACACCTTAACCAGCATGATCCTCTGTAGATCGTTGGATCTGAATGCACAGAAACCTAGCTCTAATACCAATTGATGGGTGCAAGGCTCGGATTCAAAAGGGGGGTTGAATGACTCCCCTATTTAAAATTTTGTCCGATTAATACCTGTAACCGAACAATGATGCGGAATTAACACAAATAGGTGCCTTGTATGACACAGGTGCTCTCTTCAAACGAAATGGAAAGATCAGATAGACTGAACTTCTGATCTACTATTTATGCGCTGGTGTGCAGACCCATATTCAATCAAATATGCGGTGTACGAATAAACCACTCACTAGATGAAGGAACACATCGAGCCTACGCATGCATCTAGCGAAACACAATAGACAAACAAACCACTGCACATAAGATTTTTTAGGTGGTTCGGTCCTCCAGACCTATGTCCACCCCACACTCAAACCAGAGTGTGGATTCCGCTGATACACAGCTTAAACCGCTGAGCCTCACAGCTTGCCTACAACTGCTGAGCATCACAGCTTGCTTCCGCTGGGCAGTACAGCTTAGCCATCCGCTACCTAATAGCTTGACCCACTGGGCAATACAGCTTAGCCGACCAGAGGAATCCTCCTCTGCAACCGATGAGCAACACAGCTTGCTCCACTGACTAACAGCTTGAATAAAGGTTCAAAAGAAAAACAATAGACAAGAAAACACAGCAACTGAAGGCTGTAAATGACATCAACATAGATGTGGCTTCCATGGAGCTGACTGGATTGGATATGATCCAGATTCCAGTAGGGACAGATCTTTTGATGAAGCTTCTCTTCTTCTCCTCTAACTCTCTATCTCTCACTCTATCTTTCTTCTTCTTCTTCGTTTCTTTTCTTCTCTGCTACTCTCTCTCTTTTTCTCTCTTCTTCTCCTCTTCTCTCTTTCTCCTCTTTCTCTTCTCTCTGGATCGTGCAGGCTCTTTCTGCTTCTGCTCTTCAAAGGTATTTTTCAATCCTCACACACACGATCATCTTCTCCATATGGAGAAGTCTTCTTTTTATAGCAGTAGCAGATAGGTGGGCGTGTGTCCTCCACGAATTCCTGCCCTAGCGCCTTGACCACGTGGCAGCATTTCAGCTCACTGCTTTACACATGTCACGATCCTGGCACATCCTCCATTCTTGGATCGCGTGCCCTTCTTAAACTCCTCGAGCAAATATCATGTAAAGGTCAGACTTAATATCAGTTAAAATCAATATGAGGATAGTAGAAAGATGCACAGAGTTGGTTCGAGAATGTATAGACTTGCTAAGTCATCAAGGCAACCATGTGGAGACTTAATATTCAAATGCACGAACTTTACGTATGTATGGAACAAAAGTTGCACAGACATGCCACCAAAGAATGTACAGACTTTGCGTGCAATGTACAAGCGATGCACAGATATGCCACCGAAGAATGTACAGACTTTGAGTGCATGGTACAAAAGATGCACAGACATGCCGTCGAAGAATGTACAGACTTTGCGTGCAATGTACAAACGATGCACAGATATGCCACCGAAGAATGTACAGACTTTAAGTGCATGGTACAAAAGATGCACAGACATGCCGTCGAAGAATGTACATACTTTGTTGTGTAAGATGCCCCCATGCACGGACTTAGTCGCGTGTAGCAACAAAAGTTGCATCGACTTGAGTTCATGCTACAATAGGAGTAGCACGGACTTGGTGACATTGTGTATGCATGGTATCAAAAAGATGCACTGACTTCGCTTATGCAAGAAAACATGCACCGAATATGTATGCCTTAGACACAATCAAGACGCTGAGTGAGACTCAGACATGCACCGACTTGGCATGAGCGAAGGGAATAATATGCAGTGACTTATAGCCACAATTATAATATGCACAGGCCTAGATAGTTAATCCTGCAATGACTCGGTTACGTGCTGCAACAGTGCTTGCATCAACTTTATGTATGCATGTACGAGCTTATCGACATGTGAGCAACCTTGTATGAACTCAGGGTTCATGCAGCAAACATATGCATGGACTTAGCTTGTTCAGGATGAAAGTATGCACCAAGAAGCCATGTAGTCTAGGCAAAACTCTGTACTAACTTAACCTAAGCATGGACATTTAATCAGAACAATGCACTCAAAACATCATATCATCAATAATGCACAAGGGGCCTGGACCTAACACACTCTCCATAACGCTCCCCATAGCAGTTAGCATAGATCATCATCATTCTTATGTGGTGACTCATTGAGTTGCTATCATCAAAATAACAACACACTATCATCAAAACACAAGGGGCACAACATTGCTGGCCTTTTGTTTGTACTTCTTTATGCAAAACTCCATAGCCACGACAAGCAAATTGTATAAGCAAAACAGACTCATATATGACCCTAGACAAACATAGACACCCATAGTAATACTCACATACAAACGACACAACCCAAAGTTGGGGACTCCTCGTCACCTATGTACCTACTGGCCTCCTATGGGATTTCAGAGGTTTGGGAGGATTACACCCAATTGCACATGGTCTTGGTTTTGAGTACCCGAGACGTCAGCGTGCTCTTCTAATAGCTCATCAAAAAACTCCTCCGCGAGTTCTGGATCCGGCTCATAGTTGACCGACACTAGCTCTGGTGTGGAGTCGCGAGCTAAAGTGTCTGAAATAGCTAGCAATTTTTGGGTGGGACACTTGGCTGCAAAATGTCCAACTCCACCATACCTATAGCACTGGTCACGCGGTCCTGTGCTTGCGGATGCTCCACCGGTCATCGGCCCTTTTTTCTTGTCTTCTTGACGGGCCGGGGGTGGAGGGAGCTGAGGTCGGGTAGGCAACGTGGGTGTTGAGGGCGGGGAGTGGGGAAGGCTGCCTACTGGCATGGGGGAGGGTCCCTTGGAGGAAGAGAGCGAGGCCCAAGAGCAGTGGGTCCTGGCGAGGAGGTTCTGGGGGACGAGCTATCGAAAATCGACTATAAGAACTGGGTGTGGTACGAGAGTCGGACCCACACTGATAGATGGTCCCCGGTCGCTGGACGGAAGTGAACTCTGACTCAAACTGCTCCAACTCGAGAGCGACTTGATATGCGGCCCCCAGGGTGGTTACATTGCGGCAAAAGAGTTCATATTGAAAGTGGGGTCGCAGACCATGACGGAAGCGGGTAACAGGCATTGTGCTCTCTTCCGAGACATCACATCACAAAAAATATTCATCAATGTCTGTGATGTTCTTGGACATAGACCGATCCCCTTGGTTGAGATTCTGCCATCTGTAAATGAGCCTCTGATGGTACGTGGCAGGAAGATACTTAAGCCGAAGCTTGTTCTTCATCTCATTCCAAGATTCAACTTGGGCTCCTGGCGCTGAAATAGCAAGCTCTTCACATTCCTCCAATAAGTTTGTGCTTGCCCTAATAGCTTCATTTTAGTGAACTTGACTCTCCAGTGGTCCGTCATCTCAAAGTATCGGTCCATGCCAGGCTCCCAATCAAGATAGAGCTTCGGGTCCAAGGGCCCGTCAAAAGTGGGAGGGTCTGCTCGCACGGTCCTGAGGACTCTATCGTCTTCTTCATCCCTCGGCTGATGAAGGCCACGATGGCATCGGCCATACCCCTCATAGGCATTATCGGACCCATAGTCCTCTAGACCAAGGTCATGATGTTGTGGTTCGATGGCCTGGTTAGGGGCGGGCTGAGGAGTAGGTGCGGGCTGGCCCTGGGCCAAGGGAGCGGGTTGGATCTAGGCCATGGGAGCGACTTGGCTTTGCGCCACTGCGGGAGTGGGTGTGGGTGGACCCTGGCCCGCTCTAGGAGGGTCCCCATGTGACATTCTATCTAACCGTCCGACCAGACCTTGGACAGATCTGTCGGATGACTCCATTCGTTCCTCTATGGCTCTAAGCCAGCCATCCATACGGTCTGAGAAGCTCCTAAAGGTCACCTTGGACTGGTCCATCCGGGTCATGAGGGCCATCATCACCTTGTGTAGGGAGTGTAGGTCTCTAGAGGCGGCATCCCGTGGGTCTGCCATAGACGTGGGGCGATGGTATTGGGTACCTCGCCGGGTGGGCATCCAACGACACAAAGGTTGGAATGAACTAACTAATGCAAGCTGAGGAACCTAGACTCAAACCAGTATCTAGTACCTTCAGAGATATTGGTCTGAGGACCCAACTCATGCAAGAGGCTACCTTCCATATAGGCATAACCTATCGTTCCAGCAGCACCTTTTCATATACCGGATAGAGGCATGAGGTGCAACACCTTGAATAGACGAGCCTAGACTCAACCTGCTTTGATACCAATTTGATGTGGGACTGATGACGCGACAGGGCTAAGACGTATGACGGACTCGATGTGTGGCCAGCACTAGCACGCTAAAGGCAAGCCGGGTAGCTAACCACCATGGTGTTCTCCGGGAGGAGACGTCTCTCAACATAAACTCTAACTAGCCCGACGATCGTCCCTTGCGAGGGAAATGCGGGATCGCAGCAGTTAAGGATCCACTGTCGCCTAGGGTGGTGCAGTCCGAGCTTGGTGCTTAACTGGAGCTAAGGAACGGCTCTCACTCTCACAATCACGATGACTTGCAATTTGGATACGGCCCTATTCTCACAAATGAAGCATATATAACAGCATACTAGATAAGCAAATGTGAGTGTAAGGAACGTGCGCGTACATCCACGACTAGTGCATGGGGAAGAAACCCCGATCGGATCCGATAACCCCGATACATGACAATGATTAATCGTATAATTTTAGAAAATGGCCTACTCCTCGTAGGGAGATAACAGGCTACAATCACACAATTTGAGGCTGCGGGAACACGGGCTGACGGGCAGCAGTCGTTGGCGACGAGGGGGCGAGGGGACAGCGCTCGGCTCCCGCCCGTTTGGTTCTATCCACGCTGACCAGATTGCGCAGTCGACTTGCAGGAGGTGGTGCGGCCAGATCCGGGGTCGGATCAAGGTGCCGTTTATTGGGACACGTAGAGGATTGGAAGCTGTTTGACCCATCCAAGTGGTGCATCCAGATCTTCTACGAATCAGACGTGGCGACTTCTGCAAACCAGACCTACTTCTGTTCAGCAGATTCGCACAGGGAGCAAAGAAATTGTGGAACAATTCATGGTGGGGTAGGATTGAGGCTCCGCATGCTGGGGATCGTCGGAGACGCCCGAAGGAAGATTCTGATCAAAGGGCTTGATCAGATCTGACAGGTTGACGGCGTGGGATCTCCCACAAGTCGCCGCCGGGATCCGATCGGATTTGCACAGATCAGCCTGCGCAGTCCCACGAAAAGCTTCAGCACGCCCAGCATAAAGCTCGGATCAGCACAAAACTAGTGGCGATGCGAAGCCGATAGAAAAAGGCACGATCTTTAAATATTCAACTCCAAAGGTGCCATGAGCAGGGATGGAGAATTTTCGTATTAGGGATGTAGATCTCTGGACTGCCGGGACGGACATAACTGCGCGGCCCCACGGCTCGAATTGTTCGTAGAGATCTGCGGCTCTTATGTATACGAAACTAGCGCCAAAACACTCCTGACTTGCAGAAGTACCTCTGGTAATTTTATTAGGACCGGATCTGAAGAGTATGAGGCTGTGGATGATTCATGATTTGGGAAAGATTTCTGGATGGGCGGAAGCAGCACAGCACACGAACGGGACGATAACGGGCCTCGACGTCGGGGAGTCGCACCCTAGTTAGATCCCATCGCAGGACTAGCACTTGAGCATCACACTCAAGGAGGAACACAAGAGAATCACTCTCTAAAATAGGGATGTCAATGGTAACCGATAATCCGATAACCGTCCGTTTCGTTAGCTTAATGAACAGCAAATGGATAGTATTTTTCTTTCTGATAAATTAACGGATACGAATACGGATATATCCGATTTCTCAGCGGATACGGATATGGATACACCTCATTCCGAATCCGTATTCGTCCGTTACCGTTAAACAAATTTGTATTTAACTCAAATAATTTAGTGTCTCGACGAAAATGATATTGAAGATGAGATATGTGTATAATTTAAGTCATTTCTATTTTCATGATGGTCAAATATTTCTAAATTACAAGATATTTTTATAATTTTTTAAATTATCAAGTTAATATATTCTTTATTTTCATGAAAGGTATGTAAAGAATGAGAATACGATGGAGATTAAAGTCCAAAAGAGTTAATTTATTCTATTATTTGAATTTTAAATGTTTCATATTATCTTTGGGGATATTGTAATATTATATATTTGTATACTTTTAATTGCATTATATGTTGACTCATAAATAATGATGATACGAGAACTAAATTGAAATATGTTTGTTTATCATATGGATTGTTCTTTTAAATTTAAATTTTTTCTAATTGAGTTAATTTACATCTTAAATTTTAATCTTATATGTACGTTTATATCCGATAACTATCCGCTATCCGTCCGTTAACCATATTTTTCGGATACTCGATAACGATTTTCAGATACACCACTTTCCGAATACTTAACGAACAGCAAACGGATACGGTTCTTCCTTATCGGATACGGATACGGATAGTCCACTATCCGCACCATATCCGACCCGTTGACATCCCTACTCTAAAACACTCACTTTTTTCATAAATTCATCAATCTCTCATTTGTACAAGATATATACATGTTATTTATAGACACATGGGGGAGGGTATGGGGAGAGGAGGGCCACCAAGAGAGAGGAGGTGAAGGTGGTCTACGTAAGAGGGGAGGTGGGAAGGTGTAATTTTTCCTCCTCTTTGGCTGGTCAAGGAAAGGGGTGGCAGCCAACCTCCCTTACCATGCATTCACACTAAACCAAGACCTATTCACACTTGGTCCTAGATCCTTTTCACACCTAGCAGACTAAGCCCATAGACTTATTCACACTTAACCCCTCTGGCCCATTTAAAGCCCAAAGCCCATTAACTTTAGCCCATTAATCTATTCTAGCCCATTTACCATACAATAGTACAATTGTCCAACATGGACTAAAATAGGGCCCAACATGGCCTAAAAATGTGAAATAAGGATGATGGCTTGGTCGATGCGTCCACGTCCTCCTCAAGCCGAAGATACTCCGGTGTGTCGTCATTCCCGACATGTACGGCGAGATGTGTCCTCACCAACAACTAGTGCAACAGTTCAGTGAAGATCAAGAAAATAGAAGCCCTAATCGAGGTATTTAGGAGTTGATTCTTTAGAACTTTCTGTTCCCCTTCGTATCTTCTATCTACCCTACAATTTTCAAGGATTTAGGTCAAGAGGATCGTGAGATAGAGGGACGAGAAGTTGTTGGTTTGGCATAGGACGTGTAGTACTAACGCTTCCTTCCAATCAGAAATTCGAAGGCTAGGAGCACTATCAGAGGTAGGTTATCTCATGGATGGCTAGAACAATGAGTTAGGAGTAAAAGCCGTCTTGTTTCATGAGTTTTCATGCATTATATATGTTGTATTTGATGATTTGTTATCACTATGCACTTAGGTTATTCAGCATGCATAATCCCTAACCTTAATTACAAAGATAACAATCCTAGTTTAATTTATGCAACCTTGCATCTCCATGACTTTATTTCCCATGCAACATGTTTTATATTCCTTTCTAGCATGTTTCTAGGCATATATTCGTTTAGAATTGGCCTTACATGACCTACCTTGTTCTGTCTGTTACGGGAACCAAACAGTCTCCGTAAGACCGCCAGAGTCCCCTTGCGGCCTTGCGATAGACTGCTCGGCCCGATCAAACGCTCCTCAAGCGACCACTAGGTTTTCCTGAGTTCTGTATTTATGTTAACCCAAAACATAATGCAGATTAGCTTTATTTATCATATGATAAACCTAGATAATTAGACTCTATTCCTGTTTAAAGCACTGTAGTCATAAACCTAGATATGTTTCATGGTTTCATGCACTTAGCCGTTATTTTTAATCTAAGCTAGTTTCATGCCAAAACAATATATTCTCGAATTAAATACATATTTCAAAGTGATAGAGGAACGTGTTTCACTCTTGGTTGATCATTGTTTACAAGCCCTTCTTATCTATGAGTGATTTTCTTATGTACATGACACGTATTCCGGTACGATGTCATTAGATACACTTTGCACTATAGGCACACTTTCTTGGACTTATGATCCTTTCCGTTGGATATTCATTCCACCAGACTAAGTGATCTTGTTTCAAGACCTCCGTAAGTCTCCGTGAGCCTGGGATTCTCACTAGGACGTCGAGCTAGTTGTACCTAGGGATGTCAAAAATACCCGTAAACCCGATTACCCGCATTACCTGACCCGTGATGGGTTGGGTAATATCCGAATAAATGGATATGGATTCGGATTCGGATACGTTTAAAATACCCGTCTCATATTCTGATAGGGTATGGATTTAGTGCACCCAAAACCGTACCCGATCCGAACCCACTCTTAATAACTTATTGTGCATGTTAGGCCTATGATTTTGACATGAACCCAATCCGTTGCCCGTCTTGTTGAGTTTGTGAGTTTAGACTTCTTGCTAAAATTATAAGGACATTTTTATAAAACATAAAAATTACTTTAGAAAGGAAAGAATTGACTGAATTTCTTTTTTTCTAATTCTCATAAATCTCACATTTTTTTGGATGTGAATGTAGACTCATGCTTTATGGACGGATACGGATATCCGCGGATATATCCATATCCGTGACGGATATACCTGTATCCATACCCACGAAAATAATATACTATACGGGTATGGTATTAGTAAACTTTTCACGGATAGGGTATGGTATTGGTCTACCCGAGCCGAACCCGATCCATTGACATCCCTAGTTGTACCCTCAAAACCCAAATTGTCTAGAAGACACTTACACTATCGATGTTTTTTCTGAGTTCTTTGTTGTACCCCTATGGATTTGATGATGTCAAACACTATGGCTCATCTGTGGATGATATTATATGTGCATGCAAGATTGAAATGTTTGGATCATATGACTTCTGTGCTTGATTGAAATGTTCTCTATTGCACACTTGTTGCATGCCTCATGATTTTGATGAGTATTTCATGTATGTCATAGCTCTGTTTGCTCACAGGGTCGGTGCATGCAATGTTTTACGCATATTGAGTCTGTGCAGTTTTTCACTTGGCCATTCATAAAGTCGGTACATGCTCACACATGTTGCATATAGAGCTATGTGCACAATTTGCCATATGAACACATAATGTCGATGTATATTACTGTCCCATGCATGTAGTAAGGTCAGAGCACATCTAACATCAGTGTATTACTCTGTAGAGGTCTTAGCATCTTTTGTCTCATGCCATCCATGGTCGGTGCAAGGTTTATCATACGAGCATGTCGGTGCAACTTTCTGTAGCATGCAGGCAAGTCGGTGCATGCTGGGCTTTACGCATACTAGGGTCAATGCATATGTGCAATCGGTGCATGTTTTGGCCTAATGAATGTAGGTCAGTGCATATGCACGCATGCTACCTAGGGTCTGTGCATGTTATAGGGTCTGTGCATATTATAAGGTCGGTGCATTGCTTTGTTTGCACATTAAACCTCGGTGCATGTTTCTGTTCATCAAAAAGAAGGTCTGAGCATTTCACTATTAAGGTCAGTGCATGTTTTAGAGTCGGTACACGTCCTCCTTTTGCACACTGAAGGTCTGTGCATACTTCATCTTTTGCATGGCCAAGTCCGTGCAACCCACTGTGCATAGCTTAGAAGGTCGGTGCAATCTTATTCCTTGCACATGCAGAGTCCGTGCACATTAGTTCATATACTTTATCAAGTCTGTGTCTACGCAATATTCGTACTTGTCTAACAGTTGTATGTTCTAAACATATTAACAGGACAACTGTTCGTGACCTTCAAGGAGGGCTCGTGATCCGAAGCAAGGAACGGAATGGATGAACCTGCCACGTGGACAGCTACACTGTCGAGATTCTGACACGTAGCTAAGGGATTCCAGAATTCTCTTGGCGGGAGTGTTCCCTCCACACGCCTAGGGTGCGAGCTCGTGGGTCCCAGATTGAAGCTTTATATAAGACTTTTCTTCTGCTCAAAGAGGGTGATGCTGAATTGAAGACATCTGAGTGCAGCCAGAGAGAAAAGTACGAGAGCCAGTAGTAGAAGAAGAAAAAGAGGTCAGAAGAATTCTGAGAGAAAGAAAGAGAGAGTGAGCAGCTAAAAAGAAAAGAAGAGTGAGCCGAAGTCTGAAAGAAGAAGTAGAAGGAGAAGAGAAAAGAAAAGAAGAGTGGGCCGAAGTCTGAAAGAAGAAGAAGAAGGAGAAGAGAAAAGAAAAGAAGAGTGAGCCGAAGTCTAAAAAGAAGAAGAGAGAAGAAGGAAGAAAGAAGAAGAGAAATAAGAGAGTTCGTGAGTTCGAAAGAGAAAAGAGAGGCAATAGAAGAGAAGAAAGATAGAGAGAGATAGAGAGAATTCGAGGAGAAAAGAGAAGCTTCATCAGAAGATTTGTCCCTATTGGAATCTGGATCAAATCCAATCCAGTCAGCTCCATGAGAGCCACATCTATTTTTCTATCGTTTACGGCTTTCAGTTGCTGTGTTTTCTTGTCTTTTGTTTTTTTTTGAACCTTATTTAAAGCTGTTAGTCAGCAGAGCAAGCTGTGTTGCTCAGCGGTTGCAGAGGAGGATTCATTTGGTCGGCTAAGCTGTATTGCCCAGCGGGTCAAGCTGTAAGGTAGCGGATGGCTAAGCTGTATTGCCCAGCGGAAGCAAGCTGTGATGCTCAGCGGTTTGTAGGCAAGCTGTGAGGCCCAGCCGTTCAAGCTGTGAGTCAGCAGGAATCCACCCTCGGGTTGAGTGTGGGGTGGACGTAGGTCTGGAGGACCGAACCACCTAAAAATCCTTTGTGCAGTGGTTTGATTGCCTTGTATGATCCGCTAGATGTATGCTTAGGCACGATCTATTTTTTCAGTCTAGTGGGAATTTGGTTTGCACACTGAACACTTGATTCCAGTTCCATGAGAACCAATTTGTTTAGATGAGCTGAGTATTCTATGTAGCTTACATAGGGTAGATCAAGAGGTTATTTCATCTGATCTCTTTCTCGTTGCTTGAAGTGAGGACCCAAATCTATCTTGGCTCCATTATGCTTTAATTCCGCATCTCTGATTGTTATAGATCTTAATTGGGAGAAATTTTTAATAGGGAATTCATTCAACCCCCCTTCTGAATCCGGGCATTGCACCCCCAACAAGTGGTATCAAAGCGGGTCTCTGACTTCCCAGATCTAGCGATCTACAGAGGATCCCGCTATATTGCTTTTTGTGGTGCATTACCTATCGTTTGCTATGTGCGTTGAACTTGTTTGTTATCTGTTAATGGCTCATCTTCTGGTTTTCGATGGGTCGAACTTCAGTAACTGGTTAGGTGAGCTATGTGTTCACATGAATTCCATTGATCCAAATCTATGGAATCTTGTATCAAAAGGCCCACATAAATTACCTCGGAATGAGACCAGATGGTCTAAAGAGGACAGAATTAAGCACAGCGAGAACGTTAGAGTTCACAATATTCTGAGAGACGCAGTTAACACTGAAGTGTTTCCATGTATTGCAGGATGTCATTCAGGAAAGGAGATCATGGATAAGATAACCGCCATTCATCAGGAGCAAGAATGAGTTTGCCTAATGGCCAATCGGAGTGATCACAACTGTGATCAAATGAATGAGACAGCGCCTAAGGTAAGTTTCGGATCAGAAGGTATTTCATTTGAGGAATTGATAATGATGCATGAAGAACTCTCTGATAGATATAAGAAACTGAAATCTGAACATAAAAAAATTGAAAAAGAAAATTGATCAGAATAGTTCAAATGCCTCTTGTGAAAACTGTGTGAAACTAAAAAGTTCTTATGATGAATGCTTCTCTGAGTTTAATATGCATAAGAAACAGTTGGAAGAGCATGAATATGACAACTCAGAACTAAATCACCTGAAATCTGAAAATGAAATCCTTAAAAAACAAATTGAAAAGACTGAAAAGAATCTCGCCAATTTTGAGCATGAAAATAAATTAATTTCTGATAACCTTGAAGCCGCTAAGATAAAAATTGTAGAACTTCAGAAAACAGTATGCTCAGCTAAGTCTTCATGCAATGAAAACTCATCCGTGAAAGAAATTGATGAAAGTCTGAGAACTAAGATTGACAGCCTTAGAGAACAATTGAAAGAGTCTGAAAATAAAAATAAGTGTTCAAACACTTCTACATGTGATAAATGTTCTTTCGTGAATGAATTAAATGAATCACTCTATTTTGACTTGGAATGGCATCAAGATCTAATTTCCTCTCTTAAAGAAGAAAATAAAAATCTGTTAGATGAGAAACTTGAATTTGAACAGAGAGAGGAGAAAGTGATTGAAAGAATGGACTCAAAATCCAGCACTGAAAGACATGATGAAGAAATTAAAAATTTGAATTTGAAAAATGAAGAGCTGAAAGAACAGAATAAAAAGCTGATGGTCCTCAATACAGTCATCTCTGATAGATGGTTGAAAATTGAAAAAGGAAAATATATTTTGAATGAAAATGAAACCAACAATGAAAAGGAACAAAAACTTCAACATGAAGTTCAAGTTCTTAAAAATTTGAATGATGCCATGTAGAAACAGATCATCACATGTGAAGAGGATTTAACATATTCTGAAACTCAGATCTCTTTACTCAAATCTGAAATAATTGAATTGAACAGCTCCTTGTCTAAATTTGTTAAGGGAAAAGAGAATCCGAACAAATTGCTGGGAAACAAGGTAAATGTTCAAAAAGAGAGATTAGGATATAGTTCAAACACTAAGAGGAGTATGAAAGGAAAAGAAAAAATTATCTATGTAAAGAGCTTAGACTGTGCAAGCACTTCAAAACCTGCTTCACCTCAGAAATTGTAGAATAATCATAAGCACATGTCTGAACAAAAGAAAAAGAAAACAAAAAAGAATAAGAATCTGTATGCTGAAGCCTCTCAGGCCAAACTATCTTCTATTAAAAGAAAGAATGTGAAATACTTTTACTGTGGTAATTTCGGCCATGAGATGCATGATTGTTTTGTCATGAGAAAGGATGAGAAGAAACCTGATAAAATTCATGCCAAAGATTCTAAAATGAAGAAACCCACTCATGTTCAAAATAGTAGAATGAAATGCTTGTACCGTCATAAAGCAGGTCATCTCATGCATAAATGCAAATTAATGGAATTAGATGACCTTGTTGCTATTAATACTCAGAATGTTCATGCTGTTCAGAGAAAGAAAACTGAATGTTCTTGCTGTGGGAAATTAGGACACATCTCCGCACAATGCTGGCATGCTAGAGAAAGTAGGTCTAATTTTAAACCTGTAAAATTTCTTGGTCCTAATACTGTTGGTAGAAATAAGTTGGTTGATAAATAGAAAAATTCTTTATGCTTCAATTGTGGAAAGCCAGGCCACAGGGCAACAACATGTTGGCTAGAAGTCTATCATAGACATACTGGCTTTGTTAAACAAAATATTCATTCTGTTAAAAGGAATTTTCATGATAATGCTCATATATTCTATATTCATAGTAATATGCATGAAAAGAACTTGAAATCTACTACATCATGCCATTATTGTGGTCAGATAAGTCACTCTATGCATAACTGCTATATGATGAGACTTGATGACCTTCATGCACAAAAATTGTTTAGAGCACCAGTCAAAAGTGCCACTGTTATGTTAGGACCCAAGACATCTTGGGTACCTGCTAGTGCAAAATAAGGAACTGCTCTGATGGTGTGCCTTGGGGCTGAAGAATAAAAGGGGGTAAATAAACCAAGGCACCCAAATTGGTAAAACCCCATGCAAGTAATATTTTTTATTCTTCACATCTGTTCAATTGAATTTCTTAGAAACATGTTTTAACTGCATATCATGTTAAATCTGATTAGTCCAAAAGTTTCATGCATACATGTTCTTTTATTTGTTTTGACATCTGCATTGAGCTACATGAGTTTATTTGTTCATACTTTGAGCTATGTGTGCACATGTTCATTGAAGAAATGTTGAATTCATTCCTCATGTACTTATGCTTTGGTGCTTGAGTGTGCACATGGAAAAGGTTAGAAACTCATGAGCACAGTCTGCACATTCATGATGCATAATTTGTCAAAACTCCCTGCATTCTGTCATTGCACTTGTTACATTTGAAATCTTCATACATTGCATATAGTCAGGGGGAGTTTGGTTATCCCTGCATAATGTTCATGACATTCATGTTAAGGAAATATCTCTAAGAGATTCATTGCATATGCATGCATGTAGAGCAGTGTATTGCATATCATCAAATTTGAAAAATCCAAAAAGAAAATGACTCATTGCATCTAGATAGGGGGAGCATTTTAGACTCACTAGTCTTTCACAAACTAAATTCTTCCTGTCTAGTCTCTCAAATCACTTTCCTATTCTTGTGTGTTGATGATTACATTATCATCACATGAGCTCTCAATTTTCTTGAAATCTATATCTGCTACTCCTTCAGTCGCTGAAGGAGAGCTTTACTTCAACTCATTCTTGTCACTATTGTCAAGTTGATCTGTCTGTACTCCAGACTTAGCTATTAATTTCTGAATTGAATTTCTCAAGTGCATACCTCGTGCTGCATCCGTGTAAACTCACTGTCTCTTGAAAATTTGGTTGATGCATAAGCATGTGTTCCAATTCTTTCACTTCCTATGCATACTTGTCATTGTCCTCTACTGCTCTCTAAATGAAATTTCTTGTTGCTTCTACTGATTGGATGCTATTGAATGTGTTGATCTATCTAAACTTGGAAAGATTTCAATTTATGTACCCTAATCATAAATCTAACATGTTTCAAAAAGAAGAATCTTCTATTATAATGGTTTAAGAATGTCTGATGAATCAAATTGATTTAAGTCTAATGTAATCATTAAGTTTGGACGTAAAAGACTTGAAAATATCTGAATCATTATTTTAATAGATCTTAACCAATTGTCTCATATAATGTCATGCAAAACACTCTAAAATCTGAAATTTTAAAAAACTATGGCTTCCTTTGGTTACGATACATGTAGTAGATATTGTTCTTAAACATTTCTGTGTACTGAGAAATGTCTGAAGAATTTGAAAATACTTGAAAGAAGTCTTGGTCAGAGTAATGACTTTGGTCACAGAGAAACTGGGTTCTCTATCAAAGAAATAGAGTAAGCCCATGTCATGAAGTGCTGCAGTTACCTCTATTATAAAAATGATTAAAAGTCTGGCAGAGCAATGACATGGTAGTGTCGAGTAACTAGGAATTCTGACCTCTGATCAAGGTGTCTCCTCATGTAAAAAGACACTCCAAATTGCTAACTCGGTTCTCTTATTGAGAGGTAATATGGTTGTCACACTGAGTAACTGGGTCACTTCACCTAAGACGTGTTGTGTCTCACGTAAAAAGGTGTTGATTTAACCAAACTTGCTCAGGAAAAACAAGCATTGTTCAATAGAAAAATTCTGAAAAACAAGTGTAATCAAAGAAAATTTAGATACACGTTTAATCTCAATACTATCTAGTGTAACTTCCAAAGAAGTCATTGAAATTGATTAAGTAAGATAGAAGGAGGTCAAACATGTATGTCTTATGTGTAATTGGTTCATCTCTATTAAAAGGTGTTTCGGATATGAGTGTTGAATTTTCCTGATAAACTTTGTATACATCATTCTTAAATCATGCTGATAAGTTTAGACTCATTCATAATCTTTTATAATAGAAGAGTCTAAAATTCGCTTATCAAGATTTATGAGTTTGGTACCCTATTGAAAATCTTTGCCTTATCTGTTCATTGGCAATCCACTCAATATTTTGTGATCAGTCTCTAGTTGTTGTTGAAATTCAAGTTGAAAGTTCTCACTGATTTTGATGTTTCTTGGGTACGACCTGAATTTATCAATGGCTGACCTTGTGTTTTTGATGACTTCTCCTTTCACAACATTTGGTATCAATCTACTATTTTTTCTCCACTCTTGGTTTCAGACTTACCTCTGATAGTCCCTCTTGGATGTCCTTGCAATGTTTGCAAATCATTTGCTCGTATTCCCACTTCCATTCATCACTCTTTTAGGTAGAGAAGGCTTCTATTATTAGGTTTCCGTCTATCAGTTTCAAAGGGAGAGTGTATGTGATGTCATATTGATTGTAATCCTTTCTTGATTGGTGCTTGATTGTTTAACTACCCCTATGTTCTTGTTGATTTAATTCCTTCATCCAGGGGGAGAACTGTTCTTCTGTGCCTTAATGTTAAAATCAAAGGGGGAGATTTTCATTCAATCATATCATGCATGTCTGTATTTCTTGTTTCAAACTATTATTTTTGATGAAGTCAAAGGGGGAGAATAGTTTGATATGAGTCAGCATGGTATTTTATGACTCATAGTGTTGCCATCATAAAAAAAGGGGGAGATTGTTGTACCCCTGTGGTTTTGATGATGTGAAACACTATGGCTCATCTGTGGATGATATTATATGTGCATGCATGATTGAAATGTTTGGATCATATGACTTCTGTGCTTGATTGAAATGTTCTCTATTGCACACTTGCTGCATGCCTCATGATTTTGATGAGTATTTCATATATGTCATAGCTATGTTTGCTCACAAGGTCGGTGCATGCACTGTTTTACGCATATTGAGTCTGTGCAGTTTTTCACTTGGACATTCATAAAGTTGGTACATGCTCACACATGTTGCATATAGAGGTCTGTGCACATTTTGCCATATGAACACATAATGTCGATGCATATTACTGTCCCATGCATGTAGGAAGGTCAGAGCACATCTAACATCGGTGTATTACTCTGTAGAGGTCTTAGCATCTTTTGTCTCATGCCATCCATGGTCGGTGCAAGGTTTATCATACGAGCATGTCGGTGCAACTTTCTGTAGCATGTAGGCAAGTCAGTGCATGTTGGGCTTTACGCACACTAGGGTCAATGCATATGTGCACTCGGTGCATGTTTTGGCCTAATGAATATAGGTCAGTGCATATGCACGCATGCTACCTAGGGTATGTGCATGTTATAGGGTCTGTGCATATTATAAGGTCGGTGCATTGCTTTGTTTGCACATTCAACCTCGGTGCATGTTTTTGTGCATCAAATAGAAGGTCTGAGCATTTCACTACTAAGGTCAGTGCATGTTTTAGAGTCGGTACACATCCTCCTTTTGCACACTGAAGGTCTGTGCATACTTCGTCTTTTGCATGGCCAAGTCCGTGCAACCCACTGTGCACAGCTTAGAAGGTCGGTGCAATCATATTCCTTGCACATGCAGAGTCCGTGCACATTAGTTCATGTACTTTATCAAGTCTGTGTCTACGCAATATTCGTACTTGTCTAACAGTTGTATGTTCTAAACATATTAACAGGACAACTGTTCGTGACCTTCAAGGAGGGCTCGTGATCCGAAGCAAGGAACGGAATGGATGAACCTGCCACGTGGACAGCTACACTGCCGAGATTCTGACATGTAGCTAAGGGATTCCAGAATTCTCTTGGCGGGAGTGTTCCCTCCACACGCCTAGGGTGCGAGCTCGTGGGTCCCAGACTAAAGCTTTATTTAAGACTTTTCTTCTGCGCAAAGAGGGTGATGCTCAATTGAAGACATCTGAGTGCAACCAGAGAGAAAGTACGAGAGCCAGTAGAAGAAGAAGAAAAAGAGGTCAGGAGAATTCTGAGAGAAAGAAAGAGATAGTGAGTAGCTAAAAAGAAATGAAGAGTGAGCCAAAGTCTGAAAGAAGAAGTAGAAGGAGAAGAGAAAAGAAAAGAAGAGTGAGCTAAAGTCTAAAAAGAAGAAGAGAGAAGAAGGAAGAAAGAAGAAGAGAAAGAAGAGAGTTCGTGAGTTCGAAAGAGAAAAGAGAGGCAGTAGAAGAGAAAGAAAGATAGAGAGAGAGAGAGAATTTGAGGAGAAGAAGAGAAGCTTCATCAGAAGATTTGTCCCTACTGGAATCTAGATCAAATCCAATCCCGTCAGCTCCATGAAAGCCACATCTGTGTTACTATCGTTTACAACTTTCAGTTGCTGTGTTTTCTTGTCTTTTATTTTTCTTTTGAACCTTATTTGAAGCTGTTAGTCAGTAGAGCAAGCTGCGTTGCTCAGCGGTTGCAGAGGAGGATTTCTCTGGTCTGCTAAGCTGTATTGCCCAGCGGGTCAAGCTGTAAGGCAGCGGATGGCTAAGCTGTATTGCCCAGCAGAAGCAAGCTGTGATGCTCAGCGATTTTTAGGCAAACTGTGAGGCCCATCCGTTCAAGCTGTGAGTCAGTAGGAATCCACACTCGGGTTGAGTGTGGGGTGGACGTAGGTCTGGAGGACCGAACCACCTAAAAATCCTTTGTGCAGTGGTTTGATTGCCTTGTATGATCCGCTGAATGTATGCTTAGGCACGATCTGTTTCTTCAGTCTAGTGGGAATTTGGTTTGCACACTGAACACTTGATTCCGGTTCCATGAGAACCAATTTGTTTAGATGAGCTGAGTATTCTATGTAGCTTACATAGGGTAGATCAAGATGTTATTTCATCTGATCTCTTTCTCGTTGCTTGAAGTGAGGACCCAAATCTATCTTGGCTCCATTATGCTTTAATTCCACATCTCTGATTGTTATAGATTTTAATTGGAGAAATTTTTAATAGGGGATTCATTCAACCCCCCTTCTGAATCCGGGCATTGCACCCCCAACATTCTAGTTCTAAATGGTCCTCAGACGACCACTAAGTCCTATCTAGTGGTTGGCCCGAGACCGCTTTTGTCCACAAACGGTCTGTCTATGATCGCATGTGTCCCTGAGTCAAGCCTTTTGATGCGGGACGGACTGAGGAGACGATACTATATGGGATGGACACGACTCAACCAGCAATGACACGACTACTAGAGCGACCTCGGCTCGACACTAAGAGCTCATACAGGCTACACGTCGCTAACAGAAGTGCAAACTCACTCGTCGTCCCCATGTGAGGGAAAGCGTGGATCGTGCGCGGTTAAAGAACCGGCAGAGTTCAAGGTAGTCCGACTCAACTTCCGGACTCGGATCAAGTCGCGGGACAGGTCACTCTCACGCTCACAGCGGTGATATGGACACACGGGCTAGTATCCTACGCTCTCAATAGCGGCATAAGACCATATACTAAACTAGAAAATGAACGTCGAGAAGTTAGGACCATTACCTCCACGCACTCGGCGTGGGGAAGACGACCCCGGCCAATCACGGACTCCCGGTTAACAATTATTACAGCAATACACTAATTCGACCCACTCCACGCAGGGAGGTAAAAGGTCACATGTGGGGCCCGGGAATCACGCGAATTGGGTTGACGGGCAACATTTTGATGTCGCCCGGCGGTGCCGAAACCCGCGCTTTTGTGCAAATCGGACGGCGCGATCTACGGGTCCGTGGGGCCCACGGACCGCCCCGACCTCCGGCTCTGGTGGGGTGGGACCCACTGTGATGGGGATCCCTGGTGGTGTGCCTCCCTAGACGACGGTCGGCTGGAAGCTCCGGTCGGTGGCCGATCGGCTCCGATTCCCACATTTGTGAGTTGCTGCCCACGGATTTTGGTTGTTGTTTTCAGGCGCGCGCCCCGGCAAGAACGGCCGCTGCGATCAACCCCGATGTCGGATCGAGGCACATAAGCTATCGTTGGAAAGCTCTCTTGAAGACCTTCAATCTAGGCCTAGATAGATCTGTTAGGTCGGCACGGATCTGGACTTTGTTGAATTTCTAAGCTTCTGTTATACAGTGCCCGAGCTCTCAGATCTGCAGGTGATTTTTCTGAGAACTTCCGTTGACCGCCAGGAATACGTCCGATTCAGCTTCTGAGTTCTTCAAAAAAGTTGTAGGATTTTAAACAAGGAAAACGGAAATATTTTTTTGTGAAAGGATTGAAGGTGGCTACGAATTGTTATGATTTGTGCATTGAAAGGGGGTCGGATCTGGACAGAGGTGGACAGCACTGTAGCTAGATCTGAAAGCGATTTTTGAAAAATAGGTGAAGGGTGGATCAAAATTCAAGAAACATCGTGGAGGGAGGGGTTGATGGATAAAACTCCCAGTAAACTGGGGAGCCCCTGGAAAAATCACAAGGGGGTCCGAACACTAGAAACACAGGGCGGGTGGAAATCTAAACAGCAAGCAGACAGATATGGGAAAAGAGGTTGGATGAAAATGGAAAATTATCAATGGAAGATTCATGACCAACCAATTTTTGTGGATCGTGAGGAACACCTCTGGAACATCCCCTCAAAATTCCAGCTCAAAAACACGACGGGGTGGAGAGCAAGAATTCGGAGAAGACACCTCTATCCTGGATGGACAGAACACCGACGGTGATGGTGGAGGCGCGATGGCGGCAGGTGGCGGCGGCGGCGACGATCGGAACTAATAGGGGTGGAGTCACACCACCAGAATACAGCCTTCCCAGCTGCAAGGAGGAGAGATGGGCGGCCTAGGCCTTGCTCAAGGGGATTTTCTTCCAATTCAAATGCATTAATTCTCTTAAATGAGAAAATACAAGGTACTTATAGGTTACATATCAAATCCAATAGCCACCCTTGGATCTAGGGATGGGAGAATGGATGGCCTAGATTGAATGTGACACACACACAAAAATTAAATAAAATATAAGGGGGGGCAGCCTATTGACCAAGGGGGGGACATGGTAGAATGGTAGGTAGCCTACCTTGGACTTTGAAGTCTAATTGTCTACCCATGTGGCATTTACCATTCAACCTTCTAGATGTCTCCATTAGAAATGTTGACTGACCCCACATGGGGCCCTAGGCTGAGGTGGATCAATGGGAAGAGGTCTGGGGGGCCCGTGGGGCCCGGGGGTCCCATTTTACAAATAAACCCCTCTTACAATCAAAATTACATACCGAATAAAATGAAGTAAACACACATTAAACACAAATAAAGTCTAACTAAATATGATAAATGTCGGGACTCATGGGGGAGTCTCCAGGCTGTCTCCGAGCCAGATGGATGCTGAGGTGGCTCGAGTCGTGCTCCGTGTGAGGTACCGGTGGCTCGGCGTGTCACGCCGCTCAACTGCTCGGGTGTCCGCACCACCTTTTGATTCTGGCTCCGACCCAACATTAACGGGCCGGATCTGACCGCATGAGTTCTCAAACGGTCCAGTAGATGACCGCTTGGTCCCTAACCCTGTCTAACCTGAGGTTTGACCGTTGTGTTGGGTTTTATAAGTTCCTAGATGGTCTGATGATTGCTTGGAACTGAACACTTGTCAAATAAGATATTAATAACTTATGGAAAGTAAATAATGTGCCGTTATGCTGTCGAATTTTTCTCCATGGCATAACCTTGTTCTAAATCAACCTTGAACTCTCATATTCTTATTTGGTGCATTCTTACCTTGATGTTGTTATCATGAACTATAATTTGAACTTGTTATTATCGGCCTACATTATTTATATTTCTCGTGGAAGTAGCTTGATTTATAACTTGAAGATGCAAGAGCGGGCACGGACAGTGTCCAAGGGCTCCACTCTAGTCCTCTCGGTAGATGGCTAGAAACATACTATAAATTATGGGGTATGAAGAACACTGGTGTCGCATTACGTCGGGAGTACTTTTTTTATAAACGGGTGAAATCTACGAATTCTCACGAGGCAATCTTGTGAAATTACATGCTTGCTAGTACATTCTCGTAACGTGACTTTCTTGTGCATAGCCTTTATGGATATGGAAAAGTACATTCCTGTTCATGAAAGGCCAAATTACATCCATGTTATATTCTTGCTTAATCATATTTCTAAGTCTACATGAATTCTCATATCTCACCTTGATCTTATCTTGTTATTTGTGTTACATTGATTTATTCACGTGTTTCATCGTATTTTCATGACTTATATTATACTCTAGAGCTAAAATGTTAATTACTTAAACATTACCTTCATGTTGATACGAAGATACCTACTGGACATGTGTGCTCATTCCCTACTTTTCCAATCTTTTTCAGGAAATTCTAGCGGGTCGGATTTAGATTATTCAAGTGATAGATCTGAGAGTGATTAAAGAAGGAGCGAAGCCTTAGATTGTCATTAGTTGATAGTCAAGAGTCGTTATGTAATTTTCCATTTTATTGAGTCTAGAGTCAAGAGTCAACCTTATGTACTTTTGATTATTATTTAAATAAAGCCAAGATTTTGTCCAAATAGTATGCATTCATTTCTTATGTGTGAATGTGTTAGTGCTCTGGTTATATTTCTTGCTTGAGGCGTACTAGCCGACTGTTCACGTTCTTGATTATTTCCACTGCATAATCTCGGGGCGTGACAAAGGTGGTTCAGTCTATAAACCTGCATACCTACATCCACCCCTCACCAAACCCGGTTAGGCTTCCTGCTGACAAATAGTTTGACTGCTGATCCATAGCTTGAAGGGAACAAATCCCTTACAATGGCTGAGCCTCACATCTTGCTCTGCTGAGCCTCACATCTTGCTCTGCGGAGCCTCACAGCTTGCTACAGCTGAGCTTCACAGCTTGCTCTGCTGAGATGAAAACACACCAAAAAACAAAGGAAAGAAATAAGCTGCAAGAGGAGCAGAAAACTGGAACAAGGAAAGAAACACCAGCTGTGGCTTCAGATAGAGATCTGGAAGTTGGTGGCTTCAACTTCAAATATAGATCCGAAGATCTTTTTCTTTAAGCTCAGACATCTGTAGGGCCGCTCTCTCTCAAGGATTCCCTCCTTTCTTATTCTCTCTTTTCTCTTTTCTTTTATAGGACTGGACTAGGGATGGACCAGGTGCTAGGCTACTCTCCACCCTTCTTTTTCTTCCTCACAGAATTTCAGTTGAAGGCTTAGGAAGGCGTGGGCTTCTTCAAGGGTAGCAGCAGCTCCTCTTCATACAGGAGCCTGGAATTTATAGGAGAGTTGGTGGAGAAATATTTCCTTCCAAGAAAGTCTCCTTTTTGACTGGTCCTCCATCTCTTCTTCCTTGACTGGTCCAAGCAGGTTTGAGAGCAGAAAAAATAATGAGTTTGTTCTTCAGACTTTTTCCCTCCAGCAGAACTTCATGTGATTGGTTGGATATAATAGAGTTCTTTTCAAATGAGCTTCTTCCCTGGCGGTCTTTGATTGGCCCAGAAGAAGATAGGATTGATCTCATGGTAGAGGAAATCTTGACTGAAAAGGCTTTTCTCCAGCTCCAGATCTGAGCATTTAATGATCCACATGGAAGAAATCTTGCAGTCTGTTTTCTCATTGGCTCAAGTCAATTCTCTGCTTTGGGTATCTTTCTAGGACCATATCCTGTTAGTTGTCTGCAGAAAGTGGTGTGACCTGACAAGAGACTTTTCTCAGATTTGACCTCTGACATAACTGCCTCCAAAAAGTAGTTCAGGTATGGTGATGATGGCTAGGACATTTGTTAGACCTTGAGCCTTCCTCCAGACCTCGAAATCCATGTTTTTGGGGATTTATGGTTCATATTTTTATTCCCTAGATGACCTGACGTGTTTGACAGAAAATAGCTTAAAGTGCTTCTGGGAGAACCATGGTGTCGACCTATTGTAATAGTAGTGTCGACACTGCTTTACAAAATTCTATCTTCAACGCTTTCTGGAACCACGTGGTGTCGACCTACTGTAACTATAGTGTCGACATTGCTTTGTAGAATCCTATTTTCAACACTTTCTGGAAGCACGTGGTGTCGACCTGCTGTAACTGTAGTGTCGACACTGCTTTATAGAATCCTATTTTCAACGCTTTCTGGAAGCACATGGTGTCGACCTGATGTAACTGTAGTGTTGACACTGCTTTGTAGAATCCTATTTTCAACACTTTCTGGAAGCACGTGCTGTCGACCTGCTGTAACTATAGTGTCGACCTATCTTAAGAAAACTGCCAGTATGACAGTTAAGCTGTGAGGTCGATGCAGTGGCTTCATGAGGTCGACACTTCTTCTTCACTTTTCATGTTTTCAATCTGGCCACCTTTTTTTCATCATCTACCTTGATTTTTGTGTAACCAATTGCCTCAATTTCTATGCACTTGATTTATTTCAATCTTTGCTGGCACATATTCTTTACATATATGTGGCTTGGAATTAATCTTGCCCTGTTGCTTCATTGCATCATGTCACATGACATTATTGTGTGATATCTTCATTCTACTCATCTTCATGAGGTCATGTATGTGCCAGTGGTGACTTGCCCTGAGCTACAAATATATTGACATCATCAAATGTATATAAGATTCATCAATGAGTCATAGTCAGACATCATCAAAACAATAGAATCAAGCATGTTCCACACATGCCCAACAGAACGGAGCTCTCCGGACTCTCTGGCGAAGCACAAGGCCGAGTGCGAAGAGGAGGGAAAAAGAGCTCGCAAAAGAGAAGAGAGGAAGAAAAAGAAGAAGGGGATGATACTCCGAAGAGAAGAAGAGTGAGCATGAGAGAGATGAGGAGAGAGTAAGGAGGGGGAAGGGAGAGCCAGTGCTCCCCCCCATTGTATTCTTTGCTTATCGAGCTTTGTTCTGTTCTTTCTTGTCTCTCATGATGTATGTGCTTCCATGTCCTCTGTTCGAAGGAGAATAAAAAGAGAAAAGATTACAGAGCCTCTGCGTTCAAAGTGCATTTATTCGTATAGCTCGTTTCTGTATATTCTCTATGGTTTCTACTGTATGCTCCTGAGCATAATAAGCTCCCCATCGGATATGAGTTTCCCTCGAATAGTCAAATGGTGCTCGCAATAAGAGTGCCAGGGTGAGCTTCTCTAGGAAGAGGCTCAGGGCTCATCCGATGCTATGGATGTGGCTCTAAGGCCAGCCCCTTGGAGAACACCTCCCTAAGATTCCTTCACACATTGAGCACTCACTGTGCCTCTCCGTTTCACCCTTTCTGTAAACAACCCAGTATGGCGGGGCCGACAGCTCAATTTATCTGAGCCTCAGTTGAAGCTCGGGTACTGCTAGCCTTGGATCTCAGTACCAAGCTCAATGCTTTTCATCTGCTAGCTATCCCCTCCTATTAGGGTAGTCTAGTGGCTTCTACTCTTCTTCGGTCATGTTTTGCTTAGTGGAGTCAGCAGTTTTCCATGGGATTCTTAACCGACAGGCCTCTCCCTATGGCCTTAATCGGTGGGATCTTCCATTCTAACTAATGGCGTCCTGCCCAGTGGATGTCCATATCTTAGTGATTCTCCAACCACCCCCCCCCCCCCCCCCCCCGTGGGTGGTGCTGCCATTCCGAGCTCCGAGGGGTTCATGTTTCATCCGTCTATTTTGAAGTATATTACCTCGGCATTTTTTCATGGATGTTGCCGCTTTCGTGTGCATCCATATAATTTTGGGGCCATCTTGGAATCCCGTGTATAAGTACCCACTTAACACCCTCTGATCATCCCAGGTCCGGGGGAGGTGCTGTCAAAATTCCACGAGGAATGCAGCTAATAAAAGGAATAAATCACTGAATAATTCTAATAATGAAGAAAAGATGAACGAATGGACCAACGAAATGATAAAAAGGATTGCAGTAGTGAACTATGACAAACTGTTGAATACAACCATGAACATATGTGTATGGACAACAACAAAAAAACAAAGCAGAAAAACCAGCAAAGGGGTAGAAACTGATTTGTTCCATGCATTGGACTGGGCAGGGGTCGACCCCCTTTCCATTGGGCCTTGTTCAGCCTCCTGTGCAGAAGCCTGCACAAGGGTCGACCCCCCCCCCCTTTTTGGGCTGGTTCCTGCCTGCCCTTTCTGTACGAAGATCTGCCCAAGGGGCGTGCTTTTTGTACCATTAGGAGTAGTTTATAGAGCTATGGTTTCATCGGCTACTGCGTTGCGGCTGTTCCTTTTGTCGTTGTTGTTGTTGCTACTCCAGCTATCGTTCTTTTCTCTAGTGCTGTTTCTTTTACCACCGTTGTTTTATTGTAGGCTTGCATGGGACCCCTACTGAGCCAATGAGATGAGACTCACCCCCTACTTTTCAGGTGTAGTGGTTCTTCCTCGAGGTTCGGAGGTGCAGCGCGGAGGTTCGTAGTCGCCAGCTCGTCGACCTGAGTGTTCACTTGGCATTAGAGTACGTTTCTCTTTCAGTAGACTGTATGTTATTTGGATTGGACTCTGTAGTTAGATATTTAATTAAAAATGTAATTGATTTCTATTATTTAACAGTTAAATATAGATGTTCTTGCTTTATTTCTTATTCCAATGTACCTCCACACACGCCTTTTAGCCCTTCTGAGACCTCCGGCTAGTGGGCGGCAGGCCAAGATTTGAATGGTATTGAGCATTTCCCAGTATCCAGATCTTGGGTCGTTACATTAGCCCCCCTCTGGACCGCTCCTTTGCCTAGGATAGCACACACCATATAAAAAGAGAAATCAATCAAAACCACTCACATGTATTCCATGAATAAATTTAAACCTCATACAAGCATTTCATGAACAAAACTAAACATCATACATGCATTCAAAGAGATTGCATCAAAAATTTGCATAAAATCCTCTGTCGGTCTCTTGGGCAGAAATAAAGAAGACTTCATGCATTCACTGCAAAAAAAAAATCTGAGCATATCGTGTCCTTTGCATGCATACGGGTCCTGCGTCCAACATGAGCATGATCAAAATCTCATGCACACATCAAGCTACATTGAGACTTCTGCTAGTCTCTCATGAGCAAAAGGAGCTCCCTGAATTTTTTGAAAGTCTGAACATGCCTTGCACGCATTAAAATTTGTATAAACATCCCGCTGGCCCGGTCTGTAGGCCGGAACTACGTGTATATTTTCCATGAACCAAATGGAGCACCATGTAGGCTTAAAGGCCAACTGCACCAAGGTTGGCACGAATAAATTCTCTGTCAAGCTTCTACGAACAGAAATAGGGTCCTCTTCATCCAATCTAAATTTAAATGTATCCCACCTATTGAATGTACACATACCATACATTCCACACGCACATTGTCACTCACATCCCTTGTGAATATTAATCAAACCCCATGCATATTGCATTCCACGGGTGCTTGCTTGCTGTGATTTCCCGGTATAAGATGGTGACTCGCGGAAGGTCAGGTTACGCCAGCTGAAAACCGTCACTATGCGTGAGTTGAATACTCTGCCACTATAACACCCCAGAATTTTCTATGATTTTTCAAGAATTAAATATAATTACTAAGTATTTAAAAAGGTCTAATTGACTACTTAAATGAATTAAGGAGTAGTTAAATCAATTTATAGACCCTAAATTAACCAAAGGGTCAAGCCCACTTAAATTTAGCCCAAAGACCAATTTCCAAGACCTTTAGGCCCAAGCCCACATCTAGAAACGTAATAGGCTTATTATCCAAATTGTAGTAGATAAATAAGGTTAATTATAAGAAGGAATTTGAATACCATTCAAATTCTGGTGCCCTGGATAGTAGCGGTCTATCGCAAGACTGCTACTTGATGACAACGGTCCGTTGGAGACCGCTACCATATTCCGTTAACGCAAGTCTGAGAAGCGTGGAAAAATGGGATTTTTCCCATTCTAATCCCATCAATTCGATACTATCTGTCATGGTAACTTAGTCTAGGACTCTAGAGGATTGATCCTACTTCAAATTAGGACTCCTAAATTGATCTAATCCTAAGCCCTAGGCCAAACTCTATAAATAGGTTTGAACATCGACCTGCGCGAATCTCACTTTTGGCTCACATTTTTCGAAGGTAAGACGTCGTCATCTCAGGGTAAGCCTTTAGAAGATTTTATTATCCTTTGTATTTTCTAACTCCCCTCCAAATTCCATGATAGGAGGTCAAGCAACCGAGAGCTAGGGCATCCAGAAGTTGTTGTTTCTCTGCAAACTGTGCAGGAATAAACGTGTTCTCCTAGTGAAGATCAGGAGGTTAGGGACCCAAATCGAGGTATTTTTAAGTTCATCCCTTAGAATAAGTTGTTCCTCTATATATCTTCTCACCACCCTCCAAATTTCATGAATTTAGGACCACAGGATAAAGAGTTAGAGCATCTGGAAGTTAAAGGTTCCACACAGGACGTGTAGGAACTTGGATATCCTTCCAGCAACAAATTCGAAGTCTAGAGCCTTTCTCATAGGTAGGTTATCTCATGGATGACTAAATTAACGTGTTAGGGATAAAAGCCCTTTGATTTCATGCAATTTCATTCCTCCTACACGTAGTATTTCCTGTTTTGCTATAACTGCACATCTAGGTCATTTCTGCATGCATAACCTTGTACCCTTAATAGAAAAGATGAATACTTTGGCTTAATCTAAACAATCCATGAAAACCCATCCATATCCATGATTTAACTTTGTTATAGCATGTTTTATCTTTCTAGCAGCATATTTTCCATGCATTTATTGGCCTAGAATACGCCTTGCACGCCCTATTTACTTCCTGTCTGTGGCAGACAAGGAAACGGTCCATCAGAGACCGCCACTATGAATAGGCGGTCCCAATAGACCGCCACCATCAAGAAACGGTCGTTCCTAGACCGTCTTCTACTTTTTGTGTTCTGCTTGCTGTTAACCCTAAACAGAACGCAGAATGGCCCTTATAAATATATGTTAAACCTAGGTTATTAGGCTTTATTCCCAGTTTTGACCTCATATTCATGATATTAGTTATATTGTTCATCTACCATGATAGATTTCATGTCCCACATGTTTTATAAACCTATTTTAAACTTATGCTAATTTCATGCTAAAATCATATATTCTTGTATTAAAGTTATTTCATATGGTTTATAAAACTTGATTTATTGATGATTTGAGCACTGTTTCTACATGATTCACTCTCAACTTTGAGTCTTTCTTAGGTACATGGCCTGCATTCGTGTATGATGTCATTAGTTACACTTGCTCTTATAGGCACACTCTCTTGGACTTGTGATCCTCTCCGTTGGATATTCCTTCCACCGGACTAGGTGATCTTATTTCAAGGCCTCCGCAAGTCTCCGCGAGCCTGGGATTCCCACTAGGACGCCGAGCTGGTTGTATCTTAAAAGCCTAATGGACTAGAAACCACTTGTGTTACCGGCACTATTTTCTGTACCGTGGCAAGTTGTGGCCATCAGGTGACCGCCACTGTCAAGTAGCGGCCTTTCCGTGACCGCATTATTCCAGATTACTCTACTACGTCGACCTGTTTTTCTTCCTGCGTCGACTCCACGTAGTTGCGGTCTTGATCTGACCACTACTTTCAAGAAACGGTCCTACCTTGACCGCCTTCTAAAATATAGCGGTCCATGCATGACCGTCTCTCCAAGAAACGGCCTAGGCATGACCGTTTTCTGTACCTGTGTGCTTAACCTGGGGTTTGACCCAAGGGTTGGTTATATTCTATTCCTAGATGGTCCTTGGATTATATGGAGCCTAACATTGTGTTTAATAAGCCATTGATAAATTATAGAAATTTATGAAAGTATTTGTATGCTGTCGGATTTCCTTCGTGGCATAATATCCAACTAAATCATCCTTGATCTCATGTTTTCCATTTTGGTGCGTTCTCTACCTTGGTTACATTATCGTGAACCTTTTGTTTGAATTGTACATTATTGGCCAAACTTTACATTATTCGTGGAAGTAGCTTGATTTATAACTTGAAGATGCGGAGCGGGCACTGATTGTGTCCAAGGGCTCGACGCTAGCCCCCTCGGCTGATTATTGGAAACATGCTATAAACCATGGGGTATGATGAACACTGGCGTCGCATTGCACCAGGAGTACTTTTTTTTATAAATGGGTGAAATCCACGAGGCTATCTTATTTACATGCTTGCTAGTACATTCCTGTTACATGACTTTCTAGTGCATAGCCTTTACAAGGTTATGAAAAGAACATTCTCGTGACATGCTAGTACATTCTTGTTCCTAAAAGGCCACTTTATATTCTTCCTTGATCTTACTATCATTCTACATGAACATTCATATCTCTATGATCTACATCTTGCTACTCGTGTTGTTACTTTGGTTCTATCACATGTTTCATCGCATTTCATTATCTTACCTTCTAGAGATAAAATGCTAATTACTTAAACATGCCTTCATGTTGATACGAAGATACCTACTGGGCAAGTGTGCTCATTCCCTACTTTTCTAATCTTTTCAGGAAATGATAGCGGGTCGGATTCGAACTATTGAAGTGGCGAGTCCGAGAGTGAATGAAGAATGGAGTGAAGCCTAGTAGTGTCTTAGTTATAGTCATGATGTAATTTTTATTTTTATCGAGTCTAGTTGCCCTTATGTCAAGGAAGTCAAATATCAATGTACTTTGATTATTATTATTCAATAAAGTGAAGATTTGAGTACATGACCTTGTGCATTCTTCTTTTGTGTGTGAATAATTAGCGCTCTAATTATATGGCTAGCTTGAGGCTTTATTTGTCGACAGTTCACATTCTCGACTGGTTTTCGCTGCATATCTTGAGACGTGACAGTTAAAGTGGTATCAGAGCCTAGGCATAAGTAAGTCCTAGGAAAATGTCATGTCATAGGCTAAGTCCAAGAATTAAGGACCCATACCTATGAATAAGGAAGAATTTCCAACCCATGTGAGATTGGGTAGAGCCCGGGATGAGATAGTTATTTTAGAAATTATCTCTAGGTTAACTCCCTTCAATTCTGTAAGAATTAACAAATTATTCCTTTTCTCAGGTACTTTTTCTCGCAATGGCTCACCGTGTTAATTGGGACGATATGCAACAAACTGTTGTGGGTCTCACCCAGGCCCTTCAGATCGTGGCCCAGGCCGGTGCGAGGGCAGGCACTAGTGATTGACATCGAAACTTCCGGAGTTTAAACCCTTCATGATTCTCGGGATCCTCTAACCCTGATGAAGCTGAGAGTTGGATGGATGAAATGGATCAAATCTTTAATGTCATGCAGTGTGCGGACCGGGAGAAGGTCCTTCTGGCCACCTTCCAACTTCACAATGACGCGCACACGTGGTGGAAAGCAACATCGGCCCCTCTCCAAAATAGACAACTCACTTGGGTGGAATTTCTTGAACTATTCTATGCAAAATACTTCTCCAAGCATGTCAAGGAAAGAAAGGCTGCGGAATTCGCTTCTCTTCACCAAGGCATGATGTCTGTGGCGGAGTATGAGCTCCAATTCTCTCGCCTATCCCCTTATGCTCTACATTTAGTCAGCACCGATATTTTAAAGGCAAACCGATTTATGGACGGTTTAAGGCCTGCCTTTATTCAACAACTCGGCCCACAAAATATTCGGACCTATACGGAGATGGTCCAACGGGCACATCTTTGCGAAAGGACCTTGGAGAAGGTCGAGAAGTTTAGAGGAAGGAAAGAGGAGTCGAGCCGGAAGTTCGATTGGCATGGAAAGAAGGAAGAAAGATTTAGCATCACGGAACCCTATAAACCCCGTGATAACAAGAAAAGATCCTGGAGTGGGAATGGTAATGTGAATGGCAAGAACAAGAAGGCCAAGGAGAAAGATAAGCAAGTCATGGTGGCTTGTTCATTTTGCTGGAAGTTCGGCCACTCGGCCGAGGAATGTTGGAAGCATCTTGGAGCATGTATACAATGTGCAAGCCGGGAGGACCACATGCCGGATTGCCCCCTCATGAAAGAGCAACCTTCTAACGACGGATGCAAGTGGCAGGCTCATCTAAATGCCGTGATGGATGATGAAGTGCCCAAGGATGATGGGCTAATGGAAGGTTCCGTTCAAATTTATTTGCATCCTGCATTTGTGTTATTTGATACTGGTGCCTCTCACTCTTTTATATCTACTGCCTTTGCAAAAACTTTGTCAATATCACATGTTCCTCTACCTTCGGACCTAGCTATCACTACACCTTTAGGTCCCGGAACTAAACTTACAACCCACTACCCAGATAGTGAGATAATTATAGAAGGTCATAATCTCCCCGCTAACTTAGTATGTCTTGACATGGAAGGTTATGATGATATCCTAGTTGTAGATTGGCTTGTCAAGCACTACGTCGATATCAATTATCTCCATAGGAGAATTTCCTTCCATAAATCGGATCTTCCACGATTTTCTTTTCTTGGTATCAAGTATAGGAAGAACCCTATCCTTATCTCTTCTCTTCATGCTTGCAAAGTCATCTCGCAAGGTTGTGAAGCTTTTCTTACTTCCGTAGTCATTACCGAGTCTAAGGAAATCATTCTAGGAGAAATCCCCATTGTCCAAGAGTTCCCTGACGTTTTTTCATCCGAACTACCTAGTACGTGGCGGAGGTGTAGGTCCAAAGACCCGACTCACGCATGGTGAGTGTTTCCCGGTGGACAGAATCCACCATTCCACAACACACCATTTTAAATACCGAAGAATCATGGCATTCAAGCATGCAAGTTCAGAGAATATGCATGAGTATATGCGTGTAACTGAAATGATAATAAAAAATATTTCTGTACACAAATGCAAGCATATGTACAATCTAAAGCATAATATAAATGTATGCAAAACTGAATTGTTATTTACAAAATGTGAGTGAACGTGTGAAAGACTTTATGTGTAGTGTAATGTATTCAAAAACTGGATTTATTCACAAGATGTGCAACGGAGAATGCGTAAAGCTGACTTAGTCACCTAATCATTTAGCCTGTAAATCTCAACACTTCTATAATTGCCAATAATCAACAAAACAGGGATGAAATTGCTTAGATGCGAATATTTTTCTCTAAACTCAAATTTTACCTTTTCAGATTTTTCAAAGTAAACCTAAGAAAAATGAATCTCAAAACCAAATCATTTTTCTTTCTCACCCTGAGAAGCCTTTATTTATTGACATTTTCCTTCGCCTCAAGGCATCCCTGCAAAATAGATTCTCATTTTGTAGATTTGGGTACCCAAGCCTTCTTGGGTCCCGAGAGGTTAGTTCTCGCATGAGCAAAATACATTTTATTTTTCCTCTCAAATCATTCATCATCGACCCTCATTAAGTCACACACATACATAGAGTGGCCGAACATACCACAGTAAAAGCATGTGACATTTGGCTTTCTAAAACGACTCCTATGCATATATGATCTATCAACATATGAGTTCATGCATGAGTCAACATGAGTATAGCCATAGCCATATGAATCACATGATTTTTGAAATTTATTTTTCACAAATGAATTTTTCTTTGTGGGTGAACGTCCCACATCAACTTTTTCATTCCAAGGCTTTCCATTGCTAGTCTCATCATGTTCAATCATTTTCCCTTTTCCTTTTAATTCCTTTTGAACAACTTCTTTCAATTTGTTTAATTCGTCATGCATGGTGTTGGAGTTGGTTTCTAATTCTTTCTTAGATTTTTCACATTCATTCAGTCTTGAATTAAGTTCATCCAACTCCTTTACCAATTTTTCATTTTCAGTTTTTAGATTTTTCACATTCTCATAAGCATGTTGTTTTTCAATCTCTAAGCATGAAATATCATCCTCAAATAGAGAGACTTTGGAC
Organism: Amorphophallus konjac; assembly: GCA_022559845.1. Taxonomy (NCBI): domain Eukaryota; kingdom Viridiplantae; phylum Streptophyta; class Magnoliopsida; order Alismatales; family Araceae; genus Amorphophallus; species Amorphophallus konjac. The sequence continues at coordinate 68,739,174 of CM040117.1, forward strand.
AACAGTATTTCATTTTCATCTTTGAATTTTTCAAGTTCTAACTCAAGCAAACTACATTTAGTGCATGAAGATGAACTAGAATGCAAAATATCATGAAACTTCTTTTTCAGATTTTTGTTTTCATGTTTCAACTTCTTACACTTTTCATACATTCCGGCATAAGCAATTTGCCATTCTTCGCAAGTGAGGTTTTCGTTATTAGAGTTTATCTCGGTGTCATTTTTCTCATCTGCCATTAAACATAAATTCTGGACCGCCTCGTCCAGCTCATCATCCTTCTCAGATTTTGACTCACTCTCGTCCTCATCACTCCATGTCGCCTTCATGGCCTTGGGCTTCTTCACTTTTTCTTTCTTCAATTTCTTCCGAAGACTCGGACATTTGCTTCTCATGTGGCCGACCTTTCCACATTCATAGCATTTAATCTCCCCTTTCTTTTTCAATACTTTCTTCAGATTTTTTCCAAAAGAAGTGCCATCTTGTCTAGCCTTTCTGAGTAACTTTCTAGTGTTGCTAATGATGACATCCACAAGTTCTTCCTCACTGCTATTTAGACTTGACCCTTCAACGCTCTCCTCAGAAGATTTAGAGTAAGCCTTAAATGCCACTGATTTCTTTTTGCCCTTCTCTTCCTCTGTCCCCGTAATGTTGATTTCATAGGTCATCAACGACCCAATCAACTCATCCAGCTTGAGTGTAGTGAGATCTTTAGAGTCTTCTATCATGGTCACTTTCGTGTGCCATTGTGGTGACAGGGACCGTAGCACTTCCTTATAAGATCTTGATTTGAGTACTCCTTTCCCAGTGCTTTCAACTCGTTGGAGATCTCACTTAACCTTGCAAACATCTCCGAGATAGTCTCATGCGACTTCATCATGAGGAGCTCGTATCCTCGGACTAATAGATTAGCTTTTGTTTCCTTTACCTCCGACGTTCCTTCGTATATGAGTCGAAGCTTCTCCCACATTTCTTGCATAGAGGAACACATAGATATGCATGAATATTCATTCGGATGAACAACACATTGAACAATATTCATAGCCCTAAAATTTGCACATGATTTTTTAATGTGTTCTTCAGTCCAACTGTCCTCATCATCGGGCAATTTATAAGGACCTTTACTAACGACTCTCCAGCTATAATAATCTTGTGCTCGTAGGAACACAGTCATTCTGTTTTTCCAATGGGGATAATTAGTCCCATCAAAGAAGGGGGGTCTATGTATAGAATGTACCTCTGGAATAATTCCCCTACTTTCCATCAACAATGATCTTTCCTCTTCAACCGTGAGATTGAATAAAATCAGAGGCCTCACTCTGATACCAATTGTCGGCCCAGATAACAATATACGCGGACAAGAAAGGAGGGTTGAATTGTCCTCCAATCACGATGACCAATTTTAAACTTAACGGCAGAACTAACAAGATTGATGAAAATAAACGATATAAGAATGAAATAGATTCTCTCAATCTATCCGAGCCCACACGATCAAGACAATAGATAAAAGCGAGCTAGCACACACCACAATGCACATGAAATTTTAAGGTGGTTCAGGACCACGACGGGCTCCCTACATCCACCCCTCACCGAACCGGTGAGGCTTCACTCGCTTACAACGAAGCGCACGGAGTAAAAACTACAACACACACGGAGACTTCATCTCCACAATGATCCAACTGTGGGATCAATCCACACACACACACGCTGCAACACTTGCCGCAATAACCACACGACCGTATGCAAACGGTCCAGCCACAATGTATTCTCAAGTTCAAAAAATGCAGAAATGTGAACAATACAACTCAACCCAAAATAAAAACAATGAATAACATCGTAGATAAATGAGAGAAGGTTGTAGAATGTATCCTCTTGAGCTTCACAAGCCGATTTAAGAAGTTCTTTGAAGCCTAGGTCGGAGGGAAGTCGGACGGCGTCGATTTGAGCATCTCCTCGATCCTCTCTTCAAGCTGCTTCACTTTCTCTTCTACCTCGAGCTTCAAATATGCATGGATGTAGATCAAAACCTTCCTTCAAGATCTCCTCCTTCTTTTCCCCCTTTTCTTTTCCTACAAGATAGAACAGTATGAGCATTAGGGTTCTAGATCTCAAAACCCAAAGTTCACATTCATATATATATAGGAATGACCAAATGACTCATATAACCCTCCTGAAATATGTTAGAAACATCCTAATATGATTAGGAACCAATGGGGGGTAGTATCATAAAGTTTAGAAAGGTTTTCAAAGGGTTTTCAAGTCGACCCATGTTAGTTCGGGTTATAAAAACACTTCAAACCCCATTCAATTCAAGCATAAAAAATGGTTAGATGTTACCATCATCCACTTGACATGAGAGGGTTTAAAAACCATCCTTGAACCTGTAAAAACACACAAACATCAAGTTAGTTTTTGTATTAAAAATTAAGTTCTCCTTAACTTGATTCTTCCACATCCAAATGCACATTGCATCAAGTAAATGTTTTCTTAAAAACATGAGCCACAATCTTTGGCATTTGATAGACTTTAAATCCCTCAAGCATTCAAATATAAAGCCATGGAAGTTCAAACATTCAAATAGCATTCGTGTATCTACCAAATCTTCCATATGCTCAACAACAAGAAACTTTAAGTGATGGATATTCAATTACACATGAATGAGCAAATTCTTTTACCATTAAATGCCTTTCCAAAAGCATGAATGATTGATTCATTAAAGCTCACAATGAATAAATCACTCACACAGTCAAATAAGCATCATTCCTTCACAAGGCAACCAAAAGCCATTCAAAACACATGATCTTCTAAACACACAATGTCTTGAAAACATTTAACCACATCATAAAGATTTGCTTCCACAAACTCACAATATTTGTTATCATCAAAACCAAGGTAAACAATGTGGGAACACATTACCCAACACTTTTCTATCCAATATCACCCAGGCAAAGCAAATGTTGTAGCGGATGCTCTCAACAAGAGACCGTTGGCAACTCTAGTAAGCCTCAGGAAAGGTATGACCTATCTTATAGAAGATTTTTCACAATTTAATCTAGATGTTGATACAGATGAAGAAAGGGGTATTATTGCTAATATTCGATCACAACCTATACTACTTGAAGACCTAGTCAAGTTGCAAGATAATGACCCTACACTGATGGAGATAAAAATTAATATTGATCAACGACCAGAATTTTCTGTCTCCACCGATGGAAGGCTATTATTCAAAGATCGAATCTATGTGCTGGATCATGCCGACACTAAGAAGGTGATCATGGAAGAAGCTCATAAGGCAAAATATCCTATTCACCCTAGTGCTACCAGATGTATCAAGATTTAAAGAGAAATTTCTGGTGGCCCAATATGAAGAGAGAAATAGCGGATTTTGTATCACGCTACCTCACTTGTCAGCAAGTTAAGGCAGAACATCTAAAGCCCGCTGGTAAGCTACATCCCATAGAAATTCCAGAATGGAAGTGGGAGAGTATAGGATGGATTTCATCATGGGTCTACCAAAGACAAGAGGTGGACATGATGGTATATGGGTGATCATAGATCGATTGACTGAATCTGCACATTTTCTCCCAATCAAAAGTCGATGGTATGTGGATATACTTGCTGTAGCATCTCGAAATCCAACCAAATAATATAACTATGTAATAATCAAGAATTTCTTAATATTAAAATTTCAATCCCCTTTACGCTAAATTTTAATTAATTTATAAAAATATGAAAAATCGTAATCATGCCATGGACCCAATTCCTAGACATTTTGTCTTCTTGGTTGACCCCTAAATAAAATTCCAATCAAGTCGAATTAAGGGTTTTAGGGCGAAAATCAGAGTTAATTTGATCAAGTTGTTGATCGCCAAATTGGAACCCAATTCGTAACCATTTGAGCCCCAACCAGGCCCATCCGATCGGCCCTGATGGGTAGCCCTTTTTCCCTCTTGTTCCCTTGTGAAACCCAAACCCTAGGAGTCTAATTTCAAACGTGAAGGCGACATGACTTGGTCAATGCGCGATTTCCACGCTGCGTTGAGTTTGTGGACTCTATCCATCCTTATCATCGCCCTAGATCGAATTACCTCTATAAATGGAACCCTAGCTCGACCAAGAACCCTCATTTGCTGAGGCGGCCGGCGGGGAGCTCATTCGAGGGAGGAATCGACGAGTTGGAGCGTGGAGTTCGGTGTGGTTCCGAGCGTTCGACGTCCCTTTTGATCTTCGATTGTGGTAGGTTCTAGTAGACCAAATACTAATTAAGTTATACCATTAGAAGCGTTTTCGATCCCTCTTTCTCCTGATACCAAAAGCCCCAATTTTTATACCATATAGCATGTGTATTTCTTGTTATAGTCGGAGCATGTCAAAGCTAGGGCACCGATATTGTTACCCCCTTTCATATCGATTCAATGTTAGGTTTAAGCAGGCTCAAATCCTAATTGATCATGCTATATTCTGTGCTTTTTTGTCCTCCTTCTATTAATATCATTTTGCCCAATTTTTATGCACCATACCGCGTGAATTTCATGTTGCAATCGAGGTCTATCGGAGTTCGCCAGAGGCCAAATGTGGCATTCTAGTTACGGTCGCACCAGAACCGCCTCTGACCTTAGCGGCCTCGCGACAGACCATTTTCCCCCTTTTAAAATTTTGAAACTCATTACATGTTAGCGGCCCACGATAGACCGCAAAGGTTTGGGTTGTGGCCAATTCCTGACCGCTTCTGAACACTAGCGGTCGCGCGACAGACCGCCATTAACATACAGATATATATGTATATAAACGTTATTTTTATTAATTTTGTTCATCTTGTTAGGCTACATGCATAGGATGGAAACCCACTGACATAATTGGATTACATGGAATAATTGTAATTGAAACTGAGATCTTACCCTTTTCATCTACCGTTATATCTCATTACTTGTTCCTTTTGAAACAAATAATAAGCATAATTTAATTGCCACAATGTTTTACTAGGATTGTTTGACGGTCACTCCACTCCGGTGGTGCTGGCTGACCATTATACTCTCATTTTCTGATGTTGCTATAACCCTTAATCTTGTAATAGTTGGGACTCTCCGCCAGATACTCCTTCTGTCAGTCTAGGACCTCGATTATGAGACCTCCATAAGACCCCGCGAGGTTGGGATTCCCACTAGGACGCCGGGTTGGTTGTACCCCCAAACCCTGTACCTATCGACTCGATCGGACCACTTGTTTCTACAGCCCGGAATCAGGACTGTATGGTTAAATGCGGTCCTCCTGGGATCGCTACCCTCTAGTTGCAGCCAGATGTGGACCGCTTGTCTATTCAAGCAGCCCTTTTGAGACCGCTTTTGACTAACCTGTGCGCCTTTTTATTGGTTGACTTTCCCTTGAATTTTGGTCGACCTAGCCTTGTTGGAGTCGGCCTAAAGCCTTTGGCTCGATCCGGGATGTGTGGGCTGGACCCTATTGGGGTGCTAGGCCCGGATTCAGAGGGGGGTGAATGAATCCCCTTTAAAAAAATGCCCAATTAAAAGTTGTAACTAGACACAAATGCGGAATTAAAACTAGTCAAGCTCCACAAGATAGGGTGGACAATGATTCTCTTGATAAAATAGTTGAGCTGCAAGAATGCATACTCCTAAGTAGACCTATGCTATTGACCGAACCCAATCAAGCAATCAAATGTAACTTAGACGCTCAGATGACTTGAGTGAATTTGACACTCTCCAATAACAATGATCAAGAATTCAAGGAGACTCTCTCAAAACCAGAGTTAAATGTTCAGTGCGCAAACCAAAAGGCCCACTAGATGGGAAATAGAGATCGAGCCTAAGCATACGTCTAGCGAATCAGACAAGGCAATCAAACCATGATGGAAAGACGATTTTTAGGTGGTTCGGTCCTCCAGACCTACGTCCACCCCACACTCAAATCAGAGTGTGGATTTCTGCTGATACACAGCTTAACTGTTGGGCCTCACAGCTTGCCAACAACCGCTGACTGATAGCTTGACCGCTGGGCAATACAGCTTAGCCGACCAGAGGAACCGATCCTCTGCAACCACTGAGCGACACAGCTTGCTCTGCTGACTCACAGCTTGAAACAAAGGTTTAACAGAAAAACAAAAGATGGAAAATCATAGCACTGGAAAGCTGGAAACGATCTTAAAACACAAGTGGCTCTTGCAGGAGCTGACTGGATTGGATCTGATCCAAATTCCAGTTGAACAGGTCTTCAAGCAGCTTCACTTTCTTTCCACGAACTCTCTCTCACTCTTTCTTCCTCTTCCTCTTTCTCACGAACTCTCAATCTCTTCTTCTTATTCTCACTGCTTTCATGCTACTCTTTCAGACTGTCTCTGATCTCTCTCTTTCTTTCTTTCTTTTTTTCAGCTCTGCTCTTCTTCTCTTCTCTTCGTGATATCTATATTTTCTGATCGCAGAAGAAGTGTCATATGTATCTTCAGTCAGGGACCCACGAGCTCACGCACTGGGCGTGTGGAGGGAATACTCCCGCCAAGAGGCTTCTGGAAACCCTTAGCCATGTGTCAAAATCTGAGCACTGTAGCTTTCCACGTGATATCTCTTTTCAGGGACGATCCGTCATGGATCACGTGCCCTCCTTAAGGTCACGAATAGTTTCCCTGGTAATATGTCAGAACATATAACAGTTAGACAGGTATGAATGTTGCACCGACTTGATAAGGTATAAAAGCAGGCATGCATAGACTCAATATAGCATAAGATCACATATGCACAGACTCAATTTGTTCAGACAGCAAGCATATGCACAGACTTAATCTGAGTGCAGAGTACAGGGATGCACAAACTTCTTGTGTTCATAAGCAGAAGTGCACCGACTTGTGAAGTGAAGACAATACCTCCACCAACTCAGCCTGCCTGATGCAAAGAATGCTCAAACCTACATGACATGAACTTAACACATCTGCACTGACGCAGGTCATAACACAAGAAAATATGCATCGAATCAATGAGCCTAAAGACAGTATGCACAGACTTGCTTGTGTGCATGCAAGACAGATTGCACCGACTTATTGTCCCTAGAACACAGCATGCATCGACTTTATAACTGCTAGCAGGAAGTGATGCACTGACTTATATGCTCGCAGCAACGAGAGTTGCACTGAGTTGGTTAGCACAAGGTAGACTTGTGTTGAACCCCGTGCATAACCATGTCTTAAGGAATTTTGATGATGAACTAAATACCATGTGACTGCCCTCCATGTAAACCATTTGCACATGTTGTTGTGGATTTGAAATGAACTAAGCAAACTCCATTTTGTATGAATGGACTAGTGGATGTCACGGCCAACTGATTTGATGAAGTTAACTGACAAGTAATTTGATATGCTTATAGGAGCTAGTGAGAAACAATAGTCTCCGACTGAACTGGGTGAAACTCTTCTAACTCTTCCCTATTTGATTCACTTAACGGTTGTGAAGCAAGATCTTAAGTGTGAAATTAAGTGAATAATGAGAGATAGACTTCAATGTTTTGAAATTGAGTGATATGGAAGACTAACTTCCAGTATGCAATGTGACATGTGTGCCGAACAAGCATTGAATATAAAGACCAATTGGAAACCTTCCAATTGGATCTTCACATGCATGTGGACCGACACAAGGATCTCAAGTGTGAATTGAAGGGTAAGTTGCTTTGGTTGAATGGTAGGAGGAGGTTAATTGTGAGAAATGGATGGACATCTCTCAAGGTGATTCCCTAACTATCTCTAATTGGTATATCCATGATTTGGGGTACTTTATACCCATTTCTCTCTTGCATGCATTCATATTCAATGTTTCATCCTCTTTGAATTACCCCTATGCATGTTTTATTTAGTTTGCATTATGTCAGGAAAAGTGTCGACCCCATGGGTCGACACTTTGTCCATGGGTCTGGTTTTCCTAGCCGGCCCTCTTATGTCTTCGAACGTGGGGATAAAAAGTCAACCCATGGGTCGACCTTTTTATCACCAGGTTCTGTCTGGGTTCATTTTTCAGAACCCTGGACATAAGTGTCGACCCACAAGGTCGACACTTATTCCGGGTCTTTCTGCCGTGGCTTGTTTCCATGCCACAGGTAGAAAGTGTCGACCCCAAGGGTCGACACTTTTTACGCTAGGTTCTGTTCGAGCCTTGTTCTGTCTTGCCCGATCGCGAGTGTCGACCTCTAAGGTCGACACTTTCCGGCGACCAGAAAAATCACCAGTTCGCGCGGCGGCGGGTGCCCTAGCTCCATCTATTCTTTTAGTGCCCCCTTGTGATTGGCCCTTGGGGGATAATGTCCTCCACGTGTCCCCTCCATCCCAAGTGGTATAAATGTTATATGATAGGGTTTCTTGACAACAAGGATGAGAATGCATCGAATGAGAAATTCATTTTTGGGGTTTTGCAGGGAATGAGGCCGGAGCTGTGATGAAGCTTCTACCCAGGTCGTGCTAAGCTCGAATCAAGGCTGAAGAAGATCATCTTCCACCTCCTAGAAGCCGTCTTGTTGAGGAAGAAGGCTGTACCATCTCCAAGTTACCCAATGCGCAGTAAATGATTCAAGGAGAAGAAGAAAGGGTCTGATGTTCATCTTCTTCCATCCTTCAGAAATGAACCTGTTGAAGCATCAACCTTCATCTTCCTTCCAAAGTCCAGTCCGCCTCAGTTATTAAAGAAGCCAAGGGCATCGTCCTCCAGCCAGGAGTTCTCTCAACCCGTCCTTGTTTTTACTTGCTGCAGTTTAGTGCTTAGTTGATGTCCAGTGAGATTGCCTTGAAGATTTGTCGCTATTGAGCTTGCAAATGTACATCTGTGTCCATCTCTTAAACTAAAGAAAACTGTGTGTGTGTTCGGAGCGGTGTCTTCGAGTGTGGATTGACTATTGGGGTGCGTTCCCCTTCTTGGTGTGTGTGTGTGGTGCTGAGCACCGTGTTGAGGGTTCGCCCTCATGTGTGTCTGGTTTGCTACCGTCGAGCAGAGTGTGGTGTATTGGGGTTCGTCCCCGTGTGCTACCTCGTGTAGCGCTTTAGTGAAGCCTCACCGAGGTGGTGAGGGGTGGACGTAGGGTACCCGTCGTGGTCCCGAACCACCTAAAAATCTTTGTGCGTGTGTGATTGGTTGTGTGATTGTTCCTTATCCTCTACCACCATTCACAGGATGGATTATGAACTGCGTTGCATATCGATGCTAAATTTGTCAATGTACACGGCTAGTTCAAATTGCTAAATCTCCGTGTGTGATCTTGTCACCTGCACGTTTGATGAGGTTTGATTGTGAAGCCTTTCAAGTTATTTTAATTGGTCTTAATTTTTAAAGAGGGATCTATTCACCCCCCTCTAGATCTGTGCCACTACACTGTGGGACCCAACAATTGGTATCAGAGCCCGACTCTGATATATTAGATCAAACGATCTTCAGAGGGATCCTAGTGTAGTTTTGAATGATGAATGCTTCTTCAGATATTGCTTCTTTGACTTCTTTACCTGTTTATAATGGTGATGACTTTAATTCATGGCTGGGAAGAATGTGTAGGACCATAAACTCAATTGATCCAAATCTATGGAAATTAGTTAATGATGGTCCTCATAAGCTGCCTCGGGATGAGACCAAGTGGTCCAACCAAGACAGACTAAAGAGTCATGAAAATGCTACAATTTTGAGATTGCTAAAAAATTTTGTCAATACTAACAGGTTTACGTTTGTCACCTCTTGCAGAACCGCCAATGAAATTATGGACAAACTGATGCTAGCTCAAGAGAAGCAAGGACTAAAAGGATTAATGGCTGATGATATCTATCAAACCTGTGATGAAAGTGCTGAGGAGGTAAGCTCTAAATCAGATGAAGATGAACTATCTTTCGAAGATTTAGTAGATGCCTATGAAGAACTGTCAGAAAAATATCAAAAGATGAAACATGAAAACAAAGCACTGAAGAAAAGGTCTAATGAAAATATCCATGATAATTTTTCTTGTGTGAAATGCATTGATCGAATTTCAAAAATTGAAGAACTGGAGAAAGAAAATGAATTTCTGACATGCCAAGTTTCATTGCTTAAGGAAACTGAAGAGAGTCTAAAAAGTAAGTTAGATTCTCTATCAGATGATGATAAACTCTTTGATAAACTTCTTGATTCAGAGATAGATGCCAAGTCCCTTCTGGATAAGAATGAAAAACTAAAAGGGGACAATGATGTTTTGCTCATTCAAATCTCTTTGCTAGAGGGAAAACTGAAGTACCTCGAGAAATCTGAAAAAGGAAATGATCTGTTGAAATCTGAACTTGAAAATCTGAAACAATTAAATTCGACCATGTGTGAAAGACTTTTGACATTTGAAAAAGGCAAGTCCATGGTCGCTCAAGAAAGTGAGAATGTAAGTATTCTAGAATAGGAAATAGAATCTTACAAGACGATAAATGCCACACTAAATGAAAATGTCACTTCTTGTGAAAATGAAATTCTGTCTTGTGAACTTGTAATTGCTTCACTTCAAAGTGAAATCGTTGACCTGAACAAATCATTGGGCAAGTTTGTGAGTGGTGAAGAGAATCTAAACAAACTCTTGGGAACTAAGGTGAACTTCCAACGGGAAGGTCTAGGATACAATCCTAGTAAAAAAGAAGCATTTAATTTGAAAACAAAAACTTCGTTTGTGCATGCTTCTAGTTCCTCAAGTACACCAAATACCCCTTCATCTGTCAAACAAAAGCCCATTATGCATGCAAAGAAACTTGATGTGAAATCCCAAGCTCTAAAACACAACAATACTTCATGTCACTATTGTGGTGAGCTTGGACATTTAATGCATGATTGTAGCTTAATGAAAGATGATGACTTGAATGCTTGTAAGATGCATAACAGTAAATCTCAAGTTCATCAGAAAAAGAAGGTTGAATGCTTTCATTGTGGGAAAATGGGTCATACTATGAAATTCTGTTGGTTGTTAAATGTCAAACCTAAATTGCACACTCAAAATTATAGACCCCCCAGACATGCTCAAAAGCCCAATGCTTATGTCCAACCAAAGAAATTGAAACCACGTGTGTATTGTCATTACTGTGGTTATGTGGGACATGTCATGAATGATTGCTCATTATCACACCTTGATGATATGAATGCAAGGAAATTGTGGAGAGTCACAAATCGCGGTGCACCTAACCCCCAGGGACCCAAGATGGCTTGGATTCCCAAAACATCACAGTGAAGATTTTGTCTTGCAGGAATGCTTTGTGATGGAAGAAGCTGTCAATAGAATAAAATTCCTCCAAGGCAAGAAATTTGATGAGCTATTGTGGTAATACATTCCACTTTTACTTTCACGTTTGAATAACAATCTTTTGCAATTGTTCATAGAGTTTATTAGCTTCCACTCACGTTTTCTTGTGTGAATAACTATAACTTTGCAGTTGTTCACAAAGTCTTTACTAGCTACACTCGTCTCTTTTTGTGAATAAGAGTTGAATTTTACACATAGTTGAATTTTACACATAGAGCACACACATCTTACATCAATACACATCACACCTTTTTTTGAACACTTGTGAATACAAATAAAAATTAGTCATCTGTCACTTTGATGTACAGACATGCATAAACTTCATGGTCGTGTGCATGAACGCCATGATTCACCGGTATATAAAATGGTGTCAGTGGAAAGGTAGATTAAGTCCACCTGGAAGCTTTCATCATGCGTGAGTGTGGTCTTCGGACCTACGTACTTCGCCACGTACTGGCAATCAACTTACTTTAATACATCATTTTGACATGCTTGAATGTATATAATTTACATCTGTCTCTTTTTGAACTCTTCTACGACCAAACAACCTTGTTAAATAAACTTGCATTGATTCAGGCATGAATGGTTCATGACACATCTTAACAAGGTCATTTTGGTTTGTCAACCGTGCATACACTTAGGGGGAGACAAAACCTTGAAAAGGCTAATTCATGTTCTACTATCTGTTCAATCTCTCACTTCATATGGAACCTTGATACAACTGACTTCATTCAATAAGGATCTCTGTTATTCCACTAAACACTTTTAAGGATTCTTAAACCCCTACATTAAAGTCAAGTGACTCGTGAGGAAAAAGCTGTCAGTCCCTCCAAAAAGTGAATAAGTGTGATTTGACATCGAGTACATCGGGAATCTCCCCTGAAATAAAGGAGGAAACTCGCATCGGAAAGTGTCTTATCCACATTTTCATAAATGACGATACCGAGTAACCGGGAATTGCCCCTGAAACAAAGGGCATGCCTCGTGTCAAAAGGCTAGTCATGTTGCTATTTAAAATAAATACAAAATTGTATGGGACTGTGCGAAGCTACCAAAAGTCGAGCATTTTGTATTGAAATGTAGGGAGGAGAGATTCTTGTTAGTGTTACTTAGAACACATGATCATCCATATTACTTTGAAAGTCATTATTCATTGTTCACATGTTGAATCTGAGCTTGATTGTTTGAATGTATTTCCTGAATTAGTTGATCATCAATGGTCAAGCAGTACGTCTAATTGTAAGCACAACCACGTTAATATGGTTCATGGAGATGTTTGCTTAAATCTATTGCATTCTTCCTATACCCGCCCCTGAGGGACCTTCATGCTTGATTTTATACCTATGTATGCTTGTTTGTATGCATGCATGCTTAAATTGCATTATAAGAACTCAAGTGTTGAACCCCCACAATTGTTGTACATAACTCTCTTTGAATCTACAATCGCACTCATATTCCCTGAATTTCCTCTAAAATGGATTTTGCTGAAGAGAAAACCATGTCGGTTTGATTGTTGAACTGAGTCGATTAGAAACACTCCCTTGTGACCAACTGAAAACTATGATGGGTAAAAGGAATACAAATTCTGATTGAAATATTTTTGTGCGTTGAGTCACTACTCTGACATTGTGTCAATCCTTAGATTTTATCTCATAATTCATTGACCACGAGTTCTAATGCATAGGGTTATTAGATTGCACTTGGTGACCCTAAAATGTTTTAATCTTCAGTTCCGTGAAGTGCTCAGAAGGAAGGAGATAAGGTAAGCAATCCTGGCTTTACTACTATTCATGAGGATGAAGTGTGCTCAATTGAAATTTGGTCTATTCTGTGCAACATTTTAGTTTCAATGATTAGTGTTGGTTATTAGAAATGAAAGGTTGCATGTTTAATTGATTTGATCATCCAAGTGTGGGTGTTTGATTTCCCATGTCCAAAATCAACTCCTCTCAGTTGAGCAACCCACATATTGCCCATTTTGTGTTTATCATTTAGTGGATATCATGTTTGGTTCAATTGGCCTTCAATTCACTGCATTTCTCTTGATTTTTCAAAGTGCAGAAGAAGTGTCGACCCCCAAGGTCGACACTCTTATCACCTGTCCCTCTGTTTCTCGCCAGACAGAAACGTCTCCAAAATGTGTCGACCCATAAGGTCGACACTTTTGTTTCGGAACCCGGTTCGTGAACCGGACCACAGGGTTTACTCTTCACACCGGTTGCTCTCTTAGTTCGAACCCAAGCTCACTTGGGTCTCTCTTTTAGTCAAACCCCAACGAACCCAAACCCCCTTACTCTTCTCCTTAAACCCTTTCATCACCCATCCTCTCCTGCCCTATCGTTCCATCCGCACACCCCACGGTCGATCCCCCACTTCCCAAGCCTCCGCGGCTCTTCCTCTCCATTCCTCCTCCAGCCCTAGTTTCTCTCCGTCCACCCCATCTCTTCCAAGAGCATCCTCCGGCAAGCGGCGGCATTCGCCCCTCCTTCTTCCTCTTGAAGCTATCGCGGCGCCCTCCTTGAAGCACAGCCGGTTGAAGAAGGAGCTGCCTGTGGTGTGAACTCATGCCGTTCAGAGGTAGCCTTCCAGCTGCTCGAGGATCTCACTGCTGCGTCTACATCCTCCATCTGCTATTCAAGCTGCACTATGGCACCCAAGAAGAGATCGATCTTAGAAAGGGAGGAAGCCCGCATCCTAAAAGAGGTACGACGCAAGGACAAGGAAGCCCAGGTTGAAAGAAGGAAAAGAGCCTCTGAGACGAAAATGCTAGCTGAAAGGAAAGTATTGCGCCCTCGTGCGGTTGATTTCAGGAGCATTGAAAAGAATCTGCCAAGGTTAGTAGAGCTCTTAAGGAAGCAGCCAAATTTAATTTCCTTCATGTCAGATCACCGGAGAGTTTATCATTCCCTAGTTCATCAATTCTATGCAAATATGGTTGTCAAAAATGATGAACTGTACACTGAGGTCAATGGGCATTCTATTCCTTTAACTCCTCAGTTGATAGGAAAAGCCCTAAATCTGCCTTGGGATAGTGGGATGTTATATGGAGAAGCCATTTATTCGGAAGAACTTGCATATGAACTCATGACAGATAAAGTAGCAACACCAGGGTGTGTACCCAAGCTCAATGCAAATGAATTCCCATCCCTTCAGAGAATTTTACATCACATGATGACCACTATTCTATTGCCAAGATCAGGGTCTAGGGAACAAGTAACCGACATGCACAAATTCCTATTTGTTCAATTCATGAGTGGCGAACCGGTCAACTTTCCAGTGGTGATGATGGAGTACATAACCAGCTGCAGGAAGTCCAAGAATCGAAATTTACCTTATGGAGCTGCTTTAACACCAATTTTTCAGTCTTTGCATATTAACTTGAGTCAGCAGGTCAGTCATCCAATTAAGGATGGCGACATCTATACAATCCCATCCATCTGCACCAACATGGGATACGAAGTGATAAATGGTGTTCTTGTTCGTACTCTTCCGTCAAAGAAAGGAAAAGCCCTTGAAGCAGGGTCTGGCCAAAATGAAGATGAAGATGATGAACAACCCATCAGTAGAACTGCCAGAATAAGAGGATCACAGGCCACATCTTCAACCGCTTCATCAATGAGCACCAAATTCGATGAACTAACTGATGAAGTGTGCAATGTTAAAGAATCAATGGATGCTCTCACATGGGAAGTCAAGGAACTGAAGCTTCACCATGATACTTATCTTCAGAAGTTTGACGCCATGGCCAACTCCATTGACTCGCTCCATTCTGCAATTGGCATTCAAAACTCCAAGTTTGACGATCTCTCTGATTTTCTAAGGTGTCCATGCACACCTCCTGCCTCTCCTTGAGATTTTGATCTCTAGCACCCTAGCTCTCATGACCAAGCTAATTAACTTTTCCCCCTTACCACTCTTTTTGTTGATGACAAAGGGGGAGATGAAATGTGCTATATGTGTGTGGATGTTACCATGTGTGCATGTTATGGTTGTGTCTTGTTATGTGGACATTTTGTGGTTTATGTTTATGTTTTCGTTTTGGTTATGTGTCTTGTGACAATTGGTATCTTAGTGTTAATGCTTATCTTGTGGACATGGGTGTCTTGTGTTTACTTTTGTGGAGGACTTGGACTTGTTTATTTTGTGGACATGGCTGTCCAGATATAGACAGTGGTTGTTGTTGTCTTATGAACAATGCTGAAGTTAATCAGTTATTTTGATTCAGTGAATGAAAATTCTATGGACTTGTGTTTATCATGTGCAATGATCTCCTATGCTTCTATTCTGATACTGTCTCCACTTATGATTGGAAATACACTTTTGGATGTTTGATGGATGATTCATCATAAGTGCTGCATTGTATTTTAATTTATGGTTAGAATGCATCATATTCTTGATTGTGTTATCAAATGGTCTACAGGATGCCATTTGATTGTAAAGCATGGCTTCACGCCTAGAATGCTAGATGTGAGAAAACTTCATTGAAATCTTTTTATCTGACAACACCTTTTTGCCTAATTGCACATAGCATTTGTCATCATCAAAAAGGGGGAGATTGTTGAACCCCGTGCATAACCATGTCTTAAGGAATTTTGATGATGAACTAAATACCTCCATGTAAACCATTTGCACATGTTGTTGTGGATTTGAAATGAACTAAGCAAACTCCATTTTGTATGAATGGACTAGTGGATGTCACGTCCAACTAATTTGATGAAGTTAACTGACAAGTAATTTGATATGCTTACAGGAGCTAGTGAGAAAGAATAGTCTCCGTCTGAACTGGGTGAAACTCTTCTAACTCTTCCCTATTTGATTCACTTAACAGTTGTGAAGCAGGATCTTAAGTGTGAAATTAAGTGAATAATGAGAGATAGACTTTAATGTTTTGAAATTGAGTGATATGGAAGACTAACTTCCAGTATGCAATGTGACAAGTGTGCCGAACAAGCATTGAATATAAAGACCAATTGGAAACCTTCCAATTGGATCTTCACATGCATGTGGACCGACACAAGGATCTTAAGTGTGAATTGAAGGGTAAGTTGCTTTGGTTGAATGGTAGGAGGAGGTTAATTGTGAGAAATGGATGGACATCTCTCAAGGTGATTCCCTAACTATCTCTAATTAGTATATCCATGATTTGGAGTACTTTATACCCATTTCTCTCTTGCATGCATTCATATTCAATGTTTCATCCTCTTTGAATTACCCCTATGCATGTTTTATTTAGTTTGCATTATGTCAGGAAAAGTGTCGACCCCATGGGTCGACACTTTGTCCATGTGTCTGGTTTTCCTAGCCAGCCCTCTTATGTCTTCGAACGTGGGGATAAAATGTCGACCCCAAGGGTCAACCTTTTTATCACTAGGTTCTGTCTGGGTTCGTTTTTCAGAACCCTGGACATAAGTGTCGACCCACAAGGTCGACACTTATTCCGGGTCTTTCTACCGTGGCTTGTTTCCATGCCACAGGTAGAAAGTGTCGACCCCAAGGGTCGACACTTTCTACGCTGGGTTCTGTTCGAGCCTTGTTCTGTCTTGTCCGATCGCGAGTGTCGACCTCTAAGGTCGACACTTTCCGATGACCGGAAAAATCACCGGTTCGCGCGGCGGCGGGTGCCCTAGCTCGATCTATTATTTTAGTGCCCCCTTGTGATTGGCCCTTGGGGGATAATGTCCTCCACGTGTCCCCTCCATCCCAGGTGGTATAAATGTTATATGATAGGGTTTCTTGACAACAAGGATGAGAATGCATCGAATGAGAAATTCATTTTTGGGGTTTTTGCAGGGAATGAGGTCGGAGCTGTGATGAAGCTTCTACCCAGGTCGTGCTAAGCTCGAATAAAGGCTGAAGAAGATCGTCTTCCACCTCCTAGAAGCCGTTTTGTTGAGGAAGAAGGCTGTACCATCTCCAAGTTACCCAATGCGCAGTAAATGATTCAAGGAGAAGAAGAAAGGGTCTGATGTTCATCTTCTTCCATCCTTCAGAAATGAACCTGTTGAAGCATCAACCTTCATCTTCGTTCCAAAGTCCAGTCCACCTTAGTTATTAAAGAAGCCAAGGGCATCGTCCTCCAGCCAGGAGTTCTCTCAACCTGTCCTTGTTTTTACTTGCTGCAGTTTAGTGCTTAGTTGATGTCCAGTGAGATTGCCTTGAAGATTTGTCGCCTTTGAGCTTGCAAATGTACATCTGTGTCCATCTCTTAAACTAAAGAAAAATATGTGTGTGTTCGTAGCGGTGTCTTCGAGTGTGGATTGACTGTTGGGGTGCGTTCCCCTTCTTGGTGTGTGTGTGTGGTGCTGAGCACCGTGTTGAGGGTTCGCCCTCGTGTGTGTCTGGTTTGCTACCATCGAGCAGCGTGTGGTGTCTTGGGGTTTGTCCTCGTGTGCTACCTCGTGTAGCGTTTTAGTGAAGCCTCACCGAGGTGGTGAGGGGTGGACGTAGGGTACCCGTCGTGGTCCCGAACCACCTAAAAATCTTTGTGTGTGTGTGATTGGCTGTGTGATTGTTCCTTATCCTCTACCACCATTCACAGGATGGATTATGAACTGCGTTGCATATCGATGCTAAATTTGTCAATGTACACGGCTAGTTCAAATTGCTAAATCTTCGTATGTGATCTTGTCACCTACACGTTTGATGAGGTTTGATTGTGAAGCCTTTCAAGTTATTTTAATTGGTCTTAATTTTTAGAGAGGGATCTATTCACCCCCCTCTAGATCTGTGCCACTACACTGTGGGACCCAACAACTTGCACCAACCATGTGAATGCATGATATGCAACTTGCACCAAGTTTGGTCTCGCACACGCCAAGTGTGCACTGACTTTAACATGCATGCTGCAGTCATGTGCACAGACTTCGACTATGTGCGCTAACGCTGCAGTCATGTGCACAGACTACGTGCACTACAGTGCATTGCACCGACTTGAAACATGAGCTAAGCTAAACATTTGAGGAGTGCACCGACTCCGACTTGATTGCGTGCAACGGTGCGAGAGTTGCACCGACACAGCTACAGGGAGATGCACATGCATTGAGCAGATGTGCACCGACTCAGCTAAGTGTAGACTAAATCATGCACAGACTTAGTGAGCATATATGCACAGGCCTATATGCATAAAGTAGAAGGTGCATTGATGAATGAGCATGGCAGAGGTGCACGTGTGTAGTCCAACCATATGCATATGAACTGAGACATTGTAGTGCCTCAGAATTTATGTAATAATTTCTAAGTTATTTATAGAAATTTCTGGAACTTATAAGGGCTAAATAGATTAATAAAAGGATTATTGAATTACTAAGTCATTATAAGGCCCAATTATGTTAAATAATTAACCTAGCCTACTTAAATAAAATCCAAAAGGTTTAAGGACCAAGCCCATTAAGTTGGCCCATATTCTAGAAGGTTATTTAGCCTATTTATGTATTTTAAGGATAAATACCATTGTTTAGATAGTAATATAGATAATTAACAAAAGAGTTTGATTGATGTTGAACTCTGTGCACGTTGGATGTAGCGGTCTATCGTGCGACCGCCACAGCCATGTAACGCACCAGTCTTGATGCGTTACATTCTGTCAGTTCCGTGAAAGAAAGAACGAGCAAAAAGATTAGAACTTTGGGATCTTATCTACAAGAGATCTACTTGGGAGAGTTTATAACATTACTAAGGACTCTTAGGGATTAGATTCTAGAAAATTAAGGACTCTAGAATCAATCAAATCTTCAAAACCCTATAAATAGGACCTAGTTCTAAACTGAGCGACCCTTACTTTTGACTCGTGAAGAATCAAGGTAAGGAGATAGAATTTCGGGTAAGTTCTTTAAAAGATTTTGTTTAGTATACTTTAGACTAATAGTTCTCCAAATTTCGTGAGGAGATCGAGCAACCAAGGAGATTGAAACTTCCAAAGTTGCTGGTTCGACCATAATTACCCAGAATCTGAACGAAAGTCCTCTGAAGATCAAGAGATTAGGGCGTCTAAACGAGGTAATTAGAACTCAATCCTTTAGAACTTTTCGATCACCTTAGTTTCATCTTCTTTCCCTCAAAATTTCACATCCTTAGGTTAAGAGGCTGAGGAGCTAGAGCAGTGTGAAGTTGCTGGAAACTCACTAGAAAGGGAGAACTAGGACACGTCTTTCCGACTCAAATTAGAAGTTTAAAGCTCAGATAAAAGGGTAGGTTATCTCATGATTGGCAAAAACATCTTGTTAGGGATAAAATCCCTCTGATTGTACTTGATTTCATGCATTATAGACTATGAATTCAATTTTTTAGTGGGTTCATGCATACATACATATTCTTAGCCCTAATGAAAGATATTATCTTGTTAATTCACTACAACCTATGCATCTAGATGACCTTTACTTCATTTTTTCATGATTGAGGTAGTTAAATCTTTTCAAAACATGACATGGTTTCAAATCACAGTCTTTTAATTTCTTTATACTGTTAGCAAGGACTCTGACGCATCAAGGTAAGACCATCACAGTGATCTAACGGCCTTAGGATAAGCCGTCACACCCTCTACTGCATCTTAATTACTCTGTTGTCTCTGATGCACCTTAACAGGACCGTTACATTACTGTAACGGCCTCATGATAAACTGTCACAGTTACTGTGACGCACCCATTCTAGACCGTCATGTTAACTGTAGACAGAATAGGAAACTAGTTAATTTAGCTTATAAATAAGCCTAGTTATCTAAGTTTTGATCTGATTTCATGTCTTTAAGATTATCTACTGATTCATGATAGAAATTGCATAATTAAGGTATCTTAGGTTATTTTAAGTTATGTTAATTTCATGTGCCAAAATTCTATAGTTTTGTATCTAAATCATGATTTTTCAAAGATGTATTGACGGAGTTTTATCATGATTTCCTATTGTTACACATCCTCTCTATCAATAGAGTCATTTCTCTAAGTACATGGCATATATTCAGGTATATGTCCATTAGTTCACTTCGCACTATAGGAACATTATTCTTAGACATGAGGACCTCTCTATTGGATATTCCTTCCAATGGACTAGAAAATCTTGTTTCAAGGCCTCCGTAATTCTCTGCGAGCCTGAGATTCCCACTAGGACGCCGAGTTGGTTATACCATTAAAACCAATTGATTAGATTACACTATCGATGCTTCTTGTTATCAGTAGTGTAACGGATCTATATTGGACCGTTAGGCACATGTAACGGCCCAATATACGACCGTCACATCCAACTGAGTCCGATTTCTTGGTTCTGGATCCAGACTAATGTAACGGCCCAAGACTGGTGCGTCACATCATGTAACGGCCCAGTATACGACCGTCACACTACTTGAGTATTTTCACCCGAGGTTTGACCAAGGGTTGATATTCCAAGATTTCTAGATGGATTCTTGATGATCTAGAACTTATCATATTGATCAAGAAACCTAATATAATGAATGGAAGATAAAGAATGTACCGTTATGCTGCCGATTTATTCCATAAGCATAACATAGTATAAGTCATTCTTGATTTCTCATGATTCTTATTAAAGCATTCATTCATTGAATTATTGTTATCAAGAGCGTGTTGGAATTGTACATTCTTGGTCATACTTTATTGTTACATGCGTAGAAAAAGTTTGATTTATACTTGAAGATGCCATCGAGTACTGATTGTGTTCAAGGGCTCTATGCTAGTCCCCTCGACTGATTGTCGGAAACATACTATTATAAATCATGGGGTATGATGCTACTGGCATCGCATTGCGCTGGGGGTACTTTCTTTATAAATGAGTGAAAATCCACAACACAATACAACATGATTGATACTTGACTTTCTTGATATTCCACAGAAATTCATGAAGTACTTGCTCATAAGCAAAAGATACTGGAGTGATGATTATGTGGC
This sequence comes from Amorphophallus konjac, assembly GCA_022559845.1. Taxonomy (NCBI): domain Eukaryota; kingdom Viridiplantae; phylum Streptophyta; class Magnoliopsida; order Alismatales; family Araceae; genus Amorphophallus; species Amorphophallus konjac. The sequence continues at coordinate 68,760,338 of CM040117.1, forward strand.
TTGCTAGTATATTCTCGTTACATTCTTGTTCATGAAAGGCCATATCATATTCTTATAACATTCTTGCTAGTTCATACTTTCTCTCATTCTATCTTACATACTTTAGTTTAATCGCATGATTTTACCTTATTCCTCTAGAGCAAAGATGTTAATTACTTTAATGATGCCTTTATGTTGATGCGAAGATACATACTGGGCAAGTGTGCCCATTACCTATTTCCATTCTTTTTTAGGAAATGGAAGTGAGTCAGGTTTGGATTCGGAATGTTCAAATAGCGGATCCGATAGTGAATAAAGAATGAGCGAAGACTTAGGAAGTTTACATTGTTTAGATCGAGTCTATGTAATTTCTTATTTCTTGAGTCTAGCATGATGGAAGTTGAATTAGTGGTTGTATTCGAATAGTGGATTTGATTATTAATGAAAGTTGAAGTTGAGTAAATATTATGCGATTACATTCTTATGTGTGATTACCTTGCGCTCTGATCGTTCTTACTTGCAAGAGGCTTACCATGTCGGTTGTTCACGTTCCTCGAGCGAGTCTTCTGTTGTAATAAAGGCTCGGGACGTGACAGTTAAGTTGGTATCAGAGCCTAAGTTTCAGGACTTAGGAAGAAGGGTCATGTCGTAGGATAAGTCTACGGTTTAAGGACCCCTACCTATGAACTAAGGAAGAAATTTTCACACCCATGTGAGAATTGGGTAGAACTCGGGATAAGATAGTTAATTAGTTTTAAGATTGATTTTCCTTCCAATTCCACGAGAAATAACAAGTTGTTATTTTTCTCTCAGGTACCCTATTATTACCATGGCTCATCGCGTAGATTGGAATGATATGCAAAAAACTATTGCTGGCCTCACTCAGGCATTACAAACCATGGCGCAAGCTGACGCAAGAGCAAGGGCTGGTGATTTGCATCGCAACTTTCGGAGCTTAAACCCTCCGCGTTTCTATGGTTCTTCTAATCCTGACGAGGCAGAGAACTAGATAGACAAAATGAATCATATCTTTGATGTTATCCAATGCACCGATCAAGAGAAGGTGCGTCTCGTAACCTTCCAACTCAACAAAGATGCACGTACATGGTGGAAGTCGGTTCCGGCACCTCCGGCCGATGCACCTCATACATGGGATGGTTTTCTTACCCTATTCCGTGCCAAGTACTTTTCTGAGCACGTAAAGGAACGAAAGGCTACGGAGTTCGCCGCTCTTCGGCATGGAATGATGACGGTTGCCGAATATGAACTGTAATTCTCAAGGCTTGCACCTTACGCACCGCATCTTATCTGTACTGATTTATTGAAGGCTAATCGGTTCATGGACAGGTTATGACCTGGTTTCATTCAGCAGCTCGGGACCCAAAACATCGGTACTTATGCGTAAATGGTTCAACGAGCGTATTTGTGTGAAAGGACCTTAGAGAAGGTCGAGAAATTAAAAGGGAAAGGAGAAGAGTCTAGCCGACACACAGATCGACGTTATAAGGAAGAAAAGTTCAGCATCACGGAGCCCTACAAGAGCCGTGATAGTAAGAAGAGATCTAGGAATGGGAATGGTGGAAGTTCCCATAAGCATAAGAAAATCAAGAAGGAGGAGCAAGTTGCTACAACTTGCATGTTTTATGAAAAATTCGGCCATTCAGCTGAGGAATGCTGGAAGCGCCTCGGCGCTTATTTACGTTGTGGAAGTAGGGAGCATCGCATGCCAGATTGCCCCCTTATGAAAGACCAATCGTCAGGTGGAGGACGTAGGAGGCAGGCTCGCCTCAATGCCGTCTTAGAAGAAGAGGAAGCGCCCAGGGATGGTGAGCTTATGGAAGGTACTCTTCAAATTTGTTCTCGTCCAGCATTTGTGCTATTTGACACTAGTGCCTCTCATTCTTTTATCTCCACTACTTTTGCAAAAATATTATCAATTGCATCAGTTCCCCTACCTTCAGATCTCGCTATTACCACACCCTTAGGTTCTGGAACAAAGCTTACCGACTATTATCCTAATAGCGAAGTGATAGTAGAATGTCACAATCTCCCCGCAAACTTAGTATGCCTTGACATGAAAGGTTATGATGCCATTTTAGGGGTAGATTGGCTTGTAGATCATGATGCTTATATCAATTGCCGAAATAGGATTATATCCTTTCGAAAGCTCGGTCTTCCAAGATTCTCTTTTCTTGGCATCAAGTACAAGAAGCATCATACTATTATATCTTCTCTTCACGCTTGCAAACTTATCTCGCAAGGATGTGAAGCTTTTCTTGCTTCTATCATTATTACCGAATCTAAAGAGATTATCTTAGCAGATATTCCTATTGTAAGTGAGTTCCCCGATGTGTTCCCGTTTGAATTACCCAGTTTACCACCCGAGAGGGAAGTGAACTTCACTATTGAACTCATTCCAGGAGTAGCACCTGTTTCTATAGCCCCTTACAAGATGTCCCCCATAGAACTCAAGGAATTAAAAAGGCAGTTACAGGAATTACTAGACAAAGGCTTCATCAGACCTAGCACATCCCCTTGGGGTGCGCCGGTTATATTTGTCAAGAAAAAGGATGGTTCTCTCAGGCTATGCATCGATTACCGGTGACTGAATCAACTTACAATTAAAAATAAGTATCCGTTGCCGCGTATTGATGAGCTCTTCGATCAGCTTTCAGGAGCAGAATATTTCTCTAAGATAGACCTCAGATCAGGTTATCATCAGCTTAGAATTAAAGAAGAAGATATTTATAAATCAGCTTTTCGAAGTCATTATGGCCACTATGAATTCATGGTAATGCCGTTTGGGTTAACAAATGCCCCAGCAGCATTCATGCAACTTATGAACAGTGTCTTCCAGTCATATCTGGACCAGTTTATCGTCATCTTCATTGATGATATCTTGATATACTCCAAGACAAAGGAGGAATATGAAGAACATTTTAAAATAGCTTTGCAAACACTTAAAGAACATTTTAAAATAGCTTTGCAAACACTTAAAGAACATAAACTATATGCCAAGCTAAACAAATGTGAATTCTGGCTCAAAGAAGTTTCATTCCTAGGCCACATTATTTCAAAAGAAGGTATTGCGGTGGATCCTTCTAGGTAGAAGCTGTCAAGAATTGGAGCCGGCCAACGACCGTATCAGAAGTACGAAGTTTTCTGGGTCTAGCTGGTTATTATAGGAGATTCATTAAAGACTTCTCAAAAATTACGGTTCCTTTAACTACTGACCCTTTTATCTGGTCAGAGGAATGTGAGGAGAGTTTCCAAACTCTTAAAAATCATCTTACTACAGCTCCTCTAACACTATCGATGGAAGGTGGTGGATTCGAAGTATACACTGATGCATCTTGCATTGGCTTAGGGTGTGTCCTCATGCAAAATGGAAGAGTAATCTGTTATTCTTCAAGACAATTAAGCGTCACGAGGAAAATTATCATGTACATGATTTGGAATTAGCAGCTGTTATTTTCACCTTGAAAATTTGCGTCATTATCTCTATGGAGAAAAGTTTACGGTCTACTCGGACCACAAAAGCTTGAAATACTTATTTTCTCAAAAAGAGCTAAATATGAGGCAGAGAAGATGGTTGGAATATCTCAAGGATTTTGATTTTTCTATTCATTATCATCTTGGCAAGGCTAATGCTGTTGCAGATGCACTCAGCAGAAAACTAATAGGTATGCTATCAAGTCTTATGATTAGTATGACTAATCTTATTCCTCAATTTGCTCAGTTGAACTTAGATATTGACAGGAAGGAAGAGGATTGCTTCATGGCTAATATCCGAGCTCAACCTACCTTAATAGAGGATCTAGTAAAGTTGCAAAATGATGATCTCGTGTTACTAGAAATTAAGACTAATATTGAACAACGGCCGGATTTCTCTATTGCGGAGGATGGAAGATTGCTATTCAAGGGCCGAGTGTGTGTACCGGATCATGAGGATACGAAGAAATTGATTCTAGAAGAAGCACATAAATCCAGGTATACCATTCACCCATGTAATACAAAAATGTATCAGGATCTCAAAAGAAATTTCTGGTGGCCCAACATGAAGAGAGAAATAGCTGATTTTGTGTCTCGTTGTCTCACTTGTCAACAAGTAAAGGTGGACCATTTTAGACCCGCAGGTAAACTGTATCCCTTGAATATTCCTGAATGGAAGTGGGAGAGTATAGAGATGGATTTCATTATGGGGTTACCTAAGACAAGAGGTGGACACGATGGTATATGGGTAATCATAGACCGATTAACTAAATCTGCACATTTCATACCAATCAAAAGTCGATGGTCTATGGATATCCTGGCAGCATTATACATAAGGGAAATTGTTAAATTACATGGTGTCCCAGTCACTATTATATCTGATAGAGATCCTCGATTCACATCACAATTTTGGAAGGGTCTACAACAGTCACTAGGGACTAGATTGAATTTCAGCACAGCCTTTCATCCACAAACTGATGGTCAGACAGAAAGAACGAATCAGGTGGTAGAAGACATGCTCAGGGCTTGTGTTATTGATTTTGGATGTAGTTGGCATGATCACTTGCCTCTGGTAGAATTTGCATATAACAACAGTTACCATGCCAGCATACAAATGACACCTTTTGAAGCTCTATATAGAAAAAGTTGTCGATCACCAATATGTTGGAGTGAAATAGGGGAAAGACAATTCCTAGGCCCCGATATTATCAGAGATTCTATAGAGAAGATCAAGCTTATTCAAGAGAGAATAAAGATGGCACAAGATAGGCAAAAGTCTTATGCTGATAATCGTAGACGCGACTTGGAATTTTAAGTAGGAGACCATGTGTATCTCAAGGTTTCTCCAGGTCGTGGTATTCGAAGATTTGGCATTAAGGGCAAACTAACTCCAAGGTTCATTGGTCCGTTTGAAATTCTCGAAAGGGTCGGTGAAGTGACTTATAGACTGGCTTTACCTCCATAATTAGCAGGAGTTCATGACGTATTTCACGTCTCTATGCTAAAGAAATATGTATATGATATTGACCATATTATCACTTATGACAATCTGGAGATTCAGAAGGATATGACGTACGAGTAAACGCCAATAAAGATTCTGGAACGAGAAGTGCGTCAACTAAGAAATAAAGTTATTCCTATGGTCAAGATTCAATAGAAGAAAGCATGGCCATATGAAGCAACATGGGAAATCGAAGAAGCCATGCAGAAAAGATTTCTAAAATTATTCAACTGTAAGTACACTCTCCATAACCCATGTATTGAATTTGGGGACCAAATTCTTCTAAGTGGGGGAGGGTGTAGTGCCCTAGAATTTATGTAATAATTTCTAAGTTATTTATAGAACTTTCTAGAATTTATAAGGGCTAAATAGATTAATAAAAGGATTATTGGATTAATAAGTCATTATAAGGCCCAATTATGTTAAATAATTAACCTAACCTATTTAAATAAAATCCAAAAGGTTTAAGGACCAAGCCCATTAAGTTTGGCCCATATTCTAGAAGGTTATTAAGCCTACTTACGTATTTTAAGGATAAATACTTTTTGTTAGATAATAATATAGATAATTAACAAAAGAGTTTGATTGATGTTGAACTCTGTGCACGTTGGATGTAGCGGTCTATCATGCGACCGCCACAGCCATGTAACGCACCAGTTTTGATGCGTTACATTCTATCAGTTCCGTGAAAGAAAGAACGAGTAAAAAGATTAGAACTTTGAGATCTTATCTACAAGAGATCGACTTGGGAGAGTTTATAACATTACTAACGACTCTTAGGGATTAGGTTCTGGTAAATTAAGGACTCTAGAATCAATCTAATCTTCAAAACCCTATAAATAGGACGTAGTTCTGAACTGAGCGACCCTTACTTTTGGCTCGTGAAGAATCAAGGTAAGGAGATAGAATTTCTGGTAAGTTCTTTAGAAGATTTTGTTTAGTATACTTTAGACTAATAGTTCCCCAAATTTCGTGCTAGGAGATCGAGCAACCAAGGAGATTGAAGCTTCCAAAGTTGCTGGTTCGACCATAATTACTCAGGAATCTGAACAAAAGTCCTCTGAAGATCAAGAGATTAGGACATCCAAATGAGGTAATTAGAATTCAATCCTTTAGAACTTTTCGATCACCTTAGTTTCATCTTCTTATCCTCAAAATTTCACATCCTTAGGTCAAGAGGCTGAGGAGCTAGAGCAGCGTGAAGTTGCTGGAAACTCACTGGAAAGGGAGAACTAGGACACGTCTTTCAGACTCAAATTAGATGTTTAAAGCTCAGATAAAAGGGTAGGTTATCTCATGATTGGCAAAAATATCTTGTTAGGGATAAAAGCCCTCTGATTGTACTTGATTTCATGCATTATAGACTATGAATTCCATGTTTTAGTGGGTTCATGCATACATACATATTCTTAGCCCTAATCAAAGATCAAAGATATTATCTTGTTAATTCACTACAACCTGTGCATCTAGATGACCTTTACTTCATTTTGCCATGATTGGGGTAGTTAAATCTTTTCAAAACATGACATGGTTTCAAATCAGTCTTTTAATTTCTTTATACTGTTAGCAGGGACTCTGACGCATCAAGGTAAGACCGTCACAGTGATCTAACGGCCTTACGATAAGCAGTCACACCCTCTACTGCATCTTAATTACTCTGTTATCTCTGACGCACCTTAACAGGAGCGTTACATTACTGTAATGGCCTCACGATAAACCGTCACAGTTACTGTGACGCACCCATTCTAGACCGTCAGGTTAATTGTAGACAAAATAGAAAACTATTTAATTTAACTTATAAATAAGCCTAGTTATCTAAGTTTTGACCTGATTTCATGTCTTTAAGATTATCTACTGATTCATGATAGAAATTGCATAATTAAGGTATCTTAAGTTATTTTAAGTTATGTTAATTTCATGTGCCAAAATTCTATAGTTTTGTATCTAAATCATGATTTTTCAAAGATGTATTCACGGAGTTTTATCATGATTTCCTATTGTTACACATCCTCTCTATCAATAGAGTCATTTCTCTAAGTACATGGCATATATTCAGGTATATGTCCATTAGTTCACTTTGCACTATAGGAACATTATTCTAGGACATGAGGACCTCTCTATTGGATATTCCTTCCAATGGACTAGGAAATCTTGTTTCAAGGCCTCCGTAATTCTCTGCGAGCCTGAGATTCCCACTAGGATGCCGAATTGGTTGTACCATTAAAGCCAATTGATTAGATTACACTATCGATGTTTCTGATTATCAGTAGTGTAACAGATCTATATTGGACCGTCAGGCACATGTAACGGCCCAATATACGACTATCACATCCATTTGAGTCCGATTTTTTGGTTCTGGATTCAGACTAATGTAACGGCCCAAGACTAGAGCGTCACATCATGTAACGGCCCAGTACACGACCGCCACATTGCTTGAGTATTTTAACCCGAGGTTTGACCAAGGGTTGATATTCCAAGGTTTCTAGATGGACTCTTGATGATCTAGAACTTATCATATTGATCAAGAAACCTAATATAATGATTGGAAGATAAAGAATGTACCGTTATGCTGCCAATTTATTTCATAAGCATAACATAGTATAAGTCATTCTTGATTTCTCATGATTCTTATTAAAGCATTCATTCATTGAATTATTGTTATCAAGAGCTTGTTGGAATTGTACATTCTTGGCCATACTTTATTGTTACATGCGTGGAAAAAGTTTGATTTATACTTGAAGATGCGATCGAGCACTGATTGTGTTCAAGGGCTCTATGCTAGTCCCCTCGACTGATTGTCGAAAACATACTATTATAAACCATGGGGTATGATGCTACTGGCGTCGCATTACGCTGGGAGTACTTTCTTTATAAATAAGTGAAAATCTACAACACAATACAGCATGATTGATACTTGACTTTCTTGATATTCCACAGAAATTCACGAAGTACTTGCTCATAAGCAAAAGATACTGGAGTGATGATTATGTGACTTGCTAGTACATTCTCGTTACATTCTTGTTCATGAAAGGCCATATCATGTTCTTATAACATTCTTGCTAGTTCATACTTGCTCTCATTCTATCTTATATACTTTGGTTTAATCGCATGATTGATCGCATTCGCATGATTTTATCTTATTCCTCTAGAGCAAAGATGTTAATTACTTTAATGATGCCTTCATGTTGATGCGAAGATACCTACTGGGCAAGTGTGCTCATTACCTATTTCCATTCTTTTTCAGGAAATGGAAGTGAGTCGGGTTCGGATTCGGAATGTTCAAATAGCGGATCGAGAGTGAGTAAAGAATGAGCGAAGACTTCGGAAGTTTACATTATTTAGATCGAGTCTATGTAATTTCTTATTTCTTGAGTCTAGCATGATGGAAGTTGAATTAGTGGTTGTATTCGAATAGTGGATTTGATTATTAATGAAAGTTGAAGTTGAGTAAATATTGTGCGATTGCATTCTTATGTGTGATTGTCTTGCGCTCTGATCGTTCTTGCTTGCAAGAGGCTTATCATGCCGGCTGTTCGCGTTCCTCGAGCGAGTCTTCCGCTGTAATAAAGGCTCGGGACGTGACAGACATGCTCGGACCTTATGATGAAATATAAAGTTAGCAGCGTTCATGCAAAGACTCGCTACAGTGAGGTGCACAGACTTCACAGACCACCAGACTACTAAGAGATGCACCCTTGGACATATGCACTGGCCTCATGTGCATACAGAGTTATGACAAATGCATGCTTTAACATCAACACATGACCTTATAAAAGCTACATACAGTGAACAAAATTCTCATCAATTCTCATTTAAGAAGTATCAATCAATCATCTCAAGTATATGTATGCTGATTCATAGTGCTTGCTATCATCAAAACCACAGGGGCACAACAGACCCTGGTTCAGTTCCACCACGTCTTGGGTGGACCGAGAGCCGTTAAGTCGACTGCCTTAACCTTTCATCTTCTGGGCCCAAACCATAAAGCGATTTTTCATTAGACCGCCATTACCTCCTAAACAGGACTCTGAGGACCGTTTTCTGTAGTGAGGCGGCCCAATGGAGATCGTATGCGTTATGAAGTGGCCCATGAGCAATTCAGACTGAAGCGGCCCCCTGTGGATCGTCTTCTTCTTGGAAGCCGCCCAGCCAGGACCGTTTTCCTCTCTTTGCGGCCCTTGTGTGACCGCAATTGGTCTAGAACTTGGTTTTCCGTGATTTCTTGTGTGCTTCAGCGGCCAAGCCAAGGATGGTTTGTGCTACAACCTAGTCCAGATTATATTCCCCTCTTTTGCAAGCCATGACCTCATGACTTCAATTTCAATTATTAAAAATTCACTTGGTCCTAGATGGTAACTTATTTAGCATAACCTTGGAATTCCTGGATGATTCCAATGAATGTCTAAGATGGTTACTTGGGATCTTGGATCCACCAAATCAATGCCAACGCATCATAAGGGCCCGGTCTTGTCCTGGGAGGAGCGCCTGAAAAGTACTAGTGCCCGGGGAGTTGTAATGACATGGTGAGGCATTGCACCGAGTACTTGCTAGCGTGTTATCTACGACATTCATATTCACTCTACAAGATATCCAATTCCTACATGGAATTCTATCTCGACATGCCTTGTTACTTGCGTGCTTGATCGGCCAATACATGGAAATGATATATTTCTATTCTACTTATTTCTATTTCCCGTCATTGTTGCTGTTAGCTTCGTTTTATCATTCTTTTATTCGCATGACACATTTAATTGGTTAATTACTTAAACTTTGCCTGCTATTGTCTACTGAGCTTTCTATCACCTAGTTTTCCCCCCTTTCAGGTAATTCCGAGGATGACTCGCAGACGGATGGGGATGGGCAGGAGTGAAGACCTTGGAGTGAACTTTTTAGATGACGGACTTGGTGGCTGTCTTAGCAGTAGTGGTGTCTTTGTAATGGCTATAAGTTGTCCTTAAGAGAGTATGTTGTCATTAGGTCCTTGGAAGAGTTGTAATCTTTATTCTTGTTTAATTGGAGTCATTTTGTAAGTTGTTAGTTGGTACTTGGAAACAATTACCTTTCATTTTTGAACAATTAGCAGAATTGAATAATTCCTTTTTCTTGCATTTATGCGTTCCTTTCTACATGTTTTTTTGTTATTGCTCTGGTTATCATTAATGTTATAACTGCTACGTTCCGATTTTTCGCGTCGGGGCGTGACAGTTTTGTTGTATCAGAGCCTAGGTTTTCTAAGTCCCTAGGTTTCTAAGTGGTGTTGTAGAACACGTGACCTTGTTAAAGTCTAAGGATCCAACCTTGTGAGATGGGATAGAGACTCGGGTAAGTTAACTAATAATCTTTAAAAGAAATCTGATAGGTCGATCAAATTAATTTTCCTACGTGTAGGAGTCTGTTCTGATGGCAGCTGAGCGTGCGCAGTGGAGGGACATGCAGCGTACAGTGCAGGGTTTGACCCAGGTCTTGCAAGAGGTAGAGCAAGCAGGCGCGTAACATGGAGCCGGTGATCTCCATCGAAACTTTTGTGGCTTAAATCCCCCGCATTTTGGCGGCACCGCAGACCCCGATGAGGCAGAGCATTGGCTGAAAGAGATGGAGCGGATCTTTAGAGTTATGCAGTGCGGTGACCCGGATTGATTCCTCTTGGTAACTTTCTAACTGGAACGCGATGCACGTGCTTGGTGGGAAGCCGTGGAAGCTACACTCAGTAATAGGCGTGCGACGTGGGATGAGTTTAAGGAGCATTTTAAAAGCAAGTATTTCTCAGATCGTGTGCAGGAAAAGAAGGTGGCAGAGTTCGCTTCGCTGAAATAGGGAAATTTATCAGTTGCTGAGTACGAGGCACAGTTCGCCAGATTATCCCGCTATGCGTCGCATTTGGTATCTACTGAGAAGATGAAGGCCAAGCAATTTTTGAATGGATTGAAGCTTCAATATATTAACCAATTGGCACCTTTGGAGATCCACACTTATGCTGAGATTGTGAGAAAGGCCCAAGTTCTCGAAGATACTATGGAGATGACTGAGAGGATCCGAGGAAGGAACACCAAGAAGGAGCAGACCACTAGTTCTGGGAGTTTCAAACCCAACAACGGCAAGAAGAGGCCCACTGGCGGGTCTAGTTCATGGAAGGAGAAGAAGCCGAGAAATGATGACAAGAAGACAGGTTTGGCTGCATCATCCAAAGCTCTTTGCAAGTATTATGATCGTCCGGGTCACAAGATGGAGGAGTGTTGGCGCAAGCTAGGCGCCTGTTTGCGTTGTGGGAGCAGGGACCATCGTATCCCTGAGTGTCCTCTTTTATGAGACCAAGCTACATTAGATAAGCCACAAGGAAGCCAAAGGCGGCAGGGTAAGCTCCAAGTCCTTCAGAAATCGAGACAGAAGCCACCGAGGAGGGTGGATTGGTTGAAGGTACACTCATTATTCTTGATAAGCCAGCATTCATTCTTTTTGATACTGGAGCAACCCACTCATTTATTTCTCAAAGTTTTACTAAGTCCATATCTATGGAACCTGTGTTGATGAATTCTCAACTGGAAATTTCGACCCCTATTGGTTCAGGTTCAGCTACCAAATATTATTATCCTTCTAGTAAGGTTTTGGTTGGTGACGAGAACTTGCCGGCTGATTCAGTTTGTATGAAGATGAAGGATTATGATGTAATTCTAGAAGCAGATTGGTTAGCTAGATATGGGGCTAGCGTTCATTGTAAATCTGGCACCGTGTCTTTCTCTAGGCACCCCGAACTTTCTTATGTTGGGGTTAGACATTCTAAGTGTGTGCTACTTATTTCGGCACTTCGGGCCAAGAAGTTGTTGAGGAAAGGATGTCAGGCATTTTTGGCCTTGGTCTCTTTGACCGACAAGAAGGAGTTAGAGTTGAAGGACATTCCGATTGTCCAAGATTTTTCATATGTGTTTCCTGAAGATTTGCCAGGACTTCCCCCTGAAAGGGAAGTAGTCTTCTCTATTGATCTAGTTCTTGGCACGTCACCAGTCTCTAAGGCTCCGTACCGTATGTCTCCCGCAAAGTTAAGGGAATTGAAGAAGCAATTACTGGAGTTGCTCGAGAAGGGGTTCATTCGTCCTACTACGTCCCTATGGGGAGCCCTAGTGCTGTTTGTAAGGAAGAAGGACAGTTCGTTAAGACTGTGTATTGATTACCGTCAATTGAATCAACTTACTATCAAAAACAAGTACCCATTGCCAAGAATAGACGAGCCGTTCGATCAGATAGCAGGAGCACAATATTTTTCCAAGATTGATCTCCGATCAGGGTATCACCAGTTGCATATCAAGGATGGGGATATTCTTAAAATGGCATTTCAGAGTAGGTACGGGCATTTCGAATTTGTAGTAATGCCTTTTGGTCTAACAAATGCTCCTGCAGCTTTCATGCAGCTAATGAACAGTGTGTTCCGGCCCTACTTAGATCAGTGGGTCGTGGTTTTTATCGATGATATTCTGATATACTCCAAGAGCAAGAAGGAGCACGAAGAGCACTTGAGGATGGCATTGCAGATACTGAGGGATTATCAGCTATACGTGAAGTTTAGTAAGTGTGAATTTCGGTTGCAAGAAGTATCCTTTCTGGGGCATATCATTACTAAAGATGGCATTTCTGTAGACCCTTCTAAGGTAGAAGCAGTAAAGAATTGGGTTAGGCCTGTAAATGTAACCGAAGTAAGAAGTTTTCTAGGCCTAGTAGGCTATTATCAGAGATTTATTAAGGATTTCTCCAAGATTGCAGTACCTTTAACTAGATTAACCCGCAAGGAAAATCGATTTGAGTGGTCAGAAGATTGTGAAAGGAGTTTCCAGACTCTGAAGGAGTGTTTGACCACTACCCCTATGTTGGCTTTGCCTTCGGAAGAAGGAGGCTTTGAAGTTTACACTGATGCCTCGGTATTGGCTTAGGCTGTGTGCTGATGCAGCATGGTAAGGTTATAGCCTATTCTTCTAGACAATTGAGAAAGCATGAAGGGAACTATCCTATCCATGACTTAGAGCTCGCTGCAGTGGTTTTCGCCTTGAAGATTTGGAGGCACTACTTATATGGAGAGACATTTACTATATTCACTGATCATAAGAGCTTGAAGTATTTGTTCTCTCAGAAAGAGCTTAACATGAGGCAGAGAAGATGGCTTGAATATTTAAAGGATTTTGATTTCTCTATAGAATACCACCCTGGGAAAGGTAATGTAGTGGCTGACGCTTTGAGCCGTAAGCCGATAGCCAAGTTGTCAAGTCTTATGCTGCACGAGTGGAGAATGCTGGAACAGTTGGCTAGTCTAGACCTTAATGTTGGTGAGAAGTAGGATCATGTTATGATCGCTCAGGTTCAGCTTCGTCCAAGGCTGTTGGCGGAAATCAAGACCTTGCAAGATAATGACCCAATGTTGGTAGAGATCAAAGGAAGTTTGAGCAATTGACCAGGTTTTCTGTTTGCCGATGACGGGAGGTTGTTATTCCGGGGAAGGACTTGTGTCCCTGATTTAGCCGAAGTGAAGAGCAAGATCCTTGAGGAAGTCCACAGGTCCAAGTATACAATTCAACCTGGAGCTACAAAGATGTACTGGGACTTAAAAAGGACCTTTTGGTGGCCAAACATGAAGAGGGAAGTGGCTAAGTTCGTGAGTAGATGCTTGGTATGTCAACAAGTAAAGGCTGAGCATTTCAGACTTGCCGAGAAATTAAAGCCTCTCGATATACCACAATAGAAGTGGGAGAGTATCGGCATGGATTTTATAATGGGCTTACCAAGAACTCGGGGAGGCTTCGATCCAATATGGGTAATTGTTGATAGGTTGACTAAATCTGCACATTTCTTGTCCATCAAGTCAAAGTGGACAATCGATGTTTTGGCTGCTTTGTATATGAAGGAAGTGGTAAGACTGCATGGTGTACCGGTGAACATTGTGTCAGACAGAGACCTCGGGTTCACTTCACATTTTTGGAAGGGATTACAAGAGTCCTTGGGAACCCGTCTGAATTTCAGCACTGCTTTTCATCCTCAGACAGATGGGCAGACCGAGAGGATGAATCAGATTATCGATGATATGTTAAGGACTTGCATGATTGACTTTGGTGGTAGCTGACATGAACATTTGGCTTTGATAGAATTTGCCTACAACAACAGTTACCAGTCTAGTATTCAGATGGCACCGTTCGAGGCCCTGTATGGGAGGAGTTACCGATCACCATTGTGTTGGGAAAAGGTCGGCGAGAAGCAATGGCTTGGACCAGATCTTATTTCAGAATCATCCAAGAATATCCAGGTTATTAGGGATCATCTATAAGTTACACAATCAAGGCAGAAAAGTTATGCAGATAATAGAATAAGAGATTTGGAATTTCAAGTGGGCGAGCATATGTTCTTGAAGATTTCACCTATGAAAGGAATCTGAAGGTTTGACATCTGTGGCAAGCTGAGTCCAAGATTTATTGGCCCCTTTGAGATTTTAGAAAGAGTTGGGGAGGTTGCCTACAGGTTAGCTTTGCCACCCCAGTTGTCAGGTGTGCATAATGTCTTCAATGTGTCCATGCTACAGAAGTATGTATACGACCCCACGCACATCATTCAGCATACGGACCTAGAGTTGAAGGAAGATTTACTTATGAAGAAAAACCCATCAAGATTTTGGACTGAAAGCAGCAACAGCTCAGGAATCGATCCATACCGATAGTCAAGATTCAGTGGAGTAGGCGTGGAAAGGAAGAAGCCACGTGGGAATCCGAGGAAGCGATCCGGAAGCAGTATCCTAAATTATTTGAAGGTCAGTTATCCTGATTTTCTCCTTTTCCGGATAAGGCAGTGAATTTGGAGGACCAAATTCTTTAAAGTGTGGGAGGGTGTAGCATCCCAAAATCCAACCAAATAATATAACTGTGTAATAATCAAGAACTTCTTAATATTAAATTTTAATCCCCTTTAGGGTAAATCTCAATTAATTTATAAAAATATGAAAATATCGTAATCATGCCATGGACCCACTTCCTAGACATTTTGTCTTCTTGGTTGGCCCCTAAATAAAATTTTAATCAAGTCGAATTAAGGGTTTTAGGGCAAAAATCGAAGTTAGTTTGATCAAGCCGTGGATCGCCAAATTGGAACCCAATTCATAACCATTTCAGCCCCAACCAGGCCCATCCGATCGGCCTTGATGGGTAGCCCTTTTCCCCTCTTGTTCCCTTGCAAAACCCAAACCCTAGGAGTCTAATTTCGAACGTGAAGGTAGCACGACTTGGTCAATGCGCGATTTCCACGCGCGTCGAGTTCGTGGACTCTATCCAGCCTTATCATCACCCTAGATCGAATTGCCTTCTATAAATGGAACCCTAGCTCGACCAAGAACCCTCATTTGCTGAGGCGGCCGGCGGGGAGCTCGTTCGAGGGAGGAATCGACGAGTTGGAGCGTGGAGTTCGGTGCGGTTCTAAGCGTTCGACGTCCCCTTTGATCTTCGATTGTGGTAGGTTCTAGTAGACCAAATACTTATTAAGTTATACCATTAGAAGTGTTTTCGAGCCCTCTTTCTCGTGATACCAAAAGCCCCAATTTTTATACCATATAGCATGCGTATTTCTTGTTATAGTCAGAGAATGTCAAAGCTAGGGCACCGATCTTGTTACCCCCTTTTATATTAATTCAATGTTAAGTTTAAGTAGGCTCAAATCCTAATTGATCATGCTATATTGTGTGCCTTTTTGTTCTCCTTCTATTAATATTATTTTGCCCAATTTTTATGCACCCTATCGCGTGAATTTCATGTTGCAATCAAGGTCTATCGGAGTTCACCGGAAGCCAGATGTGGCGTTATGGTTGCGGTCGCACCAGGAACCACCTCTGACCGTAGCAACCTCGCGACAGACCATTTTCCCCCTTTTAAAATTTTGAAACTCGTTACATGTTAGCGGCCCGCGATAGACCGCAAAGGTTTGGGTTGCGGCCAGTTCCTGACCGCTTCTGAACACTAGCGGCCGCGCGACAGACCGCCATTAACATACAGATATATATGTATATAAACGTTGTTTTTATTAATTCTGTTCATCTTGTTAGGCTACATGCATAGGATGGAAACCCACTGACATAACTGGATTACATGGAATAATTGTAATTGAAACTGAGATCTTACCCTTTTCATCTACCGTTATATCTCAGTACTTGTTCCTTTTGAAACAAATGATAAGCATAATTTAATTGTCACAATGTTTTACTAGGATTGTTTGACGGTCACTCCACTCCGGTGGTGCTGGCTGACCGTTATACTCTCGTTTTTCGATGTTTCTATAACCCTTAATCTTGTAATAGTTGGGACTCTCTGTCGGATACTCGTTCCGTCGGACTAAGACCTCTATTATCAGATCTCCATAAGACCCCGTGAGCCTGGGATTCCCACTAGGACGCTGGGCAGGTTGTACCCCCAAACCTTATACCTATCGACTCGATCGGACCACTTGTTTTTATAGCCCGGAATCAGGACTGTCTGGATAAATGCGGCCCTCCTGGGACTGCTACCCTCTAGCTGCGGCCAGATGTGGACTGCATGTCTATTCAAGTGGCCCTTTTGAGACCGCTTTTGACTGGCATGTGCGCCTTTTTGAGGGATGACTTTCCCTTGAATTTCAGTCGACCTAGTCTTGTTGGAGTCGGCCTAAAGCCTCTGGCTCAATCTGGGATGTGTGGGCTGGACCCTGGTTCAGTTCCACCATGTCTTGGGTGGACCGAGAGCCGTTAAGTCGACTGCCTTAACCTTTCATCTTCTGGGCCCAAACCAGATACAGGTTTTTCATTGGACCGCCATTACCTTCTAAACGGGCCTCTGAAGACCATTTTCTATAGTGAGGTGGCCCAATGGAGACTGTATGCGTTATGAAGTGGCCCAGGAGCAATTCAGACAGAAGCGGCCCCCTGTGGACCGTCTTCCTCTTGGAAGTGGCCCAGCCATGACCGTTTTCCTCTCTTTGCGGCCCTTGTGTGACCGCAATTGGTCTAGAACTTGGTTTTCCGTGATTTCTTGTGTGCTTCAGCGGCCAAGCCAAGGATGGTTTGTGCTGCAACCTAGTCCAGATTATATTCCCTCTTTTGCAAGCCATGACCTCATGACTTCAATTTCAGTTATTGAAACTTCACTTGGTCCTAGATGGTAAGTTATCTAGCTTAACCTTGGAATTCCTGACTGATTCCAATGAATGTCTAAGATGGTTACTTGGGATCTTGGATCCACCAAATCAATGCCAATGCATCATAAGGGCCCGATCCGGTCCTGGGAGGAGCCCCGAAAAGTACTAGTGCCCGGGGTGTTGTAATGACATGGTGAGGCATTGCACCGAATACTTGCTAGCGTGTTATCTACGACATTCATATTCACTTCTACAAGATATCCAATTCCTACATGGAATTCTATCTCTACATGCCTTGTTACTTGCGTGCTTGATCGGCCAATACATAGAAATGAGATCTCTATGTTCTACTTATTTCTATTTCCCGTCATTGCTGTTGTTAGCTTCGTTTTATCATTCTTTTATTCGCATGACACATTTAATTGGTTAATTACTTAAACTTTGCCTGCTATTGTCTACTGAGCTTTCGCTCACCTAGTTTCCCCCCTTTCAGGTAATTTCGAGGATGACTCGCAGACAGATCGGGATGGGCAGGAGTGAAGACCCTAGCGTGAACTTTTTAGATGACGGACTTGGTGGCTGTCTTAGCAGTAGGGGTGTCTTTGTAATGGCTATAAGTTGTCCTTAAGAGAGTCAGTTGTCATTAGGTCCTTGGAAGAGTTGTAATCTTTATTCTTGTTTAATAGGAGTCGTTTTGTAAGTTGTTAGTTAGTACTTGGAAAAAATTACCTTTCATTTTTGAACAATTAGCAGAATTGAATAATTCTTTTTTCTTTCATTTATGCGTTGTTTTCTACATTTTTTTGTTATTGCCTTGGTTATCATAATGTTATAACTGCTACGTTCTGATTTTCCGCGTCGGGGCGTGACACTTGCAGCATTATATATGAAAGAGATTGTCAAACTACATGGTGTTCCTGTCACCATTATTTTGGATCGAGACCCTCGATTCATATCACAATTTTGGAAGGGTTTGCAACATTCTTTAGGGACCCGACTCAACTTTAGCACTACATTCCATCCACAAACTAATGGTCAAACTGAAAGAACCAATCAAGTGATTGAAGATATGCTCAGGGCATATGTTATTGATTTCGGTGGGAGTTGGCACGACCACTTACCTCTAGTGGAATTCGCCTACAACAATAGCTATCAAGCTAGCATTATATGGGAGAAGTTGCCGCTCACCTATATGCTGGAATGAAGTTGGAGAAAGACAACTTCTAGTCCCTAAAATCATCTGAGATACTACCGAGAAGGTAGAGCTTATTCGAGAGAGACTCCAAATGGCTTAAGATAGGCAAAAATCATATGCTAACAGTAGAAGGCGAGATCTGGAATTTCAAGTGGGAGACCATATTTTTCTCAAGGTTTCTCCAGGTCGAGGTATTCAAAAGTTTGACATAAAAGGCAAGCTCACTCCGAGATATATTGGCCCTTTTAAAATTCTTGAAAGGGTTGGCGAGATTGCATATCAGATAGCTTTGCCCCCTCAATTAGTTGGAGTCCATGACAAATTTCGTGTCTCTATACTTAAAAGGTATATTTATGACCCTTTCCATGTTATAAGCCATGACGACTTGGTGATACAAAAGGATATGACATACGAGCAAAAGCCAATCAAAATAATAGATCGTGAAGTACGTCAACTTCGGAATAAAACTATTCCCATGGTGAAAGTCCGATGGAATAAGAGTATTGATCAAGATGCAACATCGGAAACCGAAGAAGCTATGCACAAGAGATTCCCAGAACTATTCGATTGTAAGTGTACTCTACATAAAAACTATGCTAAGAATTTGGGGACCAAATTCTTTTTAAGTGAGGGAGGGTGTAACACCCTAGAATTTTTTAAGATTTTTCAGGAATTAAATATAATTACTTAGCATTTAAAAAGGCTTAATGGGCTACTTAAATGAATTAAGGATTAGTTAAATCAATTTAAAGACCCTAAATTAGCCAAAGGGTCAAGTCCACTTAAATTTAGCCCAAAGACTAATTTCAAGACCTTTAGGCCCAAGCACACATCTAGAAATGTAATAGGATTATTATCCCAATTGTAGTAGATAAATAGGGATAATTATAGGAAGTAATTTGAATACCATTCAAATTCTGATGTTCTGGATAGTAGCGGTCTATCGCAAGACCGCTACTTGATGAAAACGGTCCATTGGAGACCGCTACCATATTCCGTGAACGCAAGTCTGAGAAGCGTGGAAAAATGGGATTTTTCTCATTCTAATCCCTTCAATTCGATACTATTTGTCATGGTAACTTAGTCTAGGACTCTAGAGGATTGATCCTACTTCAAATTAAGACTCCTAAATCAATCTAATCCTAAGCCCTAGGCCAAACTCTATAAATAGGTTTGAACATCGACCTACGCGAAACTTACTTTTGGCTCACGTATTTCAAAGGTAAGACGTCGTCATCTTGGGGTAAGCCTTTAGAAGATTTTATTCTCCTTTTTATTGTCTAACTCCCCTCCAAATTCCATGATAGGAGGTCAAGCAATCGGAGAGCTAGGGCATCCAGAAGCTGTTGTTTCTCTGTAAACTGCGCAGGAACAAACGTGGTCTCCTAGTGAAGATCAGGAGGTTAGGGACCTAAATCGAGGTATTTTTAAGTTTATCCTTTGGAATAAGTTGTTCCTCTATATATCTTCTTGTCACCCTCCAAATTTCATGAATTTAGGATGACAGGATAAAGAGTTAGAGCGTCTGGAAGTTAAAGGTTCAACACAGGACGTGCAAGAACTTGGATCTCCTTCCAGCAACAAATTCAAAGTCTAGAGCCTTTCTCAGTGGTAGGTTATCTCATGGATGGCTAAATTAATATGTTAGAGATAAAAGCCCTCTAATTTCATGCAATTCCATGCTTCCTACACGTAGTATTTCCTGTTTTGCTATTACTACGCATCTTGGTCATTTCTGCATGCATAACGTTGTACCCTTAATAGAAAGATGAATACTTTGGCTTAATCTATACAATCCATGCAAACCCATGCAGCTCCATGATTTAACTTTGTTATGGCATGTTTTATCCTTCTAACAGCATGTTTTCCATGCATTTATTGGCCTAGAATAGGCCTTGCACGCCCTGTTTACTTCCTGTCTGTGGCGGACAAGGAAACGGTCCATCAGAGACTGCCACTATGAATAGGCGGTCCCAGATAGACCGCCACCATCAAGAAATGGTCCTTCCTAGACCGTCCTCTGCTTTATGTGTTCTGCTTGTTGTTAACCCTAAACAGAACGTAGAACAACCCTTATAAATATATGTTAAACCTAAGCTATTAGGCTTTATTTCCAGTTTTGACTTCATATTCATGATATTGGTTATATTGTTCATCTACCTTGATAGATTTCATGTCCTACATGTTTTAGAAACATATTTTAAACTTATGCTAATTTTCTGCTAAAACCATATATTCTTGTATTAAAGTTATTTCATATGGTTTATAGAACTTGATTTTTTGATGATTTGATCGTTGTTTCTACATGATTCACTCTCATCTTTGAGTCTTTCTTAAGTACATGACATGTATTCTGATACGATGCCATTAGTTACACTTATACTTATGGGCACACTCTCTTGGACTTGTAATCCTCTTCGTTGGATATTCCTTCCACTGGACTAGGTGATCTTGTTTCAAGGCCTCCGTAAGTCTCCGCGAGATTGGGATTCCCACTAGGACGCCGAGCTGGTTCTACCCTAAAAGTCCAATGGACTAGAAAGCACTTGTGTTACTGGTGTTGTTTTCTGTACCCTGGCAAGTTGCGGCCATCAGGCGACCGCCACTGTCAAGTAGCGGCCTTCCCGTGACCACATTATGCCAGATTACTCTGTTGAGTCTCTCCATGTGATTTTGATGATAACAAAACCCCGGACTTGGTTTCCCTCCCGTGCCATGCATACCTGTTCAATAGCGAGCATTGAACGTAATTAAGGCAAATTTTCGTCATGTCGAATGCTTAACTGTTTATTGCTTTCAAAATGCATAAACTGAGCTAAATGAACCCCAAATGAATGTTAAAGTTATTCAAACACAAGGCCTTGTTGTATGGACATGTTTTATTAGGCTAACACACTTGTTTTGCAGAGAAAACACAGTTTGGTCAACCAATGAGATTGGTTCGGTCGACCAAATTCTCCAGCAACCAAGGGACTAAACTCTGACAGAGTTCAGTCGACCAAAATGGAGATTTCGGTAGACCGACTCTCCCAGTGTTGGAAGCTTTGATATTTCCTAGAGTTCGGTCAACCGATCGAATTTTCGGTCGACCGAACCCTTCGAGGCAGCTTTTGTTGACTTTGCTTCTCACTAACGTGGGCAGCCATCTCTTTAGGACTTTTGAGTCCCAAAGCCTCCAGACATGCCAGGAATTATGGATGTGTCTTGGCATGTAATACCTTGGATTCTTCGGATTAGAATCATAGAGCTTTCGGAGCGCATTCATGGCTGATTATGTTTTACGATCTACTCGAGTTTTTCCCTTGTATAACTTGCGGAACCCCCGTGGAGAGTGAACCATTGAGTTTTGAGACTCCGGGACACTATAGGTGGATTGTGCTCTTTCCGAGGATCGCAAAGACTATTTTTTCATATTTTTTTGAGTTTATAGAATTTTGTGCCAAAAATCAAATTTTAAAAAATATTGCTAATTTCCTATTTTCTTTTCCTTTTAACCCTTCCTCTCTCTTCTCTCACGTCTCTCACTTTCTCTCCCTCTCTTCTCTCTCCTCTCTTCTCCTCTCCCCCGGGGTGTATGACCATGGCAGAGCTGGACGAGGTGGTGACGGCGTGGAGCTGACCAGGAGCGTGATGGCACGAGTATCGGAGCGTGGCGTAGGCACGATCCCATTTGTGGATTCAAAGTTGGCGTGGGTTGTTCGTGTGATGGTTTTCGACGTGGTTTGGCCGTTTCGGTGCGCGAGATCTTCGGTGGAGGTAGGGGGATGGATACCCTACTTATTTCCTTCTTCCTCTCGTGATTTGGAGCCAAATGGTGTAAGTTTGAGCGGATTTTCATACTTTAAGGGAGAAATCATGTTTCGGGGGTGTGAGCCATGATTGCCATTCCAGATGATGGTTTTTAGTTTAAATGGTATCATTTGAACCCCTGGCATGTTGGGATTCGATTCCCGTCAGTTTAACTCCGTTTAGTTGTCAATTGGGGCCGGTACGAGCCTGTTTGTCCATGTGAGTCATTTTGGGTCGATTCGTGGGAATGGCCTACTTTTAGTCGTTTTATGGATGGTTTGATCCCTTCCGGCGTGTGGAAGGTTGATATCAACTCTAGGGATGTTTCCCCATCGTTTAGGAGCGATTGGGGCATGGAAAGACCGAGTTTTGTAGGTTTCTATGATTTTCGGATCAGAGCATGAGTCGCGGTCCACCAGAAACCGCGTTCATCGCTCGGGGGTAGTGGCGGTCTGGTCTGGACCGCTTTATCCTTTGAAGGTCGGTTGGTAGACGCGGTCGTCTACCCAATCATGTTAAGTAGACGTGATCATCTGGAAGCCCGCGTTTATGTAGAAGCGGTTGTTAGTCAACCGCGTTCTTGTTTCTTTGGTCGGTTTATGTCGGTTTGCAAGTCGCAGTCGTGTGACTGACCGCCTTTCCTAGTAGCGGTCAGGAGGAGACCGTCTCTTGCTTGGGTCAAGTGTCTGGGTGAACACGGTCGTTCACCTGACCGCGTTGGGATAGTCATGGTTGTTTTGGTGATCGCGTTTGGCTTGGTTCTTTGAGTAGCGGTCCTAATGAGACCATCACTTTGCTGGGTTGCTAAGTGGCGGCCATGGGCCGATTGCTACTTGTTCTAGGTGTTCTTTCGCATTGATTTGGCTTTCGGTTGGCTTGGCTTCGACCCCTTGGTTAGCCCATTGTTCCGTGGATGTCTTGGACGTCTGATGAGGGCTGTGACCGTGCTATAGGATGTCTGAGAGTGCCATTGTACCGAGCGGTATTCCGAGTTATTTCGAGGGTCATTGTGGTTTCTGGTCAACCCGATTATGACTAGTGGTTGACACGTGACCTCGTGAGTGTCTCGGCTATCCTGTGAGGATCGAGACCATATGTTTTGAATGCTTAGAGGTATCGTTTTACCTCAGTTTGCATGTCCATGTGGTCCGTGGACTTCCAATTGATGTGGATCTGGCTGTTGTGTGCCGTCTTCCATATGTTTTATCGAGGTTTTGACTTAGGGACTAGGCTGATTAACAGTTTGTTGCCGTGATGTGCGACAATCTTGACCCGAGTCTTGCAACTCAAGGATCGTTGTGTCAGTAGGTCTGGTTGACTGTCCAGAGTCTAGCGGTAGTTCTGTGTGCGGCCTTGTACTTCGTGGTACTTGTGACGGGTACATGCATGACATGTATGTACTTCGCTATTTTGAGTCTCTGTGTCTAGTGAGCCTCCACTAGTCGTAGCATGATGACACTTTCCGTGTGTCGGCCCACCTGGGAGTGGTGGCGGGGCGAGTTCCCAGTTGACACAGTTTGTAGGCTGGTTGCCATGGGCCCCTTTGCCTAGCCGTGAGAGTCCTACGGGAGGGAAAAACCAGCTAGAGGCCTGGCTCAAGACATTGAGCTTGTGTGTGCATACATGGTCAGGGGTGTTAGACGAGCGCCGACGGGCGTGACCCTGACTAGTCACTTGTTACTATAGTTCCTTGGTTCCTCGTTGAGTGTCTCAGTTACCACATTCGAGGCGAGTGGGAGACGCTTGAGGCACAGTGTAAGATGTCAGTGGATGCATCTGGCTTTTCTTCTAGTGAGGAGGTGCTTCTGTTACATGACACATGACTTGTGACTTTCGTGACTATTTTTCGTCACTGTTGACGTGACTTGTCGGGTAGTCTGTGTTTTGCATCTCTCGAGGTCTGTGTAGCGTACACGACGGTGAGATCGTGTATGTGTTGGTGCTCTTAGACCGTGTGGTCTTGAGTTTGGCTTTTATCTCGATAGACGTGCCTGCACGACTGAGGTGTCGTGATGTGTCCTGGCTGTGTAGCCAGAGTCCTTTCTATTGGTTTGGTGATTCCCGACGGTGAGTGTGGGGATTTGTGCTCTTACCAATAGGAGTAGCTTGTGGTTCAGCCATGGTTCTTTCAACCTTCGTCGTGGCGGCTGTTACTTCCGTTGTTGTTGTTCCTACTCCTACTCCTGCTTTGCTTACTTGTGTAGCACTATTGTTACTATGTTGTTTCGTGGTAGGGATCTGTGGGACCCCTACTGAGTGATAGTCACAAACCCGTCGTTGAAAAGTCGTGTCACAATTTAAAATTTAACCAAACTCACTCACTTAAAAATATTGAAATTCAAGCAAAGTGGTGAATACGAGTCGATCCCACGAGGAAGAAATATTTTCAAAATAACATGGAGGAGAATTCTTATATTTGAAAAATCCAAAGTTTGGAGTGAGATTAAACTAATGAAAATGAAACTTGCATGAAAATAAACTAAGTAAAGAATATGAGAGGGTTAAGAATAGAAATTAGAAAGAAAGGGAGAAAATTAAGAAGAACACAATTGCACAAAATCTGAAATTTATTACTATGAAAGGTGACAAGTATAATATATGTGAAAATAAAAATTACAACTTGACTGAAAATAAAAGAGTGTAAGAAGAAATTGGAGCCAATAGGACGAAGAGGGTCGCCGTCTCCTCCTTGCCGAGCCTTGGAATTTCACCCTGCCGTGGAAGTAGACGCCGCCGAGAGGACCAAAGGAAGATGATCCACCAAAGAGATGTGTGAAGAAAATAGTGGAGAAAGATATAGATAGAAGAAGAAGAACTATGGGAGAGGTAGATGGAAGAGGAAGAGAAAAAGACTTTAAAACAGAGTAAAAATATATTAAAAATAGAGGGTGATTAGAAAAGATATAACTTAAAAACTAATAAGATTTGGAAAAGGTGGAAGAAGAGAACGTTGTAGAGGACAAAGATAGAAAGAAGATTGATGAAGAACTCAGAGACAGAAAATGAGAGGAAGAAGGTGAAAAACATGAAAAAATAGGATCTATCGGCACTGATGAACAGTAAAAAATGAGAAGACAGCACCTTGAAAAACTGAGAATAACTTGAAAACAAAGAGGAATTAGAGGAAGATGAAGAAGAAGAAAATTTATATATTTGAAAAATGAAGAAGTTTGATGAAGAGACCTATATGAAAAGAGGATCAGAAGAAAACGAAAATGGTGGAAGAACAGAATTGTGAAAAATCGGGTGAACAGAAAAAAGTGTAGAATTAAACTTTGAAAAACTAAGAATAGCTTGAAAATGGGAGAGAATTAGAAGAGCAGGAAGAAGAAGAAATTGTATAAGACTTAAAAACGAAGAACATTGAAGAATAAAGAAATTTAGGAAAATGACTAGAAAAGCATGAAAATGGGCTTAGAAAACTAGGCTAAAAGACTACTTCACGAACTTCCTCCCATGGCACTCTCGGGTGCTTTATATAGTGCAGCAGAGAAGCTTCTCACGATCGTGGGTTTGGGATTAGCTTCAAATCCAAATTTCTAGCAGAAAGGTTGATCAAATGAGGATTCTTGCCATCATTAGAGTCCCCTTTCCCCGAACAAGGGAAGATAAGCTCAAATAATGCAAGATAACAACGATCGGGCGAAGCTCATTCTGTTTCAAACTCTTCTGAAAATGGCGACTGGGCATCGGGCGTAAATTAAAATAGCGACTGCTCACGTGGTCTCCCAATTTTTATTTCCTTCTTTTGTCATTTTTATTTTTTTCAAAAATCATGAAATGTCGACTTTCCAGAGAGTCGCTAATTCTTTTTTCCATTTCTATTTTTCCATAAATCCGAGAAATAGCGGCTGTTCACACAGTCGCTTATTCTTTTCTATTTTTTCTCGATTTCCTTTCTGATTTTCCGTACAGAGTAAATAGCGCCCACATGAACGGTCGCTAATTCTTTTCCCCAAGAAATGGTGCCTTCGTGAGTGGTCGCCCATTCTTTTCTATTTTTTAGTTTTTTTACCTTTTTTCTATTTTCATAAATGAAATAACGCCTCTTCACTCAGTCGCTAATTCTTCATTTCTTTATTTTTTTTCCAGCAAAATCAATTGATGCCCTTTTGATTAGTCGCTATTTCTTATTTTCCAAAAATATTTTCCAAATTGGTGTGTGACCCACTGGTCTCTATTTCCTGAAAATTCAAAAAATTCAAAATATCAATATAGTTCATCCATAAATGGCTTCGAAATAATTTATGAAAATTCTTAAATTTCTCACATGGTCATTTAGGCTCAAAAATAAGGTAAAATGCGTGCAACCTCAAATAATGGTGAGAATGAAATTAACTACTCATGTAGCACAATTTTATTCATTTAATACTTAAAGATGATGAATGTGATGCAACTTATGATATAAAATATAGCACTCATCACACCCCCCAACTTACTCATTGCTAGTCCCTTAGCAATGCAAATAAATTAAAATTTAAGACTAACAAGAGTTTACAAAATTCATACTTGCATATCCAGCTCTCCCTTCATAGAATTAACCAAAGATTATGAATCTGGAATCATTAATGCACACTAGCCTTATGTAAGAAATTAAAGTATGTGATCAAGAATTCAAATCGAAGCTTAATAGCACTTGTGCATGTGTAACTACCAAATCCACAAGTTAGACAATTGCATCCCTTATTTGCTATTCCAAGCAAATATCTTTCAACTCTGCACCTCTTAAATCAGGCATTAAGTATACTAGCTTTTTGGTCTGCCTTATTGCTTTGTCCATCTTAGAATCTTTTTATATATTTTTCTACACACATGATTCTGCACTACCCTTCACTGTTTAACATGAACCTCGACTCTTGCCTTAGGAGAAGCAGGCCCAGTTTCGCAGATCAAAGTTCCATTTTTCTTTTGACGCGAACCTCAACACGTCTTAGGTGAAGTAGGCTCGATTACTAAGACTAGGAACATTTTTCATGGTGTTCTTTTTCATCAATTTTTCCAATGTGCAATTTGCACTAGATAACTTGACAGAAAGCTTATAAAAATATATCTTTCTTGAGAAGTGCAGAATATCAGACATAATACCTAAAATAACAGAAGGCTTGTCTTGCTTTTCATTGGTGTGCAGAGTGAATTTCATTTTTTCTAAAGTCTGATGGGACCGATGCGATGGATTCAGAGGGGGGTGAATGAATCCCTCTCTAAAACTTTACCCAATTAAAATTTATAGCAAACAGAGATGTGGAATTAAAACCCACAGGTGCCTTGATAAGCTTAGATGCACTCTTCGAATGATGGAAGGAAGATCAGATCAACTGTACTTTTATCTACACTATATAAACTAAAGAGATGACTCAGTTCATCTAATCAGCTTGACTCTATCAAGACCAAAATCAAACGCAAGGTGTGCAGACCAATCTCTCACTAGAAATAAGATCAGACTCTCATGAACAATCCTAAGCATACATCTAGCGGAGCAGAATAAACAATCAAACCACGATGGATAGAAGATTTTAAGGTGGTTCGGTCCTCCAAACCTACGTCCACCCCACACTCCAACCAGAGTGTGGCTTCCTGCTGATACACAGCTTAACAGCTGGGCCTCACAGCTTTCCTACATCCGCTGAGCATCACAGCTTGCTTCCACTTGGCAATACAGCTTAGCCATCCGCTGACACACAGCTTGACCGCTGGGTGTTACAGCTTCACCGTCCAAAGGATACCACACCTCTACAAACACTGGGGCATACAGCTTGACCCGACCAGAGTAATCCTCCTCTGCTACCGCTGAGCAACACAACTTGCTCTGCTGACAAACAGCTTGAAATAAATATAAAAAGGAAAACAAGAAATGGGAAATGACAGCGACTGAAAGCTGTAAGCACTAAAGCACATATATGGCTCTCAAGGAGCTGACTGGATAGGATTTGATCCTGATTCCAGTGGAGACTAATCTTCAGATGAAGCTTGTCTTCTTCTCTTTTCAAACTCCTGATCTCTCTCTCTTTCTGTCTACTTCTTCTTCTTCTACGTTTCTCTGTTGCTCTCTCTTTTTCTCTCTTGAACTCTCCTTTTCTTTTCTCTGCTCTTCTCTTCTTCCGTTCCCCAATAGTTCTTCTTGATCTCACTCGAGAGATGTCTTCTTAACTTGTAGAAGGATGACTTATATACTCCCTCAAACTGAGGTCACACGCTCATGCCCTGGGCATGTGGAGGGAATACTCCCGCCTGGAAGTTTCAAGAGAATCTTGCCACATGTTAGAGTCTGAGCGATTGGGACCCCTCGTGGCTGCTTCTTCCAATAAGGATCACCCTTGGATCACGTGCTAGTTAATTGTTCTGTTGTTCTCATGTGCCCTTGTTCTTCTGTTCCTTATAGGTTAGATACTCATGTGCACATATGTTGCTTGAGCTATGGCTTCCCTGGCTTGATCACTTGCATGCACAAGTTCCATAAACTGCACATACTGGGAACTATTGCACCGAGCTTGTTCTATCGGAACTGGGCATTGCACCAACCTGGTCGAGCTGGTAAAAGCATTGCACTGTCTTAGATTGGTGTCCTGAGGAATGGTTTGCACTGATTGGCTTCTTCTGAAGTCACGCGTTGCACCAAGTATCCTCAGAGGTTGCACCGAGCTCATTTTCTTGACCAGACACTACACCGACCTGCTCACACTGAGAAGCCTGCTCTTGATGAGAAGGAGTGCTTCGACTTTGAAGCTCATCCATATGAAGATTTGCTCACACAACATATGAATGCACCGACTCAGCTATACGTACCTACCAATGTGCACAAACTCAATAGAGATAAGGAAAGTATGCACAGGTATGACTTGAGTATATAAGAAAGAGATGCACAAGCTTTATGCACACGGAGGAAGAAATGCACCGACTCAATTATGTGTCACAGCATGAGATGCATCGACCATGTGAAAGCAAGAAATGCACAATGCACCGAGTTTAAGCATGAGTACGCTAAGAATGCACTAGGTTAAGTACTCGTAACAACATGAGTTGCACATACTGAAACTCCATAGAGTATCAAGTGAGTAGAACAATACACTGACTTAATGCGAAGGAAGCACAGAGAAGATATACACCGATGCACGACTTAATCAGCGTGCAATACCAGAGGGTGCACCGATGCATGACTTAATCAGCGTGCAATACCAGAGGGTGCACCGATGCACCAAACACATGAAGGCGTTGCACCGACCTAACACAGATAGAGTGCACAGACTTGGAGACGCGATCTAAGCAATGCACCGACCTAACACTCGCCAAGGCTGCGTGCATAGAGAATGGAATGCACAGACCTGAATGCCCATGAACGATGATATGCACCGAGTTTGTTGGGAAGCCTTACTGTCATATATGCACGAGCCTTAGCCATAACCTGAATGCACCGAGTTAACTGATTGCGTGCATGCATAGACGTTTACGTTTAAAGCCATGAAGTGCAATATATGCATTCGAGACATTCAATCAAGCACATGAAATCAATTCCTAGCACATGAAGTGACTCATAGTATTGCTATCATCAAAACTCATGAAGCAAAACATCATCAAGGCATAGGGGTACAACAATCTCCCCCTTTTTGATGATGGCAGCACTGATGGCAGCACAATGAGTCACACTGACTCGTCAAACTATTCTCCCCTTTTGACTTCAGCAAAAAGAAGGTAGTTTGCGAGAAAAATAAAATAATGCATGAATCTATTCTCCCCTTATCAACATGAATGCAAAACTACTATCCCCCTTTGAAAAACTGCCATCCCCCTTTGACATAATCATGAATATCTATAATGCCCATAACTCCTCCTGAGAACATGGAAGAAATCGAAAATGCAAGCATAGGATGTATCTTTAGGGATGAACTCTGGTTATCCAATGAATCAATCTGGAATCCACCATCACAAGAATTCTGAAGCAAAATTGGTTGTGGCACCTTACATTTGTATGGACAGAACAAGGTAGGTGAAAGGCCCACAGAACCATAACCGGTTACAAGAGTCATCCGTCAAGGATATAGAAACAAGATGAAAGATTCCAACAGTGTGGAGAGTGAAACAAATGATGTAAAGGAAGTAGATGTAGCCAAGGGTAGGAGTAAATAACAGCAAGCAAGGCACAGGATCTTCAACAGGTGAGTTAGCATGATGATAAGTTGTCAGAGGTGAACCTAATCAGAGGAAATTGTATGGCAAGTACCACAGTATTAAGTCCTCACAATGAAAGACTCTCCTATCATAGGGGGTTATGAAATAACCGACATGACCCCACTGATTTAACCATGATGTATACCAAATTTGTCAATTAAATTCTATACTCATATCTGAAGATAGGTTTTAATAAAGGTGAACCAATTAATCAAGCAATACTCAAGAACAACCACCTTCCATCTTACTCACATGAACTCGATGACTCCTTTGAGAGTCACACAGAGTAGTATTGAGATTAAACACCCTTACTAGAATGTGAGTTGACTGTTTTTGCAAGATATTTTCTTTTGATTAGCAAATTATTTTTCTTAAGCAATTTGAGTTGATCAACACCTTTTTACATGAGGCACAACACGTCTTAGGTGAAGTGACCCAGTTACTCAGTGTGATAACTTTCATTGCCTCTCAACTTTGAGAGTAGAGTTAGCAATAAAAGTGTCTTTTTACATGAGGAGACACCTTGATTAGAGACCGGACTCCCCAGTTACTCAACATAGACATGCTATTGCTCTGTCAGATTTTTTCAATAAATTTTCACCAGAGATAACTATGGCACTTCATGACATAGGTTTACTCTATTTCATTGATAGAGAACCCAGTTTCTCAGTGACAAGTCATTGCTCTGAATTCAATTTTTCCTTTTAGTCAACATTTTTCAGGTTAATGTTTAAAAACAATACACAATCTATGTGTCTCTACCAAAGTAGCCTTGATATCACATTTTCAGATTATAGATGAGTGAGACTAGGGTATACATGACACAGTTGGTTAAAATTTATTAAAACTCATCATTCAGATACTTTCAATACATTTGAATACAAATCTGAGAGTACATTAAACTTATATCAGTCTGAATCAGTAGACATTCTTAAACCTATATGATAGGAATTTCTTTTAAGAGTTCAGACTAAAACATGGTACACAACATAAGGATCTCAGATCAGTCCAATCAATCCAACTAAACAACTTATCATTCCTGGAACAAGAACCAGATTAATCAGACCAACTTGAAAGGATGTGAATGTTGGATAGGTACAAGCTAGTAGAGCAAATAACAGCAGGAGGGAAGAGCATCAAATACATGCAAAGCAAAATCAATTTCAGTAGCTGAGTCTGGAATACAGACAGATCAGCTAAACAAGTAGAGACAGTAGAGAATTTAGGTGAACCACCTCAATGCAGAGAATGTATCAGATTGCTAGACAGAAAGAGTTCAAGAGGTGAAGAAGTGATGAAATAGGAATGCTCCCCCTGTCTAGACGCAATACATATAAAACTACACATGAGCAGCATGAGGATTAAACGAAAGCAGTCAATCTCCCCCTGACTGAGTGCATGGTATACAGAGAAAACGTAACACATGGTTTTATGATAAGCTCATGAACCAGACATGCAATTCAATCAAAAGGAGATTTACCATAAACATTATGTGCAATTCAAATTTTTAGATGATTTCAATTCATCACAGACCGAATCAACATGATGTTCAAACCTTTCAAACTCATAATTTCAGATGACAGAATTCGAAGTAAGTGCTCAGAACAGACCTGAAGAGCAGGATCATGGGGTCTTTCAATTTTTGAGTGCCTTGGTTTATTGACCCCTCTTTATTCATTCCAAGGCACACCTGCAGCAAAGAAATCATTTTGATCCTGCAGGAACCCAAGCAGCCTTGGGTCCTGTATAAGCCCTAACAGAAGTTATGAATAGTTTCTTAGCGACATTGTCATCAAAATCTATCAAATAACAATTGGCCATAATGTGACCGAATTTATCACAATATCTACATGAAGCAGCAGATTTTCTGGTCCTATGATGCATGTCAACAGCAGCATGAGACTTATGAACCTGAGCATGAAATGTTATGTTGTTTACATGGACATTTTGTTTCTTATTCTTAATCAGCCAACATTCAGCAGATTTGTGACCTGGCTTACCACAGTTAAAGCATGAAAAGTTCACAGGTTGTTTTGCAGAGAATTTGACAAAATAGGGATTAATAGAATTCTCTTGAACATGCCAACAGTCCTCGACTGTATGGCCATGCTTCCCACACTCGAAGCACCTGATGTGCTTACCTTTAGAACCATTTTTACCCCAAGTCGATCCAAACCAGCACTCAATAGCTTTGTGACCACGTTTGTTACAGTTAAAAGAAATAATGTGCTGGGTTGAAGCAAACGTGTTTCTTTTGGGGCCATGATGATTAGCAGAAGACCTAGCATGCATTGTATCATCTTGTTTCATGATGAAACATGCATTCATGAGATGACCATGCCTACCACAGTAATGACAATAATCATTCTTTTCATGTGCATGCGAGTGAGTAACCGGTTTATGACCATCATGCACTAATCCATCAGATTCCACAGAGCTAGCAGAGTTAACAGCATAAGCAGGGACAACCTTGAATTTATTCATGAAAGCATCCTTTTTCAGTTGTTTGCTCCTTTTCAAGGCATTTATTTATTTTTCAGTTCTCTGAGCCTTAAATTGGAATACTGATGATGAAGGTATTTTCAGGTTTTTATTTTGTTTTGTGGATTGACTTGTGGTACCAGCTACATCAGAGCTTTGCACAAAATTGGTGTATAGCTGATTTCTAGTAATTTCCTTAACATCTGAACTGCAACTTATCCCCTTTCTTGAATTATCATCCTCACCTTTCATGACAACTTTTATTTTTCCTTCATTTTTAGCAGACTTGTGTGCTGAGTTTTCTAGATCATGAATTTTATTTTCCGGAGAGGCAATGTGAATTTCATAACTGGCAATATCATGTTCACTACAATTAACACATTCGCTTAGTACGTTGTTTGCATTTTTATATTTCTCAATTTCTTGTTCCAGATTGCTCAAATTTTTTGCCTCTTCATTGCAAGCAGTTTTTCCTTTATCTAAGGTGAGAAGTTTTTCAGACATACCAGTGTTTAATCATTTTAACTTTTTAATTTCAGCTTTCAATTCATTGTTTTCCTCCTCAAGTTTTTCAGCTTGAATTTCCTTATTAGCATACCTTTCTCTCTCGATAGCCAGAAGCCTCTCTGAAATAACAGTATTTAGGACCATGAGTTTCTTGTTTTGTTCTTTCAGTTCTTTGTTCTCTTTGGTCAGCTTCTCAATTTCTTCACTACTGGATACAGACTCCAGTCTTTCAATTAGTTCGTCCTCTCTTTGTTCGACTTTAATTTTCTCATTCAATAACTCTTGGTTTTCTTCTTTAAGAGAGGTAATCAACTTCATCCACCATTCATTTTCACTGTATAGTTCCTCATTGCGCTCTTTTAGTAAAGAGCATTTGTTGCATACTGATTTTTCAGATGAGACGTGTAAAGCTTCCATGTTGAATTCCTTTATTCTAGTTTCAAGATTTTCATTACTCTTTTGAAATTCTGCATTTGCTAGTTTCAGTTTGTTCATTTCAGAGCTAATTTTATTCAATTCTTGCAGTCTCATTAGATGTTCATCATTCTTTTCATTCAGCTGATTCTCCAGTTCTGATATCTTATTTAAGCATGTTTGATTCTCAATTTTTAAAGAGACATTTTGTTCCTTAAAGTTTTGAACATCTAGCAAACACATATCATAAGACTTCTTCAGAGTAGGACAAGCTTCACAAGAGAATTCAGATTTACTTTGTTCGATCTTTTTCTTCAATCTTTTATTTTCAGATTTCATTTTCTTAGACACTTTTAACAATTCTTCATACGTCACAACCAGTTCATCAAACGAAGGTTCTTCTGACCCGGAGCTTACCTGAGAAGCAGTATCATTATCATTCTCTCTTCGATTGGCCATCAAGCATTTATCCTCTTCCTCCTCGTTTGCAGCATTTACTCTGTCCAAGATTTCCTTTCCCGACGCACACCTGAGAACAAAAGGAAATTTGTCAACATTCACTGCATCTCTTAGAATATTAAGA
The DNA here is from genome assembly GCA_022559845.1 of Amorphophallus konjac. NCBI lineage: Eukaryota > Viridiplantae > Streptophyta > Magnoliopsida > Alismatales > Araceae > Amorphophallus > Amorphophallus konjac. The sequence goes on from CM040117.1 coordinate 68,794,565, forward strand.
ACTGTGATATTCTCACGGTTCTTTGATCTATCCTCACTAGACCACTTAGTCTCATTTCGGGGCAACTTATGTGGGCCTTTCGATACGAGTTTCCATAGACTCGGGTCAATGGAATTCATGTAGACACAGAGACCTCCCAACCACTTGCTGAAGTTAGAACAATCAAAGACGCAAGGACGAGCCATATGGAAAGATAGAAAAATAGCCTTAGCACACAAAGCAATCACCGATGAATGCACCAAAATCCCTCGATCAAAACTGAACAGACAGTAACAGGAGTAGCACCTTAAATAGCAGGATCCTCTGTAGATCGTTGGATCTGAATGTACAGAGACCCGCTCTTATACCAATTGATGGGACCGGTGTGATGGATTCAGAGGGGGGGTGAATGAATCCCTCTCTAAAACTTTGCCCAATTAAAACTTATAGCAAACAGAGATGCGGAATTAAAACCCACAGGTGCCTTGATAAGCTTAGATGCACTCTTCAAATAATGGAAGGAAGATCAGATCAACTATACTTCTGATCTACACTATATAAACTAAAGAGATGACTCAGTTCATCTAATCAGCTTGACTCTATCAAGACCAGAATCAAACGCAAGGTGTGCAAACCAATCTCTCACTAGATATAAGATCAGACTGTCATGAATGATCCTAAGCATACATCTAGCGGAGCAGAATAAACAATCAAACCACGATGGACATAAGATTTTAAGGTGGTTCGGTCCTCCAGACCTACATCCACCCCACACTCCAACCAGAGTGTGGCTTCTCGCTGATACACAGCTTAATAGCTGGGCCTCACAGCTTGCCTACATCCGCTGAGCATCACAGCTTGCTTCTGCAGGGCAATACAGCTTAGCCATCCGCTGACACACAGCTTGACCGCTGTGCGTTACAGCTTCACCGTCCAGAGGATACCACACCTCTACAAACGTTGGGGCTTACAGCTTGACCTGACCAGAGGAATCCTCCTCTGCTAACGCTGAGCAACACAGGTTGCTCTGCTGACAAACAGCTTGAAATAAAGATAAAAAGGAAAACAATAAACGGGAAATGACATCGACTGAAAGATGTAAACACTAAAGCACAGATATGGCTCTCAAGGAGCTGAATGGATAGGATTTGATCCTAATTCCAGTGCATACTAATCTTTAGATAAAGCTTGTCTTCTTCTCTTCTCAAACTCTCGATCTCTCTCTCTTTCTGTCTACTTCTTTTTCTTCTGCGTTTCTCTGCTGCTCTCTCTTTTTCTCTCTTCAACTCTCCTTTTCTTTTCTCTGCTCTTCTCTTCTTTCGTTCCCCAATAGTTCTTCTTGATCTCACCTGAGAGATGTCTTCATAACTTGCAGAAGGATGACTTATATACTCCCTCAGACTGAGGTCACACGCTCATGCCCTAGGCGTGTGGAGGGAACACTCTCGCCTGGAAGCTTTAGGAGAATCCTGCCACGTGTCAGAGTTTGAGCGATTGGAACCCCTCGTGGTGGCTTCTTCCAATAAGGATCACCCTTGGATCACGTGCCAGTTAATTATTCTATTGTTCTCACGTGCCCTTGTTCTTTTGTTCCTTATAGGTTAGATACTCAAGTGCACATATGTTGCTCGAGCTATGGCTTCCCTGGCTTGATCACTGGCGTGCACAAGTTCCATAAACTGCACGTACTGGGAATGATTGCACCGAGCTTGTTCTATCGGAACTGGGCATTGCACCGACCTGGTCAAGCTAGTAAAAGCATTGCACCGTCTTAGATTGGTGTCCTGAGGAATGGTTTGCACTGATTGGCTTCTTCTGAAGTCACGTGTTGCACCAAGTATCCTCATAGGTTGCACCGAGCTCATTTTCTTGACCAGACACCGCACCGACCTGCTCGCGCTGAGAAGCCTTCTCTTGATGAGAAGGAGTGCTTCGACTTTGAAGCTCATCCATATGAAGATTTGCTCACACAACATACGAATGCACCTACTCAGCTATACATACCTGCCAATGTGCACAAACTCAATCGAGATAAGAAAAGTATGCACATGTATGACTTGAGTATATAAGAAAGAGATGCACAAGCTTTATGCACACAGAGGAAGAAATGCACCGACTCAATTACGTGTCACAGCATGAGCTGCATCAACCATGTGAAAGCAAGAAATGCACAATGCACAGAGTTTAAGCATGAGTACGCTAAGAATGCACTAGGTTAAGTACTCGTAACAACATGAGTTGCATAGACTAAAACTCCATAGAGTATCAAGTGAGTAGAACAATACACTGACTTAATGCGAAGGAAGCACAGAGAAGATATGCACTGATGCACGACTTAATCAGCGTGCAATACCAGAGGGTGCACCGATGCACCTAACACATGAAGGCATTGCACCGACGTAACACAGATAGAGTGCACAGACTTGGAGATGCGATCTAAGCAATGCACCGACCTAACACTCGCCAAGGCTACGTGCATAGAGAATGGAATGCACAGACATGAATGCCCATGAACGATGATATGCACCGAGTTTATTGGGCAGCCTTACTATCATATATGCACAAGCCTTAGACATAACATGAATGCACCAAGTTAACTGATTGCGTGCATGCATAGACGTTTACGTTTAAAGCCATGAAGTGCAATATATGCATTCGAGACATTCAATCAAGCACATGAAATCAATTCCGGCACATAAAGTGACTTATAGTGTTGCTATCATCAAAACTCATGAAGCAAAACATCATCAAGGCACAAGGGCACAACAAAGTGCACATGAACTTTAAAGAGATTCTTATATCAGTTTTCCATGGCTAGATTGAAATAAATTTTCCTTCATCCTTTTCTCCAGCGTTTTCTATTCTAGAATTACTTTCAATTCAAAGCATGAATTAATAAAACTTGGAGAGGGGGATTTCTATAGCCCATCTAAGAGCAGCCAAACTAGGTCCATCAGGACCAAACGAGGCCCAGCTCATCCAAGTGACAGCCCCACAGGGCCCACTTAGGCTAAAAAGCCCAATAAGATTACTCGGGATCTAATCCTTCCTCGGCGGCCCTTAGGCTCGGAAGGCCCGAGCGTCGGTCAGAACGGAGGAAGACCCATGCCCGAGTTATCCCCTCATCGGGATAGAGGCAAGCGCTCAGCGCCCACTTCGACCTATCTTCATCCGAGCTATGCCTATCGCCCGGACAGGGTTGGCACCTTTTATGCTCGGCTCGACCGATGATTTCTTATCCACGTTGTCGTTGAGAGCCCTTTATGAGCAAGAGTTTATGAGGATAAGGGACCCATGATCCCTCAAGGCTATAAAGATCCCACGATGAGGACGTGAAGACCCCACGATGAGGACGTAACTCCCGCCTGAAACTCCTCAGCTTACGGGACTCATGAGGCGAGCACACTATATAAACCTGGGACTCCCTCCAGTGAAAGGTAAGGGCAATACACGCCTAAAATCCCCTGAGCAGGAACCACTTCACCAGCTTGGTGTAGGGAGATCTCATGCACCTCTTTCTACCTCCCTCCCTATCTTCCACCATTGCTCTACTGACTTAAGCATCGGAGGATTTTCCCCAGGGAACCTCCCCTGGGCCCCCTGATCTGTTTCCCTTTCTCTACAGTTCACTGTTCGGTGATCATCTACCCCACTCAGGAGCCACATGAGATCACGCCCCTTCATCTGGCGCCGTCTGTGGGAAGCGACCAAAGAGCCAGTATGGTGCGAAGAAGTTCAGGGAGGAGGTCCACCGGCGACAGGGGAAAGACCATGGTGGCGGTGGGAGAAGGCCCTTCTCAAGCCTCACAAAATCCCCCATCCAATGCCAGCACCCCCGCCGACGGACCGCCCCCTCCCGCCGCCGCGGTAGGGGTACCGCTTAACGGCGGCGCTGACGCCTTCCAAGCCCTCAACGCAAAACTAGATGTCCTCGTGGAACTCATGAGGACTCAAACGGCCAGGGATGGAAGGTCACGAGCCCCTCCGGAAAGCCCCCCCCGCAAGAACGTGTCCCAGCACACCGCCGGAGGTCGCTTCACCCTCCGAGGGTAGCAGCTTATTCGCAACAAGGCATGAGGACCCTCACAAGCCCCCCCTCCGGAGCAAGAGTCCTCCTCCACACCAAAATGGGGTAAGCATGGGGCACGCCATCCACTCCTGGAGACCAAGTCCCCAGGGAGCGCCAGGACAGCCTGCCATCGCACCCCCTCAGCCCTACGGCGCAACAACAGCCGGAGTTGTCCCTCCGTCTACGAGAGTTCGAGAGGCACTTCGCAGCATAGGAGCGCACCTTACGAGCCTTGCAGAAGACCTCTCCACTAGAGGACGAGGAGAGATCCCCGTTCTCTAACCATATCTTGAAGGCAGAGGTATCTCCCAGAACCTCCACCACTTCGACAGCTTCAACGCCCTGATGACCCTTCATGGAGCGTCCGACGCCATCAAATGCCAAGCCTTTGCGACCACCTTGGTCCAAGGCGCCCAAGCATGGTTCCGGGCCCTCGCCCCTGGATCCAACCCAGACTTCAAGCAGTTTGGGCGAGGCAGCGGCCCCCCGAGGTCGGTAGCGGGGCTTTTGGCTCTCAAACAGGCGCAAGGGGAGAGACTCCAGGCCTACATCAACCGATTCAAATCGGAAGCCCTGAGAATCCCCCGCCTGGATGTAGCCTCGGCCATAACTGCGCTGACCGGAGACACCCGGGATGAGAACCTCCACCGCGAACTTGTCCTCCACCCTCCCTTGACCCTTGCCGAGCTAGTGACTCTGGCATTGCGCCATGCTGAGTGCGAAGAAGTTCTCACCGCATGCCGAGGCGCAACCGGCTCGGGACGGGAGGGGGACAAGAAGAGAGCACCCGAGTCAAGCTCGGGCCAAGGAAAGAGGCAGAATCGAGACAGGGAGCACAAAGAACCATCCAGGAAGTACGAGCGGTACACTCCCCTAACCGCTTTAGTGTACGAAATATATGAAGACATCAAAGGCTCGGGCCTCCTCCACCAACCCGAGCCAATGAGGTCGAAAAGCCGCAATCGCAGCAAACATTGCATGTTCCACAGCGATCATGGGCATCACACCGGCCATTGCCATCAGCTTCAGGATAAGATCGAGCGCCTCATCCGCCAGGGACACCTATCCCGATTTGTGTCCGGGCATAAGGAGGACTGAGCCACCCCAGAGGAAATCGACAACGCCCCTGGCGGGGTCCATATCAACGTCATCGCCGGAGGAGCTGCATCAGGAGGGGATAGTGGCCGAGGAAGGAAGCGTCATGCTGAGCGGGCGAGCCGAGCCGTTGAGCCTCCCAAGGCCCCACCGAGTAAGCCTCAAGTCATAGTCTTCTCCGATCGAGACCTAGAAGGATTGACCAGCCCGCATGACGACGCCCTACTCATATCGGCCACAATAAATCATTGTAACGTAGATAGGATTCTAGTTGACAATGAAAATGCCCCCGATGTATTATCCTATGATTGTTTCCTTAAGATGGGGGAGGATCTTTCTAAACTCCGCCCGATCCGAACCCCCCTGTGCGGGTTCAATGGCCAGGCCACTTATCTCGAGGGAGCCCTCAGCCGGCCGGTTACTCTTGGCACCCCACCCAAGACCGTTACGGTTATGGCGGACTTCATAGTGATCAAGGATATGATAGCGTACAATGCAATCTTCGGCCGAGGGATCCTCAGCCGAACGAAAGCAGTGCCTTCTACCTATCATTAAAAGATGAAGTTCCCCACCAAAAATGGGTTGGGGGAGGTCTGAGGTAACCAGGCCATGGCCAGAAGGTGCTACAATATCTTGGTTGAAGTCACAAGGCCGGACGGGAAGAACAGGGGCCCCCGGGAAGTCGAGGAAAAATCCGCAACCGCCGAGCATGGAGGCGAATTGCTAGTGGTTTTCCTAAACGATGACCCGACCCTGGGAGTAAAGATTGGAGCCGACCTAACATCTGAAGCCCAACAGCAATACAAAGAGTTTCTTTCTGCGTACATCCGAGTCTTTGCATGGTCTGATGATCATCTCCCTGGAATACCAGGGGAGACGGTGATGCATAAGCTTAACCTCGATCCAACCATCAAAGCCGTACAACAACGCAGAAAGAAGCACGCACCAGAGAAGTAGGCGATCATCAAGGAGCAAGTCACCAAGGGGTAAAAGACTGGTCTTTTCAGACCGGTCCTGTACCCGACATGGCTGGCTAACGTCGTCCTGGTACCAAAAGCTTCGGGAAAGTGGCAAATGTGCGTGGACTTCACCGACTTGAACAAGGCTACTCCAAAGGACTGCTATCAGTTACCGAGCATCAACCAACTGGCTGACTCAACCTCGGGCAACGAGATACTCAACTTCCTAGATGCCTATTCAGGTTACCATCAGATCAGAATGAATCCATAAGACATCAAGAAGACCGCCTTTATCACCGACTTTGGCGTATACTGCTACACCCGGATGCCTTTCGGGTTGAAGAACGCTGGAGCCACATACCAAAGGCTAGTCAATCATATGTTCGAGAGACAGCTTAGTCGGAACGTCGAGGCCTATATTGACGACATGCTCGTGAAGACCCCCAAGGCCGAGGACCACTTCGCCGACCTAGATGAAACCTTCGACACCCTCCTGAAGTACAACATGAAGCTCAACCCTGCCAAGTGCGCCTTCGGAGTAAGGTCCGAAAAATTCTTGGGCTTCTTAGTCACCCAGTGTGGGATCGAGGTCAACCCCAACAAGGTCCAGGCCATGCTGAACATGCGCCCACCCACCTGCATCAAAGATGTTCAATGCCTTACCGGGCGCATTACCGCGCTCAGTAGATTCCTGTCCCGCGCGGCTGAACGATGCCTACCCTTCTTCAAACTGTTGAGGGGGCCTAAAATTGCATCTGCTACATTCGCGTGTGACGAAGAATGCCAAAAAGCGTTCGCCGAGCTTAAGGAGTTCCTGGCTTTACCTCAGGTGCTTTCCAAGCCCGTCCCAGGTGAAACCTTGCATCTCTATCTCTCAGCGACTCCGTCTACAGTTAGCTCGGTCCTAGTCAAAAATGACTTAGGAGTCGAGAGATCGGTCTACTACACCAGCAAGGTGCTCAATGAGGCTAAAAGAAGGTACCCCGCAACCGAGAGACTCGTGCTAGCGTTGGTTACCTCGGCCAAATGCCTCCGACCCTATTTCCAAGGGCACTCCATCACCGTGCTGACCGGCGAACCATTGAAGAGGATCCTCGCTCACCCTGAAGCCTTGGGATGCCTCGTCAAGTGGGCCATCATGCTCGGGGCCTACGATATTACGTATTGGCCTCACTCGGTTATCAAAGGCTAGGCGCTTGCTGACTTCATCACCGAGAGCACCATCCCGACTGAAGAAAGATCTCCGTCCGCGCCCGGGCCGACTTGGGAACTGTTCGTCGACGGATCCTCCAACTCAACCGGGAGCGGTGTCAGGATCCTCCTGAAGTCCCCCGAAGGAGCAGAGCTACAGTACGCCCTGAAGTTCAACTTCTAAGCATCTAACAACGTTTCCGAGTATGAGGCCCTCATATCGGGAGCCCGCATGGCCCGAAGGTTCGGGGCTGAGCGAGTCAGGATTCACACTGACTCCCAACTGGTCGCTAGCCAGGTCAACGGCGGTTATGAAGCTTGAGAAGCACCGATGATCAAATACCTCTAGCTGGTCAAGACCGTGGCACAACAGTTCGAGAGTTTTGAGGTAGTCCGAATAGCTCGGGAGGAAAACTCCTGAGCAGACGCCCTCTCTCGGCTGGCCTCCTCTCTTGACCCCGAGGGTACTCGATCGGTCCTTCTCGAAGAGCTAGAGCGGCCGAGCATCGATTCGGAGCTCCTAGCTGTTGACTCGGCCTCCCCAAGCGACTGGCGTACCCCGTACCTGTCGTGGCTCCAAGATTCTCAGGAGCCCCCCGACCCTCGGAAAGTCTGAAGATTGAAGTACCAAGCTCGGCGATTCGTCACTTTGGATGGCGCTCTCTACTGGAGATCCTTCTCCGGTCCTCTCTTGAAGTGCCTCAGCACCGACGAAGCCAACCGAGCGATCGAAGAAGTTCACGAAGGTCTGTGTGGAGCGCATTTAGGAGGTAGGTCGCTCGCCAGGATCTTGCTACGGCTAGGTTATTGGTGGCCCACTCTACAACGCGACTGCTCGACCTACACACAACACTATGACCGGTGCCTGTGATTTGACCACTTGGTCCATCAGCCATCAATGGAGCTCATCACCCTAGCCGAGCCTTATCCTTTCGCTCGCTGGGGAATCGACATCCTCGGGCCATTCCCCACGGCCCAGGCCCAGAAGAAGTTCATTATCGTCGCCATCGATTACTTAACTATGTGGATCGAGGCCGAAGCCACAGCAAGGATCACCGAGATAGTCGTCTGGAATTTCATCTGGAAGTCGATCATCTGTCATTACGGCATCTCCCGGGTGATAGTAAGCGATAATGGTCGGCAATTTGATTCTCGTTATTTTCGAGATAGATGTGCCGACCTGGGCATTCGCAATCACTTCACCTCGGTCGCCCACCCTCAGGCTAATGGGCTGGTCGAAAATGCCAATAAGACTATCTTAAAAGGCATCAAGACTAGACTTGGCAAAGCCAAGGGCAGCTGGCTTGAGGAATTGCCCAACGTACTTTGGTCACACAGAACGACTCCCAGAACGGCAACCGGTGAAAGCCCTTTTCAGCAGGTATACGGTACCGAGGCCGTGATCCCGTTGGAGATTGGCAACTCCTCCCTCCGAGTAATCTGCTTCTCGTCCGAGGCAAACGACCAGAAACTGCTCGAAAACCTCGACCTAGCAGATGAGGTCCAAGAGATTGCCAGCATCCGAGCAACGGAATACCAATGCCACCTCACTCGATACTACAACGCCAAAGTCTGAGATAGACACTTTCAGCCGGGAGACTTCATCCTCAGGAAAGCCGAAGCCTCTCGACCACTTGAGGCGGCGGGCAAGTTATCCCCTAATTGGGAAGGCCCCTATCGAGTGGTCGAGACGCTCGGAAAAGGAGCATACCGTCTATCCACGATGGAAGGAGAGCTCATCCCTCGGACCTGGAACGTGACTACACTACGCAAGTTCTACTTCTGAATACTGAGCATTGTGTAAACGACATGAGATAAGACAAAGAGCTCCTTTCTTTTTATTCAAACAACTCGCTTGTACATCAAGAAGGTCGAAGCCAAGAAAATAAAGGTCCAAAAAGTAAAAAAGCTATCTAGCGTCGCCGCCTGAGCCCATCGCTCGGCTGACTCGGTTGACCTTCCTGCGTCAAGCCACTGACTCTGCCTCGTGTAGAAACTAGCTCGGATAAAGGATAGTCGACCCCGTTGACTCGGGCAGCTTGGGACAAAGGTGATAGAGGGATTAGGAAGGAGAAGGCTACCTTCCAAGTTGAACTTGGAAGAGAAAGGGGAGAGGGAACGCATATGAAAGCATCCTCCCCGCCAACCTGCCAACTCTTTGGAAGGAAGAGAGTGCAGGCACCCTCCGAAGAGTGAAAGAAATGATAAGAAGAGCAGAAGAGGGAAAAAGAGGCTGCAGGGGGGAAAAAAGAAACCAGCAGAGCTGGACGAGGAGGCAGGGGAAAGCCCAGGAAGGAGGGAGCTTAATTGGCTTCCTCCTCCCCTCCATGGAGCGAACAGAAAGGGACGAGCGGCAGGGATGCCTGATGCCCCCATCCGTCCACCATCTCGCCCCCCTGCAAGCGCCGCCGGAACTGATAAAAAGAAGATGACGTGCCTCCACACGTCGGACCTTCTTTAAACCCGTCCGCCGGCCATTGGACCTCCTTCAAACCCGAAGCAACAAGGACTCTCTGCCCTCCGTCATCGGCAGCTTCATCTTCCGGGGCATCTTCCATGCTCCAAATATAACGGCACAATGCTACGTGAAGAAAGAATGGGGAAAGACTGTCAGGGAAAACCATAAGCGGTGGAGAGAAAGGGACGCCCTTCAGACCTTTTATAGGTGAAGGGAGGCTATTTGCCTTAAATGATTCTCTCCTTGAAAACATGCCAAAGGGATCTCTCCCTATGAACGGTCACCTCAAACTTCTCATTTCTGTCCCAGCGGGACACACGAAGCGGCCAAGCATTCAAAGCATGAGAAAATGGAAAGACTCCCTGTCAGACGCTCACCCAACCATCAGGCGAGATCCACGCAGAAAGTATCGACTCTTTCCAACCACTGCAGATACGCTGAACAAAATACGGCAATGGTGATACGGAACAGTTAAGTCTTCATCATAACGCTATTGCCTTACCTATTTTTCTACACAAAGGAGGAAGTTTTTTCTTCAAAAAGGAACAAGACATACAAAAAGAGGAAGCAAAGCAGATACATCAGGCCTCCGGCCCACCTTGAAGCTCGAAAGTGGAGGGCTCAGACGGTCTACCCCCTGCACCCTCAGCGACGGCCGACCCTGGAACTGACCCCACCGGCGTGGTAACTGCCTCGGTTGCGTGCCCTCACGAGGCATCCGGAGTTGGCGACCCCTCGGACGAAGAGCCCTCGTGATCCTCTTCATCCGGTGCCGAAGCAGAGGAACTAGAGGATGACAAGTCCGAGTCATAGCATTGCCCGAATGGGAAGTCAACTAACCTGGACGCCTGCTCCTCGGCATAAGAGACGACCCGGTCGTAGCCTTGCTTGAACCCCTTGCGGATGCCCCAGCGAAGTGCTGACTCATAGTAGGGAAGGGCAGCCTCCTTAAGGTCGACTCAGTAGGCCTCTGAGCTTTTGTACTGCTCGAGAGCCTCCACCCCGGCCGATCCCACCCTACTAGCGAGCTCGGCCTTCTCCCGCTCCGCCTCGGCTAACTTCCGCTCGGCCTTATCTGTCCACTTTTCGTCCTCCGCCGCCTACTTCTCTGCCTCGGCCCGATCAGCCTTAGCCTCCCGCCGAAGGCGCTCGGCTTCCTCCGCTCGGTCCACCAGCTCTGCATATTCGATCTCCCACCGGCCATCCAGCTCAACACGAGCAAGGCGCTCCTTTTCAAGAAGCATCTTCTTCCTCTCGAGCGATTCGCGGGCCTTAGCTAGCTGCTCGGTTAGCGCCCGGGTCTCCACCTGGCTCGACCGCACCAGCTCCCTGACTGAGGAAAGCTCCCGCCAAATCCCATCACGCTCCTCGGCAAGCCGAGCCAACCTCCTGTCAGACCCACCAATGGTCTAGGCCAGGTTCGCTCGCTCCTACTCCGACCGAACGTACGCTTCTCCCAGAGTGGCCCCCATCTGGTCCAGGACTAGGCCGCCCTCCATAACCCCAGCGAGGGCGACGGACGGAGAGTACTGCCTACCTCCCCCCCTCACCTTCGCGGCTATACCGCGGCATACCTGGTGCAGAGGGCCTGAGATACCAAGCCTCTCCAAGGCCGCCGGAACAGAGAACCCCCCATGGCCCGACGCCCCACCGAGTGGCTCGGACCAAGCCCTGGCCTCGGTCGCCTCTCGTGCCTCGGTCGGATTTTCTTGCGGCTCCCCAACCTGGACCGACTCAGCACCTGCACCACCACCTGAAGCGCCAACCTCGGCCGTGGCCCCAGCATCCCCCACCTCGTCTATAGCCCCCTCGGCTCCTACCGAGGGGAGAGCCGGGCCAGCACCGTTGCCAGTCGCAGGAGCAGTCCCGGCCCCCTCGGCTCCGGCCGAAGAAGGAGCCGAGCCCGCATCGTCGCCGCCCGCAGGAGCAGCCCCGACCTCCTCGGCCCCTTCTTGCTCGGTGGGTGGGAGAGCTCGCCCGGTAGGGTCGGCCCCATCATGCTCGGCGGAGGGGCGAGTCACGGCAAGGTCACCTACCCCGGCCTTCTTGGCCCGCTTCCTGGCCTTCGCGGCGGCCCAGATCATGCCTTCTACGGGATCCTTGCGTTTGGACCCCCGCGGCCTGGAGGATTTGCCCTGGGCCGCCCCCTTGCCCTTATCTCTGGCTCGGGAGCGACCCGTAGGAGCAGTCGATTCATCAGCAGCCGAGTTATCGCCAAGCTCGATCACCTCTGCGGCCTCCTCCAAAGCCTGCCGCCTGTTGTCTGCACGAAAAGGAAGACATATTCAGAAAAAGAAAAATGATCTCAACATCCAAAGGAGAACCTAGCTTGTGGCACCTGAACCTGACGGATGCAGCCGCGTAAGAAGACACCGCTCGATATTCTCTGGAGTAATCAGCTCTTCTGTGGATTGGCGGTGCTTCAGCAAGATAGCCGCATATTTCTTCACATGTGGAGGGAACTCATCCTGCCTGGGAGGGATATTCGGGTGGAAATTGGGGATTATTGGACACCTCCAGGCTTCCTCCACCGAATAAATCCCCACCCAAAAGAATTGAGTTTTCCACCCCTTATGCGAAGAATCCTTCGTAGCCAAGGAGATACAGCTCCTATTCCGCCTCGCCTGGATGAAATAGAAACCCTTCCCAGCCGAAGGATGTGCTTTCAACTCAAAGAAATAGTGAAAGAGGTCCAAGGAAGGAGGAACTCCACACTGGCGGTAGAGAATGCAGAAGGCGGAAAGAAGAAGATAAGAATTGGCTACCAACTGAATGGGTGCCAATAGGAAAAAATTGAGAAGCTGAAGAACGAAAGGTTCGAAGGGAAGGCGGAACCGACCCTTCCACGACAGAAGGAAAGTACAGATGTGGCTTGTACAAGAGTCCAAGCTCATCTCGTGTGGAGAGGCCGTGACAAAGCGGAACTTGTGGGGCATGCGATACTGGTGCTCCAGTCTTCTCACATCCGCCTCCCCCAGTTCACTGTAGTTTGGAACCGGCGCCTTCACCACTGGCTCGTCCTCCCACTCCTCAGCATCCGAACGCTGGTCCGCCATGGAATCCGGAGAAGAGTTTGAGGAAAGGCGATCTCTGGACCCCGAAGATTCCGGGGGAGGAGGAAGCCGCCGGACTGCCTCCGCGGTTATCTCCGCCAACTCCACGAACGCCGCTGCAAGCCTCTGCTCTTCCGTTGTGTCCTCACGACGCATCGAAGAGCCGAAAAGCAAGAACGGAGGAGAGCCAAAACCCTAAAGACGGAGGGAGTCTGGAATCACAACAAGCGCCCAACGCCTATGTCCCCACGCGGAAGGTGGCGCGTCGTTCCGACCTCTGAGAAAAGGAGGCCCCTTCAGTCAAATCCGTCAGGATCATCATTATTACGGGCCCAGATGACCATGACACGTGGCTTCCTAACATCACCAGATCTCCACCCTCCTGAGCCACGCTGGTCTAAAACCCCAACAGCTACTCTTCCGAGCTTACTAAAGCTCGGGAGTAGGAGGGGGACAAGTGGAGAGGGGGATTTCTGTAGCCCATCTAAGAGCAGCCAAACTAGGTCCATCAGGATCAAACGAGGCCCAGCTCATCCAAGTGATAGCCCCACAGGGCCCACTTAGGCTAAAAAGCCCAATAAGATTACTCAGGATCTAATCCTTCCTCGACGGCCCTTAGGCTCGGAAGGCCCGAGCGTCAGTCAGAACGGAGGAAGACCCATGCCCAAGTTATCCCCTCATCGGGATAGAGGCAAGCGCTCAGCGCCCACTCCGACCTATCTTCATTCGAGCTATGCCTATCGCCCGGATAGGGTTGGCACCTTTTATGCTCGGCTCGACCGATGATTGCTTATCCACGTTGCCGTTCAGAGCCCTTTATGAGCAGGAGTTTATGAGGATAAGGGACCCATGATCCCTCAAGACTATAAAGATCCCACGATGAGGACGTAAAGACCCCACGATGAGAACGTAACTCCCGCCTGAAACTCCTCAGCTTACGGGACTCATGAGGCGAGCACACTATATAAACCTGGGACTCCCTCCAATGAAAGGTAAGGGTAATACACGCCTAAAATCCCCTGAGCAGGAACCACTTCACCACCTTGATGTAGGGAGATCTTGTGCACCTCTTTCTACCTCCCTCCCTATCTTCCACCATTGCTCTACTGACTTAAGCATCGGAGGGTTTTCCCCAGGGAACCTCCCCTGGGCCCCCTGATCCGTTTCCCTTTCTCTACAGTTCACTGTTCGGTGATCATCTACCCCGCTCAGGAGCCGCGCGAGATCGCGCCCCTTCAAAACTCATTTTGGGGATTTCATCTTTTTCATTTTTATGCAGAACACTATGCATAAACTTATGTCCGGTTGTACTATATGCATCATAAATTTTTCTCTCCCCCCCAACTTGAATGACATTGTCCTCAATGGCATATACAATTGAAAGCAATAGAACAATGTAACAGAGAAAATGTTTAGGATGGATAAATACAACTTGGTGAGCGGGGTGGAATCCTTCATTATTAATATATGATGGCTCCTTCTCCACTTGACCTGACTATTGAAAACACTATAAAAACTAAAATATTAAATAACAAAAATTTGGGTTACCTCCCAGAAGCGCTAAGTTTTCCGTCTTCAGCCGGACGCATACATAGAAGGTGCAAGCTTCATAACCAACAAGTGGATTTCAGAATAAGCCACCACGTTATCTCATCTTCATTGAAAAATCAAGCATTATACCACAACAAGATGAGATTGAGCATGATAGCGTAGGGACTAGAGTGATTGTTATCACAATTAGGTTGATCATGCAATGCATTGCTTAACAATCTTACTTTTAACGGGGTGGCCTGAGGTGAATACCATGATGGATCAATTAGGCCAAACGGATTCCCCCGATTAATAATCAGACAATTTTCTTCCCACTTTTGCTCTTTATAAGTGTTGAAAACATTAATGAAGACCTTATTATCAAACAAAATGTCTGCTCTTCCTCACTTTTAGAGATTTCATAAACATTAGTGAGGTGAGAAGGGATCAAAGGGAGAGGAATTTTAAGCAACGGATCACTGTCAAGGAGCTTAGGAGAATCAATAGTAAAGAAGCATACTCCTCAACACAATACTCGTGAGACTCAATAGGATCAGATAACTCGGCTAATTGAAGAATGTCCACCGTGAAGTTAGATTCGCCGAGGTCATGAAGAGGTAGAAGATCAATACCCTCCCCTTGATCAGAAGATGCCCAATCGAGATAAAAGTTATGAACGGTATCCGCCTCCTTCTTTACCCAAGAGCGATCATTGATAGCCTCACTTAATCCCTTCTCCACTAGCACCTCCTCTTCATCATTCCCTTTAAACAAGGTCTCCTTAAATTTAAGAAGGGAAGCGAATGGGATTCACTACAAAAAAATGGGTCTATAGCGACCAAATCAATGGCGACCAATTCAAATTGGTCACAGAAAAACTATATTAGCGACTAAAATAGTTTGATGGTCGCTAAAGATTTCACGTTCAGTCACCAACACAACATTGGTCACTAACGGGCTGTAATAGCGACCACTTGAGATCGTCAACTTCTTTAGAACCCTTCTCATAATGGCAATTAAGCTCATGCTATTTGAACTCATCTTTTCGATCATCAGCATGACTATAGTTAGCTCCCTCAAAAACTTCCTGATAAGACTCCTCCATATTTCTCACAAGATCTAAATCGAGGGTGATTTGAGTATTGTGCTCATGGGAAATCATGGGTTGATCATAAAAGCTTTCAGTATTATCAAATTGTGGAAGTTGGTAATCAGAATTGTCATTGGAGTAGTAAGGCAATTGATCTAATTCCATACCCTTGATGTTCTCAGCAAGTCAATCTAGTTGGGCTTGCATGGATTGATTTTGAGTCATAATACATTGATAAAATTGATCAAAGCTCTCCTCCTTTTTTTGAGTTGGGCAAGGAGGAGATAGATTTGTAGGTTGAGAAGCAGAGTCAAAGGATAAGAAGTTGAATAATTATTAGATTGATAGTGAGGTAGATAAGAGGATGTGGGTTGTCCTCCATAGTGGGCTTGATCATGAAAGCTATTCAAAGATGGATCCCAATTTTGGAAGAATTGATTCGGAGGATTTTGGGCCGGGCCTTGATAAGAATCCCAAGACTTATTATAATGTCCTCCCCAATAAGAATCATAAGAAGGTATGGAGGGCCTTTGAGCAATTTGGGCTTGTTCTTGGGTGCGAGATGAATTATAGGACCCATGAAAGAATTGAGTGGATTGGATATGATCTTGGTTAAAGGAATTAAGTTGGGCCCCTATGAGTGATGGGCTTTCATTGTGAGCCGACCAAGAGTATTGACTTTCGTAATGGGACGGACCATTTTAGCTGAATGAGGAAGGTTGAGTTAGCCCATTGACAACATAATGGGCCGATCTGGCCCACATGTCATTATGATCATGATAATAAGGTGGAATAAAGAGTTTGAATTCATAGCCCAAAGAATGGATCAAGAACATAGGCCAACAAGTCCACCTCATTGAATTTGTGAGCCCACTCAAAGATTGGAATTTTTTCACCCATTTTTTTTTCAAAATGATGCAAATGCAATAACAGCTATATGAGTTATGAATGCAAAAATGATGGTTTTTTTATGCAAATGAGTTTGGAAAATAATGCAATGAATCAAACACTATATGAATGCAAAATGATGATGTTTGTCTTTTCTCTTTTTTTGTCTTTTGAAAAGAAGAATTGGTACTCACTACTAAATTGGTCAACCGGTCAGGTAAGAGGTGGAGTTATGGGAGGCTCCCCCTACTTTCGTAGGGTCCTAATTAATTAACCACAATCTCACTTGGGCATTTGTCACAAAACCTCTAGTCTTAGACACAAATTTTCTAAAATAGCAATAAATTCCAAAACCCTTTTTTTTATCTGAAACCTTCTAGGGCAATCTTCCTCCAAGGTGCTTCTTGATACAACATGCCCGACGTCCGTGAGGGAATCCACGTGTGCAGGGACTTATGGAGGTCTTGGAAAAGGAATTTCAAATCTAAAGAGACAGAATACTCAATGGAGGGTCTTTCCAATTCCAAGAAGGGTGTAAGGAATCCTAACTTGCCCTTGAGAAGGGGAAATAGAAGAGAAGAGAAAGATTTTTTTTTCAAATGATGATGCAAGTAAATAATAAATCAACTAAAATGTAAAATGTATGAAAGAGATGCAACTAAGATGAAAGCATGATGAGATTTTTTTTCAGAGTTATTTTTTCAATTTTTTTTCTTTCAAAGAGAGATACGAAGAAAATATAACTATCAACTAGAAATAACAAACAATATGCAAAACTACTGCAAATTAAGACCTAAAATCATGCTTTTAGTGTTTTCTGGTTTTCTAATTTTTTTAGATTTTTCAAGAATTTTTTAATTTTTTTGAATTTTTCAAAAACAGAACATTTCCTACGTTTACTGACCTTTAGCGACGCTTGAATTTCCTGGAATTTCTAAACTTCTACTTTCTACTACAATTTCAGGCTTCAGTGACACTTTCTGTGACAGATTATTTCTTGAGAATTTGTAGGTCTGAATTTCTGAGAATTTCCTGGTTTTCTGATTTTTTTATTTTTCTTACAAAATAAAAATAAAAAAATGAGAAAATTATATACAAATCAAACACAAGAATTTCCAACTATTAAAAATTATTTCCTCCCCGGTAACGGCGCCAAAAATTGATAGCCACAAACCCTTCGTTGAAAAGCCGTGCCACAATTTAAAAGTTAACCGAACTCACTCACTTAAAAATATTGAAATTCAAGCAAAGTGGTGAATACGAGTCATCCCACGATGAAGAAATATTTTCAAAATAACATGGAGGAGAATTCTTATATTTGAAAAATCTGAAGTTTGGAGTGAGATTAAACTAATGAAAATGAAACTTGCATGAAAATAAACTAAGTAAAGAATAGGAGAGGGTTAAGAATAGAAATTGGAAAGAGAGGGAGAAAACTAAGAAGAACATAATTGCACAAAATCTGAAATTTATTACTATGAAAGGTGACAAGTATAATGTATGTTAAAATAAAAATTATAACTTGACTGAAAATAAAAGAGTGTAAGAAGAAATTGGAGCCAATAGGATGAAGAGTGCCGCCGTCTCCTCCGTGCCGAGCCTTGGAATCGCCGTGGAAGTAGACGTCGCCGAGAGGACCAAAGGAAGACGATCCGCCTAAGGAATGTGTGAAGAAAATAGTGGAGAAAGAGATAGATAGAAGATGAAGAACTATGGGAGAGGTAGATGGAAGAGGAAGAGAAAAAGACGTAAAAACGCAGTAAAAATATATTGAAAACAGAGGGTGATTAGAAAAGATATAACTTAAAAACTAAAGAGATTTAGAAAATGTGAAGAAGAGAAAGTTGTAGAGGACGAAGATAGGAAGAATATTGATGAAGAACTCAGAGACAAAACGATAGGAAGAAGGTGAAAAACATGAAAAACCAGGATCTATCGGCGTGGATGAACAGTGAAAAATGGGAAGACAGCACCTTGAAAAATTAAAAATAACTTGAAAACGAAGAGGAATTAGAGGAAGATGAAGAAGAATAAAATTTAGATCTTTGAAAAATGAAGAAGTTTGATGAAGAGACGTAGATGAAAAGAGGATCAGAAGAAAAAGAAAACGGAGGAAGAACAGAATTGTGAAAAATCGGGTGAACAGAAAAAAGTGCAGAATTAAACTTTGAAAAAACTAAGAATAGCTTGAAAACGGGAGAGAATTAGAATAGGAGGAAGAAGAAGAAGAAATTGTAGAAGACTTAAAAATGAAGAAATTTGAAGAAGAAAGAAATTTAGGAAAATGACTAGAAAAGCATGAAAATGGGCTTAGAAAACTAGGCTAAAAGTCTACTTCGCGAACTTCCTCCCATGGCACTCTCGGGTGCTTTATATAGTGCCGCAGAGAAGCTTCTCACGATCGTGGGTTTGGGATTAGCTTCAAATCCAAATTTATAGCAGAAAGATTGATCAAATGAGGATTCTTGCCATCATTAGAGTCCTCCTTTCCTCCAACAAGGGAAGATAAGCTTAAATAATGCAAGATAACAACGATCGGGCGAAGCTCATTCCGTTTCAAACTCTTCTGAAAATGGCGACTGGGCATCGGGCGCAAATTAAAATAGCGACTGCTCACGTGGTCTCCCAATTTTTATTTCCTTTTTTGTCATTTTTTCTTTTTTTTCAAAAATCATGAAATGGCGACTTTCCAGAGAGTCGCTAATTCTTTTTTCCATTTCTATTTTTCCATAAATCTAAGAAATAGCGGATGTTCACACAGTCACTTATTCTTTTCCATTTTTCCTCGATTTCCTTTCTGATTTTTCGTACAGAGTAAATAGCGCCCACATGAACGGTCGCTAATTCTTTCCCCAAGAAATGGTGCCTTCGTGAGTGGTCACCCATTCTTTTCTATTTTTCAACTTTTTTTCCTTTTTCCTATTTTCATAAATGAAATAGCGCCTCTTCACTCAGTCGCTAATTCTTCATTTCTTTATTTTCTTTTTCCAACAAAATCAATTGGCGACCATTTGATCAGTCGCTATTTCTTATTTTCCAAAAATATTTTCCAAATTGGCGTCTGACCCACTGGTCGCTATTTCATGAAAATTCAGAAAATTAAAAATATCAATATAGTTCATCCATAAATGGCTTCCAAATAATTTGTGAAAATTCTTAAATTTCTCACATGGTCATTTAGGCTCAAAAATAAGGTAAAATGCGTGCAACCTCAAATAATGGTGAGAATGAAATTAACTACTCATGTAGCACAATTTTATTCATTTAATGCTTAAAGATGATGAATGTGATGCAACTTATGATATAAAATATAGCACTTATCACTGAGACAGTGAGACGAGGCTCACCCCTGACTTTTCAGGTGTAGCTGTTCTTCCTCGTGCTTTGGAGGTACTGTTGCGGTGGTTCTTAGTGCCAGTGTCGGGCTTCCCCTGACTTGAGAGTACGTTCCCTTTCCTGTTGTACTGTACTTTAGTTGGACTGGACTCTGTTGTAGCTTGCTAGCTACTATAGTTTAATTTGTTTAATAGAAAATGTAATTTTATTTCTGCTATTTTAGCAATCCTGATCATAGTAATTAATTGTTTACTGCTTTATCTAGAAGTTCAATGTACTTCACACACTCCTTGTATCCCTTCGGGGCTTTCCCGCTCTTTGGAGGCCTCTCAAAATCCAAGTGGTATCGGGTTTACCCGGTATCCGAAGTCTGGGTCGTCACAGTTGGTATCAGAGCGTGTGTTTGTGAAAGTACATGGGAATTCTAGATATTGCAATGCTCAGAGTCTATAAGGTCCAATACAATCGGCAGCTGGCATAGGTTTTGTGTTCCTTTATCGCTTTGCTTCTCGCGTGAGAGCTTGCGTGCACTATGTTGCGCTGCGAGATGGTTTTTTGTTTTCGTCAGAATGTTGGCATGTGACCCGAGGATGGTGATGGAGTGTCATCCTCCTTCATGGTGTTTGTCTTGATTGTGCTGCGCTAGGCAGAGTTTGCCGGTAGGCGTGAGTCTGCAGTGCAGTGTTCAAGATTTTTTCGTGGTGTGATCATGTGGCTGTTGGGAATTGTAATGGTTGTGCATGTTCTTCGATGGAGATTGATGTTGTTTTGGTCTTCCCAGCTTCAGGTTTGGTCAGCCCCTCAGGTGTTAAGGTTGTGGTGAGATGGTCATTTCGATGCCCTTGGTTGAGAGAATGCTCGGGCGAGCCTAGGATTTCCTTCCTGGTGAGCTACTATTAGTCGAGCTTGATCTTTCTCATCCTGTTGGTGGCGTCTTTTCGAGGTAAGCTTCGGAAATGCTGTTTCCGTGAAGCCTTGTCCTGTGTGTCCGCTTATGCGTGGACTGTGTTAGTTCTGAACCTGATTTGCTTTTGTTTCGACGGTGGCTTAGTTTTTGTAACGACCCGAGAATCCGATTACCGGGAAGGCCCGATAACCCGAGACTCGAACCGCCGCCCACGAGCCGGGAGGCTCGGAAGGGCTAAAAGGAGTGTGGAGGCACAAAGAAATAGGAAATAAAGTAGGACGACCAATAACAACTAGCTGAAAGAAAGAACAACTACAGCTACAATAGAGTCCAGTCCAATAGAAAGTACAGTCAAAAGCAGTAAAAAAGTATCACATGCCGAGTGAACACTCGGCCCGACGAGCTGGCAACCTCGAACCTCCAAACGGCAACCTCGAACCTCGAGGAAGAACCGCCACACCTGAAAGGCAGGGAGTGAGTCTCTAAAACAGAGACTCAGTAGGGATCCCGCGGAACCCCATCAAGAGCCTAACGGCGGCACAGAAAGCAATAACTACGAGAGCAACAGTAACAGCAGGAACAGTAAACCAAGTGGCCGGTCGAAACACGGCACTACAACTACTCCTACTGCCAGAAGGCACACCTCGAGCTCGCAATCGAGGTTACCGAAGTACACCAGTACCACCTACCAAAGAAAAAGCCCACGGTAATCGCACCGCAGAGGCCTGTCTCCCAGGACACGGCCAACCTGGACACCCTGTCCAAGGTACAACCCCGACCACGTGGTCACGGGTACCGCACAACAAGACGCAACCTCGGTAAAGCTACGAGCACTAGTCTCACGGCACGAGAACCGACACACGCGCCACCGTGAGACTACTGAAACTCAACGGTCAACACGACTAAACCCGAAGGTCGAAGTCACAAGACTGACAGTCTGCCACTCCCGACTCAATAGGAGCACCTCCCAACTAGAAGCAAGGCCGGTTGCGTCCCCTGACGACTTACACTGCACCGCAGGTGAACTGCCTAGTGTGGTAGCGCCTACCAGAGGCACGAACACCGTACAAGAACCACAATGAGTGACTAGCTGGTGTTGTGCCCCTGTGGTTTTGATGATAGCAAACACTATAAGTCACCATATGCATGTGTGCATGAAAGACCTTGTTGATTCATTTAAGTGCATTCATATGTGTTCATGTATTTGTGAATGTGTGCTTCTAAATGACATTCCATTATATACAATGTGTGCACACATCATATCTGTCTGACATCTGGTTGATGCATTCATGTATCATAGTCAGCACGATTGCATTGTTGTGTTGGTACTCAAGTCTTTACATCATATTCGCATGTCTATACATCTCGTAAGTAGTTCAGATGGCGTCAACCCATTGAGTCCACGAGGTTGACGCAGCCTTGAAATGCCTCAGATGGCTTTGAAGATAAGGCTGGATGCTTTGACGTATGGGGTCACTGCGTCGACCCACTGAACTGACCCAGATCTAACTTCACATCAGGGTGAACTGCTGTGTCGACGCTGTCACGCTGTAGCGTCTCTATGCATCACTGAAGTCTACACATCGTTTAGTTGCACGCCTCTGTGTTGAGAAAGTCTACACATCAGATTGCCTTGCTTCATGCATAAGTCTATACATCGACTGTTCATCGTCACATGTGCATCACTTAGCAAGTCTATACATCAGTTAGCAGTGCCTCTTGCTCGTAGAGTCTATACATTGTCTGTGCTTCACGCTTAGTTGAAGTCTATACATTGCATGCTACAAAGTCTGCACATCCAGTTTGCATCATGTCTGTACAGAGCTTTTTGCATCGTTCATCAAGTCCATACATTGCCCTGTAGCTTGCTTAGCTGAAGTCTGTATAGTCAGTGTGTTTCACATATCTAAAGTCTATACATTGCTTCCCATCTTTACCTACGTTCTGAACTGAGCAAGTCTATACATTCCTTTCCTTTGCCTACGTTCAGAACACAAGTCTTCACACTGTCCTATAGCTTGCATGAGTCATTGAAGTCTGTACAATGCCTTGGTGCTCACCAAGTCTATACAGCCTCTGCATTGCATCAAGTCTAAACATTGCACTGTAGCTTGCACGAACCAAGTCTGTACATTGCCCAGTCTGCATTTTCCAAAGTCTATACATTGTCTCGCCCACATCTTCAAAGTCTGTACATCCGATCGTCTCTTCCAGTGTCTCACGCAATCAAGTCTATACAGCGTTTGCGTACAGTGCATCGTCATCCAAAGTCTGTACAGCCAGCTCTATCTCACCTTGCGTCTCTTCAAGTATGTATAGCCTTGATGTATGCTTTCATAAAGTCTATACATTGGTTTTTACTTCAAGTCTGTACATGGCCTTGGCATCTGCTTTGAAGTCTACACATTGGTCTTCGTTCCAAGTCTGTACATTGGCCAAGTGTCTTGTGCTTTGAAGCTTTACCAAGTCTATATATCGCCTTCAAGCTTTCCAAGTCTGTACAGCCTATACAGTGTCAAGTATATTCATGCACCGTCTCAGTTGAACTTAAAGAATGTACATCCACCATCTCTTTAATTTGAAGTCTATACATCGTGCATTGTTAAGTCTGCACATTGTGGTAAGCAAGTCATCACAACGCCTTGTTAGGAAGTCTATACATCGCCATAGCTCGCATGCAGAGTCTAGACAGTCTTAACTAAGTCTATACATCGTGTCTGCATGTAAGCATTCAATGGCTATACATCGGTTGGTTGCACATTGGACTCCAAGTCTATACACTGCATGCACTGTTCATGCATCAGTTCTCCAAGTCTATAGATCGGCGCACTGTTCATACATCGGTTAAGTCTATACACTGGCTATGGCTTGTTCATGCATCTTACCCACTCAAGTCTGTACACTGAGGTCGCTTGAAGGGCTTCAAGTCTACACATTCTCACATTGTACATACTTGCATAACTGCTGCATCTAAAATCTGTACACGCTCATGCATTACTTCATTAAGTCTATACACTCTTTGCTGATCGACTGAAGTAACTCTGTCATTGTACAGGCTGATGAATGGGCACGTGATCCGAGGTTGGCACCTGGCACGTGATCCGAGGTGTCCTCTAGATAAAGGGGGCACACGCCCTAGTTGCTGCTGATATATATATGTGTGAAGTTTCTTCATCCGCAGCAGACAGAAAGAAGAGGGCTAATCGAGAGAGTGATAGAACAAGGTGAGAGCAGCAAAGAAGCAAAGAGGCAGATAGAAAAAGAAAGAAGGAAAAGAAGAAGAAGAGACAGAGAGAGCCTGCACGATCGAGTGTCAGAAAAAGAAAGAGAAAAAGAGAAGGAGAAGAGAGAGAGTGAGAGTTCGTGGAGAAGAAGAAAGAAGACTCGACTGAAGATCTGTCTACTGGACCGTGGATCAAATCCAGGCCAGTCAGCTCCATGGGAGCCACATCTATGTTATCATTCTTTAAAGCTTTCTGATCGCTGTGTATCTTTCATTTCTTATTTTTCCTTTTCATTTGGTCATCATTGTTCTTCCGACTCTCTGGACTGAGGTCGGGTTCCTCCTATGGACTAAGGAGAAGGGAGACATTGTGTCTCCAGTTGCAAGTGGCTGGAAGTCACTTGTGGGTTCCCCTCCGGTTTGGAGGAAGGGAGATTGATCTCCGGTTCTGGTCTTGTGGGTTGCAAGTCCAGGTGTCCCTCTAGTTTGGAGGAAGAGAGACTTGTGTCTCTGGTTTCTAGTGACTGGCTGTCACTGGTGCGTTCCCTCCTGGTCTGGAGGAAGAGAGACCTAGTCTCTGGTTCCAAGTGGCTGGGAGTCACTTGGGGTGTCCCTCCGGCTGGGAGGAAGAGGGGAGGTTGTTCCTCTGGTCAAGCTATTTGACAGCAAGTGTTTGCAGACTGAGTCTCATGTTCTAGCGTTGCTAGTGGAAGCCTCACTCCGGTTGGGAGTGAGGGGTGGACATAGGTCTTGGTGACCGAACCACCTAAAAATCCTCTGTGCAGTGTGGTTGTGTTTTGCTCCTTGTCTTCTACCTCCTTCACAGGCTACCTTAGCATTCTCGTTTCTATCTATGTTGCTTCCGCTAGTTGTTTGTTTAGGTGCGCCTTATATATTTGCTCAGTGGTTTAAAAGAGAACTTAACTTGTTTTTCAGATTGTCTATTTGCCTTGATAGTGTTCTAGTCTTTTATTGAGCGAAAAGTTTTTGAAGGGTGGGATTCATTCACCCCCCCTCTGAATCCATCGCATCGATCCTATCAATTGGTATCAGAGAGGTGTCTGCTTAGTAGGTCCAGCGACCTGCAGATCCGATCCTGCTGTCTTCGGTGCATTTTTGTTATATTTGGTTTATCGGTTTGAATCCATTGTTTTGAATTAGTTTTGATCTACTTCATGGCTCATCCACCCGTCTTTAGTGGTTCTAATTTCAACCAGTGGCACAGTGCTTTCCGTGCTCATGTTAAATATGTTAATCCAGACCTTTGGAAAGTGATTTCACATGGTCCACATAAACTACCAAAAGATCAGTCCAAATGGACTAACAAGCATCGATCTATGTGTGCAGAAAATCAGAAAGCACTGGAGTTAATGAAGGCCGCGACTAATCGAGCTCTTCATTCATGTTTCCTTGGTTGCAGATCTGCAAGGGATATATTGAAGATGATGAAGAGAGTCGAGAAAGGAAATCAAACAAGCTGCATGATGGCTAATGGAAGTAATCAAAGTGGCAGCCAAAATGAAGCAGAGGATGATGATGAGGTAAACCCTTTTTAGAACTATACTTTAGATGATTGGGAGAATTCGTATGCTGAATTATTAGAGTCTCATGAACAGTTAAGAAAATAATACAAAAAATTGAAGAAGAATAGTAGGTCAGACAGTTTAAACTCTGATTGTAAAAATTGTGCTGAACTGAAAAAATTTCATGATGCTTGTATGTCTGATATTCAAATGTTGAAGAAACAAATTTCATTGCTGAAAATTGAGAATCAAGATCATGTAAAAGAAATCTCTGAACTTGAGAAGAAGCTTAGCCTAACTTGTCATGATTCTGTTCAGAGTAAATAATTGATGAAAAATTTTGAAAGTGTGAACTCAGATTTAGACAAGCTGAAGTCAGAAAAAGATTCCCTCAGAAAATTCTCCAAAGAAAATGAAGAAAAATTAGAGAAACTTAAACGAGAGAATGATTTTTTGATTGAGAAACTTGAAGCCATAAAATCTGTAAACATGGAGTTACAGAAAAAGGATGAAAAACAACAAAGAGAAATGAAGGAATTTGAAAATAGAAGAAAGCAAGAAGTCAATTCAGAAGATCAGCTTCTAATAAATGAATTGGTTCAAAATGATAAGCTTAAAGAAGAAGTTGAAAAATTAAAATTGTTAAATAGTGCCATGTCTGAAAGACTTCTTACATTGGAGAAAGGGAAAATGATCTCTACAAATGAAACTGAAAAAGTAGAAGATCTGAGAAAGGAGATCGAAGAATATAAAATAGCCAACAAGGTTTTGAATGAAGCTGTCAATTGCAGTGAACAAGAGACTGCAAGTTATGAGTTACACATTGCCTCTCTTGAAAAAAAAATCCAAGACTTGAAGAACTCTTTGTCTAAGTTTGTGAGTGGGCAAGAAAACCTAGACAAGCTACTAGGTGTAAAAGTCAATGTTAAAAAGGAAGGGTTGGGCTACAATAATCTAAATAAAAAGGCCTTTCAGAACAAAGTTATGACATCATTTGTAAATGCTTCAAAAGTAGCCACAACATCAAAAGATAAACAACCCACTGCTCAGAAAATGCTGGGAACAAAGGTTAATTGTAAGAAAGAGAGACTGAGTTACAATCCAGTCATGAGGAAGGTTGATGGAACCAACCTGAAAACTATTTTTGTTAAATCTTCTGAACAGGAAAAGCCTTCTACCTCATCTACACCTCAGTACAAGGCTAAGAAAATAGAAAAACAGGATAAAAATCAGAAAAGGACTAGAAAATAGAAAATAAATAAAAAAGGTTCATCAGTGCATGTTGATCACAGTCCTCACACACACTCACATGCATCTAAAAAGAAAATGATCTGTCATTATTGTCATAGATTCGGTCATTTGATGCATGAGTGTAAATTGATGGAGAAGGATGATATGAATGCTGGTAGGAGAAATTCTAATTCATGCTTTCACTGTGGCAAGATGGGCCACATTGCAGCCCAATGTTGGCATGCTCAGGGAAGGGAGTCTAACTATAAATCTGGTAAATTCCCTGTCAATAGAAACACTTCTGGTAGAAATGGATTTGTTTTTGAAAGGAAAACTCTTGCATATTTTGAATGTGGGAAGCCAGGCCATAAGCTGCTGATTGTTGGCTGGCTTATTCTGGTAAACAGAATTTCAATTCTGTTAACAAAAATTTTCATGCATATGCACATAGAATTCATGCTAATAAGAATGTGCATAAATCAAATCTGAAATCTACTACATCTTGCTATCATAATAGTAAATAGAAATTTCTCTCTGTCAATAAATTCCATGGCAACAGTAATTTGCATAAAAAGAATTTGAAATCTGGTGCATCATGTCATTACTGTGGTCAAATAGGTCATTCAATGTATAATTGCTATTTGATGAAATCTGATGACCTTCATGCACGAAAATTGTTGAGAAAACCTGCTAGAAATGTTACTGTTAAATCAGGACCCAAGACCTCTTGGGTACCTGTTTGTACAAAATAAATTTTATTTTGCAGGTGTGCCTTGGGACTGAGAAAATAAGAGGGGTAAATAAGCCAAGGCACTCAAAAGAAAATCCCTTTCTGAACTTTTCAGGTAAACTCTCTGCATTACCTGTTTTAAAATTCATTGTGATGGGGCATCAAAGGCTAATGAGTTATATTTGTGTGTAATGGCTTGTAATAGTGTGTCTTATGGATATATGGGCTTGTATTACTGTGTTTATTTGGGTTTTTTTCATTTGGGTCCCTTTGTAAGGCTTTTAACAAGCCAATGGGCCACTATCTATGTCGAGTCCATCAATGGGTTTCATTTAGTAGATTCCATTAAGGGGGTTGTGTCATATTGGACACTTATTGGGTTGTACTATTATAATAAGGCTAATGGGCCTATGGTCTTGTAATGGGCTAGAATAGTGATCTAGAGTTATTGGGCTTTTAAATGGGCCAAGCCCATGGGCTAGTGTGAAAGGGGCTTGGTGGCTTGTAGGCTTCTAGAAGGGGGAGCCCCCTTTCTTGGTCCAAGGTAGGCAACCTACCAAATTTGGACTTCCTTCCTTTGAATTTTCAAAGGAAGGAAGCTTCCTTGGCCCCCCCTTGATCCCCATACCTCTCCCACTTGGCTCCCACGAAATTCCCAGCCCCTCCCCTTTCCATTCTCTATTTAAGAGTGTGTATAGTGTCATTTGTAAATTTAATGAAGAATTATTGAATGAATTTTGAGAAAAATTACCCAAGAGGCCATTTGCCCCCCTCCTTCCTCTCTCCCTGGTGTTCATCTCCTCCAACCTCCAGTTCTAGTGTAATTTCTATCTTCTATCCCCTCCCCTCTATCTCTGGTGATCATCTGTGCCGCCGCCGCCGCCGTTCGTGCCGCCTTCGAGCCGCCGCGAAATCGTTCTCGGTGTTCTGTCCTGCTGGACAGAGGTCTCTTCCCAAACTTTCTGCTATCAGCCAAGGCCTCTTCGTGGTATTCAATTTTTATGGTGTGTTCTTCCCTTGTATCCCAAGCTCCACCTAAATTTTCACGCCCAAATTCCATCGTTTAGTATTTTTCCATTTTCATGCATCTTTCATTCCTAGTTCTGTTTTGTCTCTGTCTATAGTGACAGCAGCCCTGTGTTTTCCACCTCCAGCCATCTTTTTGATTTGTCCAAACCCTCCCAATTTTACTTGGAGTTCTATCCATCACCCTCTACATCTAAAAATTTTCTTAATTTTTTATTAGCCTTCTATCTATTTTTAGAAATTCGTGTTCTTCCTCGGCTACATTGTTTTCAGTCAGATCCCAGATCCGACAACCCTCCACTTACAAAATCAGAACAAATCACCACCACCTCTAAATCCAGATCCAAAAATAGTCCTGGTTTTCTTACTCGATTTCCTACAACTTTCATGAACAAGTCAAAGTCTGAATTCGAGATCTTCATATCGGTCAAATTCAATCCACAGGAAAGTTCTCTGCTGACCTGAGATTTCAGGAACTGTACAACAGGAACTTGTAAATTCCATAAGTCCAGATCCGTGCAGATCCAGGCCATATCTCTAGGCCTAGATTGAAGGATTTGAAGTTAGCTTTCCAACGGCGCAGTCTCGTGTCGATCCGACATCGGGGCTGATCACAGCGCCCGTTCTCGCCGAGACGTGCGCTGAAAACCAGAAGTTGCAGCCCGTGGCCGGTTATTCCGACCGGTGCCGATCGGAGCCGCCCGGCCTCCGACCGGCGAACAAGCGCGCCCCCACTCCAGGGAGCGCCCTTCCAGGCATCCTCCGCTACAGCGGTGCCACCGGGTCCCACACGGCCCCTCCGGACAGCACGTGGGCCCCACCGTCACTAGTTCGGGTGCTGCCGAAGAGACGCGAGAAGCCGCCCGTCAACCCGAATTCGGTCCTCCCGGGCCCGTTTGTGTAGCCCTTTACCTCCCTGCGTGGAGTGGGCAGTAATTCATTTGCTGTAATATGGTGTATTAATTGTCCCGGGGGTACGAGTTTCGGCCGGGTCTGTCTTCCCCACGCCGAGCGCGTGGAGGTATCGTTTTCGCTCCCTTCTCGGCATTTTGCTTACTTCATATATATTTATTTATGCCGCTGCTAGAGAGCATGTGTAGGGATATCTATCTCGCTTTATCTATTCATTACCGCTGCTGCGCGAGAGTGTGAGACCATCCCATGACCCGATCCGGGCACACGAGAGAGCCGATCACCCTAGCTCATTGCCGGTTTCTCAACTGCGCACGTCCGACGCTTCCCTCGTTAAGGGACAGTCACGAGCTTGTCGTGTCCGTGGTCTCGTCCCGCATCAATTTGGTATCAGAGCAGGTTGAGTCTAGGGTGTCCAAAAAAAAAAAAGAGTGTCATTTAAGTCTAAGTGTCTAAGTCGGTCTTAGGAGTTGCATTTGCATACCATTAATCGGTATATAAAAAGGTGTTGTCCGAACGTTAGGCTACGCCTATCGGGAAGGCCGCACACTTGCGCGAGTGATCTTCGGATCGATTAACTCCGCCCCGTACCGAGTCTTGGTTTACGTCTAGGGTCCTTAGTGTGCATGCATGCCAAACTTGCATAGTCGGTCTAGTGTCTTGTCACCGTGTGTATGCATGTCCATATCCGCTACCCATGGCCGTTCCCCAAGACCATACATCCGAGTGGTCAACCTTTGTGGCCAAAGTCAATGTCCTCATGGACCGAGCCCTTGGTTTTACCCCTCTCACTATGAAAGTCGCTCTACCCAACGGGTCCACAACGGAACTCCATTTCACCGATAGGGAGTCGGATAATTGGGTTTCTCTTGACATCGTGGAGTCTCTCTCCAAGACAGGCGAGATTGTCCGCGATGGTGATTTTGCTTGTGTTGAGTTCTATAAGAGGATCGGCTCTGTTCTCTACACCGATGGCGCATGGTGCAGGATCGGCACACTTGCAGGTTCATGCATCATTTTAGGGCAAACATGGTTAGGAGAACGAAGAGCCAATCTTGACTGGGGCAAGAGGACCTGCACCTTATACCCACCTTACCTACCCGGTAAGATCACCCTCGTATGTCCAGTCACTCAACCCCAGCGGCCCACTCCACATTCGGAACCATTATGCTTGGAGCCGTCTCACCCCGAGCCACCCGTGTTTCTTACGGGAACGCTATACATCGCCGAGCCACTTTTTAGTTGGCTCAAGGATGGCTTGGTCCCACATCCCTTTGCATCCATGGACCCCACCTTACCTTTAGTGCCAGTCAACTCATTCCATACCACCTTTCGATCTAGTCACCATGTTGACACATTGGATGATCTTGTCATGGGATTAGATTCACAATGGGAGTTGACGCATCTTTTGGCGCGAGGCTTTGACCAACCCGCTAGTCTTAGCTTCACCCATCCGGCCTTCGGGTCCATTACCTCCGAGTGCACCGTGGGTTGTGTCACCACGGAGGTCCTCTTACTCCTCCCCTTACCAAGACGAGCCCGAATTCATACCCTTTTGTCCGAGGGAGGAATCATACTTCTTGCCTATGATCCCCGTCCCACCCGTCACAATTCAAGAAGGTGACTATCCACACCTTCAAAACTTCTACACGTGGAACCGTGACTTGTGGGAACCCACCACAAGGGGTCATACCTTCTTTGATCCCTTCGACCCACTCCCTAGCGGATCCTTAAACCCTCCATATATAGTTCACCTCTTCAAGGAAGCCCACTTTTACGCCCCTTCCCCACGGGATGGGCCACCTACATCCACCAATCCTGATCCACCTACGCCCGGCCCTTCTAAACCACCCGAGTCACCCACATTCAAAAGACCATCCCCGCATAACCACACCCGACGTATAGGTGTTCCCCATGCCATCCATTCCCAGTTGCATAACATGCATGCATGGCACATATTCGGGTGTCCTGGGCCACCGCCACCCATGTACGGGTCGGACTAGCAGTAGGTTTGTCTCGAGTCATGCATGAGTCCGTATTGTCTCTTCTTTGTGTGGTTTGTTTGCATGGTTTGCGTGTCGTTTGTTTGTCTGCATGTGTCTTGTGCAAGCTCGTCGATGTCAGTCCCTTATGAGTGTGAAGCGAGTCGCCTCACTCGATGAGTATGGGATCGGTTCTACCTCTATACCCAGATCAGTCACCTACTGGGACACAGCGGTGATTCCTAGTGAGTCTTCGAGCCGCTTCCTTCTCTTTTGAGAGTGCCCCACCCGGAGTGTCCACCTCTAGCCCACAGCAGCTTGTGCATATCGAGTATATATGGAATGAGCATGTGATGATCATTTGGAGTGGAGCATACTCGCGCTACTCGGCACGGTGACGGATCCGCCGGAGTAATCGAGCATCCATACCGCTACTCGACGGGGTCGAGTTCCTCCCACCCGGGGAGAATTGATGGGGCATCAAAGGCTAATGAGTTATATTTGTGTGTAATGGCTTGTAATAGTGTGGCTTATGGATATATGGGCTTGTATTAGTGTGTTTATTTGGGTTTTTTTCATTTGGGCCCCTTTGTAAGGCTTTTAACAAGCCAATGGGCCACTATCTATGTCGAGTCCATCAATGGGTTTCATTTAGTAGAGTCCATTAAGGGGGTTGTGTCATATTGGACACTTATTGGGTTGTACTATTATAATAAGGCTAATGGGCCTATGGTCTTGTAATGGGCTAGAATAGTGATCTAGAGTTATTGGGCTTTTAAATGGGCCAAGCCCATGGGCTAGTGTGAAAGGGGCTTGGTGGCTTGTAGGCTTCTAGAAGGGGGAGCCCCCTTTCTTGGTCCAAGGTAGGCAACCTACCAAATTTGGACTTCCTTCCTTTGAATTTTCAAAGGAAGGAAGCTTCCTTGGCCCCCCCTTGATCCCCATACCTCTCCCACTTGGCTCCCACGAAATTCCCAGCCCCTCCCCTTGCCATTCTCTATTTAAGAGTGTGCATAGTGTCATTTTTAAATTTAATGAAGAATTATTGAATGAATTTTGAGAAAAATTGCCCAAGAGGCCATTTGCCCCCCTCCTTCCTCTCTCCCTGGTGTTCATCTCCTCCAACCTTCAGTTCTAGAGTGATTTCTATCTTCTATCCCCTCCCCTCTATCTCTGGTGATCATCTGTGCCGCCGCCGCCGCCGTTCGTGCCGCCTTCGAGCCGCCGCGAAACCGTTCTCGGTGTTCTATCCTACTGGACAGAGGTCTCTTCCCAAAATTCCTGCTATCAGCCAAGGCCTCTTTGTGGTCTTCAATTTTTATGGTGTGTTCTTCCCTTGTATCCCAAGCTCCACCTAAATTTTCACGCCCAAATTCCATCGTTTAGTATTTTCCCATTTTCGTGCATCTTTCATTCCTAGTTCTATTTTGTCTCTGTCTACAGTGACAGCAGCCCTGTGTTTCCCACCTCCGGCCATCTTTTTGATTTGTCCAAACCCTCCCAATTTTACTGAGAGTTCTGTCTATCACTCTCTGTATCCACAAATTTGCTTAATTTTTTATCAGCCTTCTATCTATTTTTAGAAATTCGTGTTCTTCCTCTGCTACAGTGTTTTCAGTCAGATCCCAGATCCGACAACCCTCCACTTACAAACTCAGAACAAATCACCACCACCTCTAAATCCAGATCCAAAAATAGTCCTGGTTTTCTTACTCGATTTCCTACAACTTTCATGAACAAGTCGAAGTCTGAATCCGAGATCTTCATATCGGTCAAAGGCAATCCACAGGAAAGTTCTCTGCTAACCTGAGATTTCAGGAACTGTACAATAGGAACTTGGAAATTCCATAAGTCCGGATCCATGCAGATCCAGGCCATATCTCTAGGTCTAGATTGAAGATTTGAAGTTATCTTTCCAATGGCGCTAGTCTCGTGTCGATCCGACATCGGGGCTGATCGCAGCACCCGTTCTCACCGAGACGCGGGCTGAAAACCAGAAGTTGCAGCCCGTGGCCGGTTATTCCGACCGGTGCCGGTCGGAGCCGCCCGGCCTCCGGCCGGTGAACCAGTGCGCCCCCACTCCAGGGAGTGCCCTTCCAGGCATCCTCCACTACAGCGGTGCCACCGGGTCCCACACGGCCCCTCCGGACAGCACGTGGGCCCCACCGTCACTAGTTCGGGTGCTGCCGAAGAGACGCGAGAAGCCGCCCGTCAACCTGAATTCGGTCCTCCCGGGCCCGTTTGTGTAGCCCCTTTACCTCCCTGCGTGGAGTGGGCAGTAATTCATTTACTGTAATATGGTGTATTAATTGTCCCGGGGGTACGAGTTTCGGCCGGGTCTGTCTTCCCCACGCCGAGCGCGTGGAGGTATCGTTTTCGCTCCCTTCTCGGCATTTTGCTTACTTCATATATATTTGTTTATGCCGCTGCTAGAGAGCATGTGTAGGGATATCTAGCTCGCTTTATCTATTCATTGCCACTGCTGCGAGAGAGTGTGAGACCGTCCCGTGACCCGATCCGGGCACACGAGAGAGCCGATCACCCTATCTCATTGCCAGTTTCTCAACCGCGCACGTCCGACGCTTCCCTCGTTAAGGGACAGTCACGAGCTTGTCGTGTCCGTGGTCTCGTCCCGCATCACATTGCATATCTTGTTTGATGTGTTCTTGCATATTTGTCATCTTTTGGACACTATGAGTATTCATGTCTCTCAATGCTCATATGAATTGGATGTTTATATATTGAAATGAGAATAAACTTACAATTTCTGAAAATCTGAATTGCATATGAATGTGGTTTGAAATCTGCATGTTGCATAGCTCACTGAAAATCTGGATTGCTTATAGAACTGCATGTTGAATTATCATGATTGACCACTATGGTATATTAAATGGTAAGCTACTAAAAGGCAGGGAAATCCGTCTGGAGGTTCTTACTATGTGTGAGATGGTCTTTTAGACCAGGTTCTCCGCCTAGCATCATGGGTCATAGTGTTTGATAGGGCAGTCTGAATGAGCATGAATCACAAAACCATATGTTCAGTTTTTCATGGCACACATTGCATATTTTCAGGGGTAGTTAATTGCATGTCTTTGCATAGCATTCAATGTTGAGTCTTTGCATGTCTTTGCATACATGTAGTTAATTGCATTGCATTTCATTACATTGAAAATGCCAAAAAAAATTGACTGAATACATATTGTCAGGGGGAGTCAATGCATTGCATGCAGGTTGTCAAATGCATACACCTGTCAGAATTCATTGCATTTGTTGACAAACCTTGATCATATTTTGAAAACACTGGGCTTCAAAATCTCTTCTATCATTCGGTATCAGAATTCTATCAGTCTTTCATGAAGATTTCAATGGGGCTATCTCGATCATAAATCTGAGAAACACTTGAACTAGGAATCTTCTATTATACGATTTTATGAATGTCTGAAATAACTCAGGTGGTTTAAGTTTAATGTATTCATTGAGTTTGACTTTAAAATCTCTTAAAAATATATGAATCATGTTTAATAAACTTTAACCATCTGTTTCATGCTATGTCTTGTAAAATCTTCTGAAATCTGCATTATTGAATACATGGCTTTATTTGGTTAAGTACATGAAATTATTATTGATTTGAAGCAAATGAGTTTTTCTGAAATGTCTAAAGGGTAAATTCTGTCAGAGCAATGACTTTGGTCACTGAGAAACACATGTCCAAAGGACTGTGTCATGAGGTGCCATAGTTAACTCTGCTTAAGAATGAGTGTTAATCAGGCAGAGCACTGGCATGCACACTGAGAAATACATCTCACTCATCAAGAAATGAGTTGAGATAAGTCATGAAGTGTAAATGTTACCTCATTTTATATAAAGCATGACTGTTAGTTACACTAAGTGCTTAGGGATATTGGCGTCTGATCAACATATATCCTCTAGTTATAAGGTGTACACTGAACTAGAGTGCTCGTAAAATTTGTAGCATGAAAATTTGTTGAACAAACTGCAATATCTGAATATTGATGTTAAAATCAAATTGCTACAACCCTAGACAAAATTATATGACTTCATAACTGCTTGATCTCAATGCTAGTGCATGTAATTCCGAAAGAAGTCAATAAATTTGATTGTGTAAGAGAAAGGGAGGTTAACAAAGATATATATATGAAGGCTTGGTTCACTGTTATTAAACTGTGACTTTAGATATAAATACAGAATTTTATTGACAAACTTAGCATACATCATGTTTAAACCATGCTGATCAATAAAGATCATTCATAAGCCCTTATAATGGAAGACTTTGAAAACTTACGTTTTAGATTTATGAGATTGATATCTCCTTGAAAATCTTGTTGAATCTCACTGTCCTTGATTCATCATGACCTGAACTTATCCTTGATTGCCCATGTGGTTTCCTTCTCATTCATTTCATAAGGTTCCATTTATTGAGGGGGAGTTTCCTTGTCATATGAATCATGCTGCATAGAAATTCCATGATTTAGGGTGAGAATTGTCTTGCATTCATACATTTAGGGGGAGTTCTTGCATTTCTTGTTACATCTGCATCTCTGCATTCATACCTCTTCCATGATTTTTTTTAAAAATAAAGGGGGAGAAACTGGTGTGAGTCATATTGCTCTTTGGGGAAGAATGTGCCTTCATATAGTTAAAGGGAGAAATGCTACATCAATCGTTTCATATCTGCTTAATTTTCTTCTCTCTAACTACTGTCTTTTTGCTGAAGTCAAAGGGGGAGAATGTTTTTGACTTGAGTCAGTGTGACTCA
Source organism: Amorphophallus konjac (assembly GCA_022559845.1). NCBI lineage: Eukaryota > Viridiplantae > Streptophyta > Magnoliopsida > Alismatales > Araceae > Amorphophallus > Amorphophallus konjac. The sequence continues at coordinate 68,830,523 of CM040117.1, forward strand.
TAGTGTTGCCATCATCAAAAAGGGGGAGATTGTTGTGCCCATGTGGTTTTGATGATAGCAAACACTATAAGTCACCATATGCATGTGTGCATGAAAGACCTTGTTGATTCATTTAAGTGCATTCATATGTGTTCATGTATTTGTGAATGTGTGCTTCTGAATGACATTCCATTATATACACTGTGTGCACACATCATATCTGTCTGACATCTGGTTGATGCATTCATGTATCAGAGTCAGCACGATTGCATTGTTGTGTTGGTACTCAAGTCTTTACATCAGATTCGCGTGTCTATACATCTCGTAAGTAGTTCAGATGGCGTCAACCCATTGAGTCCACGAGGTTGACGCAGCCTTGAAATGCCTCAGATGGCTTTGAAGATAAGGCTGGATGCTTTGACGCAAGGGGTCACTGCGTCGACCCACAGAACTGACCCAGTAACTTCACATCAGGGTGAACTGCTGCATCGACGTTGTCACACTGTAGCATCTCTATGCATCACTAAAGTCTACACATCGTTTAGTTGCATGCCTCTGTGTTGAGAAAGTCTACACATCAGATTGCCTTGCTTCATGCACAAGTCTATACATCGTATGTTCATCGTCACATGTGCATCACTTAGCAAGTCTATACATCAGTCAGCATTGCCTCTTGCTCGTAGAGTCTATACATTGTCTGTGCTTCACGCTTAGTTGAAGTCTATACATTGCATGCTACAAAGTCTGCACATCCAGTTTGCATCATGTCTGTACAGAGCTTTTTGCATCGTTCATCAAGTCCATATATTGCCCTGTAGCTTGCTTAGCTGAAGTCTGTACAGTCAGTGTGTTTCACACATCTAAAGTCTATACATTGCTTCCCATCTTTACCTACGTTCTGAACTGAGCAAGTCTATACATTCCTTTCCTTTGCCTACGTTTAGAACACAAGTCTTCACACTGTCCTGTAGCTTGCATGAGTCATTGAAGTATGTACAACGCCTTGGCGCTCACCAAGTCTATACAGCCTCTGCATTGCATCAAGTCTAAACATTGCACTGTAGCTTGCACGAACCAAGTCTGTACATTGCCCAGTCTGCATTTTCCAAAGTCTATACATTGTCTCGCCCACATCTTCAAAGTCTGTACATCCGATCGTCTCTTCCAGCGTCTCACGCTATCAAGTCTGTACAACGTTTGCGTACAGTGCATCGTCATCCAAAGTCTGTATAGCCAGCTCTATCTCACCTTGCGTCTCTTCAAGTATGTACAGCCTTGACGTATACTTTCATAAAGTCTATACATTGGTTTTCACTTCAAGTCTGTACATAGCCTTGGCATCTGCTTTGAAGTCTACACATTGGTCTTCGTTCCAAGTCTGTACATTGGCCAAGTGTCTTGTGCTTTGAAGCTTTACCAAGTCTATACATCGCCTTCAAGCTTTCCAAGTCTGTACAGCCTATACAGTGTCAAGTATATTCATGCACCTTCTCAGTTGAACTTAAAGAATGTACATCCACCGTCTCCTTTAATTTGAAGTCTATACATCGTGCATTGTTAAGTCTGCACATTGTGGTAAGCAAGTCTGCACAACGCCTTGTTAGGAAGTCTATACATCGCCATAGCTCGCATGCAGAGTCTAGACAATCTTAACTAAGTCTATACATCGTGTCTGCATGTAAGCATTCAATGTCTATACATCGGTTGGTTGCACATTGGACTCCAAGTCTATACACTGCATGCACTGTTCATGCATCAGTTCTCCAAGTCTATAGATCGGCGCACTGTTCATGCATCGGTTAAGTCTATACACTGGCTATGGCTTGTTCATGCATCTTACCCACGCAGCTCTGTACAATGAGGTCGCTTGAAGGGCTCAAGTCTACACATTCTCACATTGTACATACTTGCATAACTGCTGCATCTAAAATCTATACACGCTCATGCATTACTTCATTAAGTCTATACACTCTTTGCTGATCGACTGAAGTAACTCTGTCATTGTACAGGCTGATGAATGGGCACGTGATCCGAGGTTGGCACCTGGCACGTGATTCGAGGTATCCTCTGGATAAAGGGGGCACACGCCCTAGTTGCTGCTGATATATATATGTGTGAAGTTTCTTCATTTGCAGCAGACAGAAAGAAGAGGGCTGATCGAGAGAGTGATAGAACAAGGTGAGAGCAGCAGAGAAGCAAAGAGGCAGAGAGCAAAAGAAAGAAGGAAAAAAAGAAGAAGAGAAAAGAAGAGACAGAGAGAGCCTGCACGATCGAGTGTCAGAAAAAGAAAGAGAAAAAGAGAAGGAGAAGAGAGAGAGTGAGAGTTCGTGGAGAAGAAGAAAGAAGACTCGACTGAAGATCTGTCTACTGGACCGTGGATCAAATCCAGGCCAGTCAGCTCCATGGGAGCAACATCTATGTTATCATTCTTTACAGCTTTCTGATCGCTGTGTATTTTTCATTTCTTATTTTTCCTTTTCATTTGGTCATCATTGTTCTTCCGACTCTCTGGACTGAGGTCGGGTTCCTCCTGTGGACTCAGGAGAAGGGAGACATTGTGTCTCCGGTTGCAAGTGGCTGGGAGTCACTTGTGGGTTCCCCTCCGGTTTGGAGGAAGGGAGATTCATCTCCTGTTCTGGTCTTGTGGGTTGCAAGTCCAGGTGTCCCTCCGGTTTGGAGGAAGAGAACTTGTGTCTCTGGTTTCTAGTGACGGGGTGTCACTGGTGCGTTCCCTCCTGGTCTGCTGGAAGAGAGACCTAGTCTCTGGTTCCAAGTGGCTGGGAGTCACTTGGGGTGTCCCTCCGGTTGGGAGGAAGAGGGGAGGTTGTTCCCCTGGTCAAGCTGTTTGGCAGCAAGTGTTTGCAGACTGAGTCTGCTGTTCTAGCATTGCTAGTGGAAGCCTCACTCCGGTTGGGAGTGACGGGTGGACGTAGGTCTTGGTGACCGAACCACCTAAAAATCCTCTGTGCAGTGTGGTTGTGTTTTGCTCCTTATCTTCTACCTCCTTCATAGGCTGCCTTAGCATTCTCGTTTCTATCTGTGTTGCTTCCGCTAGTTGCTTGTTTAGGTGTGCCTTATATATTTGCTCAGTGGTTTAAAAGAGAACTTAACTTGTTCTTCAGATTGTCTATTTGCCTTGATAGTGTTCTAATCTTTTATTGAGCGAAAATTTTTTGAAGGGTGGGATTCATTCACCCCCCCTCTGAATCCATCGCACCGATCCTATCAGCTGGGGTCACGCCCGTCGGCGTGGGTCCAACTGCCCCCAACCACGTGTGCACACACAGACCATGCGTCCTAAGTCTGGCCCTCTGACTGGTTTTCCCCCGTAGCCGGACTCTAGCTAACGACGAGGGGCCCGATGGAAACCAGTCCCAAACCGTCCTCAGGGTAGCCTCTCCACCACTCCCTGGTGGGACCACACGCGTGTAAGCAGGCTACGACTAGTGGAGGGTCACTGGAGGAGTAGACTCTCGAGTCAATGAAAAATAACGTCCGAATCCGACGACGTACGGGGACCATCCCACGTACCGGCACCGCCGCACGGCGACCACAGTCGGAGAAGGAACGGGACTCACAGCTCATGGCTACGCACGCACCCTACGCGAGAGTCGAGAAAACCCAAGTGACGCTATGCCACTGGACTCTGGGCAGTCCTCTAGACACACTACAGCCAACATTCCTTGAGTAAGAAGACTCGGGTCAAGACCGTCGCACGCAACAGCACAAGGCCGTCAATCTAGTCCAATCTCTAGGTCTAAACCACGGTAGCACGCGCACCGAGGTAGCTCACGAGTCGCCGAGACCATTCCCTCGGGAAGGGAACTCACAGGACTAAGGCCACACACACGGCCCACGCGGAAAGCATAGAAGCATGATTCCCAAGGCAACTTGCACACCGCCAAGCTGTAGCCCAACTCAAGGAGAAGAGGGAAGTCACCAGCCCCAGGCTGGACAACTGGGCTCGCAGCCCAAGTCCTCCCACAGGACCCACTCGGGAATCACTTTCCAGAGAAACCGACAACGCACGCCAACACACGGTGACACGAGTCGAGAACGCTACACCCGGGACTACAACGTACCATGACACCTGGCCCCAACGACGTGCACAGCATCCGTCAGGCCACGGGTCGGCACGTGGTTCGAGAACCACACACCCGGGACTCAAATCGGTCAAAACGGAAACACCGGTTTAGACTGGCACATGTGCGGTTCACCTTGGGCCGCTCAAGGGATGTGCGGCTGGGGCACAGCCGCTCAAGAGACATGCGGTCAGGCAAGAGCCGCACAAGGCCCTAATCGGACTAACCCCAAATGGAGGATGGACGGTTAGGGCTGGATCGCCCAAGGGGATGTGCGGCCAAGGATCGTCCGCACAACCCAACCGACCTACTCTAGTGCCGGTCAAAATGGTTTTGACCAAACCGCACAACCCAACCGACACTAAACTGTTGACCAACGGTCAACTGGGATATGCGGTCAGCTCCTGGCCGCACAAGCACACGGAAGGACAGACGGCTGGGTACCAGCCGCCCATGGGGGAGACATGCGGTTCTCACCTGGCCGCACATAACATGTGCGGTCTATCGTGCGACCGCACAACCCCAAAACCAAGAGAAGATGAACGGGCCAAAGGCAGCCGCCCAAGCGATGGACGGGCTCGATTCGACCGCCCAACCATCACGGCGGGTAAAGCCAGGGGGTCGCCCGATTGTGGCCTTTCCACGCCCCGTTCGTGCCGAAACGAAGGGGATACAACCAAAACCACCCTGGCAATCACATGGACTCTGACCGGAGTCAAAACAACACACGAATCGTGAGAAACGAGCGATTCTACCGAAGTTACCCAAAAACGGTTACCGAGCTTCCCGGAGCTCTACCGGTCCAACAGGACCACCAATCGAGACGAAATCAGGGGGAAACGAACACTCTCGCCCCAAGGAATCCGTTGACAGTAACCGATCTGGAAACCGTCGCCGTTTCCCGACCGACCCTGCGAAACCTACAAAACCACGGTTTCGCTAGAACGGACCCAAACACAGCCGTTTCTACGCCGAACGACGTGCAATAGCTGGGAGAATGAGCATAACGAAGCAGTGTTCCGTCACCCTACCTCCATCGAAGAAACCGCGTGCCGAAGCGACTAATCCACGTCGAAAACCACCTGAAATGCGAACGACGCCATCTCGGAATCCACCGAGGGATCGCGCCCGCGGGCGAGGCCTCCACCTCGCCCCCGCCTCACTCCGTCGGCCGCCGGAGAAGAGAGGGGAGAAAGAGAGCGTGAGAGAAGAGAGAGGGGAGTGAGTGAGAAATGAGAGGGAAGAGAGAGAAAGGGAGTTTATATAGGAAAATCTGGAAATTCAGAAAATATCAAAAAATAGAAGATCACGTTTCCACGATCCTTGGAACGCACCGATCGCAACGGTACCACTCGCGCCCTGGTGAACGGCCCGGTTCACCCGCAACGAGGTTCCGAAGGAATTACCGAAACACACACCGAGAATCGGAAAACACACGCAGAAAAGCCGCGGAACGCTTCCGGGCCTCCAAAACAACTCCGGATCGCGCCGATCCAAACACGATTGATGTCTGAAACAAAATTTCAGACACAACGGAGCTAGATACACTGGAAATGCAGATCCGACACCCGAGAAGAAAGATCCAAAAAATCTGGGGCATTACAACCCTCCACCCTTAAAGGAATTTCGTCCTCGAAATTCAGGACAAGAACAGGAACAGGGGAAGAACGCCGTAACCCACTGACAACGCCGTCAGAACCCCAGCACAGAAAACCACAATTCACACGAAAGCTCCAGACCTGAGGGACACAGCCAGACTATAAACACGAACAACACCTCGCTCTACGCGCCGAGCACACCGGCCATCAGAGCAGGCACTCACAAAGGACACATTCTAGCGTCACCTCAGTCACAGCACAACGAACACAGCACCGCAGCCAACAGCACGCCCATTGGGAAACACAGTCCCCAACACAAGGAACAGCTGCCAATGCAACCCACGGTCGGCAGACGACCCAGACGCCAATTTTACAAACCCGCCGACTGGTCTCAGGCCCGACACAAGGGAACAACCAAACCAAGCTCCCACCAGCAGACGTGGTTACCCAAGCAGACCGCAACTACTACAACGGCTCAGCACCAAGAATCACCTCACACCTGGCAAGCTGAAAACCAGACATATCACTAAGCCAACTCTTGTCAGAAGACAAACTTCGGCAAAGCCCAGATCCTGTCCGGAAAGGCATATCACAAAAACGACCACCAAAGGTTTCCTCGATACGCAGCTCTCACCAACCCCGATGCGCAACCATCAGCATCTTCTGTCTGTGATAAGACCATCCACTGGTCGCCAGATACACGTTAACGGGAAACCTCCATCGGCCCAACAGGCACGATCCAACTCACAGCAGGTCATCCGCTGACTCACACACAGATCGATGCCACATCTCGAGCTACACTCCTCTCGGACTCCGCAACTGAGCTCGAACATCACGCCAACTCGACCCTCTCGGGGAGCATGACGAAGCCAAACGACAAGATCCTGGTGTCTTCAGTCATAACCTCACTCGACACAGACTTACAGGGGAACCATCCCATGCTGGTCGCCAAACCAGGATAACTATTGCGACACCAACGTCCCATCAAGGACCACCATCCGATGCCAATCTCACAAAAAGGCCTCCGCCCACAGGCGTCACTCTACCATCTGGTCTCATCAAATCCTTCGATCAATCCAAGTGGACACCTGCCAATCCCGATTCCGCCCTTACCACAGAGCCATGGGACACCACCTGAACAGTGCTCATGGGTCCCCAAGCAACATACATCTCACTGTGGTCGACTACGAGACCAGTCTTACCAGTCACTCGCAGCTACCAACAGGAACCCACAGCCTGCCAGAGATCACTTCTCCAAAAATGATCTCATCTGAGGACACGACTTCCAACACAAGTTGGGCACCAAGCTACCGACTCTGACCAACACGTCCTCGACCATCGTCAGGCGACATCCTCAACAACCCCATCCGGGTCCAACACCGACACCTGACACGGCTTTTATCACATGAACAGGGTACTCATGCGGCGCACTAGCCAGCACATTCCCCAACACTCCATCTTGCGAGTGCCAAGAACCACGACACCTCAAGCAATGGCATGGCAACAACACGTTTCACACAGAGGAACCAATCCTCCAATGCTCAACGCAACTCAGAAATCCGCCCGCAGCGACCAACGCTACGATCCTGACCAGTGGGTTATGGGCCCACCACGCTTTCGCTGCGCACTCTGATCCACGCGCGCACAGCCAAGAAAGCAAACACCGCCCAATCGGCACTCATCCTTCCGGAACAGCGCCAGCACACCCTCACACGACACGGGAATGGGCACAACTTCTCACAGGCAACCACCTTGCCAAGACAAGGAGCACGTCTCACACGGACTTCATGGCACACAAGGCCAACCAATCCGGGCACACCAAGCAAGACGACAAGCCTCATCCAAACACAATCTCTCCAACCAAAGGAGAAACCAAACGCACTTCTGACCAATGGAAGAACTCCACGCTCGACTTGACCTCAAACCTCGCGCACGCTGGAAACAGTACCATCCAGCACCAAGGAAAAACCATCGCTCCCGTCAGGTCAGCGCCTCCGACACACTCGACGAGTGTCACGTCAGACTACGAACACAGCATCTCTCGATGCACCACCGCTGCAATTCCTCAAACTGCAGCGCACCGCGCCAAGAGCCGCTACACGAGCCACAACGATAACCGCTGATGCTCATCCTCGAGTCCCGAACTCGCCGTGGAGCCTTCACATCCCAAGCCAACTCCAGGGTGAACACAGCCCATCCACTGACAGAAATGCAGGAGTAAAGACTTACCGAGACATCTCTACCAAATCCTGCCTCGAAATCTGTAGAATAATTGGGACCGACACGTCATTCTGATGCCACAGAGCACGACAAGAACATCAGGCTCGACAAGACAACAGCTCACCGAGAAGATCCTCCGCTCACCCAAGAACACTTCTCGACCAGAACAGCTCAGGAGTTGGACAAACCCCAAGCTGGAGTGGTCAAAACTGACAGCAACTTTCTCGAAGCACGCTCACGGCCACTTAACCACGAACAATCCTCTCCAGCCACCTGACCATGCTACAGGTTCCTCGAACGTAGCACCGCAAGCTCACGCCTGCCAGCAACCTCTGCCCAACGCAGCGCAACCAGGGCCACCACCGATTAGGGAGAAGGCTCTTGACCTCGATCCTTAGATCCCATGCTGGCACGAAAGCCGCAGACAACCACCACCCTCACAGCGCCACGCAGCGCACTCAAGCTCTCGAACGAGAAGTAGAGCGGAAAAATAAGCACAAAACCCTAAGCCAGCTACCGACTGTACTGGACCTTATAGACTCTGATCACTGCAACATTTTGAATTCCTATGTATGTCCACAACCTAGCTCTGATACCAGCTGATGCGGGACGGACACGGGGACCGACTCTACGTGGTATGGACCTCGGACTCTAGATGCCGACACGACCAGCAACACATGATAGGAGAGACACTAAGCCCGACACGAAGAGCTACTATGGGCTATACGCCGCTAACAGAAACGCAAGCTCACTCGTCATCCCAAGCGAGGGAAATGCGGATCGTGCGCGGTTGAAGAACTGGCAGAGTTCACGGGTAGTCGACTCACTTCCGGACTCGGATCGAGTCACGGGAAGGGTCACTCTCACACTCACAGCGGTGACATGGACACACGGGCTAGTACCTATCGCTCTCGGCAACGGCAAAAGACCTTATACTAGCTAAGCAAATGAACGCCAAGAGGTTCGGACCATTACCTCCACGCACCCGGCGTGGCGAAGACAACCCCGGCCGAATCACGGACTCCCGGTTAACAATTATTACAGCAATACACTAAGTCGACCCACTCCACGCAGGGAGGTAAAAGGTCACATGTGAGGTCTGGGAATCACGCAACTCGGGTTGACGGGCGGCATCTTGATGTCGCCCGGCGGTGCCGAACTCCGCGTTTTCGTGCTTTCCGAACGGCAGCTTCTACGGGCCCGTGGGGCCCACGGACGGCGCTGTCCTCCAGATCTGCGGGGGTGGGACCCACTGTGATGGGGACCCCTGGTGGCGCGCCTCCACGGACGGCGGTCAGCCGGGAACACCGATCGGGGGTCGATCGGCCCCGATTCCCAATTCTTGAACTAACTTCCCACGGATTTTGATTGCTATTTTCTGGCGCGCGCTCTGACGAAAACGACCGCTGCGATCAATCTCGAACGTCGGATCGGGATGCATGAGCTATCGTTGGAAAGTTCTCTTCAAATTCTTCAATCTAGACCAGAGAGATCTGCTGGATCAGGTCGGATCAGAACTTTATTAAATTGACAAGTCCCTGTTGTACAGTAACCGAAACCTCAGATCTACAGGTGAGTTGTCTGAAGACTGCCTTTGACCGCAAGGAAGATGGCCGATTCAGCTCCTAAGCTCTTCATACAACTTGTGGGATTTTGAACAAGGAGAACGGGGATATTTTTTGTGGACTGATTGGAGGTGTCTGTGATTTGTTATGATTTGTTTACTGGAGGGTGGTCGGATCTGGGAACAGGTGGATAACACTGTAGCTATCTCTGAGATCGATTTTGGAAAAATATGGGATGGCCTCACAAAAATTCAAGAAAATTTGGAGACGGTGGGGTTGATGGAAAGAACTCTCAGTAAAATTGGAGCTCTAAAAAAAATCGGAAAGGGGTCCGAACATTTGAAACACAAGGCGGGTGGAAATTGAAACAGCAAGCAAACAGATCTGGAAATTAAGGTTGGACGAAAATGAAAAAATATCAAAGGGGATCTTTATGACCAACCAAATGTTTTGAATGTGCTTGACACCTCTGGAACATCCCCTCAAAATCTCAAGTCGATTTGAGCTCGTGGCGGATGGGTGAATTTCGTGGAAGCTGCTGTGGTAGGATGAAGGCAGAACTCCGGCGATCTCGGCGGTGATGCGATGGCGGCTTGTGGCGGCGGCGGCGACGACCGGAATGATAAGGGGAGGAGTCACACCTCCAGAGGGAAGCCTTCACAGCTTCAAGGGGGAGAGGGAGGAGAGAGGAGGGGGGCGCACCAGGCTGCTCCAAGATATTTTCTTCCCAATGAATGCATTAATTCATCAAAATGGGAAATTACAAGTATTTATGTGTTACATCTCACATCCATTGTCCACCGTTGGATCTAGGGGATGGGAATGGGTGGCCTGGATTGAGTGTGACACACACACACAAAATACATTAAATAAATTAAGGGGGGGGGGCTATTGACTAGAATGGCAAGGGGGACATGTTTGGTAGCCACCTTGGACTTTGAAGTCCACTTGTCTCCCATGTGCCTTTTAGCATTCAAACTTCTAGATGCCTCCATTTGACATGTTGACTGACCCCACATGGGGCCCATGAGTTGAGGTGGATCAATGGGAGGGGGTCTGTGGGCCCGTGGGACCCGGGGGGTCCCATTTTACAAATAAACCCCTCTTACAATCAAAATTACATACCGAATAAAATGAAATAAACACACATCACACAAATAAAGTCTAACTAAATATGATAAATGCCGGGACTCAAGGGGGCATCTCCATGCTATCTCCGAGCCAGATGGATGCTGAGGTGGCTCGCGTCGTACTCCGTGTGCGGTACCGGTGGCTCAGCATATCGCGTCGCTCAACTGCTCGGGTGTCCGCACCAATTCTCCCCGGGTGGGAGAAACTTGACCCTGTCGAGTAAGGGTCTGCATCACTCCTGTATCGCTCCAGAAGGTCCGGATCGATCCGCTACAACTCGCCATGTGTGATCCATGTGTCCTCAGTGCGGGCCGTCCCCTCCATCGCACTAGGTAGCGCGAGTAGGATCCACTCCTGGTAACTGTCACCTGCTCATCTAGTATATGATCTATATGCTCACGCTGCCGTGACAAAGGGGCTGGAGGTGGACACTCAAGTGTGGGATCACTCACAAGGGGAGGAGATGGCTCGAAAGGCTCACTAGGGATCACCGCTGGGTCCCTATATGCAACTAGATCCGAAACATTAAAAGTAGAGCTTATACCGTATTCCTCGGGCAAGTCCACAACGTACGCATTGGATCCAACGCGTTTCAACACTCTGAATGGACCGGCTCCGCGAGCTTGCAACTTCTTAATGGTTCCAGAGGGAAACCGTTCAGGTCTTACCCTGATCATGACATATTCTCCCTCTTGGAACTCTCGGTGGTGTCGGTGGGCATCGGCTAACTCTTTGTAACGTGCATTGCTGGCCTCAATGTGACGACGGATGTCGTCAGACAAACTCCTAACATGCCTAGCAAACGACTCGGCCGACTCCGACACTCTAGCATGGATAGGCATGGGGACAAGGTCAACGGGTTTCCTAGGCCTACGACCTGTGACAATCTCAAATGGACTCATGCCGGTAGACCTATTCACCGAATCATTATATGCAAACTCAGCCATGGGTAGAATGAGATCCCAATCCCCAATGCGGTCCCTAACAAGACACCTCAAAAGATCACCCAGACTCCTATTGACCACCTCGGTCTGACCATCGGTCTGGGGGTGATATGCAGTGGAAAACTTGAGGTGCGTACCCATCATATGCCATAGTGTCTTCCAAAAGTAGGAAGTGAATCTAACATCACGGTCAGACACTATAGTGCGAGGCAACCCGAACTTGCACACCACATGCGTAAGGAAAAGGCGGGCTACCCTCGAAGCATCCGAAGTCTTCGAGCAAGGAATAAAGAGGGCCATCTTCGAGAAACGGTCAACCACCACGTAGACCGAATCATGCTTCCTGGAGGTACGTGGCAATCCCAAAACAAAGTCCATGCTAACATCCTGCCACGGGGCATCAGGCACGGGAAGAGGCGTATAAAGGCCGGAGCTTTGCTTCTTCATCTTGGCCGTAGCACAGGTACGGCACTGAGCCACGATGTTAGCAACATCGCGCTTCAAGCTCGGCCAATAAAATCGATGCTCCACTGCCTCAATAGTCTTGTTCCGACCAAAGTGGCCGGCTAGACCTCCCGCATGTAGTTCCCACACTAAGAAATCTCGAACCGAAGTTCGGGGAACACATAGCCTGCTACCTCGAAAGAGGTAACCCTCCTGAAGCACATACTCATCAAGGTCTCTCGAGGGTCCGGCCTAGAGAGTGGTAAAAATCTGACCGAAGTCAGGACAATCAACATAGGCCTCCTTCATCTTCTCTAACCCTATGACCTCGGCACTCATGGTGGTAAGCAAACATGCTCGCCGACTCAAGGCATCAGCCGCCTTGTTCTCCACTCCAGCCTTATGTTTAAGCATAAAGGTGAACTGCTGGAGATACTCGACCCAATGACTGTGACGCGAGTTAAGCTTCTTTTGGGAATGGAGGTACCTCAATGTCTCGTGATCGGAGTATAGGACAAACTCCTGATGTAAAAGATAGTGCCTCCAATGCCTAAGAGCTGAACAACTGCGTAGAATTCTTTATCATATGTGGAATATCGCAGTTTCGCGTCATTCAGCTTCTCGCTGAAATATGCGATCGGGTGGGACTCCTGACTCAAAACTCCTCCTATCCCAACACTCGACGCATCACAAGAGACCTCAAACACCTTCGAGAAGTCAGGCAATCGAAGGATAGGCGTCTGGGTCATGCGCTCCTTGATGTCCTTGAAGGCGGCAGATGCGGCCTTCGTCCATACAAATGTGCCCTTTCGGATACAATCCGTGATCGGGGCGGTGACGGAGCTAAATCCGCGATGAAGCGACGATAGAACGTCGCAAGACCATGAAAGCTACAGACATCATGAACGGTACGGGGTTCCGGCCACTCAACAATGGCTCGGACCTTCTCCGGATCAGCGAAGACCCCCGTACTAGACACAATGAAACCCAAGAAGGTAAGCTGAGGTGTCATGAAGGCACACTTCTATGGGTTCGCAAACAGCTGCTCTCGCCGAAGAAGTAGACAGACCTGCCGAAGGTGGTCTAAGTGGTCCCCTGTGGTGCGGCTATAGATAAGGATATCATCAAAATACACCACTACAAAGACTCCAATGAAAGGTCGAAGGACCTGAGTCATGAGCCGCATGAAAGTGCTAGGGGCATTGGTCAACCCAAAAGGCATGACCAACCACTCATATAGACCGTCCTTGGTCTTAAATGCGGTCTTCCACTCATCACCTGGCCTAATCCTCACCTGATGGTAGCCACTCTTAAGATCGATCTTCGAAAAGATAGTGGCACCTGCCATCATGTCCAGCATGTCATCAAGGCGGGGAATAGGGAACATGTACTTCACGGTGATTTTGTTGATGGCACAACTATCAATGCACATTCTCCACGTGCCATCCTTCTTCGGGGCGAGTAATGCGGGTACAGCACATGGACTCATGCTGTCCCGAACAGACCCTCTCTGCACTAACTCATCGACCTGCCGTTTAAGCTTGGCATGCTCCGTGGGACTCATGCGATAATGAGGAAGGTTGGGCAAAGAAGAGCCCGGAACAAGGTCGATGGCATGCTGAATATCCCGCATAGGTGGAAGTCCCTCGGGAAGCTCATCGGGAAAGACATCAGCATACTCCTGAAGAATGGGAACAACCTCGGGTGGGAGCTCACCCTCGGAGTCCCGCTCCACCTCTCGGACCGTAATGGCAAACACCGGACAGCCCTGACTAAGCTCCTGCTCCATTTCCCGGGAGCTAATCATCATCAATCTCCTCGTCGAGGGCTCTCCTGGGCCAGAGGTAACGGTCATAGCCCGAGCTGGGGATGGGGTACTAGGCCCGGGAACGGAAGGCTTCGGAGTACTAGGGCCAGTAGGACCCCTGACTGATGGGCTCCTGGGCCGAACGGGTTGGAGGGTGACCCGCTGGCCAGCGTGGTCGAAGGTACAGGTGTTCGACCGGCCATGGGGCGTGGCATCCCGGTCAAATAACCACGGCCTACCAAGAATGATACTGCCCACTTCCATGGGGAGAACATCACACCAGATCTCGTCACGGTAGGAGTGGAGCTGCAGCGGGACCAAGCACCGCAGCCTGACCGAAATGGAAGTGGTATCCACCCATGATACCTGATAGGGACAAGGATGGTCTACGGGTGTGAGACCAAGACGGGCGACAGCGTTCGTGGAGATTGCATTGATACAACTCCCGCTATCGATGACCACCTTGCAAATTTGCTTTCCCAGCCTACAGAATACATGAAGGATAGTAGTCTGACGTCAGTCATCACTGACCTGCAGCTGGGTGAGGATACATCTGACGACCCCCACGTGGGTATCATCCGAATGCTGGGCATCCTGGGCCTCACCTCCCATCTCATAGTACTCGTCAGCTAGCTCTTCATCTGCCTCATAGCTGACTAACTCGAGGCCCGTAGGGGTGGTATCCTCGGCCTGTGTGTCCCCAATGTGAAGAGATGGGCGGGTGGGACACTGGTTGGCGAAAAGGCCAAACCTATTGCAGCGATAACACTGCTGCCGTGATCCACTAGGCTCCCCAATCATAGGTCCTTTACCTTTATCCTCCCGACGGATAGGAGGTGTAGGCAACAAAGGACGTGCAGGAGGTGCGGGTGCCGGTGGACGGGCTGTGGGTGGGGCCGTAAGATGCTGGGGATGAGGAAGGTCCCTCGGGGGTGGAGAACGAGGCCTAGGAGCAAAGGGCTCGGGGCGAGCGGGCTCCTGAGGTCGAGTCATGGGGGCCCTCGGATACGTGCCAGATGAGCCACGGGGCTCGACACTACGAAGGGGAAAGGAGCCCAACCGATGGGGTGACTCGAACTCGGCCTCGAACTGCTCCAATTCGAGAGCGATCAGATATGCCTGCTCCAAAGTGGTTGCATTGCGGCGAAAGAGTACATATTGATAATTGGGCCGCAAACCTCTTCGAAAGCGGGATATAGTCATGGTGCTCTCTTCCGTGACCCCACACCGTAAGTAATACTCATCGAACTCGGCAGTGTACTCGGTCACGGATCGGTTCCCTTGGGAGATGCTTTGCCACTTGTCTATAAGACGTTGGCGATATGAGGCGGGAAGGTATTTCTCCCTCAATTTGATTTTCATATCATCCCAAGTACCGATTTGGGGTTGACGTCGCTAATTGAGCAGGCTCTCCACATTGATCCAATAAGTTTGGGCCTGCCCTTGCAGCTTCATCTTCGCGTATCGGACTCTTCGGTGGTCCGTCATCTCTAACCACTCGATGTACCGGTCCATGCCGGCCTCCCAATCTAAATACACCCTAGGGTCCAAGGACCCGCTAAAGGTGGGAGGGTCCGCACGCATACCCCTAAGGATGCGGTCGTCATCATCATCATCACGATTCCGTCGTTGATTCCAATGACCATTTCCCCCCTGATCATTGTCGGGGGCATAATCATCCACTATAGGCGCATGTTGCCTCCCGACATCCTCCACTTGAGCCCTTGGCACGGCGGGTGGCTGTGCCGGCTCTTGTTGGCCATTCGTCGGTGCGGGTTGCGCCGCTACTGGGCCCCTCTCTAGAATGGCGATCCTCCCTACAAGGCCTTGAATGGACTGATCCGAACTCTCGGCCCGATCCTCGAGGGCTTTCATCCGCCCTTCTAGACGCGTTCCTATGCCATCCATACGCATACTAAGACCATCCATACACGTGTCAAGACGTTCCATAATGGCTCGGAACATCTCGGCCGTCGAGGACTCATCGGAGCTACGGGCTCGGGAGTCCGCCATAGGTGGTGGTGGCGAGTATTGGGTACCTCGACGGGTGGGCATGCAAAGACACACGACCTAGAAGACACCGACTAATGCAAACACTCACTAGATGATGCACTTAGACCTAACCAATATCCGGTACGAGGCGGAGATAAGCGATCCGAAGATCACTCGTGCAAGTACGCTACCCTCCCGATAGGCATAACCCAATGTTCGGGCAACGCCTTTTAATATACCGAGCTATTGGGTGAAATGCAATTTGAAAACACTTTTCTTTTGTTGTTTTGAAATGATGATCCTAGACTCGACTTATACTATGCAAGACATATGCAACGACTACCCTAGACTCGGCTTGCTCTGATACCAAACTGATGCGGGACGGACACGGGGACCGACTCTACGTGATATGGACCTCGGACTCTAGATGCGGACACGACCAGCAACACATGATAGGAGAGACACTAAGCCCGACACGGAGAGCTCCTATGGGCTATACGTCGCTAACAGAAACGCAAGCTCACTCGTCGTCCCAAGCGAGGGAAACGCGGATCGTGCGCGGTTGAAGAACCGGCAGAGTTCACGGGTAGTCGACTCACTTCCGGACTCGGATCGAGTCACGGGAAGGGTCACTCTCACACTCACAGCGGTGACATGGACACACGGGCTAGTACCTATCGCTCTCGGCAGCGGCAAAAGACCATATACTAGCTAAGCAAATGAACGCCAAGAGGTTCAGACCATTACCTCCACGCACCCGGCGTGGCGAAGACAACCCTGGCCGAATCACGGACTCCCGGTTAACAATTATTACAGCAATACACTAAGTCGACCCACTCCACGCAGGGAGGTAAAAGGTCACATGTGGGGTCCGGGAATCACGCAACTCGGGTTGACGGGCAGCATCTTGATGTCACCCGGCGGTGCCGAACTCCGCGTTTTCGTGCTTTCCGAACGGCGGCTTCTACGGGCCCGTGGGCCCACGGACGGCGCTGTCCTCCGGATCTACGGGGGTGGGACCCACTGTGATGGGGACCCCTAGTGGCGCACCTCCACGGACGGCGGTCGGCCAGCAACACCGATTGGGGGTCGATCGGCCCCGATTCCCAATTCTTTAACTAACTTCTCACGGATTTTGATTGCTATTTTCTGGCGCGCGCTCCGACGAAAACGACCGCTGCGATCAATCCCGACGTCGGATCGGGATGCATGAGCTATCGTTGGAAAGTTCTCTTCAAATTCTTCAATCTAGACCCAGAGAGATCTGCTGGATCAGGTCGGATCAGAACTTTATTGAATTGACAAGTCCCTGTTGTACAGTAACTGAAACCTCAGATCTACAGGTGAGTTGTCTGAAGACTGCCTTTGACCGCAAGGAAGATGGCCGATTCAGCTCCTCAGCTCTTCATACAACTTGTGGGATTTTGAACAAGGAGAACGAGGATATTTTTTATGGACTGATTGGAGGTGTCTGTGATTTGTTATGATGTTTTTACTGGAAGGTGGTCGGATCTGGGAACATGTGGATAGCACTGTAGCTATCTCTAGATCGATTTTGGAAAAATATGGGATGGCCTCACAAAAATTCATGAAAATTTGGAGACGGTGGGGTTGATGGAAAGAACTCGCAGTAAAATTGGGAGCTCTAAAAAAATCGGAAAGGGGTCCGAACATTTGAAACATAGGGCGGGTGGAAATTGAAATAGCAAGCAGACAGATCTGGAAATTAAGGTTGGACGAAAATGAAAAAATATCAAAGGGGATCTTTATGACCAACCAAAATTTCTGGAATGTGCTTGACACCTCTGGAACATCCCCTCAAAATCTCAAGTCGATCTGAGCTCGTGGCTGATGGCTGAATTTCGTGGAAGCTGCTGTGGTCGGATGAAGGCAGAACTCCGGCGATCTCGGCGGTGATGCGATGGCGGCTCGTGGCGGCGGCGGCGGCGACCGGAATGATAAGGGGAGGAGTCACACCTCCAGAGGGAAGCCTTCACAGCTTCAAGGGGAAGAGGGAGGAGAGAGGAGGGGGGCGCACCAGGCTGCTCCAAGATATTTTCTTCCAAATGAATGCATTAATTCATCAAAATGGGAAATTACAAGTATTTATGTGTTACATCTCACATCCATTGTCCACCGTTGGATCTAGGGGATGGGAATGGGTGGCCTGGATTGAGTGTGACACACACACACAAAATACAATAAATAAATTAAGGGGGGGCGGCCTATTGACTAGAATGGCAAGGGGGACATGTTTGGTAGCCACCTTGGACTTTGAAGTCCACTTGTCTCCCATGTGCCTTTTACCATTCAAACTTCTAGATGCCTCCATTTGACATGTTGACTGACCCCACATGGGGCCCATGAGCTGAGGTGGATCAATGGGAGGGGGTCTGTGGGCCCGTGGGACCCGGGGGTCCTATTTTACTAACAAATCCCTCTTACAATCAAAATTACATACCGAATAAAATGAAATAAACACACATCACACAAATAAAGTCTAACTAAATATGATAAATGCCTGGACTCAAGGGGGCATCTTCAGGCTGTCTCCGAGCCAGATGGATGCTGAGGTGGCTCGCGTCGTACTCCGTGTGTGGTACCGGTGGCTCGGCGTATCGCGCCGCTCAACTGCTCAGGTGTCCGCACCACCAGCTGTAACGACCCAAGAATCCGATTACCGGGAAGGCCCGATAACCCGAGACTCGAACCTGCCGCCCACGAGCCGGGAGGCTCAGAAGGGCTAAAAGGAGTGTGGAGGCACAAAGAAATAAGAAATAAAGCAGGACGACCAACAACAACTAGCTGAAACAAAGAACAACTATAGCTACAACAGAGTCCAGTCCAATAGAAAGTATAGTCAAAAGCAGTAAAAACGTACCACATGCCGAGTGAACACACGGCCCGGCGAGCTAGCAACTAAGAACCTCCAAACAGCAACCTCGAACCTCGAGGAAGAACCGCCACACTGAAAGGCAGGGAGTGAGTCTCTAAAATGGAGACTCAGTAGGGATCCGGCAGAACCCCACCAAGAGCCTGACGGTGGCACAGAAAGCTGTAACTACGAGAGCAACAGTAACAGCAGGAACAGTAAACCCGGTGGCCGGTCGAAACACAGCACTACAACTACTCCTACTGCCGGAAGGCACACCTCGAGCTCGCAGTCGAGGTTACCGGACCACACCATTACCACCTATCGAAGAAAAAGCACACGGTAATCGCACCACAGAGGCCTGTCTCCCAGGACACGGCCAACCTGGACACCCTGTCCAAGGTACAACCCAGACCACGTGGTCACAGGGTACCGCACAGCAAGACGCAACCTCGGTAAAGCTACGAGCACTAGTCTCACAGCACGAGAACCGACATTCACGCCACCGTGAGACTACTGAAACTCAACGGTCAACACAACTAAACCCGAAGGTCGAAGTCACAAGACTGACAGTCTGCCACTCCCGACTCGACAGCAGCACCTCCCAACTAGAAGTAAGGCCAGTTGCGTCCCCTGACGACTTACACCGCACCGCAGGTGAACTGCCTAGCGTGGTACCACCGACTAGAGGCACGGACACCGTACAAGAACCACAACGAGTGACTAGCTGGGGTCACGCTCGTCGGCATGGGTCCAACCGCCCCCAACCACGTGTGCACACACAGACCATGCGTCCTAGGTCTGGCCCTCTGACCGGTTTTCCCCCGTAGCCGGACTCTGGCTAACGACGAGGGGCCTGACGGAAACCAGTCCCAAACCGTCCTCAGGGTAGCCTCTCCACCACTCCCTGGTGGGACCACACGCGTGTAAGCAGGCTACTACTAGTGGAGGGTCACTGGAGGAGTAGACTCTCGAGTCAACGAAAAAACAACGTTCGAATCCGACGACGTACGGGGACCATCCCACGTACCGGCACCGCCGCACGGCGACCACAGTCGGAGAAGGAACGGGACTCACAGCTCATGGCTACGCACGAACCCTGCGCGAGAGTCGAGAAAACCCAAGTGACGCTATGCCACTGGACTCTGGGCAGTCCTCTAGACGCACTACAGCCAACATTCCTTGAGTAAGAAGACTCGGGTCAAGACCGTCGCACGCAACAGCACAAGGCCGTCAATCTAGTCCAATCTCTAGGTCTAAAACCACGGTAGCACGTGCACCGAGGTAGCTCACGAGCCGCCGAGACCATTCCCTCGAGAAGGGAACTCACAGGACTAAGGCCACACACACGGCCCACGCGGAAAGCATAGAAGCATGATTCCCAAGGCAACTTGCACACCGCCAAGCTGCAGCCCAACTCAAGGAGAAGAGGGAAGTCACCAGCCCCAGGCTGGACAACTGGGCTCGCAGCCCAAGTCCTCCCACAGGACCCACTCGGGAATCACTTTCCATAGAAACCGACAATGCACGCCAACACACGGTGACACGAGTCGAGAACGCTACACCCGGAACTACAACGTACCATGACACTTGGCCCCGACGACGTGCACAGCATCTGTCAGGCCACGGGTTGGCACATGGTTCGAGAACCACACACCCGGGACTCGAATCGGTCAAAACGGAAACACCGGGTTAGACTGGCACATGTGCGGTTCACCTTGGGCCGCTCAAGGGATGTGCAGCTGGGGCACAGCCGCTCTAGAGACATGCGGTCAAGCAAGAGCCGCACAAGGCCCTAATCGGACTAACCCCAAACGGAGGATGGACGGTTAGGGCTGGACCGCCCAAGGGGATGTGCGGCCAAGGATCATCTGCACATCCCAACAGACCTACTCCAGTGCTGGTCAAAATGGTTTTGACCAAACCGCACAACCCAACCAACACTAAACTGTTGACCAAGGGTCAACTGGGATATGCGGTCAGCTCCTGGCCACACGAGCCCACGGAAGGACAGACGGCTGGGTACCAACCGCCCATGGGGGAGACATGCGGTCTCACCTGGCCGCACATAACATGTGCGGTCTATCGTGTGACCGCGCAACCCCAAAACCAAGAGAAGATGAACGGGCCAAAGGCAGCCGCCCAAGCGATGGACGGGCCCATTTCGACCGCCCAACCATCACGGCGGGTAAACCCAAGGGGTCGCCTGATCACGGCCTTTCCACGCCTCGTTCGTGCCAAAACAAAGGGGATACAACCACAACCACCCTGGCAATCACATGGACTCCGACCGGAGTCAAAACGACGCACGAATCGTGAGAAACGAGCGATTCTACCGAAGTTACCCAAAAAGGGTTACCGAGCTTCCTGGAGCTCTACCGGTCCAACGGGACCACCAATCGAGACGAAATCAGAGAGAAAAGAACGCTCTCGCCCAAGGAATCCGTTGACAGTAACCGATCTAGAAACCGTCGCCGTTTCCTGACCGACCCTACGAAACCTACAAAACCACGGTTTCGCTAGAACGGACCCAAACACAGCCGTTTCTATGCCGAACGACGTGCAATGGCAGGGAAAATGAGCAGAACGTAGCAGTGTTCCGTCACCCTACCTCCATTGAAGAAATCGCGTGCCGAAGCGACTAATCCACATCAAAAACTGCCTGGAACGCGAACGACGCCATCTCAGAATCCACCGAGGGTTCGCGCCTGCAACCGCCTCGATCGTCGCCCATCCTCGCCCGCATCCTCACCCGCGCCGCCTCCACCTCGCCCTCGCCTCGCTCCGTCGGCCGCCGGAGAAGAGAGGGGAGAAAGAGAGCGTGAGAGAAGAGAGAGGGGAGTGAGTGAGAAATGAGAGGGAAGAGAGAGAAAGGGAGTTTATTTAGGAAAATCTGGAAATTCCAGAAAATACCAAAAAATAGAAAATCACATTTCCACGATCCTTGGAATGCACCGATCGCAATGATACCACTCCCGCCCTGGTGAACGGCCCGATTCACCCGCAACGAGGTTCCGAAGGAATTACCGAAACACACACTGGGAATCGAAAAACACACGCAGGAAAAATCGCAGGAACGCTTCCGGGCCTCCGAAACAACTCCGTATCACGCCGATCCGAACACGAATGATGTTCGAAAACGAAATTTCAGACACAACAGAGCCAGATACACCAGAAACGTAGATCTGAGACCCGAGAAGAAAGATCCAAAAAATCCGGGGCATTACAGTTTTGGACCCAGATTAAGGAATTGGGGGCCTTTGTGCACCGTGTTCGAAGTGCCGTGTTTGGCGGTTGTTGTGCTGTGAAGGTTCAATAATTGTTTCGGGACTAGAGGATAAGCTGAGGCATGCGTCCTTTGCGGTTTATGCTGAAGCTGGTGCTCTTCATGTTTTGTACTATGGCGACTTGTGATCGGCTATTAGCAGGATTGGTACTCGAGGCGTGGTATGTTGCAGTTTTGTGAATTGTGATGGCGTCGATATGTGCGGAGATGCGGATGTCGAGTTATCTGTGATGCCTGTGTGCGTTGTGTTGAGTGCGTAGCGGAAGCGTATGGGCTCATAACCCATTGGTCAAGGATCGTTTGGTTGGAAGATTCTGACCAGTCGAGTGGATTGTTTCCTCGATGTGTTATCATCTTGGCTATGTGGGCATTGATGCTGTTGGTTGCCGTGCCGTTGCTTGAGGCATTGTGGTTATTGGCACTGGCGAGTTCGAGAATTGGGGAAATCTATCGGCGTATATGTTGGTCGAGTACCCTTTTCTTTGTCTACATTTCTTGGAAATTGTGCTCTCGGGACGGATCGTGATCCTTGAGATGCATTCTCCGAGAGTTGTTGTGGGTCCTTGTTGGTAAGCTGTGAGCGGCTAGTACATTTTAGCCGTGTGTTCAGCTGTAATTTTGCCTTGATGTGACCCAGCTTGCGATGTTGTCCCGTCGTTCTGTGTTGAGAACGGAGCTGGGATTCTGCAGGTGTTGTTTGAGGTTAAGTTGTGGTTTGTGTTTATGGTCAACTTGAGAGGAGTTCCCTATGAGTCTGAGGTTAGATTTTCATGGACCGAGGTCTTGTCAGTTGGTTCTGCTGTACTCTTCTGTTGTGGTAGAGTTAGCATGCAACTCGAATCAGATGTAATGTCTGAGTGAGGACAGACTTGATTGTGTTTGTGGTCCAATGCTGTCATTGGCATTCTGTGTGCCAGTTTCGATCATTATTCATGGCGTGGAAGCTGATGGTTGGAGCAGTCAGCTGAGATATTTATCTTTCTTGTGAGAGCTGATGCTTGTTTCGTCTGCCGAGTATGTGGATTTTTATCAGTGGTTGTGTCATGGCATGGGTCGTGTCTCCTTCCTTTGTGAGACGATAGCGATGATGCCTTGTTTCGGAGGTGTCGACCTTGTGTTCCTTTGTGTGCCATGCTCGTTCTGTAGATCGATGTACCTTTAGATCTGGAGCGTGTACCTGTGATTATGGTCTAGCAGTGTCCCTCTAAATTGTATTTTTCAAGAATTGTGTTACTGTGTATTATGTGTTCGAGGTTTGGCTGATTCTTGGAGAGCGTAGCCAGTGTTTGGGGTTGTTCTTCCCTTTTCCCTTGTTGACTCCTTAAATTTCGAGGATGAAATTTCTTAAGGAGGGGAGGTTGTAATACCCTGGATTCTTCGGATCGGAATCAGAGAGCTTTCGGAGCGCTTTCGTGGGTCCTGATTGTGTTTTACGATTCACTCGAATTTTTCTCTTGTATAACTTGTGGAACCCCGTGGAGAGTGAACCGTTGAGTTTTGAGACTCTGGGACGCTACAAGTGCATTGTGCTCTTTCCGAGGATCGCGAAGACTATTTTTTCATTTTTTTTCTGAGTTTACAAAATTTCGTGCCAAAAATCAGATTTTAGGAAATTTTGCGAATTTCCTGTTTTCTTTTCCTTTTAACCCTTCCTCTCTCCTCTCTCACGTCTCTCACTTTCTCTCCCTCCGTTCTCTCTCCTCTCTTCTCCTCTCCCCTGCGGCGTACGACCATGGCGGAGTTGGACGAGGTGGTGATGGCGTGGAGCTAACCTGGAGCGTGATGGCGCGAGTATCGGAGCGTGGCGTAGGCGCGATCTCATTTGTGGATTCAAAGCCGGCATGGGTTGTTTGTGTGATGGTTTTTGGCGTGGTTTTGCTGTTTCAGCATGTTAGATCTTCGGTGGAGGTAGGGGGATGGATACCCTACTGATTTCCTGCTTCCTCTAGTGATTTGGAGCTGAACGGTGTGAGTTTGAGTGGGTTTTCCTGCTTTAAGGGTGAAATCATGTTTCAGGGGTGTGAGCTGTGATCACTATTCCAGGCGAAGGTTTTTAGTTTAAATGGTATCATTTGAACACATGGCATGTTGGGATTCGATGCCCGCCAGTTTAACTCCATTTGCTTATGAATTGGGGCCGGTACGAGCCCGTTTGTCCACATGAGTCATTTTGGGTCGATTCGTGGGAATTGCCCGTTTTCAGTCATTTTATGGATGGTTTGATCCCTTCCATCTTGTGGAAGGTTGATATAGACTCTAGGGATGTTTCCCTGTCGTTTAGGAGTGATTGGGCTGTGGAAAGACCGAGTTTTGTAGGTTTCTACGATTTTCAGATCAGAGGATGAGTCGCAGTCCACCAGAAACCGTGTTCATTGCTCGGGAGTAGTAGCGATCTGGTCTGGACCGCTTTATCCTTTGAAGGTCGGTTGGTAGACGCAGTCGTCTACCCAACCGCGTTAGGCAGACGCGGTTGTCTGGAAGCCCGCGTTTATGTAGAAGCGATCGTTGGTCAACCGCGTTCTAGTTTCTTCGGTCGGTTTATGTAGGTTTGCAAGTCATGGTCGTGCGACTGACCGCCTTTCCTAGTAGCGGTCAAGAGGAGACCATCTCTTGCTTGGGTCAAGCCTCTAGGTGTCACACCCCGAGATTTATGGTCAGCGGAAGTAATATCAAGGAACGTAAACAGCCGACTAGTACGCCTCAAGCGAGCAATATAATCAAAACGCTAACACATTCACACATAAGAACTGAATGCATAATATTTGGACAAAATCTTTGCTTTATTTAAATAATAATCAAAAGTACATAAGGTTGACTCTTGACTCTTTGACTAACTAGACTCAATAAAAATGGAAAATTACATAGCAACTCTCGACTATCCACTAATGACAATCTAAGGCTTCGCTCCTTCTTTAATCACTCTCGGATCCATCACTTGAATAGTCTGAATCCGACCCGCTAGAATTTCTTGAAAAAGATTGGGAAAGTAGGGAATGAGTACACATGCCTAGTAGGTATCTTCGTATCAATATGAAGATAATGTTTAAGTAATTAACACTTTAGCTCTAGAGTGTAAGATAAGTCATGAAAATACGATGAAACACGTGAATAAACCAAAGTAACGCAAGTAACAAGATACGATCAAGGTGAGCTATGAGAATTCATGTAGACTGGAAATATGATCAAGCAAGAATATAACATGAATGTAATTTGGCCTTTCTTGAACAAGAATGTACTTTTCATAACCATAAAGGCTATGCACTAGAAAGTCATGTAACAAGAATGTACTAACAAACATGTAATTTCACAATATTGCCTCGTGGATCTTCACCCGTTCATAAAAAAAAGTACTCCCGGCGCAATGCGATGCTAGTATTTATCATACCCCATGGTTTATAGTATGTTTCTGGCTATCTGTCGAGGGGACTAGAGTTGAGCCCTTGGACACTGTCTGTGCCCGCTCTTGCATCTTCAAGTTATAAATCAAGCTACTTCCACGAGAAATATCAATAATGTAGGCCAGTAATGAACAAGTTCAAACAATTGATTCATATTAACAATAATCAAGGTAAGAACATACCAAAATGAATTTATGAGTTTCAAGGAAGATTTAATAACTAGGTTATGCTATGGAAGAAATCCGACAACATAGCAGTATATTCATTAACTTTCATAATTCATTAATAACTTCTTGAACAAGGTATTAACTTCTAGAAAATCAATAAATCATCTAGGAATCATAGGAAAATCAACCCTTGGGTCAAACCCCGGGTTAAGAACATTGAAGACACTTGCGGTCATGACTGGACTGTTTATAGACCTTAGCGGTCAATTCTGGACCGTTTAATGATAGAGTCGACGCATGAAGAAAGGGAGTGTCGATGTAGTAAAATTTCTGGAACCTTGCGGTTGTGGCAGGGCTGCTAGGCATCCTTGGCGGTCAAGTAAATGGCCGCTACTAGACTCTTGCGGTCTACATGATGGCCGCTAAGATCTAGAACATAGAAAACTCTGGTAAAGTGCTTTCTAGAAAATTAGGTTTTAAGGGTATAACCAGCTTGGCGTCCTAGTAGGAATCCCAGGCTCGCGGAGTCTTACAGAGGCCTTGAAACAAGATCACCTAGTACGGTGGAAGGAATATCCAACGGAGAGGATCACAAGTCCAAGATTGTGTGCTTAAGTGCAAAGTATATCTAATGACATCATATCGAAATACGTGCCATGTACTTAAGAAAAGACACTAGATGAGACGGGATTGTGAAAGACATCGATCAAAACATCACTACAAAATCCATGAATCTTATGAAATTATGATCGTTAATACAAGATTATTGGTTTTGGCATGAAAGTAACATGAGTTTAAAATAAGCATTTAAACCCTGTAAGACCTTGCAAACTATCAGGGATGGTGCATAATAGAACCAATATTATGAATATAAAGTCAAAACTAGGAATAAGACCTCATTAACTAGGCTTAACATATAGTCAATAGGGTCAATCTACCATCTATTTAGAGTTAACAAAATGTAGATTATAGAAATCGATTAGAGGTCATAGGATGGCCACTTAACAGGGCTTAGCAGTCTGTCGCAAGGCCGCTACGTACCTCTGGCCATCACAGAAAGACCGTTTCTTTCTGTCTGTGGCAAACAATATAAAACCCCGAAGAGCAGGCCAAATCTAAGGCAAATAGGTGCATAGAAAAATATGCTAGTAAGGAAATAAGGAATGATGCAACTATATTAAAATATGGAGATGCATGGGTTGCATGAATCAAGCCAAGAATATTTACTTTTCCTATTAAGGGCAATGTTCATGCATGCTATGTTAACCCTATATGCGCAGTCATAATAAAACATCAAATTCGTCACGTACAATCAATGAAAATAGGAGAGAACAAAGGGCGTTTGTTCCTACGACGTTAATTTAGCCTTTTGATGAGATAACCTACCTTTGATTCGATCCCTAGACTTTGATTTCTGACTAGAAGTAGACCCTAGTTCCTACACGTCCTGTGCAGAATTGGTAACTTCCCGTCCTTCTATCTCCTGATCCTCTTGACCTAAATCCATAAAAATTGGAGGATAGGTAGAAGATACAAAGGGTAACAAAAAGTTCTAAAGGATTAACTTGAACTAACCTCGTTTAGGGCTTCTAATCTCCTAATTTTTACTGGACCGACGCTCTAGTTCCTGTGCAGACTATAGCGAACCAGCAACTCTCAGATGCTCTATCTCTCCAACGGCTGGGTCTTCTAGCACGAAAATTAGAAGTGTGTTAGATAAAACTAAGAAGAACATAAAGTTCTAAAGAACCAACCTGAGATAGGGTTTCCTTACCTTTGAAATACACGAGCCAACAATAGGGTTCGCATGAGTCGAGGTTAGGGTCTATTTATAGGGTTCACCTAGGGTTTAAGGGATTAGATCGAACCTAGAGTCCTAAATTAGAGTAGATTTAATCCCTAGAGAGTTCTGAGAGTCTTCCAAGCTAGGTAGCTTCGATCTAAGGTGATTTGGTCGTCAAAGATCCAAACTTTTCACGTTTCTACAATTCACAGAAGTGGGGTCGCTTAGCGGTCATAGCCGGACCGCTAGGGTGTACTTGGCGGTTACGCGATAGACAGCGAGGCGGCGCTTAATCCGAAAAAATTAGATTTTCTTATTATCTCTCATTTATCCTCCAATTGGTGTATATATCTCATTTTATATCCGTAAAGAACCTAATTTACATTTCTATTAATGGGCTTGGGGCTAAAGGTCCTAGAATTGGGTCTTTGGGCCTATTTGAGTTGGGCTTAACCCTTTGGTTAATAAAGGGCCTTTAAATGGATTCAATAAATCTTTAATTCTTCTTAATAGCCTATTAAGCCTTTTAAATTGTTTAGTAATTATATTTTAATCCCAGAAAATTCCTAGAAAATTCTCAGGCGTTACACTAGGTGAACGCGATCGTTCACCTGACAGCGTTTGGATAGTCGCGGTTGTTTTGGTGACCATGTTTGGCTTGGTTCATTGAGTAGCGGTCCTAATGAGACCATCACTTTGCTGGGCTGCTAAGTGGCGGCCATGGGCCGATTGCTACTTGTTCTAGGTGTTCCTTTCGCATTGATTTGGCTTTCGGTTGGCTTGGCTTCGACCCCTTGGTTAGCCCTTTGTTCCGTGGATGTCTTGGACGTCCGATGAGGGTTGTGACCGTGCTATATGGTGTCTTGGAGTGCCATTGTATCGAGCGGTATTCTGAGTTATTTCGATGGTCATTGTGGTTTCGGTCAACCCGGTTGTGACCAATGGTTGACACGTGACCTCGTAAGTGTCTCGACTATCCTGTGAGGATCGAGACCATATGTTTTGGATGCTTGGAGATATCATTTTACCTCGGTTTACATGTCCATGTGGTCCGTGGACTTCCAATTGATGTGGATCCGGATGTTGTGTGCCGTCTTCCATATGTTTTATCGAGATGTTGACTTAGGGACGAGGGTTATTAACAGCTTGTTGCCATGATGTGCGACGATCTTGACCTGAGTCTTGTGACTCAAGGATCATTGTGTTAGCAGGTCTAGTTGGATGTCCTGAGTCTGGCGACAGTTCTGTGTGCGGCCTTGTGCTTCGTGGTACTTGTGATGGATACGTGCGTGACCTGTCCGTACTTCACTATTTTGAGTCTCTGTCTCTAGTGAGCCTTCACTAGTCATAGCTTGACGACACTTTCCGTGTGTCGGCCCACCTGGGAGTGGTGGCGGGGTGAGTTCCCGGTTGAGACGGTTTGTAGGCTAGTTGCCGTGGGCCCCTTTGTCTAGCCGTGAGAGTCCTAGGGGAGGGGAAAACCAGCTAGAGGCCTGGCTCAAGACATTGAGCTTGTGTGTTCACACGTGGTCAGGGGCGTTGGACGAGTGCCGACTGGCGTGACCTTGACTAGTCACTCGTTACTGTAGTTCCTTGGTTCCTCGTTGAGTGTCTCAATTACCACGTTCGAGGTGAGTGGGAGATAGTTGAGGCACAGTGTAAGACGTCAGTGGATGCATATGGCTTTCCTTCTAGTGAGGAGGTGCTTCTATCACATGACTTGTGGCTTTTGTGACTATTTTCCGTCACTGTTGACGTGACTTGTCGGGTAGTCTATGTTCGGCTTCACCTAAGGTCAGTGTAGCGTACACGACGGTGAGATCGTGTATGTGTTGGTGCTTTTAGACCGTGTGGTCTTGAGTTGGGCTTTTGTCTCGGTAGACGAGCATGCATGACTGAGGTGTCGTGATGTGTCCTGGCTATGTAGCCAGAGTCCTTTGTATTGGTTTTGTGATTTCCGATGGTGAGTGCAGGGATTTGTGTTCTTACCGATAGGAGTAGCTTGCGGTTCCGCCGTGGTTCCTTCGACTTTCATCGTGGCGGCTGTTACTTCCATTGTTGCTGTTCCTACTCCTGCTCCTACTTTGCTTACTTGTTTAGCACTACTGTTACTGTGTTGTTTCGTGGTAGGGATCTGCGGGACCCCTATTGAGCCAGTGAGATGAGACACACCCCTGACTTTTCAGGTGTAGCTGTTCTTCCTCGTGCTTTAGAGGTACTACTGTGGTGGTTCTTAGTGCCAGTGTTTGCTAATGTCGGGCTTCCCCCGACTTGAGAGTACGTTGTCTTTCCTATTGTACTGTACTTTAGTTGGACTAGACTGTGTTGTAGCTTGCTAGCTCCTATAGTTTAATTTGTTTAATAGAAAATATAATTTTATTTTTTCTATTTTAGGAATCCTGATCATAGTAATTGATTGTTTACTACTTTATCTGGAAGTTCAATGTACTTTACACACTCCTTTTATCCCTTTGAAGCTTTCCCGCTCTTGGGAGGCCTCTTAAAATCCAAGTGGTATCGGGTTTACCCAGTATTTGGAGTCTGCGTCGTCACATGGCATGTCCCTTGACCACCTAAGTGTTATAAAAACATCTCTTTGGGCCAAGAAACACTAATTACTCAAGGGAGATCAAAGGAGGCTACCAAGGGGAGAAAGAAGGCTGCTGCTACACCTGCGTGAATAGTGCTCCGTCCAGGGATTCTTCATCCAACTCTGAGCTTTTCAAGATCTATCTGAAGCCATTCAAGTAGAAATCAAGTGGAGATTCAAGCTTCATCCAAAATCTGCATCACCTACTCAGGGGGAGCTTAAATCAGAATTTTTCTTTTGTGTTTCTCCTTCCAAATTCTTCAAGCTTCAAGTGTGTGCTATTTGTAATCTCTAAATATTCGTGTGTATGTGGATCTACCCAGATCTATGTGTGTGATGCGGGATAGGATGTCACTCGACATAACAAGGGGCTCTAACTCGCGGATGTCCCTAAGCGAGGGAAACGCGTGGATCTGCGCGATTGAGGAACCGACAATGAGTCTCAGGTATTGGCTTTTTCGCGTGCTCGGATCGAGTCACGGGACGGGTTCCACTCACTCACTCTCGCAGCGGTGATCAAATATCGAGCTAGTTATCCTAACACGCTCATGCAACGGCATATGAAAATATACGAGATAAGGAAAATGCCAAAGTAGGAGGGTGGCGAGTGTACCTCCACGCTCCGGGCGTGGGGAAGATGACCCCGGCCAAGACCGTAACTCCCGGTACAGTAAATGTAATTAATTACATAAGTGAATTTTTATGCCCACTCCACACAGAGAGGTAAAGGGCTACAATAGGACCCGGGAGTAGCACTCTTGGGTTAACGGGCAGCAAGCCGGAAGGGCTCTCGGACTGGAGGTGGGCTGCTGGTCCGACTCGGTACTGTTCCGACTCGCTGGATAGCAACCGAACTCGGCTTGTGGGACGGTAGTTTCCGATTACCTTTTGATCACGGTGGCTAGCTGGGACGTCGGTGGAAGACTCCTCTTCGTTCCCCGAGATCGGCGGCAGCTGAATCGACGCTGAAGTAATTTTGCAAGAATTAACTTGCTGCTGTCTTTGCTGGCCTGTTAACGGAATAGGTTTGCGCGACCCGGCAAAAAGAATTGTTCCACCCAAATCCGGTGTCGGATCGAGGCGAGATCAACGCCGTTAGATAGAGGACTCTGAGGGCTACAACATATAATTATTTTAGGTCCATCAAGTAGACGGATTAGAAATGAAAATGACTGTTCCCCAGGTATTTCTGCTGGATTGGATTATAGACAATCAAGACAGATCATGATCTGCTTGACACAGAATTTTGACCGACATAAAAATGATGGACCTAGACTCTGGGAAAATTATGGGTGGAAGGGGGAGATGTGAGGAACACGTATGAATTGTTTGGGATTTTTTGGAGTTGACTAAGGGGGCGGGAAAAATACAACAACAGACTACTATCCCGCAGATCTGTAAACTTGCAGATTGCTGGGGAAAAGTTAACTATTGGTAAACATAGTAAATGATGGCAGAATGACATGAAATTTGAACTGGGGATGGGGGATGATAGGAAAAACAAACCCTCAAAATTTGAGGTTGAACAGATCTCCTGATTGGGAGATAAAAATCTGGCCTCAGATTGCTGTCCAGAGATGGACAGAACTCCGATGAGGTGGCGGTGGTGGTGCGATGGCGGCACGAACGGAGACGGCGGTGGCTGGAAGTCACATCCAGAAGAGGTGGTAGATCTTGGAGTCACACCAGGATTAGGGCTTCACACCCTAGAAAGGGGCAGCAATTACTGCTGCAAGGGGAGAGGAGAGAGGGGCGCCCTTGGGCTCTCTTGGAGAAATTCTAAATTTTCTTTGCATTAATTCTATGAAATATGGAAAATACAAGTGTTTTATAGGAAATGTAAATGACCTAAACTAACCTCAGATCTAGGGTTAGGGAGGGGTAATTAGGGGAGAGAAGAAATTTCTCCCATGTGATCAAATACAACAAATATAAACAATAAAAAGGGGGGGAATTATTTAAATCCCATATGGGACAAAAGAGGGGGCACCCCCTTCATGGAGTCAACATGGGGGCTGGTCAATATTCTCCCTTGGACCATGGACCAGCCCCACATGGGCCCTAAAGGGTCTAGGTGACCCAATGGGAGAGAGGGTGGGGGTCCCGTCGGGCCTACGCTGCCTTTTTGCAAAGAAACCCATTGACTTAGTTCAAGTAACCCATTGGCTTATACTTGCCATACAATTGTAAACCTAATTAACCCAAGGATATAAATGCAAACAAAAGGATACAAATATAAAAATAAAATATCAGTGCCCGGTGTTGATTCCCATCAATTCTCTCCGGGTGGGAAGAACTTGACCCCGTCGAGTAAGGGGTGCGGCTGCTCGAGTGGCTCCTGTGGATCTGTCACCGTACCAGGTAGTGCGGAGTACGCTCCACTCCAAGTAATCGTCACCTGCTCATCCCGTATATATTCGATATACACATACTGCTGTGGGAATGAGGCTAGTGGTGGACACTCCGGGGTGGGGTCACTCTCAAAGGGAGGAGATGGCTCAAAGACTCACTAGGAATCACCGCTGGGTCCCTTTATGTGACTAGATCCGAGACATTGAGGTAGAGCTGATCCCAAATTCTGGCAAGTCTACAACGTAGGCATTAGACCCGACTTGCCTCACACTCGAAAAGGGACTGACATTGCGAGCTTGCAATAGACCGACTATGACACTCCTAATATGCTCGACACATGCGTGTACAGACTCTGAACAAATAAACAAAGACACAGACTCACACAAGACCCTAAACAAACCTATGTTAGACCGACCCATACATATGCAATGGTGGACTAGGACATCCGAATGTGTACCATGCATACACACGATGCAAACAAATGTTGGTGGAATCATGGAATCCTAGACATCCCAAAATGCACCACTCATGCACTAACAGCCCTTCGGATTTGGAGGGTTTGGGTGGGCTAGGCGTGGAAGGTTTGGGTGGGCTAGGAGAGATGAATTCTCCTACTTCCATACCCCAATGAACGGGATCCTTGCAGAGTGTAGGTGGACTGGCCCGTGGGGTAGGGGTGTGATTGGGGACTTCCCTAACAAGGTGTAATGGTGGTGGTGGGTCACGAGGCTCACTAAGGAAGGGATCAAAAGGATCAAAGAATGTGTGATCCCTCGATATGGGTTCCCTCATGACACGGTCCCAAGTTTGAAATTCTTGAAGGTGTAAATGATCACCTTCATTCATTGTGGTAGGTGGGACGGCGGTCATATATAGTAGATATGGTTCCTCCCTCGGGATAAGTGGAATGAAGTTAGGCTCGGCCAGCATGGGGAGGAATAAAAGAACCTCCGTGGTGACATGACCCATGGTGCACACGGAGGTAATAGACCCCAAAGCGGGATGGGTGAAGCTACGACCTATGGGTAGGTTTAGCCTGGGGCCAACATGTGCGTCAACTTCAACTGCCGGTCTAATCCCTTAATAAGGTCATCCAATGTATCAACATGGTGACAAGACCGGAATGTGGTATGGAATGAGTTGACTGGCACCAATGGTAGTGTGGGGTCCACGGGTGGGTAGTAAGGTGGTCTAGGGACCAAGCCATTTTTGAGCCAACTAAGTGTTGTGCTCCTTGTGCTTTGTTGATGATGTTGTGTTTTAATGATAGCAACATGAATGAGTCACCACATTATTTTCAAAGGGGGAGATTGTTGTGCCCCTTGTGCTTTGTTGATGATGTGGTGTTTTAATGATAGCAACATGAATGAGTCACCACATTGTTTTGAATATATCTGATCTATTCTGTGGAAGAATGCATGAGTGTGTTCTATCTGATCTGTTATGTGCATGAGTGTGCCAGCTCTGTGGGTCGACCCCCTCAAATTCGCATGTCTATACTTTCATTGCATATGAGCATCTGTATAGTGTTTGGCTAGCAAGTCTATACATCATCAAGGCTCTTCATGCATGTGCATAGTCTATACATTGTGCATCTCGTTGACAAGTCTGCATATTCATGAAGTCTGTACAGCCATCCACTTGAAGCATTTCTTCAAGTCTACACAGCCTTTTGCATTGGACTGAAAGTCCATACATTGGCAAGTCTGTACATCGGCCCTGTAGCATGCACGAAGTAAAGTCTATACAGTGGACCGTCTCATTCAGCGTCTCACGCCTTGAAGTCCACACATCATTTATCAAGCCTAGACATTGCACTATAGCATGTAGAGCACTAAGTCCATACATTGGACTGTAGCACGCATCTCTAATGTCTATACATTCTCACTCACATCCTCCAAGTCTGTACAGAGTTGTCTTTGCATTGCACGTGTTCTAAGTCTATACACTCTCCTGTGCAATGTCTACACATTCAATTACTGTGTCTTGCTCAAGTCTGTACAGCCCTTTGGTTGTCAAGTCTATACATTGCTTTCGAATGAAGTCTGTACACTGGTCTTCACTTGAAGTCTGTACAGCGCCATGTTCATATTCTTCAAAGTCCATACATTGCACTATAGATGCTCGAGGTGAAGTCTATACATTCATAAGTGAACTTCCAAGTCTGTACATCCGTTTGCCTGGCTTCTGCCTCAAAGTCTATACATTCGTTTCTAAGGCAAAGTCTATACATTCCCAGTCTTTACCTACGTTCAGAACTCCAAGTCTATACACTGGTAAAGTCTGCACATTGTGTCTTGAAGCTGTTCAAGTCTATACATTGTCTCGAGCATTCAAAGTCTATACAACGCTGTTGAGTGGAAGTCTGTACAGCCGTTGGGTTGCCAAAGTCCATACATTGTGAATCTCAAAGTCTGTACAGACTTTGCCTTGTTCAAGTCTGTACATCGCCCCTTTGGCAAGACTATACATTGAAAGTCTATACACTCGATTGCCTTGACTTGATCAAGTCTGTACAGAGCTTCCTTGTTCAAGTCTGTACATCGCTCAGTTGGCAAGTCTATACATTGGAAGTATATATATTCCTTTGCCTTGCATCGCTCATCAAGTCTGTACAACCTTTCTCTTTGCATGTCTGTACATCGTCCATGAAGTCTGAACAACGAGCAAGTATGTACATCGCTCATTTGTCTTGGCAAGTCTGCACATCGTTAAGTCTATACTTTGTCCAGTGCATTGCATTCATCAGTCGTGAAGTCTATACATTGAGTTGAAGCCTGCCTAAGTCCATACACTGGCTGTTGTTCTTCAGAGTTTGTACATTGCATACTTTGAAGTCTATACATTGGCTTTGAGCTGAAGTCTATACATTGCTTCAGGCTGAGCAAGTCTATACATTGCATGCTCGTTCATTCAAGTCCATACTTTGTCCTGAAGCATGTATAAGTCTATACATTGTCTGCCTGTCGATTGAAATGTCTATACATTGCTGTTTGCATTGTAAAGTCCATACATTGAACAATGTCTGCACATTGCATTACACTTCAGCAACTCTATACACTGCTTCAGCTCTGATTCATGAAGTCTATACATCGCTACAGCTTTGTCTTCACATAGTATGTACAACTCAATTGTCCTGCTTCATGAAGTCTATACATTGCTTCGTCTTCACAAGTCTATACAGTGAAGTCTATACACTGCAATGCATATACTTAAACTGATAACGTGATTCTCTGTCTGACAGGCACCCTTCGTGAAGCCTAATGAAGGCACGTGATCCAAGGAAGGATGAGGTGCCCAGATGAGGACACATGGATGCGGCCCAGCCAGGATGCTGCCAGGTGGTCGAAATGCCTCGGTTCTGGCGAAACTCCTTAGGGCGGGAAATGTGGAGGTCACACGCCCAACCTGCTGCTGTATATATACTAAGCTTCATCTTCAGATGAAAGTGATCGAGTGTGGGAAAGTATATACAGAGAGTGAGAGATCCACAGAGAAGAAGAAGAAAAGGAAAGCAGCAGAGAGCCACGATCCACAGAGAGAAGAAAAGGAGAAAAGAGCAGAGAAGAAAAAGAGAAAGAAGAGAAAGAGAGAGATAGAGAGCTCTAGCAGAGTGTGAAGAGAAGAAGAAGAAAGAGAGAGAGAAGAGAAGATCAGAGAAGACCGATCCTGCTGGAAGTTGGATCAGATCCACTCCAGTCAGCTCTTAGGAGCCACATTTGTGCTTTCATTATTTACAGCTTTCAGTTGCTGTTGCTACTTGTTTTCATTTTCATTTTATACTTTCCTTCAAGCTGTTAGTCAGCGATTGCAGTGGTGGACTCCACTGGACGGCTAAGCTGTATTGCCCAGCGGTTTGCAGAGGTGTTGCCTCTGGTCGGGTAAGCTGTAATCCCCAGCGTTGCAGTGGTGGATTCCACTGGACAGCAAGCTGTGTTGCTCAGCGGTTGTATGGCAAGCTGTGATGCCCAGCTGTTCAAGCTGTGAGTCAGCGGAATCCACACTCTGGTTTGAGTGTGGGGTGGATGTAGGTCTGCTGGACCGAACCACCTAAAAACCCATTGAGCAGTGGTTTGAATTCTTTGTGTGTTTGGCGCTAGATGAATGCATAGGGACGAGATAGGTTGATCTTCTACATGTGTTCATTTCAGTGCTGCGCACACTATATGTTTGACAGTGGTATTGAGTGTTTGTTTGATCTGTCTAATTGCTGCGCACATTAGATGGTTGCTTAGGAGCACTCTACATATTTGCCTATAGGTTCAATAGATGACTGAGTAGTTTTTCTTAGTTAGTCTTAGTGCCTTTATTCCGCAGTTCTGAGCACTAGAATTTTAATTGGGCGAAAGTTTTTTAAAGGGTATTCATTCACCCCCCCCCTCTGAATACATAGCATCGAACCCAACACTTGGTATCAGAGCGGGTTGCTGTGCATAGGATCTAACAATCCGCAGCAGATCCTGCTAGTTGTTGGTGCATTTCAGAGTGGGTCTTTTGAGATCGTGTTTTGTTTCACTAACTTGTGCCTTGCTTTGCTCATTTGGCTTTGGTGCGATCTGAGTTGATTCATTTGCTTGCATTGTGTTTGATTAGTGTTCTATTTAGAACTCTTATTCTGTCTAAGCATGGAACTCACTGCTGATCCTACGAAGTTTGAAGGCCTAGGTTTTTACAAGTGGTTTAATGAATTCAGAGAATATGTGATGCAGACTAATCCAGATCTGTGGATAGTCATTGCTCACAGTCCTTATGAAGTTCCAAAGGATGAATCCCTATGGAAAACTTCAGACAGATGAAAATTCTCTGCAAATCAAAGTGCCCTGAATCTAATCAAAAGGGCGATAAACACTGACAAGTTTCCTTGTGTAGTTGATTGCTGCAGTGCCTCCAAAGTGATCGAGATAATAGCAAGCAGCAGAAGCCAGGGTAAAGCGAAATGTCTCATGGCAACAGAAGAAGACGAAGACTATGTGGAAGATACTTCGTCACAGGTAAATTCTGACACTGACAATCCTTCTCTGGAAAGCATGATTGCGTTGAATGAGCATTTATTGAATAAATATGATAGACTAAAATCTGAAAAGAGAAAAATAAGTAAAGAAATGTTGCATGAGATCAGAAGTCTGAAAGCTGAAAATGAAAACTTGAAATCTGACATGATTAAAGAAAAAGATGAGTTGAACAGGTTGAAATCTGAAAATGAGAATGTTAGAAACGAACTCATCGGTGAAAATAATTCTTGCAAAGCATGTGCCATTCTCGAAGACATGATTAATGATTTTGATTCTGATGACAGTTTTCAAAAAGAACAAATCAAATCTCTAAAAGAAAAAAATGCCTACTTGAAAGATCAAAATAAAAAGCTAATGGTTCTTAATATTGTCTTCTCTGAAAGATGGTTGTCAATTGAAAAAGGAAAATCAGTTGTGAAGGAAAATGAGAACAACATTGAAATAATGGTTCAACAAGAAAATGAAACTCTGATGAATCTGAATGATGCTTTGCAACAGCAGTTGATTGTTTGTGAATCAGAGCTATCCAAGTATGAAGTGAGTAGTGCTTCATTGAATTCTGAGATTGAAGATCTGAAAAATTCTATATCAAAATTCGTTAAAGGAAAAGACAATTTGAATAAGCTGCTTGGTTCTAAAGTGAATTTTCAGAAACAAGGGATTGGATTTGTGCCTGTGAATGAAAACGACAATGATAAAAGAAAATCAACTGTTTTCGTGAAAAGCTCTGAACATGCTAACTCATCCAGCTCCTCAATTTTTCAATTCACTGCTAAGAAGGCTGAAAATTCAGAGAGGAAACAGAAAAAGATTCAAAAACAAAAGAAAAATGCTGAATTGAATAAGTCCAAACTTATCCCTGATTTACATGTGCATGCTGCTCACTGCTCACACACACATTCACACTCTCATGAGAATGTCAACTCTGTCAAACAAGTGAATGTGAATAAAAAGGGTAAAGCATGTCACTATTGTGGGAAGGTTGGACATATTATGCATAACTGTGTATAGCATTGATAAATGATGAAAGAAATATTGTTAGAAAGTATCCTAGAAATCATCTTAGGAAACATTCTACTGATCAGGAAAAGAAAATTCAATGCTATTGCTGTGGGAAGTTTGGTCACATTGCTGCCTTCTGCTGGCATGCTCAGGGAAAGAAAATTAACTCTGGATTTGTTAATTTCCTCTTTAATAAAAACATTGTTGATAGAAAGAAGTTTGGTTCTAAAAGTAAGCACAATGTATGTTTCGAATGTGGTAAGCTAGGCCACAAAGCTACCAACTGTTGGCTGGCTGAGTATGGAAAGAAAAATTTCATGTTAATAAAAGAAATACTCATGCTCATACACATAATTTTCATACTCATGCATGCACATGGGCATCATGTTTCTGCTAACATGAATAATAAAAACAAAAATTCTGTGGCTTCATGTTACTACTGTGGAAAATTTGGACATGACATGTTTGACTGTTATCTGATGGAATTTGATGATCATACTGCTAAAAGATTGTTTAGAACACCTGATAGGGGTAATTCAGGACCCAAGACTTCTTGGGTTCCTGCAAGATCAAAGTGATTGATTTGCTACAGGTGTGCCTTGGAATGAATAAAGGGGGATTAATAAGTCAAGGCACTCAAGAATGAAACCCCCAAGATCCTACAAATCAGGTCAGTTCTGAACTGTGCTTAAATTCCATTAAATGAAATTGTGAATTTGAAATGATTGCATATCATGTTAACTTGTTGATGCTGAAATTGAAGTTTTCTGAATTAAGAATTACACAATCATGTTTATGGTAACTCTCTTCTGTCTA
Organism: Amorphophallus konjac; assembly: GCA_022559845.1. Classification (NCBI taxonomy): domain Eukaryota; kingdom Viridiplantae; phylum Streptophyta; class Magnoliopsida; order Alismatales; family Araceae; genus Amorphophallus; species Amorphophallus konjac. The sequence continues at coordinate 68,869,563 of CM040117.1, forward strand.
ATCTGCATGAATCATATCTAAATGCAAAACTTATATCATGTGATGTGCTTCAATACATTTCATGCATATAGTCAGGGGGAGTCCAACTGTTTTTGATTAATGCATATAGGACTGCTTTGCACTGCATTTCTTGCATTACCCTAGTATATCAAATAGTAAGCTACTAAAAGGCAGGGAAATCTGCTTGGAGGTTCTTACTATGTGCGAGATGGTCCTTGAGACCAAGTTCTCTGCCAAGTATCAAGGGGCATGGCCCATATAGAACAGTGTACTGCATATCATCAATTTGAAGAAAATTAAATTTGAAAAGAAATGATTCATTGCATATCATGCATTTTGTCAGGGGGAGCTTGTTTGCTATTGCTTGGTCATCATGCTCTCCTTATCAGAATTGTTGCATACTTCTCATATGAAGGGCAGTGCATATCATAAAAAAAATTTTAAAAACCTAAAAAGAAATTTCATTGCATCTAGACAGGGGGAGCATTTAGAATTGGTGTTTTGATTGTCATATCATGAACACCTCTTGTCTAATAATTGATCAACTCTCATCTGATGTCATATTTCTCTCTCTTGAAAAAGGATTCTGCCTTCTATTTGTTGAGCTGTTAAAGAAGAGTTTCTTTCAACTCCCTTCATGATACTATCTGTCAGCTGATCTGTCTGAATTCCAGACTCAGCTATTGTGTGTTGATGTTCACTCTTCTGAAATATTTCTCTACTGGTGATTTACTCTTGCACCAGCTTATACTCATCTTTCACATTCTTCTCAGCTGGTGTAACTAAATTGTTTCTACTATTGATTGTTGGTGCTGAATTTATTGTTCTGATCTGAGGAACTTATGTTGCATGTCATGCAATTCAGTCTGAGAAATTGGTAGAAACTCTTATCATATAGGTTTAAGAATTATCACTGAATCAGACTGATATAAGATTAATGTATTCTCAGATTATGAGTTAAATGAATTGAAAATATCTGAATGATAAGGTTTAATAAATTTAACCACTTGTGTCATGTAAACCTTAGACTCTCTCATCAGATATCTGAAAATTTGAATTCAGGGCTACTTTGGTTAAGATGCATATAGTGTGTATTGTTGTTAAACATTAACTTGAAAAATGTTGACTAAATGAAAAAATGTGAATTCAGAGCAATGACTCGGTCACTGAGAAACTGAGCTCTTTATCAATGAAATAAAGTAACTCATGTCATGAGGTGCCATAGTTATCTCTGGTGAAAATTTAGTAAAACAAAACCTGACAGATCAATAGCTTATTTGTGTTGAGTAACTGGGGAGTCTGACCTCTGATCAAGGTGTCTTCTCATGTAAAAAGACACTCATATTGCTAACTCTGTTCTCAAAGTGAGAGGCAATGACAGTTATCACACTGAGTAACTGGGTCACTTCACCTGAGACGTGTTGTGCCTCATGTAAAAAGGTGTTGATCAACCTAAATTGCTCAGGAAAAATATAATGTCCTTCAAATGAAATTATCTTGAAAAATCTGTCAACTCATGTTCTTGAAAAAGTGTTTAACTTCAGTACTAATCTGTGTATCTTTCAAAGGTGCTATTGAGATCATATGTGTAAGATAAAAGATGATTGATTTTGAGTGTTATCTGAATATTTGGTTCACCTTTATTAAAACTTGGATTCAGATATGAGTATTGAGTTTAAATTGACAAATTTGGTATACATCAAAATTAAATCAGATTGGTTAAGTTGCCACTTCATAACCCTTTATGATAGAAGAGTCTACACCTTTTAAGACTTATTGAAGTGATGTATGCATTAAAATCCCTCATGATCAGATTTTCCAGATAGCCTGATCAGATTCAGTCTGATTATTCATTGAGATGTCTTGTGATGATTGTTGTCTATTGTTGCCCTTCTATCATCAATCACTTTACTCTCCACACTGTTGGAATCTTCCATCTTGTTCTGTAATAAGTTCTGATTCTGCGGTCTTTTTACCTGTTTCATTCTGTTCATGCATATGTGACTTATTGCATATGTGGTCTTTTAACCAGAATTCAGATTCTTTGTAATGGCTGATTTCAGATTGATTTATTGGATAACCAGAGTCCATTCCTGTGCTTCAGGGGGAGTTATGCTTTATTTGCATCTAAGGGGAGATTAGTCAATCATGCATGTTGATAGGGGGAGAGCTGTTTCATTATCATAACGGAGATCTTCATTTTAATGAACCATGATTCATTCTCTGAATTTATGTGCTATCTTTGTGTGCTGCATTTGACTCTCAAACCATTTCCCTTCTTTTTGCTTATGTCAAAGGGGGAGATTAGTTTGATGAGTCAGTGTGACTCATTATGTTGCCATCATCAAAAAGGGGGAGATTGTTGTGTCCCTTGTGCTTTGTTGATGATGTGGTGTTTTAATGATAGCAAGATGAATGAGTCACCACATTGTTTTGAAAGGGGGAGATTGTTGTGCCCCTTGTGCTTTGTTGATGATGTGGTGTTTTAATGATAGCAACATGAATGAGTCACCACATTGTTTTGAATATATCTGATCTATTCTATGGAAGAATGCATGAGTGTGTTATATCTGATCTGTTATGTGCATGAGTGTGCCAGCTCTGTGGGTCGACCCCCTCAGATTCGCATGTCTATACATTCATTGCATATGAGCATCTGTATAGTGTTTGGCTAGCAAGACTATACATCGTCAGGGCTCTTCATGCATGTGCATAGTCTATACATTGTGCATCTCGTTGACAAGTTTGCATATTCATGAAGTCTATACAGCCATCCACTTGAAGCATTTCTTCAAGTCTACACAGCCTTTTGCATTGGACTGAAAGTCCATACATTGGCAAGTCTGTACATCGGCCCTGTAGCATGCACGAAGTAAAGTCTATACAGTGGACCGTCTCATTCAGCGTCTCACGCCTTGAAGTCCACACATCGTTTATCAAGCCTAGACATTGCACTGTAGCATGTAGAGCACTAAGTCCATACATTGGACTGTAGCACGCATCTCTGATGTCTATACATTCTCACTCACATCCTCCAAGTCTGTACAGAGTTGTCTTTGCATTGCACGTGTTCTAAGTCTATACACTCTCCTGTGCAATGTCTACACATTCAATTGCTATGTCTTGCTCAAGTCTGTACAGCCCTTTGGTTGTCAAGTCTATACATTGCTTTCGAATGAAGTCTGTACACTGGTCTTCACTTGAAGTCTGTACAATGCCATGTCCATATTCTTCAAAGTCCATACATTACACTGTAGATGCTCGAGGTGAAGTCTATACATCCATCAGTGAACTTCCAAGTCTGTACATCCGTTTGCCTGGCTTCTGCCTCAAAGTCTATACATTCATTTCTAAGGCAAAGTCTATACATTCCCAGTCTTTACCTACGTTCAGAACTCCAAGTCTATACACTGGTAAAGTCTACACATTGTGCCTTGAAGCTGTTCAAGTCTATACATTGTCTCGAGCATTCAAAGTCTATACAACGCTGTTGAGTGGAAGTCTGTACAGCCGTTGGGTTGCCAAAGTCCATACATTGTGAATCTCAAAGTCTGTACAGACTTTGCCTTGTTCAAGTATGTACGTCGCCCCTTTGGCAAGACTATACATTGAAAGTCTATACACTCGATTGCCTTGCCTTGATCAAGTCTGTACAGAGCTTCCTTGTTCAAGTCTGTACATCGTTCAGTTGGCAAGTCTATACATTGGAAGTATATACATTCCTTTGCCTTGCATCACTCATCAAGTCTGTACAGCCTTTCTCTTTGCATGTCTGTACATCGTCCATGAAGTCTGAACAACGAGCAAGTATGTACATCGCTCAATTGTCTTGGCAAGTCTGCACATCGTTAAGTCTATACTTTGTCCAGTGCATTGCATTCATCAGTCGTGAAGTCTATACATTGAGTTGAAGCCTGCCTAAGTCCATACACTGGCTGTTGTTCTTCAGAGTCTGTACATTGCATACTTTGAAGTCTATACATTGGCTTTGAGCTGAAGTCTATACATTGCTTCAGGCTGAGCAAGTCTATACATTGCATGCTCGTTCATTCAAGTCCATACTTTGTCCTGAAGCATGTACAAGTCTGTACATTGTCTGTCTGTCGATTGAAATGTCTATACATTGCTGTTTGCATTGTAAAGTCCATACATTGAACAATGTCTGCACGTTGCATTACACTTCAGCAACTCTATACACTGCTTCAGCTCTGATTCATGAAGTCTATACATCGCTACAGCTTTGTCTTCACATAGTCTGTACAACGCAATTGTCCTGCTTCATGAAGTCTATACATTGCTTCGTCTTCACAAGTCTATACAGCTAAGTCTATACACTGCAATGCATATACTTAAACTGATAATGTGATTCTCTGTCTGAAAGGCACCCTTCGTGAAGCCTAATGAAGGCACGTGATCCAAGGAAGGACGAGGTGCCCAGATGACGACACGTGGATGCAGCCCAGCCAGGATGCTGCCAGGTGGTCAAAATGTCTCGGTTCTGGTGAAACTCCTTAGGGCGGGAAATATGGAGGTCACACGCCCAACCTGCTGCTGTATATATACTAAGCTTCATCTTCAGATGAAAGTGATCGAGTATGGGAAAGTATATACAGAGAGTGAGAGATCCACAGAGAAGAAGAAGAAAAGGAAAGCAGTAGAGAGCCACGATCCACAGAGAGAAGAAAAGGAGAAAAGAGCAGAGAAGAAAAAGAGAAAGAAGAGAAAGAGAGAGATAGAGAGCTCTAGCAGAGTGTGAAGAGAAGAAGAAGAAAGAGAGAGAGAAGAGAAGATCAGAGAAGACCGATCCTGCTGGAAGTTGGATCAGATCCACTCCAGTCGGCTCTTAGGAGCCACATTTGTGCTTTCATTATTTACAGCTTTCAGTTGCTATTGCTACTTGTTTTCGTTTTCATTTTATACTTTCCTTCAAGCTGTTAATCAGCGATTGCAGTGGTGGACTCCACTGGACGGCTAAGCTGTATTGCCTAGCGGTTTGCAGAGGTGTTGCCTCTGGTCGGGTAAGCTGTAATCCCCAGCGTTGCAGTGGTGGATTCCACTGGACAGCAAGCTGTGTTGCTCAGTGTTTGTATGGCAAGCTGTGATGCCCAGCTGTTCAAGCTGTGAGTCAGCGGAATCCACACTCTGGTTTGAGTGTGGGGTGGATGTAGGTCTGCTGGACCGAACCACCTAAAAACCCATTGAGCAGTGGTTTGAATTCTTTGTGTGTTTGGCGCTAGATGAATGCATAGGGACGAGATAGGTTGATCTTCTACATGTGTTCATTTCAGTGCTGCACACACTATATGTTTGACAGTGGTATTGAGTGTTTGTTTGATCTGTCTAATTGCTGCGCACATTAGATGGTTGCTTAGGAGCACTCTACATATTTGCCTACAGGTTCAATAGATGACTGGAGTAGTTTTTCTTAGTTAGTCTTAGTGCCTTTATTCCGCAGTTCTGAGCACTAGAATTTTAATTGGGCGAAAGTTTTTTAAAGGGTATTCATTCACCCCCCCCCTTCTGAATACATAGCACCGAACCCAACACTAAGAAGTGGTTCGTCGATGATTAACATCCCCGATAGAAGCATGGGTGGCTCTGGCTGAGGCGGCTCCAAATGAAGATCGGAAGGTGAGGGTGGTGGCAATGGATCTCTCATGGGTGGGGAAGGAATGTTCTCCCTAAGGGGAAGAGGTCCTTGGGGTGGCCCTTCTTGGCGTGAAACATCTCCCTCTGATGGGGAGAGGACGTCCTTTATGATGGGGAGAGGACTTGGGGACTCCGTAGATAGCACCGGGTTCAGACTACCGGCTACTGCCTCCTTAGGCTCGGGCAGGAGTCGTGCCCACATCCTATCCCTCCTATCCATCCGATCCATAAACATTTGCAAGAGGTCGTCTAAGGTGCGGTTTGGACTAGGGGCATCATGGTGGGTTTTTTCATATTCAATTGACCTAATCTTGGGTCTAAGCTCATCTATGTGCGAGGCTCTTTGCCTCCGACTTTGACCCACTTAGTTGGATATGACTGCGTGGGGTCGGTTGGAGGTGACTAGGCCGGGTAGGTAGACCCTTCTAAGCTTGCCCTTCATCTCACGCCATGTCTCGATAGGCCATTGCCTCCTAATCTCCCTCAAGCACTCGATGTCTCTCCACTTCTCGACGGCTTCGTAAAAAAGCCGCTTCGTGGAAAAATTGACTTCCATGGCATCGGACATAGTGTAACACTCGAAATACTTGTCCATAGCGGCTTCCCACTTTAGGTAGTCGCTAGAGACTTTGGAGCCAAAGAAGTCTGGGACTTCCGGCCTACGGAGGTGGAAGGGTTGGGTTCCCCATCCTTGGGTGTATCGCCACCATTCATATGACATGGGCTTTTGGGGATCCATGGGACATGGGGAGCTATAGGATGGCCATGCCGACACTTGGTGACAAGACAAACTGACTAGACACGACCCTACAACAATAATGCAAAGCTTGAATGCAGACTTGACTATAAACCTAGACTCAACCAGTATCCGGTACGTGGCGGAGGTTTGATCCGAAGATCGCACTCACGTAAGTGTGATACCTTCCCGATAGGCGTAACCTATCATTCTGGGAACACCTTTTGATATACCCGGTATAGGAATGCAATGTGGCACCTTGGACCGACTAACTGACTACCCTAGACTCGACTTAGCTCTGATACGAATTTGATGCGGGACGGGATGCGACTCGAGACAATAAGGGACGCTAGCTCGCGAACGTCCCTAAGCGAGGGAAACGCGTGGATCTGCGTGATTGAGGAACTGGCAATGAGTCTCGGGTATCGGCTTTTCAGCGTGCTCGGATCGAGTCACGGGACGGGTTCCACTTACTCACTCTCGCAGCGGTGATCAAATATCGAGCTAGTTATCCTAACATGCTCATGCAGCGGCATATGAAAATATACGAGATACGCAAAATGTCAAAGTAGGAGGGTGGCGAGTGTACCTCCACGCTCCGAGCGTGGGGAAGACGACCCCGGCCAAGACCATAACTGCCGGTATAGTAAATGTAATTAATTACAGAAGTGAATTTCTATGCCCACTCAGGCAGGGAGGTAAGGGGCTACAATGGGACCCGGGAGTAGCGCTCTTGGGTTGACGGGTAGCAAGCCAAAAGGGCTCTCGGACCGGAGGCAGGCTTCTGGTCCGACTCGGTACTGTTTTGACTCGCTGGATAGCAACCAAACTCGGCTTGTGGGACGGTGGTTTTCGATCACCTTCTGATCATGGCGGCTGGCTGGGATGTTGGTGGAAGACTCCTCTTCGTTCCCCGAGATCGGCGGCGGCTGAATCGACGCTGAAGTAATTTTGCAAGAATTAACTTGCTATTGCCTTTGCTGGCCTATTCACGGAACAAGTTTGCGCGACCCGGTGAAAAGAATTTTTCCGCCCAGATCCGATCTCAGATCGAGGCGAGATCGGCGCCGTTGGATAGAGGACTCCAAGGGATACAACATATAATTATTTCAAGTCCATCAAGTAGACGGATTAGAAATAAAAATGATTCTTCCCCAGGTATTTCTGTTGGCTCGGATTACAAACAATCTGGATAGAACAGGATCTGCCTGAGACTGAATTTTGACAAACATAAAAGCGATGGACCTAGACTCTGGAAAAATCATGGGTGGAAGGGGGGATGTGAGGAACACGTATGAATTGTTTGGGATTTTTTGGAGTTGACTAATGGGGCTGAAAAAATACAACAACAGACTACTATCCCGCAGATCTGCAAACTGGCAGATTGCTGGGGGAAACTTAATTACTGGGAAAAATAGTAAATGAAGGCGGAATGACACGAAATGTGAATTGGGGATGGGGATGATCGGAAGAACAAACCCTCAAAATTTGAGGTCGAACAAATCTCCTGATTGGGAGATAAAAATTCGGCCTCAGCTTGCTGTCCAGAGATGGACAGAACTCCGACGAGGTGGCGGTGGTGGTGCGATGGCGGCACGAACGGAGGCGGCGGCGGCGGTGGCTGGAAGTCGCATCCAGCAGAGGTGGTAGATCTTAGAGTCACACCAGGATTAGGGCTTCACACCCTAGAAAGGGGCAGCAATCACTGCTGCAAGGGGAGAGGAGAGAGGGGCGCCCTTGGGCTCTCTTGGAGAAATTCCAAATTTTCTTTGCATTAATTCTATGAAATATGGAAAATACAAGTGTTTTATAGGAAATGTAAATGACTTAAACTAACCTCAGATCTAGGGTTAGGGAGGGGTAATTAGGGGAGAGAATAAATTTCTCCCATGTGGTCAAATACAACAAATATAAACAATAAAAAGGGGCGGAATTATTTAAATCCCATATGGGACAACATGGGGGGGTTGGTAAATATTCTCTCTTGGACCATGGACCAGCCCCGCATGGGCCCTAGAGGGTCTAGGTGGCCCAATGGGAGAGTGGGTGGGGGTCCTGCCGGGCCTACGCTGCCTTTTTGCAAAGAAACCCATTGACTTAGTTCAAGTAACCCATTGGCTTATACTTGCCATACAATTGTAAACCCAATTAACCCAAGGATATAAATGCAAATAAAAATATACAAATGCAAAAATAAAATGTTAGTGTTCGGTGTTGATTCCCATCAGGCATGAGGGGTTCGCTCCACCACGACGTAACTTTTCTCGAGGCCAAACTTTTGACCTCCCTCGGCTGAGTGCCGGGGGACAAAAAGGGTTTGTAGGCCAAGAAGGGCCGGAGGGCGAAGCCAATAGTTTGTTCACAAATCTCGCCGATGGTGACAAGGCTTGGAAACGACATACATGTTGGCGATCTTAAGTGTCAGAGACAAGAGGTGAGTTTATTACTCGAAAAGGATGAAGGGTCCGAGCCAATGGTCTACTCATCGATTTCGCCGATAGTGATGAAGATCGAAGGTAGGTTTGTTCGTCGACATGGCTTAAATGCCGAAGCAAAGAGGTTTATTGCAGCACAAGCGTAAGGTTTGTGTCGGTGGGACTGGTATGTCTGCCACATGCGGGGATTACCTGTGGGACACGAATGATAAACGAGGCAATGTCCTCATCATCGTCATCATCATTCATCATTTTATTTTTTTTGAAACACATTACTGACTTAAGCGCTCTTTCAGGTTTTCACCGAAGCCAACCCCCTCTTGTTTTTGCCCACACGCCCTTTCGGGTTTTCACGTGGCGGGGTACTCAATTTTACCTGTGGCGCCCTTTTGAGATTTCACCTCAGCTGGGTTATAGCCGTTTTTGCCCTTATCCAGAATATTCTGATAAGTCTGGCGAGGCACCTCTATTTTAAGCCCCATCATCATTTTTTTTTGAAACATGATTGCTTACCTTTGCCAAGGGCGACAAGTTGATTGGCCAGATTGATGCTAAGATGAGCGGGGCTTTGTTCATCGGCATTGGATGAATGCCGAAGCAAAGAGAGTTTTAGTCATTAACGAGGATGAAGGGTCTGTGTTAATGGTTCATTGACTGATTCTGCCGATGATGATAAGAATCAGTGTTGGTTTGTTCATCGGCATTGGGTAAATGCCGAAGCAAAAGATAGGTTTAGTTATTAACGAGGACGAAAGGTCCGGGTTAACGGTTCATTGACTGATCTTGCCGATGATGACAAGAATCAGCATTGGCTTGTTCATCAGCATTGGGTAAATGCTGAAGCAAGAAGGGGTTTGTTCATTAACGAGGACGAAAGGTCCGGTTAACGGTTCATTGACTGATCCTGCCGATGATGACAAGAATCAACGTTGGTTTGTTCATCAACATTAGATAAATGCCGAAGCAAAAAGGGGGTTGTTCATTAACGGGGATGAAAGGTCCGAGTTAACGGTTCATTAACTGATCCTGCCAATGATGACAAGAACCAGCATTGGCTTGTTCATCGGCATTGGGTAAATGCCGAAGCAAGAAGGGGTTTGTTCATTAAGGAGGATAAAAGGTCCGGGTTAACGGTTCATTGATTGATCCTGTCGATGATGACAAGAATCAGCATTGGTTTGTTCATCGACATTGAATAAATGTCGAAGCAAAAGATAGGATTAATTGTTAACCAGGACGAAAGGTCCGGGTTAACGGTTCATTGGCTGATCCTGCCGATGATGACAGGAATCAGCGTTGGTTTGTTCATCGGCATTGGATAAATTCCAAAGCAAAAGATAAGTTTTAATTGTTAACGAGGATGAAAAGTTCCGGGTTAACGGTTCATTGACTGATCCTGTCGATGATGACAAGAACCAGCATTGGCTTGTTCATCGGCATTGGGTAAATGCCGAAGCAAGAGATAGGTTTGTTTATTGACCGGGACAGAAGGTCCATGCCAATGGTTCGAGGGAAGACCTCCGGTGGGACTATGATGAACATCCTATCCAGAGTTTAAAAGGGATGAAGGAGAAGAGTAACTTTTGGTTACCACATTACTTACCCAAGTGCCCTTTCAGGTTTTCACCGGGGTCAACCCCCTCTCGCTTTTGCCCACGTGCCCTCTCGGGTTTTCATGTGACGGGGTACCCAATTTTGCCTGCAGCGCCCTTTCAGGTTTTCGCCACTGCTGGGTTACAGCCATTTTTGCCCTTGTCCAGAGTGTCTGAACAAGACTGGCGGGGCACCTCTATTTTAAGCCCCATTTTTTTATAGAAATATCGGCCGGTGTATGGAGCTCAACCTTGATTGTTTGGTTTATTTGCATAGTAATACACAGCTATTGGCTAGGGCACGCAGCCTTGCGCCGAAAGGGTTTATTTGTTGGCAAGAAGATAATTCCAACGCAAAGGAAGAATTTCTACCAATTCGGACGTAAGGTCCGCAATGGCGATATTGTGTAAAAGTTGGCAAGGGCACGCAGCCTTACACCGAGAGGGTTTATTCATTGGCAAGAAGATAACGCCAACGCAAAGGAAGAATTTCTACCGATTCGGACGTAAGGTCCGCAATGGCGATATTGTGTAAGTGGATGGCTGGGGTGCGAAGCCTTGTGCCGACAAGGTTTATTCGTTCGCAAGAACATAACGCCAAGGCAAAGGAAGAATTTTTGCCGATTCGGACGTAAGGTCCGCAATGGCGATATTTTGTAAAAGTTGGCTAGGGCACGTAGCCTTGCGCCAACAGGGTTTATTCATTGGCAAGAAGATAACGCCAACGTAAAGGAAGAATTTCTGCCAATTCGGACGTAAGGTCCGCAATGGCGATATTGTGTAAGTGGATGGCTGGGGCACGAAGCCTTGCGCCGAAATTGTGTGTTCGCAAGCGTGGGGATAACGCCAGCGCAAAGGAAATGATTTCTGCACTGACGCGGACGTAAGGTCCACCATGGTGATAAGGTGTATGGTGCCAGCCCAGTGGGACCAAATGGGGTTCTCAAGGGCCTAAGGATTAGTGTGCACCGAGGGGGCTTTTGCAATTGCGGGCCAACGGCCTCGGAATTGGCATGAGATATGTGGGTATATTTTTTGAGAGCTCGGCCATGGTGGAGTGCCACTAGGCCAAGGTAGATTTTGGGCATTCTCCGAATGTTGGCAGGGCTGAGTGATACAGGTTCAAATGTTTCCCATTGAGCGGGGAGAACTGCACTACCCCCTTGTGGTCTACGAGAACATAGGCACCCCCTTCATAGACTCGGTGGATAACATATGGTCCAACCCAGTTTTCAACCAATTTCCCTTTAGGGTTGGAGGCCATTACTTCTCTTTTCTTGACCATCACTATGTCACCTTTCTTGAATTCTCATCCTTTGACCAGTTTGTCGAAGGTGCGGGCCATGCGAGCTTGATACAGTTTGATGTTTTGTTACGCACGGAGGCGCCTCCCCTCGAGCTCAGTGAGCTCTTATAGTCTTCTTTCTATATTCGTCTATTTTCGTTTGTCAAGCCGTGTTGTATAGCGACTCTTAGTGATGGCACTTCCAGCTCTATCGGTACTACCGCCTCCGATCCGTAAACCAGGGAGAAGGGTGAACAACCGGTTGGAGTTTTATAAACTACACGATAAGCCCACAATGCTTCATACATCTTCTCTTCATAGTCTCTCTTGCTAGAGTTGACGGTCTTGGCTAATAGGGTGCAGAGAGTCTTGTTGAACGCTTCTGCCCACTACAAGAAAAGGTGATTTTAGCGACAAGAATTTGCGACAGATTAATTTCCGTCACAAATTCCATTTGTGTTACGGACATACTATACTCTGTCTGAATATACGTCTCAATTGGCGATGGATATCCAGACGGAAATATTCTGTCTGAAATTATAGACAGAATATGTTCCATCCATATTGTCATCACAAAATTGAGACGTATATTCAGACGAATTATTCTGTCTGAAATTACAGACGGAACTTAGTTCCGTCTGTATTTCCGTCGCAAAATTTCCCACCTCCCGCCACGATTGAACCCTTCTCCCACCCCTTGCACCCGCCCCCATTTCCACCCCACCCCCACTCTCCCTCACTCTCTCTTTCTCCTCTGCTCGCCGTCGTCGCCGTCGTCGCCACCGGAGCTGCCGTACTCGCCGTCGTCGGAGGCCCCCACTCTCCCTCTCACTCTCTCTTTCTCCTCTTCTTGCCATCGTCGCTGACGGAGCCGCCGTCCTCGCCGTCGCTGCCAGCCTCCCTCCCTCTCACGGTCGTCATCGCCATTGCCGCCATCCTCCTCCCATCCTCCCCGTCGCCACCAACCTTCTCCCATCATCGCAGTCATCATCACCGGTAAGTGCTCTCCCTCTCCCTATCTCCCTCCTCTGCTCTCTCTCGCCGCTCTCCCTCTCCCTATCTCCATCCCCCTCTCCCGATCATGTTCCCCTCCCTCACTCAATCCCTCTCCCTCTTCCCTGTCCCGCTCCCACACTCCCTCTCCCCTCTCCCGATCCCTCACTTCCTCTGGCCTCCCTCCCCCACCCCCTCCACGGCCCTCTCTTCCCGTGTCCGTGGCCCCCCTCCCTTCACAGACACACACACACGTACACAAAGACACATACACAAGCACACACGCCTCAGGCCCCCCTCTCCCTCTCCCTCTCCATCTACCGTTGGCCACAGGTGTGACGACCCGGACTCTGGATAGAGGATATACCCGATAGGACTACTGAGTAGACCCGATTCACTTGGAACCCGTGAAGCCTCCCAAGAGCTGTAAAGCTCTGAAGGGATAAAAGGAATGTCGTGTAGTACATTGAAGTCGTAGATATAATAGTAAGTGATGCGGGACGAGACCACGGACACGACAAGCTCGTGACTGCCCCTTAACGAGGGAAGCGTCGGACGTGCGCAGTTGAGAAACCGGCAATGAGCTAGGGTGATCGGCTCTCTCGTGTGCCCAGATCGGGTCACGGGACGGTGTCGCACTCTCTCGCAACAGCGGTAATGAATAGATAAAGCGAGCTAGATATCCCTACACATGCTCTCTAGCAGCGGCATAAACAAATATATATGAAGTAAGCAAAATGCAAAGTAAGGGAGCGAATGCGATACCTCCACGCGCTCGGCGTGGGGAAGACGGACCCGGCCGAAACTCGTACTCCCGGGATAAATATTACACAATGATGACAGCAATGAAATATCGCCCACTCCACGCAGGGAGGTAAAGGGCTACACAACTGGGCCCGGGAGGACCGAATTCGGGTTGACGGGCGGCTTCTCGCGTTGATTCGGCAACACCCGAACACGTGACGGTGGGGCCCACGTGCTGTCCGGAGGGACCGTGCGGGACCCGGTGTCACCACTGTGGTGGGGACACTTGTGGAAGTGTTCTCTGGGCTGGCGGCACGCTGGTTCGCCAGCCGGAGGCCAGGCGCCTCCGTTCGGCACCGGTCGGAATGACCGGCCACGGATCTGCCGGTTCTGTTTTCGGGCGCGCGCTCCGGCGAGAACGGACGCAACGATCAACCCCGACGTCGAAATGTGACGAAACTAGCGACGTTGGAAAGCTGCTTTGAAGGGCTTCAACTCCCTATGGTTACAGAAAAATAGCAAAGCCTGCACTTCCAATTGGCGAATTTTGAAGGTTGCTGTTGTACAGTGGCTTAACTCTCAGATCTGCAGGGCTGTCCTCTGAGAACTGTCGTTGACCGCAGGGTAGATGTCCGATTCAGCTCTTGAAGTCTTCATCAAAGGTGTAGGAAATTGAGCTAGGAAGATGGCAAAAGTAGTTTGGACAAGTTTGAAGGTGTCTACAAATTGATAGGATGTTTTCACTAACAGTGGGTCGGATCTGGAATCTGACTAAAGGCACTGTAGCAGAGATAGAACACTAATTTTGAAAAATGGATAGAGGGCGAATCAAAAATCAATAAAAAGGGTGGATGTAGGAAATGATGGAAATAACTCCCAGTAAAATTGGGAGGGTTTGTAAAAATCAAAAAGGTGGTGGGAGGTGAGAAACACAGGCTGCTGTCACTGTAGACAGAGACAAAATAGATCTGGGAATGAAAGATGCCCGAAAATAGAAAAATACTAAACGAGGGATTTTGGACCTGAATTTTATTGTGGATGATGGGTGGAAGATAGGAACACACCATAAAAATTACAGACCACGAAGAGGCCGTGGCTGGTATTAGAATTTTCGGGAAGACACCTTTGTCTAGCAGGACAGAATATCGAAGACGGCTTCGCGGCGGCTCGAAGGCGGCACGAACGGCGGCGGCGGCGGCACCGATGATCACCGGAGATATAGGGGAGGAGATATCACTCTAGAATTGGGGTTGGGGATGAAGAAACCAGAAGGAGAGAGAGGGGAGGTCGAAATTCACTCAAGGGGGGCTCTTGCACAATGTTTTTTCTCATTTCATTAATTCTAGAATAATAGAAATACATGACTTATATAATAAATAAAAAAAGACCATGAATACCCTTAGATCTGGGATCTGGAGGGGCATTTAAGGGACTTCATATTTGATCCAAATAAAATAAAAAAAATGAAATTCTTAATTAATTCTAATGGGGGGACAAGGTAGGTGAGGTAGGTAGCCTACCTTTGAATTTTTAATCCACTTGTCTCCCATGTGGTCAATTGGCATTCCAACCTTCTAGATGGCCACCTAGGATGGTTGACCAGCCCCACATGAGTGACATGGACCAATGGGAAAGGGCTGAGGGCCCCCTTGCGGATCCTACTGACAAATTATATAGAAACCCACACAATCCGTGGGAATGACGCATTGGCCTATAAAGCCGTACAATTACGCATATACTTTCCCACGGATATACAAATAAGCTAAAGGACATAAATGTAAAAGTAAATGTACATGCTCGGCGTCGATTCCCATCAACTCCCCCCGGGTGGGAGGAACTCGACCCCGTCGAGTAGGGGTATGGATGCTCGAGTACTCCGACGGATCCGTCACCGTGCCAAGTAACGCGGGTACGCTCCACTCCAAGTGATCGTCACCTGCTCATTCCACATATACTCAATATGCGCAAGCTGCCATGGGCTAGAGGTGGACACTCCGGGTGGGGCACTCTCAAAGGGTAAGGAAGCGGCTCGAAGACTCACTAGGAATCACCGTTGAGTCCCTGTAGGTGACTGATCCGGGTATAGATGTAGAACTGATCCCATACTCATCGAGTGAGTCCAATCACCTCTTACTCATAAGAGAACGACAACGATCTTACACAAGACACATGCAGACTCTCAAACTACACACAAACCATGCAAACAAATCACACAAGGAAAACACACGGACTCATCTATGACCCTAGACACACCTAATATTAGTCCGACCCGTACATGGATGACGGCGGACCCGGACACCCGATCGGGTGCCATGCATGCATTTGACGTAACCGGAGGTTGACGCCATGGGGAACTCCTGGACACCCTACGATGCACCAATCATGGACATTGGGCTTGGATGTGGGAAGTTCGGGAGGTGCGGGTGGTTTGGATGGATCGGAGAAACCAAAGTTTTTATTACCCCCATATGAAAATTCGGACCTATGGCTATGTGGAGGTTGCTTGGCCCGAGTTAAAAAGGTGTGATAGTGAACTCCGCGGAGGAAGTGGAGTGAAGATGGGGGCTCGGGAGATTCACTAGTGAGGGGGTCAAAAGGGTCGAAGAAGGTATGACCCCGTGAGGTGGGTTCCAACATGACATGGTCCCAAGTTTGGAATTCATAATCACCGCCATACATTATGATCGGTGGCACGACGGACATGTGTAGAAAATAGGACTCCTCCCTTGGGCAAAAGGGAATGAAGTCGGACTTGGCCGGCATCGGGAGGAGTAGAAGAATCTCCGTGGTGACACACCCCACGGTGCATACGGAGGTAATGGACCCTAAGGCCGGATGGGTGAAGCTAAGACTAGCGGGTTGGTCAAAGCCTCGGGCCAGTAGGAGCGTCAACTTCCATTGTGAATCTAATCCCATGACAAGATCATCCAACGTGTCAACATGGTGACTAGATCGAAAAGTTGTGTGGTAGGAGTTGAAGGGTACCAACGGTAGTGAGGGGTCCATAGATAGAAAGGGAGGTGGGACCAAGCCATCCTTGAGCCAACTAAAAAGTGGCTCGGCGATGTATAGCGTTCCCGTAAGAAACACGGGTGGCTCGGGGTGCGACGGCTCCAAGCATAATGGTTCCGAATGTGGAGTGGACCGCTGGGGTTGGGTGGCTGGACATGTGAGGGTGATCTTGCCGGGTAGGTAAGGTGGGTATAAGGCGCAAGTCCTCTTTCCCCAGTCAAGATTGGCTCTTCGTTCTCCTAACCATGTTTGCCCTAAAATGATGCATGAACCAGCAAGTGTGCCGATCCTGCACCATGCGCCATCGGTGTAGAGAACAGAGCCGATCCTCTTATAGAACTCAACACAAGCAAAATCACCATCGCGGATAATCTCGCCTGTCTTGGAGAGAGACTCCACGATGTCAAGAGAAACCCAATTATCTGACTCCATATCGGTGAAATGGAGTTCCGTTGTGGGCCCGTTGGGTAGAGCGACTTTCATAGTGAGAGGGGTAAAACCAAGGGCTCGGTCCATAAGGACATTGACTTTGGCCACAAAGGTTGACCACTCGGATGTATGGTCTTGGGGAACGGCCATGGGTAGCGGATATGGACATGCATACACACGGTGACAAGACACTAGACCGACTATGCAAGTTTGGAATGAATGCACACCAAGGACCCTAGACGTAAACCAAGACTCGGTACGGGGCGGAGTTAATCGATCTGAAGATCACTCACGCAAGTGTGCGGCCTTCCCGATAGGCGTAGCCTAACGTTCGGACAACACCTTTTTATATACCGACTAATGGTATGCAAATGCGACCCAAAAGACACTTTTTTTTGACACCATAGACTCAAACTCGCTCTGATACCAAATTGATGCGGGACGAGACCACAGACACGACAAGCTCGTGACTGCCCCTTAACGAGGGAAGCATCAGACGTGCGCGGTTGAGAAACCGGCAATGAGCTAGGGTGATCGGCTCTCTCGTGTGCCCGGATCGGGTCACGGGACGGTGTCGCACTCTCTCGCAGCAGCGGTAATGAATAGATAAAATGAGCTAGATATCCCTACACATGCTCTCTAGCAGCGGCATAAACAAATATATATGAAGTAAGTAAAATGCCAAGTAAGGGAGCGAATGTGATACCTCCACGCGCTCGGCGTGGGGAAGACGGACCCGGCCGAAACTCGTACTCCCGGGATAAATATTACACAATGATGACAGCAATGAAATATCGCCCACTCCACGTAGGGAGGTAAAGGGCTACACAACTGGGCCGGGGAGGACCGACTTCGGGTTGACGGGCGGCTTCTTGCGTTGATTCGGCAACACCCGAACACGTGACGGTGGGGCCCACGTGCTGTCCTGAGGGACCGTGCGGGACCCGGTGTCACCACTGTGGTGGGGACACTTGTGGAAGTGTTCTCTGGACTGGCGGCACGCTGGTTCACCGGCCGGAGGCCAGGCGGCTCCGTTCGGCACCGGTCGGAATGACCGGCCACGGATCTGCTGGTTCTATTTTCTGGCACGCGCTCCGGCGAGAACGGACGCTGCGATCAGCCCCGACGTCGGAATGCGACGAAACTAGCGCCGTTGGAAAGCTGCTTCGAAGGGCTTGAACTCTCTATGGTTACAGAAAAATAGCAAAGCCTGCACTTCCAATTGGTGAATTTTGAAGGTTGCTGTAGTACAGTGGCTTAACTCTCAGATCTGTAGGGTTGTCCTCTGAGAACTGTCATTGACCGCAGGGTAGATGTCCGATTCAGCTCTTGAGGTCTTCATCGAAGGTGTAGGAAATTGAGCTAGGAAGACGGAAAAACTAGTTTGGACAAGTTTGAAGGTGTCTACGAATTGATAGGATGTTTTAACTAACAGTGGGTCGGATCTGGAATCTGACTAAAGGCACTGTAGCAGAGATAAACACGAATTTTGAAAAATGGATAGAGGGCGAATCAAAATCAAGAAAAATGGTGGATGTAGGGGATGATGGAAAGAACTCCCAGTAAAATTGGGAGGGTTTGTAAAAATCAAAAAGGTGGTGGGAGGTGAGAAACACAGGGCTACTGTCACTGTAGACAGAGACAAAACAGATCTGGGAATGAAAGATGCCCGTAAATAGAAAAATACTAAACGAGGGATTTTGGACCTGAATGTTTTTGTGGATGATGGGGTGGAAGATAGAAACACACCATAAAAATTGCAGACCATGAAAAGGCCGTGGCTGGTAGCAGAATTTTCGGGAATACACCTCTGTCTAGCAGGACAGAATACCGAAGACGGCTTCGCGGCGGCTCGAAGGCGGCACGAACGGCGGCGGCGGCGGCACCGATGATCACCGGAGATATAGGGGAGGAGATATCACTCTAGAATAGGGGTTGGGGATGAAGAAACTAGAGGGAGAGAGAGGGGAGGTCAAAATTCACTCAAGGGGGGCTCTTGCACAATGCTTTTTCTCATTTCATTAATTCTAGAATAATAGAAATACATGACTTATATAATAAATAAAAAAAGACCATGAATACCCTTAGATCTAGGATCTGGAGGGGCATTTAAGGGACTTCATATTTGATTCAAATAAAATAAAAAAATGAAATTCCTAATTAATTCTAATGGGGGGACAAGGTAGGTGAGGTAGGTAGCCTACCTTTGAATTTTTAATCCACTTGTCTCCCATGTGGTCAATTGGCATTCCAACCTTCTAGATGGCCACCTAGGATGGTTGACCAGCCCCACATGAGTGACATGGACCAATGGGAAAGGGCTGAGGGCCCCCTTGTTGGTCCTACTGACAAATTACATAGAAACCCACACAATCAGTGGGAATGACGCATTGGCCTATAAAGCCGTACAATTGCGCATATACTTTCCCGTGGATATACAAATAAGCTAAAGCACATAAATGCAAAAGTAAATATACATGCTCGGCGTCGATTCCAATCAGTAAGCGATTAAATTTTATTAATCAGGTTTGCTAAAGTAGTAGAAAGAAAATTGATTTTTAATTAACAATTAAAATTAACAATTATACCAGAGTCCAGTCCAAAGGAAAGACAAGTACAGTCGAACAGAAAGAAGGATGTACACTGAGGTCGGGGGAAGCCCGACGCAGGTACCGCTAGCAACTACGAGCACGCCACACCAGGAACCGCAAAGGAAGAAGAGCGCCACACCTGAAAAGCAGGCGTGAGCCACATGTCACTGGCTCAGTAGGGGTCACACGGATCCCCACTGAAAAATAACACAGTAACACGGAACAATAGCTAAAACGGAAGGAGTAGTAAAGCAGGAAAAGCTAAACTACAACTAGAGAGCTGTAAAAGAAAGCCGTAACAGAAGGAGTAGAAACAGCTAAAAGAAAAGGGAAAAAGTAAAGCCGCAAGGACAGGAACACGGCCTCCGAGAGAAGCTCGGCTCCCTAAGCTACTCTAAACAACGACAGAAGGGCAAACCCTGATCTTACAAAGTCAGGAGTTACCGATCCATCAGCCAAGCACAAGGCCTAAGGAGAAGGCCCACAAAGACAGGCAAAAGACCTAGAAGAGACCTAGACGGACACGGAACACTAAAGCCTACACGACTGGATTGTCGTGCACGCTCCCTAAGCGCAAACGCATACACGACTGGATCGTCGTGCATACCACACAGCATTGACCTCGGGTAAGGCCAAGAAAGGTCTAACTCGAAGAGGTCACGACGCACGAGAAATGCAAGAGTCATGTGTCACGTGACGGAAGCACCTCCTCACTAGAAGAACGGCCAGATGCGTCCACTGACGTCTTACACTGCGCCACAGGTTTCTCGCTACGGACGTCGAGAACAATGGAGACTGAGATACTCACTAAACCAGAAGAGGAACTACAGTAATGAGTGACTAGTCAGGGTCACGCCCATCAGCGTTCGTCCAAACGCCCCTGACCACGTGTGCACACATCGACTCTTGCCTAGAGCCAGGCCTCTAGCTAGTTTTCCCCCCCAGCAGGACGGTACCGTAAAGTAGGGGCCCACAGAAAATAGCATAAAAACCGTATCTTGGGAACTGCCTCAACCACCACTCCCAGGTGGGCCGACACCAGGAACGTGTCGTAAGGCTACGACTAGTAGAGGCTCACTAGGCACAAAGACTCTGAAACACAAGTGCTGGAGTACAGATAGGCCGAGAAAGCACTGTCGCACGTACTACGAAGCACCAAGGTAGTACACCCACTGCCAACAGACTCAGGACAAGACAACTAGACCTACTGATACAACGATCCTTGAGTCTCATGACTCGGAGTCAAGATCGTCGCACAACGACGGTGACAAGCTGCAAATCAGCCAAATTCTAAGCCAGAGAAACCGACACATCCGGGGGAAACGACTCACGGAGACCTGAGGAATCACCAAGACCCTGAATGCATCTGGACACGTAAACTGAGGTAAGACAATACCTCAAGGCATCCAGAACCACTGTCTCGGGCTAACCAGAATAGTCGAGACATACACAACGTTACTTGTCAACCACTGGGTCACACCGGGTTGACCGGAACCTGACAACGACTCTACAGCAGTACAGAAACCAAGACATGCCTGACTACCTTATATCGTGGTCATAGCCCTCATAGGACATCAAGAGACATCCACGGGACGACGGACAAACCACAAGGTCAAGCCAAGACAATCGAAAACCAAAATACCGGTAAACCATCCTCTGGGACGCAAACGGTACATCACTCGGTCGCTAAGCAACACAAGCAGTCAAGAAAGAAGACGCTACACACACAGAGGCAAAGACTCTGGCGGTCTTACACTGGGCCGGGAGATGACTATGGCGGTCAAAGATATGGCCGCTACACCCAGTCAACCCTCGAACCGACCTACCCAGTTAAACCACCATAGCGGTCTAATAAAGACGTGCTACACGGACTAAGGTGGTCTAAACATGAGCCGCCACACTAACCGCCCTAAAACATTGACCTAAGACAAACGGACTGTAGCGGTCTAAGGAAGGCGCGCTACAACGAAGAGGTAGTTGAAGATTAGTCCGCCACAGCCAATCGACTTAAAACATTGACCCGGTCAAATGGACAGTAGCGGCCTAAGAAAGACGCGCTACAGCACATTGGCCGTCAGATGTAGGATGGCCAACTCGAACCGACATACACCCGTTGACTCATTCAACGGACCGTAGCGGTCAAGACTAGGGCCGCTACAGCAAGCATTGCGGTCTATCGTACAACTGCTAAGCTGAACCGACTTACACTAGAATCGAGGAATCGCTGAGCTTGGCACACCACTATAGGGCCGCCAGAGGCAAGTGGCGGTCAGAGGTTGGGCCGCCAACCTCAGCCGACCTAAAATTAACCGACACACTATAGAGTGTGGCGGTCCATCATGGGGCCGCCAGAGACCTATTGCGGTCTCTGAAACGACCGCCAACACGATACGGCAGGAAAACAGGGGAAATGGCCGATCTCGATCATCCCATGCCCCATACGCGTCTAAACGCAGGGGAAACAAACCTGGACAACAAAATTAACCTTCCACAGGCCGGAAGGGGTCCATGCAATAGCTAAATCGTAAGAAATGGGTGATTCCAACGAATCGACCCTAATTGGGTCACCGGGGTTCTCGGACTCGTACCCACCCCAAACGACGACCAATCGCCACGAAATCAGCGGAAATGGAATACAGACATGCTGGGGGTCACAATGAAACTAATTTAGTCAAAAACTCGTTATTTTTCGGCGAACCCGACGCACCCCCCCCTCGAGCATGCTTTTCCCGAAATTGAACGAAACCCATTCGTATGCGCACCGTTCGGCACAAAACTGCGAGGGAACGCAGAAGAAAAGTAGGTGATCCGTCTCCCTACATCCACCGAAGATTCCGTGCACTGGAGTGACTAAACCACGCCGAAAACTGCATCATGAACTCGACCGTTGGCTTTGAATCCACCATTCGGGATCGCGCCAGAAACGGTCCGATCCTCGCCCCATCGCGCTCCGGACCACCCCCCACGGCATCTCCTCAGCCTACCCGTGCCTCCTCCGTCTGCATCCGGAGCAAAGGGCGAAAGAAGAGAGAAAACGTGAGAGAGAGAGTGGTCGCGGCGGCGAAATGAGAAGGGAGGAGAGAGGAAGAAGAATAAAAGGAAAAGAACTTAGGAAAATTTCCTAATTTTAAAATTTTGATTTTTGAGCCGAAAATGGACTAATTCAACAAAATGTAAAAATAGTCGAAATGATCCTCTCAAAGAGTACATCGCAACTGTAGCGTCCTCGAGTCGATGAATTAAGAAATAAACTTACCACAGGGTTCCGTAACTTGTACGAGAGAAAATTCCACGCGGATCGTAAAACTCAACTCAGGACCCACAAAAGCGATCCGAAAGCACTCCGATAAGGATCTGAAAGATCCGATAAGAATCCAGTGTATTACAGCCTCCCCTCCTTCAAGAAATTTCATCCTCAAAATTTAAGGAACGAACAAGAAGAAGCAGGGATGAACAAACCCCCAACACACAACTTGAAATAGCACGAATCTCGAAAAACACAATTCAGAGGGACACCGCCAGACCATCATCACAAGCACACGCTCTGCATCTCAAGGAAAATCGATCCAAAGGACGAGCATGGCACACAAGTGAACACAAGTCTGACTCCTCCGAAACAAGGCAACGTCTCTTCTGTCCCATAGGGAAAGGAGACACGACCCATGCCACGACAACAGCAACCGATAACATAAAACGACAGACACAGCAAGCATCAGCTTAAACCAGAAGCATAGTCCTCACCGTTGATAGCTCGACACATCGGCTCCAGTGCCACAAGCAACAATGAAAGCCTGGCACACAGGACGCCAACGACAGCACCGGACCACAAGCACAATCAAGTCAGTCCTCACTCAGACGTTATATCTGATTCGAGTCACATGCTAACTCCACCAGGAAAGAAGAGTACAGCACAACCAACTGATAAGACTTCAGTCCACACGATGCTAAGGTAGAATCACAGAGAAACAATGACAAAACGACAACAGCAGCACTTGCAGGATCCCGGCTCCATACTGAACACAGAATCACGGAACACAACTGCAAGTTGGGTCACATCAAGGCACAATAACAGCTGAACACACGACTATAATGGACTAGCCATGCATTGAGCAGCTTACCAAGAAAAGACCCACGACAACAAGAACAACAATCTCGGGAAAATGCATCAAGGACCACGATCACGCCCTGAGAGCACAACACCCAAGAAAGAATTGCAGAGTAGAGGGTACTAAACCAGCAGAAATGCTGATAGATTTCTCAATACTCATAAATGCCAGTGTCAACACCAGAATGCCTTCAAGAATAACGGCACGGCAATAGACAACATCAAGGCACAGGAAGCCAAGATGAAGTCACATCGAGAAGACCAATTCTCTGGACCGGTCAGAATCTTACAACCAACGATCCACGACCTATGGGTTATCCGCCCACATGCTTCCGCTGCGCACTCAAACAACGCACACAGGCATCAAAAATATTCTGGTATCCATATCTCAGCACACACTCGGTGCCATCGTAATTCATGAAAATCGTAATATACCACGCCACAAGTACTGATCCTACTAACAACCGATCACAAGTAGCCTAAGTGCAAATGAAGAAGAGTACCGGCTTCAGCACAAAGCACAAAGAAAGGCTAATCTCAGCTTACCATTACGTCCTGAAAGAATAAATGAGCCTTCACAACATGTCAACCGTCAGACACGGCACAACAAACACGGTGCACAACGGCTCTTAACACAAGGATTAGGTCCAAAGCCAAGCAACCGTAAAACAAAGAGCAGGTCAGGCTCAAAATAAATACTGTCTACACTAAAGTAGACACAGGACAAAGGTCTCACGAAGATAGCATTCCAAGGCTTACCTCGAAAAGACTCCACCAAACAGGATGAGAAGCATCAAGCTCACTAACAGTAGCTCACCAGGAAGGAAAATCCAAGGTGCGCTTGAGTATCTTTTCAGTCAAGGCAACAAAGCAACCACTTCAACAAAAGTGAAACATCTCAGGAGCTGCACAGACTTAAGCTGGGACGACCAAAACAACGTAAGAACGTGTACGGCCATCACACCAACTCGAAAAGTCACCAGCCACCTGAACAAGCCATGAAAAAATCTCGAACAATGTACTACAGATTCAAGCCTATCGGCGAACTCTGCCAAGTACAGCATGATCAAGACAAACACCACGATGAAAAATAGCATCCCGTCGCATCCTGACGAGAGCAAAACCATGTCGCACAGTGCTACTACAGCACCCACAAGACCACACACGGAAACAAAGCAACAAGGAATCGAGAAACCTAAGCCAGCGAAAGACTGTACTGGACTTTCAGAACTCTGGACACTGTATATCTCAGATTCCCATGTACTTCACACAACAACTGCTCTTATACCACCTGTGACGACCCGGACTCTGGATATCGGATATAATCGATAGGACTACCGAGTAGACCCTATACCGCTTGTAACCCGTGAAGCCTCCCAAGAGCTGTAAAGCTCTAAAGGGATAAAAGGAATGTCATGTAGTACATTGAAGTCGCAGATATAATAGTAAGCGATTAAATTTCATTAATCATGTTTGCAAAAGTAGTAGAAATAAAATTACTTTTTAATTAACAATTAAAACTAACAATTATACCAGAGTTGATGTGGCATAGCCCAAGGTAGACAAAGTATGTATTGATGAGCCTAGGACCTAGATCCACAAGCATATAAGAGTAATCAACGAACTTTCACTAGCGGCTCACTCGCAAGGCGCATACAACCTCCCGAAGGTACCGGGGGATGATGGCGAGGGTCCGAGGCGAGACCCAATGATTCTAAGTGACTTAGTTGGCTTAGGCTGACCCCCAAAGGGCCTGGGATTCCCAACTTTGTGGGAGGCCGGCACGCCGAGGCGTGGGATTGGGTGGCACTCGCTCACGAACCGCGGTGGGCACACTATGGACTAATTGCGGGATTGGACACTCTCTCACCGTCCGATGGGCATGAGAAACAATACTAAATTTGCAGAGTAAAGACCAAGCAAGGGTAGTACCAGTAGCTCACCTGATCGGTGTGAGAACACCGATCCCGTTCGGAGACGAGGGCGCGCCGGGAAGCGTGGGTATACACCCGAACGCTGCGGCGATGGCGCTTGACCTGAAATTAAATGAAGTACAGCACTACTCCTCACGCAGGAGGGGGGATCTTGGGGTGGGGGTTAAGCTTCTTACAACTAAAACTACCTCCACGTAGGGAGGGGCCTTCAGCCGGCCAAGCGGGGTGGGGGAATTAAGCTAATAGAATCAATTCTCTGCTCTTCGTCGGTTCTGCCAATCTTCAGGTTCGCTGGACAGGTTGTCGATGAAGGCGCCTCCACGGACTCAACCAAACTCAGATCTTGACGAAACTGGTGCCAAAAGTTCCCAGACTGGTCGAGGATGATGTCAGAATTTTTATAGGAACTCTAGTTGCCGACGTTGGTTGGGGCGGGACCGAGAGCAGGGACTCTAGTCGCTGGCTCCGACTGTCTCAGCACCAAAGCAGGAGGAAGAAGGGGTCACCACTGGCACTTCCGAACTCCGATTCAAGCGTGTCTGAGTCGTTGGAATCGTGGTTGGGTCCTCTTCGAAACGAGACTTTATGGGGCACCAGAGGATGTCGGAGCAGACTGGGAGAGCACGAACAGTGGACTGTGGTCGGATCAGTCCCAGAGGGGACAGACTGCGCACCTGGGAAAGGAAAAATGAGAAAAGACTTCTCCGGATGCCGAATGGGGTTCCTCTTCTTGCTCCCGGAAGTAGACCCGTCGTAGAAGGGCTCAGCCAAGTCCTGCCTTCAGAGCTTCAGGAGGTTGACCGTGGAGCCTCTGCAACATTCCTCTGGATGTCTGCCTGAGTGGATCTGCGCAGGTCGCCGAGATTTGCTCCACAGGACAGCTCCGAGGTCGGACGGGGGCGGGGCTGCTATCGTTGCGAAGCTGACTGGATGACGATTCCGACGATGTATGAAGCGCCTTCAGAAGCCTCAGGATGACGACGTGGCACCTTCTGCAAGTTGCTGGACTTCTGCTACCTGCAACCTGAACCTGAGCTTCTTGTGAAAGGAGGCAATATGGAAGGGGAATTGGGGTGGGTTGGCAAGGGAAGGAGGGTTGATGGTAATAGGAGGGGGAAGGGATGTGGTTGGGGTCTCTTGGGGTGATTGAGATGGCAGGGATGGGGTGGAGGGGCTGGAGCAGCTGGAGGTGATGATGGAGGGGCTGTGCACTAGAGGGAGAGGGTGGGATGGAGAGGAAGGGAGGGGTGAACTTGGGTGGGGATGGGGCTGGGTTTGGGCGACCTTGGGCTGGTGTAGGGGTGTGGGGGGAATGTGAGATGGGAGGGAAATTTAAAAATGGCCTTGGGAGAAGCCCCTTCAGCCTTGGGGAGATGGGGAGGTGCTTAGGGAAGTGGATGGGGTAGGTGGTGGTTGGATGGTAGAGCTAGGATTGGTGGAGGCTTTCTTGGGACTAAGAGGGGAGTTAATGGGGTGGTGGGTGGTTGGGGAGGTGATTGAATGAGGGGAGGGGAGTTAAGAGGTAGGTGGGAGAGGGGAGAGAGAGAATGGGGCGCAGCCCCCCTTGTGGGAGAGAGATGGAGAGAGAGAGAGAGAAATAGATAATGAGAGATATAGAGGGATTTGGAAAGATGTTTTCAATATTCATGCCAAAGTGATTACATGGGGAGAGATGGGGCCTATTTATAGGTAACCACTCTTTACATGACCAAAATAACCCTGACAATAAGACAAAAGACCCAACATGTCCTAGACTCAATCTATTAGGCCCAAAACTAAGGTACTAAGGCCCACTTAAGCATAATAAGAGAAATGGACTAGAACAACATGACTCAATAAAGGAAAATACATAAGATAGGACTCAATAAAATTAAAAATACATAAGATGAGACTTAGAAAATGAAGATAACATGTGTAGCCCATATCAAGAGTGTGCAGGCGACCCGAGCCAGAGGGAGTGTCATGAGATGTCCTCATCAAATCCCCCGGGGTGGGGAGAACTCGACCCCGTCGAGTATGGGTCTGCCTGGCTGTAGTAACGCTCCAGAATGTCGGGGTCCAAGCGCAGCAGGTCCTCCCGACTCACCCAAGTATCCTCTATCGGGGGACGGTTCTTCCACCTAACCAAGTAGCGCTGATACACCTTGTGCCTAGTAATGGTACTTTGCTCATCCAGTATTGCCTCTACCTGCTCTCGTCGGCCTCTCAAGCTAGGAAGTGGAGTCCCACTGTGAGTGTCTCTCTCAAGGGGGGGTAAAGGCTCGAGCTCCTCACTGGGTCCCACCGCGGGGCCCTTGTAGGGTACCAGGTCCGCCACATTGAAGGTAGGTGTACCCCAAAACCCTCAGGTAGGTCTAGCTCATAAGCATTACTGCCAAGTGGTCTTAGAACTCGAAAGGGTCCCGAACCCCGTGCCCTCAACTTGGAGGCAGGCCCCGGAAGGAGCCGCTCCGTCCTCACCATCACCGAGTCTCCCACTTGAATTCGCAGTGGCACCGTCGAGCATCTGCCTGCCTTTTGTAAGCCTCATTGCTCTTTCCTATATGCTTGCGGATGTCATCATGCAATTCTTTGATATGCTGTGCAAAGGACTCAGCTGAGACTGACACCCTAGCATGTGGGGGAAGGGGAATAAGATCTGAAGGCTTTTTAGGTCTATAACCATGCACGACCTCGAAGGGACTCTTTCCTATGGATCTATTGACGGAGTCATTGTAGGCAAACTCGGCTTGGGGTAAGAGAAGATCCCAATTCCCAGGGTGATCCCCGACCAGACAACGAAGCAGATTCCCAAGGCTTCGGTTGACGACCTCAGTCTGGCCATCGGTTTGAGGATGGTAAGCTGTGGAGAATTTGAGGAGGGTTCCCATCAAATGCCAGAGAGTTTTCCAAAAGTAGCTGGTGAATTTCACATCTCGGTCAGACACAATGGTTTTGGGTAGTCCATGGAGTCGGACCACCTCATCAAAGAACAATCGGGTGACCCTAGAAGCATCCGAAGTCTTGGCACATGGGATAAAGTGGGCCATCCTAGAGAACCTGTCAACAACGACAAAGATGGAATCATATTTGCGTGAGGTCCTAGGTAGGCCAAGGATAAAGTCCATGCTCAAATCCTCCCAAGGTCGGTCTGGGATGGGTAGAGGTGTGTAAAGCCTAGTGTTTTGCCTCACTTATTTTGCTAAGGCACAAATGCGACATTGTCCCACAATGTGGGCCACATCCTTCTTGAGACTGGGCCAATGGAATTGCCTCTCAACTAGCTCAATGGTCTTTTGGACCCCAAAGTGACCAGCTAGGCCACCACTGTGTAGCTCCCAAACTAAGAAGTCCCGAAGTGAAGTCCGGGGTATGCATAACCTTGTTCCCTTGAAAAGATACCCATTTTGAAGTATGAATCCCTCATGTTCTTTGTGGGGCTGAGTGGAGAGGGTGTTGTAGTGGGTCCCAAAGTCAGGGCAATTTGGATAATCCTCTTTGATCCTCTCAAATCCGGTGACTTCCACTTGAACAGTGGTAAGCAAAGCCATCCGCCTACTTAGCGCATCGGCGGCGCGATTCTCACTACCCATCTTGTATTTGAGGATAAAGGTATAGGCTTGAATGTATTCCACCCAACGGGCATGTCGAGGATTGAGCTTTTGTTGGGTGTTGAGGTACTTCAAGGCCTCATGGTCCGAAAAGATCATAAACTCCTTGGGTAGGAGATAGTGCCTTCAATGCCGAAGGGATTGAACCACGGCGTAAAGCTCTTTGTCATATGTGGAGTACCTAGTCCTAGCCTCACAAAGTTTCTCACTAAAATAGGCTACCGGGTGACCCTCTTGGCTAAGTATGCCCCCAATCCCTACCCCCGATGCATCACAAGTGACCTCGAAGACTTTAGAAAAGTCGGGTAAAAAAAGGACTGGGGCTTGGGTCATCTTTTCCTTGAGCTCTAGGAAGGCTTTGGAGGCTGTCCTAGTCCACACAAAGGTGCCCTTCTTGAGACAATCCGTGATAGGAGCGGTGATAGTACTAAACCCACGGATGAACCTCCTATAGAAAGTGGCTAGCCCGTGAAAGCTTCAGGCCTCATGGAGGGTCTTTGGCTCGGGCCACTCAAGAATGGCTTGGACCTTCTCGGGGTCTATGGATACCCCTTGGGATGAGACAATAAATCCTAGGAAGGCTAGTTGATTGGTCAAGAAATGACACTTCCCGGGGTTAGCAAAGAGACTTTCTTTCCTAAGAATGGTGCAAACTTGTTTGAGATGATCTAAGTGGGCTTCCTTGGATTGGCTATATATGAGGATGTCGTCAAAGTAGATAACTAGGAAGATGCCAATGAAGGGCCGGAGAACCTCGGTCATGAGGCGCATGAAGGTGCTTGGTGCATTAGAAAGGCCAAAAACCCATGACAAGCCATTCATAGAGACCGTCCTTAGTCTTAAAGGCGGTTTTCCACTTGTCCCCGTGCCTAATGCGAACTTGATGGTAGCCACTCTTAAGGTCGATCTTGGAGAAGATGGTGGCTTCAGCTAGCATATCTAGCATATCATCTAGCCGAGAGATGGAGAACCTATACTTGACCGTTATCTTATTGATGGCTCGGCTATCCACACACATGCGCCAAGTTCTATCTTTTTGGGTGTGAGAAGAGCCGAGACAGCACAAGGGCTTTTGCTAATTCGGAGGAAGCCCTTCTTGATGAGCTCCTCAATTTGCCTCCTAAGCTCGGCATGCTTGGTGGGGTTGAGACGGTAGTGTGGGAGGTTGGGTAAGGTAGCTCCAGGTACAAAGTCGATGGCATGTTGCACATCGCGCATGGGTGGTAACTTATCCGGAAGCTCTTCGGGGAACACATCATGGAAGTCCTCAAGGAGTTGTTGAATTTCTACTGGGTGTGGGTTGGTTGGGGTGGATTCTGCAAGGCAAATGACGATGGCACACACTTGTCCTCCTTGGTTGACTTATTCCTCAAGTTCTTTCCTAGTGATGAGGTGTAGGCTCCTAGTAGTCCCAATGGTCAAGCTAGAGTTAGGATTAGATGGGGTGGGGTTTGGGGCAGAGGGAGGGGTGGAGGATTCCCCTAGGGGCGAAGGTACCTTCTTGGGGAGGGGGCGGGGTGGTGAAGGGTTGAGTTGGATTCTCTTCCCTTCATGGGTGAAAATGCAAGTGTTCGTCCTCCCAAGGAAGGTGGCAACCACATCATAGATCCAAGGCCGCCCTAGGAGTATGCTCCCTACTTCCATTGGTAGAATGTCACACTAAACTTGGCCTTGGTAGGATTGAAAGGTGATGGGGACAAGGCAACGGGTGCTAACGGGTACAGATGTAGCATCAATCCAAGCTACCCGATATGGTTTTGGGTGTGGAGTAATGGTGAGGCCTAGAAGTTTGATGGTGTCGGGGGACACCACATTCACACAACTTGTTGGATACGGACTGAATAGATCTAGAGGGGGGGTGAATAGATCTTTCCCCCTTTTTGATAATTTACTGACTATCAACCAGATGAGCTACTGGTAATTAATGAATCATAGAACTAATGCGGATAGTAAAGATGCAAGCATACATATAGGAAATCAAACACACACAAGCACACCACAAGAGAGGATTTTTAAGGTGGTTCAGTCTCTTCCTGAGACTTACATCCACCCCTTGCTTAACTCAAGCAAGGCTTCACTATGAGAACTTCTGATCTCACACACACACCGCTGACACACAGCTTGACTCGGCTGCCTCACAGCTTGACTCCGCTGCCTCACAGCTTGACTCCGCTGCCTCACAGCTTGACACTTGATGTAATGAAAAGATAAATAGAAAAAGGTGTAACAAGGCTGAACATAGACTTTTGAAGCAGAGTAATTAAAGAGTTCAGCTTGGGACTCAATCACATAGGTAACAAGACAAGACTCCCTGTAGGACTTCCAGCAGGATGCCTTCAGCTGCCTTGCTGCTGGAACTTGCAACGCCTTGAGCCAGGTCTTCTTTCTGCAGCACCGAAGAACACTCCTGTCTTCTGCTGCTTCTTGATAGCCGGAGAGCCACTCTTCCTTTTCTCTTTCAGAATATCTTCGTGGGAGTCCTTTTCTTCTGCTCCATGTTCCACACCCCGCTCTCTATGTGTGCTTACTCCGCGATCAGTTGCCTTCTATTTTTATGCAGATTCTTTTTCAAGCCTGAAGCTTTTCCCGCTCAAAAACCAGATCGAGCGTCAATCTGCTAGAAAACAGGGAGAAGGTTAAATCCGATCACTCCAATAGGTTTGACCGCTTCTAAGCAAGATTCTCTCCTTGATTCCCGTGCGGAATCTCATCTTCTGAACTACCCAACAGCCTGCAACAGCAATCCGCATGTTTTAAGGAACCATAACAGAATTCGGTTAGAGTTCGGTTCTGGACGCGATAATACCCGTGGTCGACCATGACACTGTCCGTGGTCGACAACGAGCAGTGTCCTGATGGCGGGCTGATACTCGCGTCCCCCGTGGTCGACCACAGCCTTGTCGCTGGTCGACCAGGAGCAAATTCCAGAAGGCCGTCGGTTCTGTCTGATGCACTGTCTGTTCTGTGGTCGACCAGAGGTGGGGCTTTGGTCGACAGCCACGGCACATGCAGAATACAGATGACTTGAAATGTTTCTGGCTGGGTTCGTTGGTCGACCATGACTACTTCACTGGTCGACAGGCGGCCTTTGACACTTCTTCTGAATTGTTGATTCTCCTTGGAACTTCAGTATACCTGAAATCACTTGAACTATCAGATTTGCATTGAATTAGTTAATCACATCTTTTGTCATCATCAAATTATCATGAGTCCATTGCTTTATATTGAAGGAGCAATTATCAATATCCTTTGTCATCATCAAAACTAAAGGGATGCACAACATTCTCCCCCTTTTTGATGATGACAACCATGAGTCATTGTGACAATTCATTTGATATGTTATTCAAAGACATCCACAGAGAAAGTAAGATGAAAATCACATAACCATAAGTAGACTTAAGCAAGATTATTTGGCTTGGCACAAGGACAACATAAGACTCTTTCTCCCCCTTTGTCAACAGCAAAAAGAGGGGAAAACAAAGAGAATCGCTCCGAATAGGATGTGAAAGGAGGTGGTGGAGCAGAATGAAATACAAAGACTCCTGGGTGTTTATCCTAGGGTAGTGAAACAGCTTGATGAAGAAAACGAAGGGTCAGGCTTTAATCAGCATAGCTCAAATTTTTGGAAGATATGAAAGTGTACTCCCTTTCTTTAATAGAACACTTATCGAACCTTTCCACCCTTCTACAAAGACCACCTTGTGACCAAATAGAGTGGGTCTTGTGGTTCAATGAATTTGAAAGTATTGCACCAATAAATTGACTCCCCATATCCAATTTCTTACACATGGCTTTGTGACCTTATAATTTATTTCAAGAGATAATTTTACTAACTATGCTAGCTGAACAGTGTTTTGTACTTTTATTTGCATGCTATGCTTTAGGTCAACCATTTTCTCTGCCTTTATGAAATCTTTAAATTTTTCTTTTTGAATCATTTGAGAGCTGTGGGCAGGTTTATCACATGCTTTTCTACACGAGGATACACGCTTTGTACACGCCAGAAACCCCGGCTACTTAGCATGCCTAACCATTCCACTAATGACTGGGACACACCTTTTATCCGTGAGGATATACGTTTATCAGACGCCAATATCCCCAGTTACTCAGTATGCCCAATCAATATCAGCAGAGTTAAATTGGATCTTCATGACACACTGGTCTCCATCTATTTTTCAGCCAATTTTTTTTTTTTTTTTTTTTGCTTTGAGATGGAGAACAGTAGTTTCTCAGACCTCAATCCATTGCTCTACCTAGAAGGCAGAATTATGGCGTATTCCATGTACATACATGTTATATTTGAGTTCATTTTTACTGTCCAGCACAAACACAGGTAGAGAAACAGTCTCATTACTAAAAATCATAAGTCCTCAAATTCTTGTGACAGAGTCATAGTTATGGTTTGAATTTATTGCAGTAGTACAGTTCAAATTCTCATTACTACACTCAACCTCTACTCTTAATGATTACCTTGGTGATTTTATTAAAAGATATGGTTAGGTTTTTCAATGTTTCATCAAGGAATGAGTTTACACTTTTTCTCCCCCTCAATTTGTGAATCCATGCTGAATCAAAGAAAATGTTGGCCATGAAGAGATATAGAGACACAAGGGATGGGAAGTATGGATGAAGATGCACGAGTGAATATGAATCTGAGACCAAACAGTTAAACCAGTTCAGAAAATTCCCTACCAGAACTAGTGTCAACCAGGAACCTGTCTAAAGTGGACATTTACTTCCGCACTGATCCATTGTCGACCATGGGACTATCTGTTGTCGACATCTGCGCAGCCACAGAACCCATCCAGTATCCTGTCTTGATGGCGTTGTTGACCACTGTCCGGTCGTTGGTCGACCACCAGAGCTAACCAGTAGCAGATATTTAGCTGACATAACTATTTGCAGAAATGATAGAGAGTCATAAACAATGACATATTTTCTTTTAAACAGATTTAGTTCTTCATGCATGACATTTATTCATGATTCAACCTTTAAGGTTTTCACTACAGATTTGGCTCTTAGATTCAGATTTGACCAAGACTTTCTTATCATTGTTATGAATGTAACACCTTGCACCAAAGATTCTAAAATGAGCTAGGGATGGTTTCTTACCTTTGAATATTGTACATGGAGTTAAAACGGTCTTACCACTTGTTGTGCATGGCTGCCTGACATTCCTGCATCACAAATTACACAGAGACTTTTGGACCCCAATGGTACCCGGGTCCAAGATAGCTTGTGAAATCATGAACCTGCTGTAACAACATCTTGGGAACCCAAATTTTGTTAGAACAGTTTAATTTTTCATCTCTGAACTTGTTCAGATTGAGTGGCTTTTGTTCTAATATTCCTCTATGTTGAGTCCACCTTTTTGATTTCCAATTTTCATTTTGTTTCACTTGAGAAAATCTGTGATTTCTGTTTGCTTGTCTGGCCATGGTCGACTTTTGGTATGTCTGTGGTCGACCATCGCGTCTCCAGAACTTAGCGTCTGTTCTGGCAGCACCTCTGGTCGACATCTGGTGTACCTGTGGTCGACCACCGCTTCTCCAGTAACCAGCGCCTGTTCTGGCAGATCCTCTGGTCGACAGATGAAGGGTCTGTTGTCGACCAGCCTGTCTCCAGACATCTTGTTTTCCAGATTTATGTCCTTTCACTTGGTTTAGTCCTTGGTTTGTTTGGTGATTTCTGTGAATTTGGGTTTCTTGTTTATTATTTTGAATCTTATATTGATTGAGCGTTTTCTTTTTAAAATTTCTCTCTTCCTTGGTGACATTGTTCCTTTTGGAGGAGCATTCAGCTACATCCTCTTGTTTATCTTGGTATAGATTAATCAGGGGCCTTTTTCCTTTTGAGTCAGCAATCCCAGTTACGGTTTTTGTTTGGAACTCCTTTTTAGCCGTAGGATTGTATCCTAACCCTTCTTTTTGAAAGTTTGCTTTTATTCCCAAGACAGCGTTTAAGTTTTCTTGACCTTTAGTCATTTTTTCCAAGGTTTCCTGTTTGTTCTTCAGTTCACTCTGGATTCTTTCTATTTCTTCCCAGAAGTTGACAGTTTTCCTCCTTGAGTGAGTTGTTTCTTTCTTGAGTTAACTTTGTTTTCTGTTCGCATTCCTGAGCTTTTAGTTTTAACTCATCAATGTCATTTTTTAGCATTTCATTCTCTTCGGACATTCTCTTGTGGTTTTCTTCATCTAAGTCCATTTGATTCAGCTTGTTTTTCAGTGACTTGATTTCCATTTCTAGTTCAGTTTTGTTATCCATTGAATTGCTGTCTTTATTCAGTTGACTGATCTTCTTCTTCAAATGTTTATTTTCCTTTCTTATTCTTTCATAAGTATCAAGCAATTCTGAATATACTGCTTCCCAATCCGAACTAGAGAAGTCTTGAAATGGGGAACTTACCTCAAGATCACTGTTGTCTCCTTTGGCCATCAGACAGAGCTTTCCTTCTTCTTCCTCGGAAGTTGTTTCCTCTTCACTGCTCTCTTCCTCCTCGCTCCATGTGCTTATCATTGCTTTTGGTTGCTTGCCTTTCCACTTGAAGCTTGATTTCTTAGGAGCCTCTGGACATTCAGCCTTCATGTGTCCTGTTTTTCTGCAATTGTAGCAGGCAAGTTTGTTAGATGATGCTTTAGTTTTGTCAGACTGAAACTGGGGTGACCTTCTTACCATGCCCTTCGGATTTTTAAATCCCTTACCTTCTTTCCGCAGAAACTTTCTGAACTTTCTTGTTAGCGTGGCAAGTTCACCAGTTTCCTCACCTGTGCTAGATGAGTCATCAGTGTCAGATAATTCAGAGGTGCCTATTTTAGTTTTCAGAGCTAGCTGTTTCTTTTTCTTGCCCTCGTCTTCCTTTCCTTTTAGGTTGACCTCATAGGCCATTAGGGAACCTACTAGTTCATCCACAGTCATAGTAGTGAGGTTCTTTGAGTCCTCAATGACTGTGGCCTTGGTATGCCACATAGGAGTGAGGGACCTTAAAATTTTTCTCACTAGCTCTTGCTCCTTGTAGGTTTTCCCTAGACTCTTTAAACTATTCGTTAATTGCACTAGTCTAGCATACATATCAGAAATGTTTTCATCAGTTTTCATTCTAAACATTTCATATTCTGAGACTAACATATTTGCTTTTGTCTCCTTTACCTCTGACGTACCTTCATAAATAACTACTAGTCGATCCCACATTTCCTTGGCCGTTGCACATTGTGAAACTCGTGAGAACTCGGTGGGGTGTAGTGAGCATTGCATTACGTTCATGGCTCCCCAGTTGGTGGTTGATTTTTTGACCTGTTCTCTGGTCCAGGTATCCTCGTCTTCGGGCAGCTCGTAGGGTCCTCGGCTTACTACTCTCCACATCTCATGATCTTGTGCTCTCAAGAACACCTGCATACGATTTTTCCAGTATGAGAAATCATTTCCATCGAAATATGGTGGTCTAGTTACTGAGTGTCCCTCAGCCATTAGACTTCTAGAGTCCAGTCCGCTAGGTCTCTCCTGGTTGTTAGACCACATTTTCGGAGAGTTTAGCTCTGATACCACGTGTTGGATACGGACTGAATAGATCTAGAGGGGGGGTGAATAGATCTTTCCCCCTTTTTGATAATTTACTGACTATCAACCAGATGAGCTACTGGTAATTAATGAATCATAGAACTAATGCGGATAGTAAAGATGCAAGCATACATATAGGAAATCAAACACACACAAGCACACCACAAGAGAGGATTTTTAAGGTGGTTCAGTCTCTTCCTGAGACTTACATCCACCCCTTGCTTAACTCAAGCAAGGCTTCACTATGAGAACTTCTGATCTCACACACACACCGCTGACACACAGCTTGACTCGGCTGCCTCACAGCTTGACTCCGCTGCCTCACAGCTTGACTCCGCTGCCTCACAGCTTGACACTTGATGTAATGAAAAGATAAATAGAAAAAGGTGTAACAAGGCTGAACATAGACTTTTGAAGCAGAGTAATTAAAGAGTTCAGCTTGGGACTCAATCACATAGGTAACAAGACAAGACTCCCTGTAGGACTTCCAGCAGGATGCCTTCAGCTGCCTTGCTGCTGGAACTTGCAACGCCTTGAGCCAGGTCTTCTTTCTGCAGCACCGAAGAACACTCCTGTCTTCTGCTGCTTCTTGATAGCCGGAGAGCCACTCTTCCTTTTCTCTTTCAGAATATCTTCGTGGGAGTCCTTTTCTTCTGCTCCATGTTCCACACCCCGCTCTCTATGTGTGCTTACTCCGCGATCAGTTGCCTTCTATTTTTATGCAGATTCTTTTTCAAGCCTGAAGCTTTTCCCGCTCAAAAACCAGATCGAGCGTCAATCTGCTAGAAAACAGGGAGAAGGTTAAATCCGATCACTCCAATAGGTTTGACCGCTTCTAAGCAAGATTCTCTCCTTGATTCCCGTGCGGAATCTCATCTTCTGAACTACCCAACAGCCTGCAACAGCAATCCGCATGTTTTAAGGAACCATAACAGAATTCGGTTAGAGTTCGGTTCTGGACGCGATAATACCCGTGGTCGACCATGACACTGTCCGTGGTCGACAACGAGCAGTGTCCTGATGGCGGGCTGATACTCGCGTCCCCCGTGGTCGACCACAGCCTTGTCGCTGGTCGACCAGGAGCAAATTCCAGAAGGCCGTCGGCTCTGTCTGATGCACTGTCTGTTCTGTGGTCGACCAGAGGTGGGGCTTTGGTCGACAGCCACGGCACATGCAGAATACAGATGACTTGAAATGTTTCTGGCTGGGTTCGTTGGTCGACCATGACTACTTCACTGGTCGACAGGCGGCCTTTGACACTTCTTCTGAATTGTTGATTCTCCTTGGAACTTCAGTATACCTGAAATCACTTGAACTATCAGATTTGCATTGAATTAGTTAATCACATCTTTTGTCATCATCAAATTATCATGAGTCCATTGCTTTATATTGAAGGAGCAATTATCAATATCCTTTGTCATCATCAAAACTAAAGGGATGCACAACACAACTTCCATTGTCCAAGATGACCTTCCTAGCATGACTCCCTATCCGGATGTAGGTATGGAAGATGGTGTTCCTTCTTCAATCATGTTCATGGGCCTAGGTGAGGGTGCACCTAACCACTCCAAGTTGAAGGTCGGTGGTTGGAGTGGTTTGTTCTTGGTTGGTCTCTATGTAATGGTTCTCATATTCCTCCTCCCATTCAAGAGAGGGTTCATATACCTCAACCTCTCCTTCAAATTCAGCTTGGGTTTGGGGGTTTGTCTCCTCTATGAGCAAGTTAGATGCGCCCTTGGTGGGGCATTGATTGGCAAAGTGTCCATACCCAAGGCACCTAAAGCATTGCTGCCCACTTTGATGGTTTGGGGCAACCTTAGTGTGAGGGGGAGTGGGTGTCTGATTAGGCCTATTGGGAGTTGGGTTTAGGGGCCCACTTGTGGGGCGGGGCGGTGGGGTGCCACTAAGAGGGGTGACCCGGGTGGGAGGAGCTCCCATGGGGGTGGGAAGGAGACCTCTTTGAGGAGGTGGGGGGTTGGTCCGAGGGGCCATGGCCATCCCCTGAGGGGGAACCATTCGGGTGTATCGAGAGAATTTCTCGGCATCCCGGGCTACTTGGTAGGCTTGCTCTAGGGTGGTTACTTGACGCATGAAAAGTTCCTTCTTTATGTGAAATTGTAGCCCATTTCTAAAACGAGAGAGTGTGACCGCGGGATCCTCTTGGACTCCACACTTAAGAAGGTAGTAGTCAAATTTCTCAATGTACTCCATGACGGTTTTCCCTTCTTGGGTGAGGGCTTGCCACTCATCTAGGAGGTTTTGATGGTAGGAGGGTGGGACATATTTGAGTTTGAGTTGTTCCTTCATGGCCCCCCATGTGGTAATGGGAGCTTCCCTCCTAACTATCCTTAATGCCTCAACATTCATCCAATGAGTCTTAGCTAATTTGGTAAGTTGCATCTTTGCAAGCCCGACTCTCCTATCCTCGGTCATTGGGTACCAATCAAAATATTGGTCCATGGCTGCCTCCCAATCTAAGTAGATACTTGGGTGATGAGACCCATCAAAGGTGGGGGCATCGACTTTCACAAGTCTCATAAGTTGGTCATCCGGATTGTCCCGGGGGGTCTCTCATTCCTCCTAGGGGGTGGGTCTCTTTCCGGATCTGGAGGGTGGTCAAGGTTGAGTTCTCCCATGGCTGGCTCCACATGTGGAGGTGGTTCCCTCCTATCGCCTGCCCTTGGGGCAGGGTTATTTTTCTCAATTTGTTCAAGCCGGGCCGTTATATCATCAAGCCGCCCCATAATATTAGTCATACCTTCTACAAGAAACCTCATGCAATCGGGGAGCTCTGGCTCGTTGTGGGCGGGATTCCCTTGGGGATTGGGATTCATTGTGATGTTGGAAGAGGAGGGGTTGGATTGATAATGGGTTCCACTATGGGTGGTCATGCAAAGTTGGGTGGGCTATGCACGGGTGTGCGAATGCACCTATGAATGACTTAGTGTGAAGACGACCCAAGACTAGACTTGTAAGAACAAGCCTATGACCGCTCTGATACCACTTGATGTGGCAAAGCCCAAGGAAGACAAAGTATGTATTGATGAGCCTAGGACCTAGATCCGCAAGCATATAAGAGTAATCAACGAACTTTCACTAGCGGCTCACTCGCAAGGCGCATACAACCTCCCGAAGGTATCGGGGAATGATGGCGAGGGTCCGAGGTGAGACCCAATGATTCTAAGTGACTTAGTTGGCTTAGGCTGACCCTCAAAGGGCCTGGGATTTTCAACTTTGTGGGAGGCCGGCACGCCGGGGCGTGGGATTGGGTGGCACTCGCTCACGAACTGCGGTGGGCACACTATGGACTAATTGCGGGATTGGACACTCTCTCACTGTCCGACGGGCATGAGAAACAATACTAAATTTGAAGAGTAAAGACCAAGCAAGGGTAGTACCAGTAGCTCACCTGATCGGTGTGAGAACACCGATCCCGTTCGGAGACGAGGGCGCGCCGGGAAGCGTGGGTATACACCCGAACGCTGTGGCGATGGCACTTGACCTGAAATTAAATGAAGTACAGCACTACTCCTCACGCAGGAGGGGGGATCTTGGGGTGGGGGTTAAGCTTCTTACAACTAAAACTACCTCCACACAGGGGGGGGCCTTCAGCCGGCCAAGCGGGGTGGGGGAATTAAGCTAATAGAATCAATTCTCTGCTCTTCATCGGTTCTGCCAATCTTCAGGTTCGCTGGATAGGTTGTCGATGAAGGCGCCTCCACGGACTCAACCGAACTCAGATCTTGACAAAACCAGTGCCAAAAGTTCCCAGACTGGTCGAGGATGATGTCAGAATTTTTATAGGCACTCTAGTTGCCGACGTTAGTTGGGGCGGGACCGAGAGTAGGGACTCTAGTCGCTGGCTCTGACTGTCTCAGCACCAAAGCAGCAGGAAGAAGGGGTCACCACCGGCACTTCCGAACACTGATTCAAACGTGGCTGGAGTTTTTGGAATCGTGGTTGGGTCCTCTTCGAAACGAGACTTTATGGGGCACCAGAAGATGTGGGATCAGATGGGAGAGCACGAACAGTGGACCGTGGTCGGATCAGTCCCAGAGGGGACAGACTTCGCACCTGGGAAAGGAAAAATGAGAAAAGACTGCTCCGGATGCTGAATGGGGTTCCGCTTCTTGCTCCCAGAAGTAGACCCATTGTATAAGGGCTCAGTCAAGTCCTGCCTTCAGAGCTTCAGGAGGTTGACCGTGGGAGCCTCTGCAACATTCCTATGGATGTCTGCCTGAGTGGATCTGCGCAGGTCACCGAGATTTGCTCCACAGGACAGATCGGAAGGTCGGACGGGGGCGGGGATGCTTTCGTTACGAAGCTGACTGGATGACGATTCTGACGATGTATGAAGCGCCTTCAGAAGCCTCAGGATGACGACGTGGCACCTTCTGCAAGTTGCTGGACTTCTGCTACCTGCAACCTGAACCTGAGCTTCTTGTGAAAGGAGGCAATATGGAAGGGGAATTGGGGTGGGTTGGCAAGGGAAGGAGGGTTGATGGTAATAGGAGGGGGAGTGGATGTGGTTGGGGTCTCTTGGGGTGATTGAGATGGCAGGGATGGGGTGGAGGGGCTGGAGCAGTTGGAGGTGATGATGGAGGGGCTGTGCACTAGAGGGAGAGGGTGGGATGGAGAGGAAGGGAGGGGCGAACTTGGGTGGGGATGGGGCTGGGTTTAGGCGACCTTGGGCTGGTGTAGGGGTGTGGGGGGAATGTGAGATGGGAGGGAAATTCAAAAATAGCCTTGGGAGAAGCCCCTTCAGCCTTGGGGAGGTGGGGAGGTGCTTAGGGACGTGGATGGGGTAGGTGGTGGTTGGATGGTGGAGCCAGGATTGGTGGAGGCTTTCTTGGGACTAAAAGGGGAGTTAATGGGGTGGTGGGTGGTTGGGGAGGTGATTGAATGAGGGGAGGGGAGTTAAGAGGTAGGTGGGAGAGGGGAGAGAGAGAATGGGGCGCAGCCCCCCTTGTGGGAGAGAGATGGAGAGAGAGAGAGAAATAGATAATGAGAGATATAGAGGGATTTGGAAAGATGTTTTCAATATTCATGCCAAAGTGATTACATGGGGAGAGATGGGGCCTATTTATAGGCAACCACTCTTTACATGACCAAAATAACCCTGACAATAAGACAAAAGACCCAACATGTCCTAGACTCAATCTATTAGGCCCAAAACTAAGGTACTAAGGCCCACTTAAGCATAACAAGAGAAATGGACTAGAACACCATGACTCAATAAAGGAAAATACATAAGATAGGACTCAATAAAATTAAAAATACATAAGATGAGACTTAGAAAATGAAGATAACATGTGTAGCCCATATCAAGAGTGTGCAGGCGACCCGAGCCAGAGGGAGTGTCGTGAGATGTCCTCATCAAGAGTCCAGTCCAAAGGAAAGACAAGTACAGTCGAACAGAAAGAAGGATGTACACTGAGGTCGGGGGAAGCCCGACGCAGGTACCGCTGGCAACTACGAGCACGCCACACCAGGAACCGCGAAGGAAGAAGAGCGCCACACCTGAAAAGCAGGCGTGAGCCACATGTCACTGGCTGAGTAGGGGT
Organism: Amorphophallus konjac; assembly: GCA_022559845.1. Lineage (NCBI taxonomy): Eukaryota > Viridiplantae > Streptophyta > Magnoliopsida > Alismatales > Araceae > Amorphophallus > Amorphophallus konjac. The sequence continues at coordinate 68,911,776 of CM040117.1, forward strand.
CACACGGATCCCCACTGAAAAATAACACAGTAACACGGAACAATAGCTAAAACGAAGGAGTAGTAAAGCAGGAAAAGCTAAACTACAACTAGAAAGCTGTAAAAGAAAGCCGTAACAGAAGGAGTAGAAACAGCTAAAAGAAAAGGGAAAAAGCAAAGCCGCAAGGACAGGAACACGGCCTCCGAGAGAAGGTCGGCTCCCTAAGCTACTCTAAACAACGACAGAAGGGCGAATCCTGATCTTACAAAGTCAGGAGTTACCGATCCGTCAGCCAAGCACAAGGCCTAAGGAGAAGGCCCACAAAGACAGGCAAAAGACCTAGAAGAGACCTAGACGGACACGGAACACTAAATCCTACATGACTGGATTGTCGTGCACGCTCCCTAAGCGCAAACGCATACACGACTGGATCGTCGTGCATACCACACAGCATTGACCTCGGGTAAGGCCAAGAAAGGTCTAACCCGAAGAGGTCACGACGCACGAGAAATGCAAGAGTCATGTGTCACGTGACGGAAGCACCTCCTCACCAGAAGAACGGCCAGATGCGCCCACTGACGTCTTACACTGCGCCACAGGTTTCTCGCTACGGACGTCGAGAACGATGGAGACTGAGATACTCACTAAACCAGAAGAGGAACTACAGTAACGAGTGACTAGTCAGGGTCACGCCCATCGGCGTTCGTCCAAACGCCCCTGACCACGTGTGCACACATCGACTCTTGCCTAGAGCCAGGCCTCTAGCTAGTTTCCCCCCCCATTAGGACGCTACCGTATAGTAGGGGCCCACGGAAAATAGCTTAAAAATCGTATCTTGGGAACTGCCTCAACCACCACTCCCAGGTGGGCCGACACCAGGAATGTGTCGTAAGGCTACGACTAGTAGAGGCTCACTAGGCACAAAGACTCTGAAACACGAGTGCTGGAGTACAGATAGGCCGAGAAAGCACTATCGCACGTACTACGAAGCACCAAGGTAGTACACCCACTACCAACAGACTCAGGACAAGACAACTAGACCTACTGATACAACGATCCTTGAGTCTCACGACTCGGAGTCAAGATTGTCGCACAACGACGGTGACAAGCTGCAAATAAGCCAAATTCTTAGCCAGAGAAACCGACACATCTAGGGGAAACGACTCACGGAGACCTGAGGGATCACCAAGACCATCAATGCAATTGAACACACAAACCGAGGTAAGACAATACCTCAAGGCATCTAGAACCATTGTCTCGGGCTATCCAGAATAGTCGAGACACACATAAGGTTACTTGTCAACACTGGGTCACACCGGGTTGACCGGAACCTGACAATGACTCTACAGCAGTACAGAAACCAAGATATGCATGACTACCTTATATCGTGGTCATAGCCCTCATAGGACATCAAGAGACATCCACGGGATGACAGACAAACCACAAGGTCAAGCCAAGACAATCGAACACCCAAAATACCGGTAAACCATCCTCTGGGACGCAAGCGATACATCACTTGGCCGCTAAGCAACACAAGCTGTCAAGAAAGAAGCCACTACACACACATAGGCAAAGACTCTGGCGGTCTTACACTGGGCCGCGAGATGACTGTGATGGTCAAAGATATGGCCGCTACACCCAGTCAACCCTCGATCCGACCTACCCAGTTAAACCACCATAGCGGTCTAATAAAGACGCGCTACACGGACTAAGGCGGTCTAAACATGAGCCGCCACACTAACTGCCCTAAAATATTGACCTAAGACAAACGGACGGTAGCAGTCTAAGGAAGGCGCGCTACAATGAAGAGGCGGTTGAAGATTGGTCTGCCACAGCCAACCGACTTAAAACATTGACCCGGTCAAACGGACAGTAGCGGACTAAGAAAGGCACGCTACAACACATTGGCGGTCAGAACTAGGGCCGCCAACTCAAACCGACATACACATGTTGACTCATTCAACGGATCGTAGCGGTCAATACTTGGGCCGCCACAGCAAGCGTTGCCGTAATACCCTGGATTCTTATTGATTCTTTCGGATCCCTTTCGGAGTGCTTTCGGATCACTTTTTGGGTCCTGAGTTTAGTTTTACGATCTGGGTGAGTTTTTCTCTCGTACAAGTTATGGAACCCAGTGGTGAGGTTATTTCTTAGTTCATCGACTCAAGGATGCTACAATTGTGATGTACTCCTTGAGAGGATCGTTTCGACTATTTTTACGTATTTTTATGAATTAGTCCATTTTCGGCTCAAAAATCGAATTTTCAGAAATTAGCAAAATTTCCTAATTTCTTTTCCATTTATTCTTCTTCCTCTCTCCTCCCTTCACATTCGTCACCACGACCCTCTCTCTCTTCCGTTTTCTCTCTTCTCTCACCCTCTACTACGACTGCAGACGGAGGAGGCACGGGCAGGCTGAGAAGATGCCGTGGGAGTGGTCCGAAGCGCGATGGGGTGAGGATTGGACCGTTTCTGGCGCGATCCCGAATGGTGGATTCAAAGCTGGCGGTTGAGCTCGCGATGTGATTTTCGGTGCGATTTAGTCACTACGGTGCCCGGAATCTTCGGTGGAGGTAGGGAGACGGATCGCCTACTTCTCCTCTGCATTTTCTAGCAATTTCATGTCGATCGGTGTGAGTTTGAGCGAGTTTCGTTCAATTTCAGGAAAAGCATGCTTTTGGGGTGTGCATCGGGTTCGCCAAAAAATGGCGATGGTTTTCTACTAAATTAGTTTCATTGTGACCCCCAGCATGTCTGTATTCCATTTCCACTGATTTCGTGTTGATTGGTCGTCATTTGGGGCCGGTACAAGTCCGGGAACCCCGGTGACCCAATTAGGGTCGATTCGATGGAATCGTCAGTTTCTTGCGATTAAGTTGTTGCATGGACCCCTTCCGGCCTGTGGAAGGTTATTTTCATCGATTAGGAGTGTTTCCCCTGCGTTTAGATGCGTATGGGGTGTGGAATGGCCGAGATCGGCCATTTCCCCTATTTTCCAGCCGTATCGTGCTTGCGGACGTTTCAGAGACCGCTACAGGTTTCTGGCGGCCCCACGATGGACCGCCACACTCCATAGTGTGTCGGTTAGTTGTAGGTCGGTTTAGGTTGGCAGCCCAACCTTTGACCACCTATTTCCTCTGGCGGCCCTATAGTGGTGCGCCAAGCTCAGTCGTTTCTCGATTCTAGCGTATGTCGATTCGGTCTGGCGGTTCTATCTTTGACCGCTAGAGCCTTGTAGCATGCCTTTTTTAGGCCGCTACTGTCCATTTGACCAGGTCAATGCTTTAAGTCGGTTGGCTGTGGCGGACCAACCTTCAACCGCCTCTTCCTTGTAGCGCGCCCTTCTTAGGCCGCTACAGTCTATTTGTCTTAGGTCAATGTTTTAGGGCGGTTAATGTGGTGGCTCATGTTTAGACCACCTTAGTCCGTGTAGCGCATCTTTATTAGACCGCTATGGTGGTTTAACTGGGTAGGTTGGTTCGAGTGTTGACTGGGTGTAGCAGCCATATCTTTGACAGCCACACTCACCTCGCGGCCCAGTGTAAGACCGCCAGAGTCTTTGCCTCTATGTGTGTAGCGGCTTCTTCCTTGGCTGCTTGTGTTGCTTAGCGACTGAGTGATGTACCGCTTGCGTCATAGAGGATGGTTTACCGGTATTTTGGTTTCTGATTATCTTGGCTTGACCTTGTGGTTTACCCGCTAACCCGTGGATGTCTGTTGACATCCTATGAGGGCTATGACCATGTTATAAAGTAGCCAAGGGTGCTTGTGTGTGATGTCTTGTTCGGTGAGTCGTTGTCAGGTTCTGGTCAACCCGGTGAGATCAAGTGGTTGACAAGTAACCTTGTCTATGTCTCGACTATTTTGGATAGCCTGAGACAGTGGTTCTGGATGCCTTGAGGTACTGCCTTACCTCAGTCTGCGTGTCTAGTTGCGCTGAGGGTCTTGGTGATTCCTTAGGTCTCCGTGAGTCGTTTTGTACGGATGCGTCGTTTCCTCTGGCTTAGGATTAGATCGATTGGTGACTTGTTCTGCCATTACGCGATGATCTTGACTCCAAGTCGTGAGAGTCAAGGATCATTGTGTTAGCAGGTCTAGTTGTCCTATCTTGAGTCTGTTGGCAATTTGGTGTGCTGCCTTGGTGCTTCGTAGTACGTGTGACAGTGCTTTCTCGGCCTATCTGTACTCCAGCACTCGTGTTTCTGAGTCTCGATGTCTAGTGAGCCTCCACTAGTCATAGCCTGACGACCTTGAGTGTCAACCCACCCGGGAGTGTTGGTGGAGGCAGTTCCCGAGATACGATTTTTAGGTTAGTTTCCGTGGCCCCCTGCTTTACGGTAGCGTCCTGCTGGGGGGGGAAACTAGCTAGAGGCCTGGTTCGAGGCAAGAGCCGATGTGTGCACACGTGGTCAAGGGCGTTTGGACGAACGCCGACAGGTGTGACCTTGACTAGTCACTCGTTACTGTAGTTTATGTTCTAGTTCTGTATGTATCTCAGTCTCCGTCATTCTCCGTGTCCGTAGCGAGATACCTGTGGCGCAGTGTAAGACGTCAATGGACGCATCTGGCTGTTCTTCTAGTGAGGAGGTGCTTCCGTCACGTGACACGTGACTCTCGCATTTCTCGTGCGTCGTGACCTCTCCGGGTTAGTCTTTTCTTGGCCTTACCCGAGGTCAGCGTTGTGTGGTATGCACGACGATCCAGTCGTGTATGCGTTTGTGCTTAAGGGGCGTGCACGATAATCCAGTCACGTAGGCTTTAGTGTTCCATGTCCATCTAGGTCTTTTCTAGGCCTTTTGTCAGTTTTCATCGGCCTTAGTTCTGAGGGCGGTGTTTTGTCAACGGATCGGTAACTCCTGACTTTGTGAGATCAGGGTTCACCTTTATGTCGCTGTTTGGAGTAGCTTAGGGAGCCGAGCTTCTCTCGGTAGCCGTGTTCTCGTTCTTTACGGCTTTACTTTTCACTTTTCTTTTAGCTATTCTACTCCTGCTCTTCCGACTTTCTTTACAGCTTCTAGTTGTAGTTTAGCTTTTCCTGCTTTACTACTCTTGTTGTTTTAGATGTTGTTCCGTGTTACCGCGTATTTTTCAGTGGGGATCCATGTGACCCCTACTGGACTAGTGACACGAGACTCAGCTCACCCCTACTTTTCAGGTGTGGTCGTCTCTGCTTCCTTCGCGGTTCTTGGTGTGGTGTGCTCGTAGTTGCCAGCGGTACCTGTGTCGGGCTTCCCCCGACCTCAGTGTACATTTTTCTTTCTGTGGACTGTACTTGTCTTTCCTTTATACTGGACTCTGGTATAATTATTAATTTTAACTGTTAATTAAAAAGTAATTTTATTTCTGCTACTTTAACAAACCTGATTAATGGAATTTAATTGCTTACTATTATATCTGCGACTTCAGTGTACTACACGACATTCCTTTTATCCCTTCGGAGCTTTACAACTCTTGGGAGGCTTCACGGGTTCCAAGTGGTATCGGGTCTACTCAGTAGTCCTATCGGGTATATCCGGTATCTGGAGTCTGGGTCGTCACAGGTGGTATCAGTGCGATTGTTGTGTGAAGTACATGGGAATCTGAGATATACAGTGTCCAGAGTCCTGAAAGTCCAGTACAGTCTTTCGTTGGCTTAGGTTTCGCGATTCTTTGTCGCTTTGTTTCCGTATGTTGTCTTGTGCGTGCTGTGTCAGCACTGTACGAGATGGTTTTGCTCTCGTCAGGATGTGACGGGATCTCCTTTTTATCATGGTGTTAGTCTCGATCGTGCTGTACTTGGCAGAGTTCACCGATAGGCTTGAATTTGCAGTACATTGTTCGAGATTTTTCCGTGGCTTATTCAGGCAGCTGATGACTTTTTGAGTTGGTATGATGGCCATACACGTTCTTACGTTATTTTGGTCGTCCTAGATTAAGTCTGTTCAGCTCCTTATGTGTTTCGTTTCTGTTGAAGTGATTGTTGTGTTGCCTCGACTGAGAAGATGCTCAAGTGAACCTAGGATTTTCTTTCCTGGTGAGCTACTGTTAGTGAGCTTGATGCTTTTCATCCCGTTTGGTGGAGTCTTTTCGAGGTAAGCCTTAGAAGTGCTATCTTAGTGAGACCTTTGTCATGTGTCTACTTAAGTTTGGACAGTGTTTATTCTGAGCCTGATCTACCTCTTTGTTCTACGGTTGCTTGGCTTTGGGCTTAATCCTTGTGTTGAGAGCCGTTGTGCACCGTGTTCGTCGTGCCGTGTCTAGCGGCCGAGGTGTAATGAAGGCTCATTTATTTTTTCAGGACGTAATGGTAAGCTGAGATTAGCCTCTCTAGGTGCTTTGTGCTGAAGCTGGTACTCTTCTTGGTTTGCACTTAGGTGACTTGTGATCGGTTGTTCGCAGGATCAGTACTCGTGGCCTGCTATATTACGATTTTCATGAATTGCGATGGCTCTGAGTGTGTGCTGAGATGTGGATGCTGAGATATTTTCTGATGCATGTGTGTGTTGTAAGAGTGCTCTGCGGAAGCGTGTGGGCAGATAACCCACAGGTCGAGGATCGTTGGCTGTAAGATTCTGACTGGTCGAGAGAACTATTTTTCTTGATGTGACTTCATCTTGGCTTCGTGTGCCTTGATGTTGTATGTTGCCGTGCCATTGTTCTTGGAGGCATTATGGTGTTGGCACTGGCATTTGTGAGTATTGGGGAATTTGTCGACATTTTTGCTGGTTGAGTACCCTCTGCTCTGTAATCCTTTCTTTGGTGGTGTACTCTCGGGACGTGATCGTGGTCCTTGATATGTGTTTTCCCGAAATTGTTGTTCTCGTTGTCATGGGTCTTTTCTTGGTAAGCTGCTCATTGCATGACTACTTTATCATAGTCGTGTGTTCAGCTGTTATTGTGCCTTGATGTGACCCAGCTTGCAGTTGTGTTCCGTGGTTCTGTGTTCAGTACGGAGTCGGGATCCTGCAAGTACTGCTATTGTCATTTTGTCGTTGTTTCCCTATGATTCTATCTTAGCATCGTGTGGACCATGATCTTGTCGGTTAGTTGTGTTGTACTCTTCTTTCCTGATAGAGTTAGCATGCGACTCGATCAGATGTAACATCTGAGTGACGACTGACTTGATTGTGTTTGTGGTCTGGTGCTATCGTTAGCGTCCTGTGTGCCAGGTTTCTTCATTGCCTTTGGCACTAGAGCTGATGTGTCGAGCTGTCAGCTAAGAGGACTATGCTTCCTTGTTTAAGCTGATGCTTCCCGTGTCTGTCGTTTTGTTTTCCTGATAGTTGTTGTCGTGGCATGGGTCGTGTCTCCTTTCCGGTGAGACGTAAGCGACGTTGCCTTGTTTCGAAGGTGTCAGACTTGCGTTCACTTGTGTGCCATGCTCATCTTTTGGATCGATTTGCCTTGAGATCCAGAGCGTGTGATGATGGTCTGGCGGTGTCCCTCTAAATTGTGATTTTTGAGATTCGTACTGTTTCAAGTTGTGTCTTGGGGTTTGTTCGTCCCTGCTTCTTCTTATTCGTTCCTTAAATTTTGAGGATGAAATTTCTTGAAGGAGGGGAGGCTGTAATACCCTGGATTCTTTCTGATTCTTTCGGACCCTTTTCGGAGTGCTTTCGGATCGCTTTTGTGGGTCCTGAGTTGAGTTTTACGATCCGTGTAGGTTTTTCTCTCGTACAAGTTATGGAACCCAGTTGTGAGTTTATTTCTCAATTCATCGACTCGAGGATGCTACAGTTGCGATGTACTCCTTGAGAGGATCATTTCGACTATTTTTACATATTTTTCTGAATTAGTACATTTTCAGCTCAAAAATCAAATTTTCGGAAATTAGGAAAATTTTCTAATTTCTTTTCTTTTTATTCTTCTTCCACTCTTATCCCTTCTCATTCGTCGTCGCGACTCTCTCTCTCTCCCATTTTCTCTCTTCTCTCACCCTCTGCTCCGGCTGTAGATGGAGGAGGCACGGGCAGGCTGAGGAGATGCCGTGGGAGTGGTCCGGAGCGCGATGGGGTGAGGATCGGACCGTTTTTGGCGCGATCCCGAATGATGTATTCAAAGCCGACGGTTGAGCTCGTGACGTGGTTTTCGGCGCGTTTTAGTCACTACGGTGCACGGAATCTTCGATGAAGGTAGGGAGACGGATCACCTACTTCTCCTCTGTGTTTTCCTGCAATTTCGTGTCAATCGGTGTGAGTTTGAGTGGGTTTCGTTCAATTTCGGGAAAAGCATACTTTTGGGGTGTGCGTCGGGTTCGCCAGAAAACGGTGACAGTTTTCGACTAAATTAGTTTCATTGTAACCCCTAGCATGTCTGTATTCCATTTTCGCTGATTTTGTGTTGATTTGTCATCATTTGGGGCCGGTACAAGTCTGGGAACCCCGGTGACCCAATTTGGGTCGATTTGATGGAATCGTCTGTTTCTTGCGATTAAGTTGTTGCATGGACCCCTTCCGGCCTGTGGAAGGTTATTTTCGTCGATTAGGAGTGTTTCCCCTGCGTTTAGACACGTATGGGGAGTGGAACGGCCGAGATCGGCCATTTTCCCTATTTTCCCGTCGTATCGTGCTTGCGGTCGTTTCAAAGACCGCTACAGGTCTCTAGCGGCCCCACGATGGACCGCCACACTCCATAGTGTGTCGGTTAGTTGTAGGTCGGTTTAGGTTGGTGGCCCAACCTTTGACCGCCTATTGCCACTGGCAGCCCTATAGTGGTGCGCCAAGCTCAGTCGTTTCTCGATTCTAGCGTATGTCGGTTCGATCTGGCGGTTCTATCTTTGACCGCAAGAGCTTTGTAGCACGCCTTTCTTAGGCCGCTACTGTCCGTTTGACCGGGTCAATGTTTTAAGCCGGTTGGCTGTGGCGGACCAACCTTCAACCGCCTCTTCCTTGTAGCACGCCCTTCTTAGGTCGCTATAGTCTATTTGTCGTAGGTCAATGTTTTAGGGCGGTGTTGGCACTCAAAATATCACTCGCGGAGACCAAGCCTCAAAGACGAATGACACGGCCCACTGAAACACAAAAGCCGATAAATATCAACATATTGAAGACTTCTCAAGCTGCCAGAGCCTCGAGTCACCCTGTATGAACATGGGGACTTCACCTCAGGAGAATCGAGATGAACTCACAACCAACCGGCAGTGCGACCAAGCCTGCCCAATGAACCGGCATCGACTCTGTCGTGTCGCATACACTACACCCATTGTCCAACCAAGGATGACGGTCTACCCGGTGGCCACTCACCTCATGAAAGACTCTCCTGAGATGAAAGAATGCCCTTGGCTCTTCAAAACGGAGGACCGAAGGCTCTGTCGGTAGAAGATCCTGACTACCCAGCATGGGTACGGCTTCTGGCCAAGTGGGGCCCGTTAGTGGCCGAATGATCGCTCGACATGGGTGGAACTATCCCAGGTACCATCCCACCCTCCAATAAGCTTCGAGCACAAAACAGACTGAGCCGGTAACACATATCATAGTGCCGAGATCCGTGTTAGTAGAAAACCTGCGTGATCAAACCAAAGTCATCTGAAGTTTCGAGAATGGCCATACGTCGTCCTGAGAGCTTCGACAAGGCATCTCGTCGAGGTTTCAAAGAACGGTGGTGAGATAAATGTTCACCGTGATCCTCGGAACCATCTCCGGACTCATTGGCTGACCCACGATGTGTGGGAGATGCTAATACGGTGCGCCCTAAACCGGCGCGCCCTCTTATCTGGTGCCCCTCTATTCCGACGCGCGAAAGCAGCAGAAGCCCCTTTACCTGGCGCCCTTCTATTCCGGCGCACAGAAAGGCTTCAGAAGGCCACTTCCCGGCGCGCCATTCCCACGCCGGATTAAGCTTCGAATGGTTCCTGTATAAAAGGGCATTCGAAGTGAAGAAAAGAAAAAAAGGGAGGAGGCGAAGAGGTTTTTGAAAGAAGAAAATCGAGAGATAAGAGAAAGGGTCTGAGAACCAATCGCCTGCGAGAGAGAGAGGGTTTCTTGCGAGTGAAGCATGGTTCCTCTGAGCACCCTTCACTGTCGTCTTCCATCCTCAGCCTGAAGCCCTCCGGAGCCGGAGAAGAAGGAGGTGTACTGATACTCTGTTCTTGGAACAGGTGGGCATCTGCGTTTCTTGTTTCTTCTCCGCCTTGTTTTCTCTCCGTTGAATGTAAGAGAGAGGGGTGAGGGATGGCGATGATATGAGCCAACCCCTCCCCCCGTCTTCGCCATCCCTCTTTATTTTTCTATTGCTCTTCTGTGAGCTCCCCTACAAGTAGAACGGTGGTCGTGCCGCGATGCCGGCACCGAACTCATGACATATGTGTAGCTTCCTTCGCCGATGGGATGATGGCATACGTATATGAATATATTGGTGGATTGAATGCTCAACGCCTTGTTCTCTTCTTCCATTGCTATTTCATTCGGTAGATATATATATTAGTGTCTTCTCGTGTATAGCTTTACGATTCCGGTTTCCCCCGATTCCGAACACGCCCTGGGATGCCATGGGCTACAAAGATAACCCCTCCCTGGGTCCTCCGTGCCTGTGCCTGTGCACACGCTTCTCCCTATTTTGATACGAGATCCAACCTCGACCTTCCTCCCTCTTTGCATTTCTCTGTTGCTCAGAGAAGGCAGGTGCTGCTTCTGGAATGGTGGAGTCCGCCTCGTGACTACTGCGTTCCAGCCATTCATGTATATGCGCATGTAGATAAATCGTTCCCGCTATAGATATTAACTGCCTCTCTCTCCATGGCTGATGTTTGCATTCTCTCCTGTGGATGGCAACCCAGTCTCGCGAGCATTAACATCTTAACCCTGTAACGGGTAGGCTATCAATACCGAGAAGCCTCACTTCCTTCATTTGTGGTTTACAGCCACTAAACCATTCGAGTCCCGTTGGTTTCCTCTTAATCACCCGGGGAGGGGGATATTCCCCACTGCTTCACAGAGCTGCCAATCGGTCAAGGGAGCTCCACTTCTGAGTGATGGATGCTTCCCACGGGCCGAAAGGCTGATAACAACAGGGGCTTCAGCCCAACAATGTTAAACCCACAGTCTCCCAGGATTCTGTGGTGGCTAAGGGACGAACGCCCCTAGTAGGCTTGTCCTCAGGGCCTCTCTCCCTAATGCTCTCTTGCTAGTGGATGCAGTGCACGCTGTAGGTCGCCCACCCCTCGTAGGCCAATCCTCGGGGTGTTGCTTCCGTCAATAGCTGCCTCGTCCCTCTGTTTCCTCCCACGGAGCTATGGTGCCCCTCACAGGCTAGTCCTCGGGATATCCTATCCGATTGGGGTTTTACTGGCTGCCACCATGCAGACCGACTGTTTAGGGGCTTACTCCACAAGTGGGTATGACCCCGTTTCTCCCCTACAATCCTTCAAGGACGGGGGAGATGCTGCCCAATTTTCGGCAGAGTCCTTCTAACTTATGAGTTTACTTATATCAAAATGGCTTCAATAAAACATTTGTTCTGAGTATAAGGACCCCAGTGCTCGAGTATGAACCTCGCACTAGCTTATAACTTCGCCCTTAGGGGCTCTGGACTCCAATTAAACAAACAATCACCCTAATTGACCTCAAAACTCTCAATAGAGTCCTAATAAACTTAAATCATTTAAAAATTCATCAAAAATCAGCTAAAATGGCGCGGTCCTAATCCGGCGCGCCTTAATACGGCGCGGTACCCCCCCGCGCCGGAATAACGTTACACTCATGAAAACTTATTTTCAAACGGCACGTCCCTGGCGCGCCCTAAACCGGCGCGCCCCAAGCATGCCGTGCCGTATTAGCTGTGGCCATGGCCGTGCCGTATTAAGACCATTTGCCTACGTTTGGCTGCGCCGTATTAAGATCGTTTACCTACGTTTGGCCGTGCCGAAAAATCTATTCCTACGCACAGTCGCGCCGGTTTAAAGCATTGTGATATTCTAATCAATCCCTCGCCCTAGGAGTGATCCTCGTCTCCCGCAGTCGAGATTAATGACCCCAATTAATAATAAATTGAATAAGAAAGGGGCTATTCCAGCCCGAGCTATCTTGCTACCACGCTTTTGCTACCATGTCCGTTAGCGTTTTGCTTTCGTTGTCATGTTTGTGTTATCATTTTCATTCCCTCTTAGGGGAGGCTAATAATTTGACCGATCACTGATCAGTATTATAACTCCACTGCCATGCTTAACATAATCATGAATATCATGTGTGCATGCCTGTATGGACCCTCAGGTATATCAAATGGCACTGATGGAAGCCCGGGTTACGCCCGATCGGAAGTCTTTGCTATGCGCGATGGTGGTCTTCGGACCTACGTCCTCTGCCACGTACCAAGGGTCTCCAATTTAACGAACCATGCCTCTCTTGCATGATAGATAGAAACATCTCATATGACCTCGTCACGCTCATGCCTTCGCATCTTCATTCCAACCTCGACAGACCATTATCTCGGCAATTAATCAAAGGTTTTCCCTCCTCGTGGGGGATGTAATTAACGCCATAGCCTTTATGGTGTGGCAGACTGCTGGTCCCGACCGAATCTCACTCTCGCCCAACACGGGTCAGAATGAGCGCACAATAAACTCGTCACGTATGTGACTGGCACGTCTGCGCAGTCAATCAGTCAGTTAATTGCTGGTTAGTTAATTGGTTGATCGATGCGTAAATAAACCAAATAAGCCCATCAATAAAACATCTTTGTTAATACCAAAAACCAAAATAAAAAAGGAAATCCCATGGGCAAACAGTCTGGCACGCCTGGTGGGACCAGTGTCACCTTTCATCTCTTTGTCGAGATACTTGGGCTTCGAGGCCCTCCCTAAGGCTGCTGATCGTCGGTTTGTTGGTCTTTTCAGGCAAACGATGATGACAACAACTGGACTGACTGGCGTCGACTTTGGCCCGTCGATCGTTGCTGGTCATGTGCGAGGGTACCTGGCGGTGCCCATGGTGTTCGGTAGCTTCCCTGCCGCTGTTGGCTTCCCCAACTTCTTGGGGCTAGCCTTCGTAGATATGCTGGAGGTAGAATCCTCGGACCCCGTCGAGGGAGCTGCAAAGAAGATGGAGCCTCTGAAGGCTCTATGCTGCAACGACTCGCCCAAGAGTCCGACTCTGGTTGCCAGCTGCCTGGTGCACCATGCCGTCCGCGGGGTCTGCCCCGATGCTGTCAGTAAGAACTCTGGAGGGCGTCAGCGCAAACAACTCCGGAGAGGTACTGCCATGGTTACCGGATCTTTATCACAATCCGGTAAATCCATGATGGTCGGTGGTGTACGCATCTTCCTCGACGGGTGCGACGCACGGATAGTCCCTGACCGGGTCGTCCCCGCCGTCCCCATCTACAACTCATACCAAGCCCTCGCTGGACGAAGGGTGGAAAGAGAAGAAGCCGACTGCTACAGCCGAGAGAAGTTGGCCCCCAGGCCAAGGAAGTTTAAATAGGTGTGGGTACCCAAGAGGGTCCAACCTATCCAGCAAGCTGCACATGTCCACCGCTGCCCTGCTCACGACGGAGCGGAAGGAAGGGAGGAAAGGGGCCTGGCCCCGAGAGAAGAAGAAGGGGTTGCGGACCCTCCGCGCCGTGAAAGTTTCCGGGCCTGCGCCCGCCAAGCCAACGTCCCTGCTATGGGACGAAGATTCTGACAACCTGCTGACAGAGCTCGGCTAGCTTACATCCCTCCTGTGGGAGGTCGACAACTATCCCCCGTGCTGCATCAAGAACGAGGTCGAGAAGAGATGACCAATTTGGTCAAGAACTATTTCGGAGGGCTAGGCAACCCCTCACTTGGTCAGCAGCGGCTGATGCAAGCAGCCGTAGCCAATGAATACTTCTGCCTACCAATGGCAGTTGAAGAAGATGAAAGAGAAAAGATGATGATGTCGTCAGTCGATGACAATGACTATGATGACAGCTTTGAGATCGAAGCCGATAAAGCCACCCCTAGACGGGAGGATACAAGAAGGACTTCTGTGTTCGAGAGGTTGACCTTCCCGGATCGGGCTAAGAGAAGGGTCCATCGACAGAGAAGAAGGATGCAGGTCTTCACCTGCAACATGGCCGGCATACTCGGCCGATACATGGGACTTCCTGAAGACCCCCGCGAGTTGGCACAATTGGCCGCAACGCCGGGGCCGAATACACGAAGAATAGAAGCCGCAAGGTAGCTCCTGGCGACAGCTAGAGGAAAACAACCCCTGGTCTTCCACCAATGGGATGAGGAAGCTGCTATTCTAACTGCCAATGTGGTGACGGCGGAAGAAGAAGATGACGTCCTCCTCGACATCCTGCCCGAGGGTACGTCCGGGGAAGCAACATAAGCCATTCCAAGCACGGCAACTATGGACCCATCGGTCCTGATGCTACTTCAAAGATATCGGCAAGAGATAGACTTGCAGAAGAAACAATTGATGGAGAAGACTGAACAGTCATCAGCTTCCAAGCCGCCCGAAGTCCAGGGTGAATCATCCCGGGGAGCGGTTCGTCGTGTTGACCCTCCGCCACTCTACACCTTGCCTCAGTCGTCAGAGCCAAGCATGGCGACAACTTAGCAGCGGCCACCACAGTCATAGTCGTTGATGCCGTCGGTGCTCCCTCAAGTGCACCAGGCACCCCCACTGCTGCGTCCTCCACAGGCGACCACTCTGGTCACCCCGTACCGGCAGCCGGCACACTTCTATCCGAACCCAGTCGACCCCACGGTCATGAACCGGATGATGGGTGAGAGGATGATCGAGCTGAAGCTCGCAGAAAGAAGTGAAGGCGGCTATGTCGCATTTGATGCGTATCGGGTGCCATACCCGCAACACCATGCTGCCAAGCGGCTTCCCCCAGGAATCAACAAGCCGCCCAAGTTCGACAAGTTCAACGGGAAGGGATCCCGGAAGGAACACGTCGCATATTATATGACTATCATGGGTGATCTGGCCACCGATGAATCATACTTGCTAAAGTTTTTCGGGTCCTCACTGACGGGGCTCACATTTGAATGGTACTCCAGCCTCCCGGCTGGGTTGATCAGCGACTGGTCGGATATGCAGAGGAAGTTCAGGGAAAGATTCCAAGTTACGGAGAGGGAGTTTACAGTGGCCGAACTCTACTCGACAAAGCAAAGGGCAAATGAGACAGCCCTTGACTATATTAATAGGTGGAGGAACCTCGGAATGAGGTGCAAGCGGCCCCCGCATCAGGAGGATGTTGTGCAAATATGTAAAAAGAACCTCAGGAGGGAGGTTCTAGAAAAGATGATCGGAATGGAAATACGGTCGTTTGACCGACTAAACAATATCGTGGCCGAGGTGGAAGCCTTTCTGGCCAGACCTACTCCTGCATCAACTGCCGGCACAACCCAGAAGGGCAAGGCAGTGGAGTGGCGCCCGGCGCCTAAAGAAGTGAACGCCCTTGATATCAAGGCGTTCAAACAATAGAAAGATAAGGGCAAGAAGGTGGTCGCCCCATAGCCTGCAAAAGCCCCAGACGGCAAAGAAGGTCCCTCGCTATGGGACAAGATGAAGAAAGCCTACTCCTTTCCAAAGGACAAAACCAGGATTTTGTTCGACTGGGTAACGGAGTATGGCGTGGTCACCCTGCCAGAGCCAAAGAGGTCGGAGGACCTGAAGAGGAAGGACAATCCAAGATTCTGCCCCTACCACCAGATGCTGGGGCATCCAATCGAAAACTACTATGTTTTCAAGGACATCATCGAAGGGATGGTGAAGAAAAATGAAATAGAATTGGGAGAGTACAAAGTGGACCCTCCTCAGCCACATGAAGCCCCTCTTAGAAGAGCAGGAGTCAACATGATCTCCCTATATCAGGCATTGCCCGAGGAGATCTCTGAAGCAAGTACACTGAGCACTTATGAAACTCATTTCTTGGGGCTCACAAAGGGACAGCAGGGATGGCAGCAAGCCCCTGCGAAGCACAAAATGAAGAAAGCACCCCACCCGAAAGTGGGAGCACATATCCATGGTGTTACACCACGACCCGCTCCACCGGTGGTAGCACCTGGATGGACCACTCCACCAACAGCCATCAGGATACCTACACACAATTGGAGGAGACAAACTCCAATGTCGGTGGTCAAGGAAACCAATCCTGGGGTCCACCGACTACAAAACCTTATCAAAGGGCTACACGAGTACGTGCAGCCCGAATTGAAGCCTTTGCTGGTGCGGGACCATGTCCCATGGCAAGAACTGGAGCAGCTCTCACTCGAGCAAAAGGAGGAAGCCGAAGCAGCACCCGATAAGGAGGGCAGTCTGTTCTGGGGGCAGGCACCTGCTGAAGCAAGAAAGAGGAAGAAACAAAAGTGATGTGACACCACCTTGGGGTGATAATCACATGATCAAATGACCCTTGGACCTAGAAAGCAACCAACGCACGAACCGGTGACTTTACTCGGGCGGACTCACCCGCTAAGCGCACTCTTGTGCCCGTAGGCAAACCGGTGATAGTGGTGAGGGTCCGGGATGGGCCCTTGCTGCTCCGGGGGTTGGCTAGCTTTGGATTGGACTTCTCAAGGGTCCTAGGATGCCCACTCTCGTAGGCGGCCAGCACACCGATGGCGTGGGTGTTAATGGCTCTCTCGCAACTCACCCGCAGTAGTCACTCAATCATAAGCAAATTCGGGTTCGGGCGCTCAACTTACCACCGACGGCACTAAGATGCGATACTAATTAAGCAAAGGAATTTAAGCAAAGAGGAGTGTGCGGTGGCTCACCTGATCGGTCTGAAGACACCGATCCCGGCCGGAGACGAGGGCGAGCGAGGAAGCGTGGGCTTACCCGCACACCGCGCCGGAGAAGCTTCGACCTGAAATTTTAAATGACATGCACTACACCCCATGCAAGGGGGGGATCTTGGGGAAGGGAAACCAAAGAATACATCCAATTACTACCTCCACACAGGGAGGGGCCTTCAGCCGGCCAAGCGGGGAGGGGAGAAAGTGATGAAAACACAAGAGAAGAAGTCGATGCCGAATCTGCCCGCTCTCTGTGATAGGGGACAGACAGCCAGAGTTGAGGACGCAGATCTTGATCTAGAATTTTGCTGATGACGGGACTAGTGGGAAACTCTTCGTATCTGGAACGGGAATGCCTCAGAATTTTGTTAATTTCTTCTGGTGCCGAGGCTGGTCCGGGCAGAGGCTCGAACAGGGTGGTAGCTTCTCGGACTAACAGCCTCAGGTTTCCAACAGCAGGAAGAAGAGGATGCCCCGATCGCTCCCGAACTCAGAATCAAGTGTCGTCAAATCTGTTGGAACCGTGGACAAGCCCTCTTCGCACCAGAACTGGCATGGAAGCTAAACGATGCCGGAGAAGACCAGTGGACTCTGAACAGTGGTGATAGGTCGGTGCAGACTATGGGGAAGCAAAACTATGTACCCAGGGAAGAAAATTGGTAACTCTTGAACACAAACGCCGATCGGAGTTCCACTTCTTGATTCTAAAAGTAGACAGGACGTGAAAGAACTTTACAGAAGAACTCTTGGCCTGATTCTTCCGAGGTTGGTCGTGGTGAAGCTTCTACTCTGGATCAGGTACTCCGCAGGGGCTGCTCTGCATAGTTGTGGGAGAACGGAACTCCCGGGCAACACGCACCTCGGATGGGGATGAGACCACCGCCGTTGCGAAGAAGACAGGAAGACGCTTCCGTGGATAGCTCTTGGGTCTTCAAAATTATCCGGAGGAAGACGTGGTCACCTCTGCAAGCTGCTACTCTTCTGCAGATCTTCAGTTGAGAGCTGTAGGTTGAAGATGACGGGGGGAATGGGGTATATGGGAGGGGAAATGGGGGTGGATGAGTGTGGGGAAAGCCCGGGCTGTGAGGGGGTCTAGGAGGGGGTGTTCCAAGGTGGGGGAAGGGAAGAATGGGGTCTGGAAGGGGGTCTAACAGGTGGTGGGAGGAGGAGCTACGAATTTGGGAAGGTGGGTGAGAGGGAAAGGGTATTTGAAAATGGGTTTAAGGGTGGGATTAAATTTTGGTCTTGGGGGATGGGAAGAGGTGTGTGGGGAAGGTAAAAAGGGGCTTGGGGAGTGGGAATTCTCCCTTGGGAGATGAGAGGGTGCTTGGGGAAGGGGAGTGGGTGGTTGGTGGTTGGAGGGTGGAGTGGGGAGTGGTGGAATCTCCCTTGGGGATGGGGTGGAGTTAAGGTGGGTTGGTGGGGAGTTGGGGATGAGTTATTGGAGGGGGGGAAGAGAGAGAAAGGTGGTTGGGAGGGGAGGAGAGAGAAAGGGGTGCAGGTTTTAGAGAGAGAAAGTGGAGGAGAGAGAAAATGACTTATTAGAGAGAGAGAGAGAGAGAGAGGGGGGATAGGGGCTTCTCACCCAATTGGATTCACTCCACTAAACTAAGTATTTGAACTCTCAAATGGCAAGTTTTTCATTCATTGATTCCTTACAAATGGGGGAAATGGGGTCCTATATATAGGCAACCCACATTTTCACAAAAGACCCTGACATTTAACACACTAACAAATAACCGAAGGAAGGGGGGGCGCCCATGGGCCTAGCCCAAAGAAATAGGCCCAATAGCAAACTCATTAGCCTAATGAGACTCAAACTAGGGAAATGACTCATTAACCTAGGTACGAGACTCAAATAAAAGGAAAATTACATGATTATGACTCAAAGAAAATATGAAAATTACATGACTCGACTTAGAGAAATATGACGGACACAATGGAGCTATGCTAGCAAGCAATCGAAGTTGTAAAAAATATGAAGGGCGAGAGATGCCCCCATCATACCCCCGGGGTGCGAAGAACTCGACTCCGTCGAGTATGAGTCCGTCGGGGAAGAGGTCCTCCAACGCAACTCCGGGCAAGCTACAACCTCCAAACTCAACCTCGCGTTCGCAACCAGGGGACAGCGCTTCAACTTCTCAAGGTGGCTTGGACACACCCTCTTGCCGATGATAGTACCTTGCTTGCCCAGTATTGCCTCCGTGTGCGCACGTCGGACTCTCAAGCTGTTATGTGGAAGCTCTCCGAGGGTGTCGCTCAAAAAGATGGGGGTAGGCTCAAGGTGCTCACTAGGATCTACCGCGGTGCCCTTAGAGGGTGCTAGATCCGTTACGTGAAAAGTGAGGTATATCCCAAAATCCCATGAGTAAATCCAACCCGTAAGCCAGGTTGCCAAAGCCACTTGGAACATGGAAGGTCCAAGTCCTCGTGCCCTCGATTTGGAGGTGGCCCTAAGGTAGAGCCATTCCAAAGCCACCATCGTGAGGTTGCCTTCTTGGAATTCAAAGTGCCACTCGTGAGTTTTTGCCCGCTCATTACGATCCTCACCGCCCATTGCTAGATGCTTGCTTGAATGAGTATGCCTTGAGCTACGGTGCGGTGTGGGTGGGAAGTGTGTGGTATGCAAAGGGGGACCGGGGCAACCAAAAGTAGACCTATCATGTAATGACGCAGTGTAGACTTCGGTCAACCTAGGTGGGCCGGGGCACCCGTAGGTGGCCCTATCATGCAAAGTGGTGGTAAATATCGGGGGACCCGGACATCCGTAGATGCCTTTGACATGTGTATGACCAATGTGAAGTGAGGGAGGGCCGGGGCATCCATAGGTGTCCCTTTCATGTGTGGGTGTGATGAGTGCCGGGGGACCCGGACATCCGTGAATGCTCCTAACATGTTTAAGACTTATGATGAATGACGGTGGCCCATTACATCCGAATATGGACCACTCATGCTTTCCACTTGACATGTGGGTGATATGGATGAATGGACCCAACATAGTGTTCATGCCAAGTGGTGTGGTAAGCCTAGACACATGCATGTTTTTCCTAAAGGTGACTTTCATGTGTATAGGTGTGGGACAACCCTTTAACTGCCATTGGAAAGGATCGAATGGATCTAAGAAGGTGGTCATCATGGGGTGGGGCACAACCTTATTACCTAGGGGTATGTGGCCCAAGGTCATGGTTCCCAAGGTGCAACCCGGATCTAGGATGGGGTGAATTAGGTCTAACATGGTGGGTTGGGATAGGGAATGGTGGGTGGTGGATAAGGTGGTTGGGTCACATGGGGAACTAGACTCCCATAGGAAGGGATCAAAGGGGTCGTGGAAAGGTCTTCCTAGAGGGAGGCACTCTATGTCTTCAAGGTTCCCAAATTGTGAGTCATCCTCCTCCAAGGTAATTGGGCCAAGTTTTCTAGTGGGTTGGCCGATCAAAGTATTTGGGATCTCAATGGTAGGGGAGTGGATCGAGATGGGTTCTTCTACCATAGGGAGAAGAAAAAGGAGGTCGCTAGTGTAGCAACCAATGGTATAGACCGAGGTGATTGACCCGATGCATGGGTGTAGGAGGCCAAGGCTCCTAGGTTGTTCGGCCATAGGGGTCAACATGCTAGTGAACTCAATTTGCCATGCTAAGCCTCTAAGAAAATCCTCTAAGGTCTCTACTTGATAAGATGCTTGGATTGTGGTGTGATAAGAGGAGATGGGCACTATGGGATAGTTTTCCTTCATGGGTGGGAAATCGTGGGCCGTGATCTCTCTTATTGGGCTCTCCTTTAGCCAACTAACAAGGGGTTCCCCTAAGATGAGATTGACTCCAACTAAAGATGGTGATGTAAGGTGAAGACCCTCGCATGTTGTTTCTTCTTCAACTTGGACTTGGGTTTCCTCCAAGGTGGAGAGTGGGTTTGGAGTGTTCACCACTATGGGGTGGGGTATGGGTTCTTCTTCCAAGGAGGTGAGAGGGGCTTTTGAGGGTGTGGTGATGATTGGGGCATAGTGTATCCGGGGTGGTAGGTAGTGGGAAACTTGGGTTAGGATAGGTAAGGGTAGTAGTGGAGGCTTTGGTGGGAGTTGGATTGGGGTAGGGAGAGGAAGATGGGTGGGTTGAAGGGGTTTGGGTTGATTGGTTTTGGGAGGAGTGTCCCCTTTTGGGGGTGATGGAGAGGTAGTGGTGGGGGTTACCACGGGCCTAGGTGGAGAGTTGGCCATGGGGCCCAATTGGGTATGGGGACCTATGGTTGTGGAGTAGACTTGGAGGTGGGGTGTAAATGTAGTGGTTGGGGTAGGAGAGATGGGAAGTGGTGGGGAATGTGTGATTGGGGTCTTGGATTGACCGGGTGGGGATGATGGAGTTGAAGTGCTCCTTGGACTTTGGTGATTTGAGTAGGAGGGAGAGGGTTGGAGGGTGTAGGTTTTTCTAAGCTCGGTCTTCATCTCATCCCAAGTGCTAATTGGGGCCTCCCTACGGATCTTTCTCAAACCTTCCACAACTAACCAATGAGTTTTAGCTTGTTTGGAGAGGTGTGCCTTGGCTAGCCTCATTCTTCTTCCTTCGTTCAAGGGGCAACTTTTAAAGAATTGGTCCATGGAAATCTCCCAATCTAGGTAAAGGCTTGGGCTGTTGGATCCATCAAAGGCGGGGGTTTTGATTTTCAAGTGTTCTAAAAATATGGTTTCTAGATTTCCCCAAAGGTCACTCTCATTCACTCTTGGTGCACGGCTATTTCCTTCAAGTCGGTCGAGTCGAGACATGATATCTTCAAGCCGATTAAGGACATTAGGTAGGGCTTCTATGATAGAGGTGTTGCTACCCACTTTGTTGGCAATGGAACTTCCATGAGGATTTGGGCTTCTCGAGAAAGTTGATGGGGATGGATATGACGGGTATGAAGTGGCCATTCTAGTGGACATGGGAGATGCAACCGAGGACTCTAAATGCATAAACATGCCCTAGGACCAACTTGTGGAGAGACAAGTTGTGAACTTGCTCTGATACCACTTGATGTGACACCACCTTGGGGTGATAATCACATGATCAAATGACCCTTGGACCTAGCAAGCAACCAACGCACGAACCGGTGACTTTACTCGGGCGGACTCACCCGCTAAGCGCACTCTTGTGCCCGTAGGCAAACCGGTGATAGTGGTGAGGGTCCGGGACGGGCCCTTGCTGCTCCGGGGGTTGGCTAGCTTTGGATTGGACCTCTCAAGGGTCCTAGGATGCCCACTCTCGTAGGCGGCCAGCACACCGAGGGCGTGGGTGTTAATGGCTCTCTCGCAACTCACCCGCGGTAGTCACTCAATCATAAGCAAATTCGGGTTCGGGCGCTCCACTTACCACCGACGGCACTAAGATGCGATACTAATTAAGCAAAGGAATTTAAGCAAAGAGGAGTGTGCGGTGGCTCACCTGATCGGTGTGAAGACACCGATCCCGGCCGGAGACGAGGGCGAGCGAGGAAGCGTGGGCTTACCCGCACGCCGCGCCGGAGAAGCTTCGACCTGAAATTTTAAATGACATGCACTACACCCCATGCAAGGGGGGGATCTTGGGGAAGGGAAACCAAAGAATACATCCAATTACTACCTCCACACAGGGAGGGGCCTTCAGCCGGCCAAGCGGGGAGGGGAGAAAGTGATGAAAACACAAGAGAAGAAGCCGATGCCGAATCTGCCCGCTCTCTGCGATAGGGGACAGACAGCCAGAGTTGAGGACGCAGATCTTGATCTAGATATTTTCTTATGATGGGATCAGTGGGAAACTCTTCGTATCTGGAACGGGAATGCCTCAAAATTTTTTTAATTTCTTCTGGTGCCGAGGCTGGTCCGGGCAGAGGCTTGAACAGGGTGGCAGCTTCTCGGACTGACAGCCTCAGGTTTCCAACAGCAGGAAGAAGAGGATGCCCCGACCGCTCCCGAACTCAGAATCAAGTGCCGTCCAATCCGTTGGAACCGTGGACAAGCCCTCTTCGTACCAGAACTGGCGAGGAAGCCAAACGATGCCAGAGAAGACCAGTGGACTCTGAACAGTGGTGATAGGTCGGTGCAGACTGTGGGGAAGCAGAACTATGTACCTAGGGAAGAAAATTGGTAACTCTTAAACACAAAGGCCGATCAGAGTTCCGCTTCTTGATTATGAAAGTAGACAGGACGTGGAAGAACTTTACAGAAGAACTCTTGGCCTGATTCTTCCGAGGTTGGTCGTGGTGAAGCTTCTACTCTGGATCAGGTACTCCGCAGGGGCAGCTCTGCGCAGTTGTGGGAGAACGGAACTCTCGGGCGATACACGCACTTCGGATGGGGATGAGACCACCGCCATTGCGAAGAAGACAGGAAGACGCTTCTGTGGATAGCTTTTGGGTCTTCAAACTCATCCGGAGGAAGATGTGGTCACCTCTGCAAGCTGCTACTCTTCTGTAGATCTTCAGTTGAGAGCTGTAGGTTGAAGATGACGGGGGGAATGGGGTATATGGGAGGGGAAATGGGGGTGGATGAGTGTGGGGAAAGCCCGGGCTGTGAGGGGGTCTAGGAGGGGGTGTTCCAAGGTGGGGGAAGGGAAGAATGGGGTCTGGAAGGGGGTCTAACAGGTGGTGGGAGGAGGAGCTACGAATTTGGGAAGGTGGGTGAGAGGGAAAGGGTATTTGAAAATGGGTTTAAAGGTGGGATTAAATTTTGGTCTTGGGGAATGGGAAGAGGTGTGTGGGGAAGGTAAAAAGGGGCTTGGGGAGTGGGAATTCTCCCTTGGGAGATGAGAGGGTGCTTGGGGAAGGGGAGTGGGTGGTTGGTGGTTGGAGGGTGGAGTGGGGAGTGGTGGAATCTCCCTTGGGGATGGGGTGGAGTTAAGGTGGGTTGGTGGGGAGTTGGGGATGAGTTATTGGAGGGGGGAAGAGAGAGAAAGGTGGTTGGGAGGGGAGGATAGAGAAAGGGGCGCATGTTTTAGAGAGAGAAAGTGGAGGAGAGAGAAAATGACTTATTAGAGAGAGAGAGGTAGAGAGAGAGGGGGGGATAGGGGCTTCTCACCCAATTGGATTCACTCCACTAAACTAAGTATTTGAACTCTCAAATGGCAAGTTTTTCATTCATTGATTCCTTACAAATGGGGGAAATGGGGTCCTATATATAGGCAACCCACATTTTCACAAAAGACCCTGACATTTAACACACTAACAAATAACCGAAGGAAGGGGGGGCGCCCATGGGCCTAGCCCAAAGAAATAGGCCCAATAGCAAACTCATTAGCCTAATGAGACTCAAATTTAGGGAAATGACTCATTAACCTAGGTACGAGACTCAAATAAAAGGAAAATTACATGATTATGACTCAAAGAAAATATGAAAATTACATGACTTGACTTAGAGAAATATGACGGACACAATGGAGCTATGCTAGCAAGCAATCGAAGTTGTAAAAAATATGAAGGGCGAGAGATGTCCCCATCAAAAAGAAGAAGGAAGGAAAGGCCGCTAAGACCGATAAAGTGCAGGTTGTCTCCTGCAATACTCTATCAGCACTCTTCAACCTGCCCGGAGAGGAGGAAGAAGAGGAAATTTGCTTCACACCCCATGCTGGGGAAGGCAAGGCCGAGGCCACAACCGCTGCACATGCCACCCGGTCAGGCCAGAAATGGGGGCGCCAGCTGCCGCCCAACCACAACATCATATTCAGGGGAGAGTAGCCCTACAAGACACCTCCCCAGGAGGTCAAGGGGGTCCAGATCCCTCCTCCGCCAGGATTATATAACAAGAGTGGGGGCAAGATGTTGAGTCAGGTGCGATAGATTCAGAGGGGGGGGTGAATGAATCTCCCCTTTAAAAATATAGCCTAATTAAAAACTTAAAGCTCAGTTATGCGGAATTAAAAATAGTTGCAGCTATATTCTGAGAATACTTAGGATCATCTCGGCAAGACAACTCAATAGAATTAGCCCTCACTCGATCCTATGCAAACATCTAATACGCAGCAATTAAATGAACATATAAGAAAGTCAAACCACAAGGGACACCAAGATTTTTAGGTGGTTCGGTCTACAGACCTACGTCCACCCCTCACTCCAAACCGAAGTGAGGCTTCCACTAGCAACGCTAGACAAGCAGACTCAGTCTGCAATAGATGCTGCCACACAGCTTGACCAGGGGAACAACCTCCCCTCTTCCTCCCAACCGGAGGGACACCCCAAGTGACTCCCAGCCACTTGGAAACCAGAGACACACAGTCTCTCTTCCTCCAGACCAGGAGGGAATACCTGGACTTGCAACCCACAAGACCAGAACCGGAGGACCAATCCTCCCTTCCTCCAAACCGGAGGGAACCCACAAGTGACTCCCAGCCACTTGCAACCTAGAGGTCTCGGACCTCCTTCCTCCCAGCCGGAGGGAAACAACCAATGACACCCAATCAAAGGCTACTAGAGACGCAAGTCTCTCTTCCTCCAAACCGGAGGGAACCCGACCTCACACTAGAGGATCGGAAGAACAACTAGTGAATAGTCAAAAGGAAAAACAAAAACGCAGCAACAGAAAGCTGGAAAAATGAAATGCACAAAAGCTCTCCCAGGAGCAAACTGGGTTGGATCTGATCCAAGGTCCAGTGAAGACAGCAAGACTTCTCTTCTTCTTCACGAGCTCTCCATCTCTCTTTCTCTTTCTTTTTCTTCTTCTGTTCTCTCACACTTCTTCTTTCTTCTTCTGCTCACTACCTCTCTGCAGCTCTATCCTTCTATCTCGATCTCTCTTTTTCTTCTGTCTCTCATCTACTTCGTCAGTCTTCTTCAGTGAAAGAAGCCTTCCTTTTATAGCAGCCGCAAGCAGCTAGGGCGTGTGCTCTCTTCGATTCCCGCCCAAGCTTCAGTCCACGTGGCGGCTTCTCAGCATCTTGGATCACGTGCCAGGTGACAACCTCAGATCACGTGCCACTCATTAACCTGAGTCATCTGCAGGCAGAGACAAAAGAATGTATCGAATTAGTTTAGCCTTTTAACACAGAGTGTATAGACTTTAGAGGCAGCAAATAAGCAAGTATATACAACGTGAGAATGTATAGACTTGAAAGCCTTCATGCGACCTCACTGTACAGACTTGCAGAATGATGCATTAATATAACAGAGGGAAATGTGTAGACTTCTGTGAAATGCATGAAGCAGTCTAATGTATAGACTTCTGTGAAATGCATGAAGCAATCTAATGTATAGACTTAGTTGTGCTGTGCAACCGATGTGCAGACATGGCGTGCAACGATGCAATCATAATGTATAGACTTAAGTTGAAGCAACCAGAATGTACAGACTTAGAGTGAAGACAATGCAATGTTTAGACTTTGATGAACATATGCAATGTATGGACTTGGTGTGTGCAGGGCAGGCAATCAATGTATAGACTTCACGATGCACACCCATATCCATTGTATAGACTTACCCCTTGAAGATGTGAGCGAGACAATGTGTAGACTTGGCCCTTGAAGGATGTACAGACTTGAAGACTCGAAGCCCCACGATGTATAGACTTTGAACTCTGAACGATAAAGTAGGATGTACAGACTTTGAGAATCTTGAAGGCCAATGTACAGACTTGGAAAGCCTGAACCAATGTATAGACTTGAAACGCTTGAGACCAGTGTACAGACTTGGAAACCCTGAACCAATGTACAGACTTGAAAGGCTTGAACACTGGGATGTGCAGACTTTGCGATGTATAGACTTTGAATGATGATGTACAGTGCACCGATGTATAGACTTGAAGAACCGATGCATGAACAGTGATGTATAGACTTCGATCTCAAGGAATGGCTGTACAGACTTAGCGTGGAATGCCTGAAGCACAGTGCAATGTATTGACTTGCCACCGACCAATGTATAGACTTGAAGATGATTGTGAGAGCATGCAGTGTAGAGAGTGTACAGACTTACCACCGACCAATGTATAGACATTGCCAAACGATGCAAGCGACAATGCATGAGACCATCGGATGTACAGACTTGGGCTGTACAGACTTGGAAGGCATGTGCAGTCTTGAACTCTTGCAATAGAAGGCTGTACAGACTTGGTCGTGTATGGCGAGACAAGGCAGACGCTATACAGACTTGGTGAGACGATGCGTGAGACGCTGCCAGACTCTGTACAGACTTGGACGTAGGTAATGATTGTAATGTGTAGACTTAGTGTGTAGCAAAAGCAGCGAACGTAGGAATAGGTTGGAATGTATAGACTTACGTTCGATCAGCAATGTATAGACTTCAACTCAGCAAGCTACAGTGCAATGTCTACACTTAATGGTGCAAGCGATGTATAGACTTTGGAACGCTTGAAGCACAGACACGCTGCAATGTATAGACTTAGTGCTCTACATGCTACAGTGCTAATGTGTAGACTTGATCAATGCATCTTGAATGTTTAGACTTGAAGAGCTAGCCAACGAGTGTATAGACTTGCTGAACAGCAGCAGAATGTATAGACTTTGTGAGACGCAAAGGCTGTACAGACTTGACGAAATGCATGTGCTAGACAGTGTATAGACTAGACAATGCAAACGAGATCTTCAGACTTGCTATGAAGCAACCACAATGTACAGACTTGCTGATTGTGTTAAGACACAGCATGAGACGCTCAGAAAGACTGCCCACTGTATAGACATTGCCTTAGACATGCAGACACTGTGAATGTATAGACTTCACTATGTGTAAGCTTGTGAAGGCGAATGCAATGTACAGACTCCAGACTGTGAAGGCTTTGTGAATGTAAATGCATTGTACAGACTTCACGTTATGCTTGAGACACTAAGGAAGACAGACAATGTATGGACTTAGGCAATTGAAAGGCTTGCCAGTGTATGGACTTATGAGTGCAGCACAGACAGATGCAATGTACAGACATGCGAATCTGGGGGGGTCGACCCATCTGGAAAGGGGGTCGACCCACTTCTGTCTAGACTATGCTGAAAGGTTCAGCATCACCCATTGTACAGACTAACATCAAGCAATCCAGATAAAATGCAATTATGAAATGCATCAACAATTATGAAATGCACCAATGCACACACCACACAGCCTCAGCCTGTTCGTTGGTTATGTAATTCAGATAAGATGTTCAATGAAACATACATATGCAACAAAAATAGATTTATATGTAGACTCAAACAGATGATGACTTATAGTGTTTGCTATCATCAAAATCACAGGGACACAACAATCTCCCCCTTTTTGATGATGGCAACACTATGAGTCAGTATGACTTGATCAAATATTTCTCCCCCTTTGACTTCAGCAAAAAGACATTAATTGAAGAGGGAAGAATAAGACTGCATAAGATGAGTGAATTAAAAGCTCCCCCTTTAATGACAATTAGCTCCCCCTGAATAGAATAATGATCAGAAATGTTTTGAAGGTTGAAACCAATTGAGATGAAGGGAGAATATCAACAAAAGCACAGGGACACTCAAAAATGCTGACTAGATCTCTCCCTTTATGAAAAACACTCAGCATGACATGGAAGCTCCCCCTGATTAGATGGAGTGAAAGAAGTGATGAGCATCTATCAGCAAAGCACATGGGTATACAAGAGTTACCACAGTCTGTAATCACAGTGAATAAATGAGGAAGCAAGATTTTCATTAGCACACCAAATTCATAAATCTTTGTAAACGAATTTCAGATTCTTCAATTATAATAGATTATGAATGAGTTTAAACTTACCATCATGATTTAAGAGTGATGTATTTAAGGTTTATCAGGAAAATTCATTACTCATATCTGACACATCTTTTAATAAAGATGAACCATCAACTCATTTGTTATTCATGTTGAACCTCCTTCCAACTTACTCATTTAAATTCAATGACTCCTATGAAAGTTACACAAGATACTATTGAGATTAAACAGAAATAAATGAGACTGAACTTGTCTTTAGATTTTCAGAATTTTCTATTGAACAGCACTCATTTTTCCTGAGCAAGTTTGGTTCAGTCAACACCTTTTTACATGAGGCACAACACTTCTTAGGTGAAGTGACCCAGTTACTCAGTGTGACAACCACATTGCCTCTGAAGGAGAACAGAGTTAGCAATGGAGTATCTTTTTACATGAGGAGATACCTTGATCAGAGGCCAGAATCCCCAGTTACTCAACACAACCATGCCATTGCTCTGCCAGATTTTTACACATTTTGAAAAGAGAGTTAACTATGGCACTTCATGACATGGGCTTAATCCATTTCTTTGATAGAGAACCCAGTTTCTCTGTGACCAAAGTCATTGCTCTTGCTTTAAATTTTTAAGTGTTTTCAGATTTTTCAAACAATGCTCAGTACACTGAAATGTTTAAGAACAATACTTTCTATATGTATCTTAACCAAAGAAAGCCATGTCGTTTAAAATTTCAGATTTCAGAAGGTTTTGCATGAAGTTCATGAGACAACTGGTTAAGATTTATTAAGCAGAATGAATCAGATATTTTCAAGTCCTTTACATCAAAACTTAAGAAATACATTAGACTTAAATCAATTTGATTTATCAAAACATTCTTAAGCCAGTATAATAGAAGATTCTTCTTTTCAGAATGTGTCTGATTTATGTCTAGGGTGCACTGACTAAAATCTTTCCTCATTCAGATGAATCAATGATATTTTAGCAAATCAGTGGAGTCAACAAAGCATTTTTATCGAGAGAGTAGCAGAGAGCAGTTTGAAGCCAGCAGTAAAGACTAGAATTCAGTCAGATTAGCTTGGACCAGACTTGACAAGCTATGAAGAAATGTGAGTGATAGGAACAAGCTAGCAGTTGAACTCAAGGCAAACAGAATCAATAACTAAGTCTGGAATACAGACAGATTAGCTATATCAGTGTAGACAGCAGAGAATTCAAGAGAACCACACATTTGCCAAGAGAATGGATCAGATTGCTAGTAGGGGTTCAAGATTATGAAGAAGTGAACAAACAAGAATGCTCCCCTATCTAGATGCAATGAGACATTTCTTTTTAGATTTTTCAATGTAAGGAAATGCAGTGCAACTAACTACATGTATGCATACAACAAATGAGATTATCATGATATGCAAACATTAGTCAAACTCCCCCTTACAGAGTGCATGATATGCAATTAAAGCACTGAAACATGATTTTAAAATATATGCTCATTCAGAGATAAACTACAATCATTTCCATGAGCATTTCAGATTTTTCAATTAGATTCAGTTAGACAATGCACAAAAGAATTATCATGATATGCAGTGCATTCAGATCACACAAATTCAGAATACAGAGTTTTCAGAATTTACCTGAATGGGCTTTATCATCTTGGGTGCCTTGGTTTAATTTACCCCTCTTTATTCCTCAGTCCAAGGCACACCTGCAAAGTATTTGATCATCTTGATCCTGCAGGGACCCAAGCAGCTTTGGGTCCTGCGTTAGCCCTGACAG
Source organism: Amorphophallus konjac (assembly GCA_022559845.1). Lineage (NCBI taxonomy): Eukaryota > Viridiplantae > Streptophyta > Magnoliopsida > Alismatales > Araceae > Amorphophallus > Amorphophallus konjac. The sequence goes on from CM040117.1 coordinate 68,941,857, forward strand.
GTGTTCTAAGCAAATTCATAGCAATATGGTCACCATGATCCATCAGATAGCAATTGTCCATAGAGTGACCAAACTTCCCACAATATCTACATGAAGTGACTGGTTTCTGATTTTTATGATGCATAGTAACAGCAGCATGAGGTTTATAAACATGATCATAAGATTTTCTGTTATATGCATGAACAGTTTGGTTCTTATTCCTAACCAGCCAACATTCAGCAGATCTATGCCTTGCTTCCCACAGTTATAGCATGAAAGTCTTGCAAATGGTTTTGCAGGGAATTTAACTACATGGGGTTTAACAAACTTCTTCTGAATATGCCAACAGTCCTTGACTGTATGGCCATTTTTCCCACAGTGATAGCAAGCAAAAGAATTTCTTCTATGAAAACCTGACCAGCATTCAGTGGCCTTGTGACCAGTCTTGTTGCAGTTAAACAAGTGATGTGCTGGTTCATTGAAGCAAATTTGTTCTTATTAAAACCACGTGGGCTTGCAGGGTATTTAGCATGATATGGATGAGATGTTTTCTTACCACTTGCAAACCAGCATTGTGTAATTGTGTGTCCTAATTTATCATAGTGAAAACATTCAATTTTCTTTTTATGAGATGAAGGATTTTTATCATAAAATTTCCTAGCATTCATATCATCCTTCTCCATCAATTTACACTCATGCATCAGATGTCCAAATTTGTGACAGTAGTGACAGATCATCTTCTTCCTAGATGCATGTGAGTGTGTGTGAGGACTGTGATCACCATGCACTGATGAATCCTTTTTGTTTATTTTCTATTTTTCAGTCTTTTTCTGATTTTTGTTCTGTTTTTCTATTTTCTTAGCCTTGTCCTGAGGTGGAGATGAAATAGAAGGCTTTTCTTGTTCAGAACATTTAACAAAAATAGTTTTCTATTTGTTTCCATCAACCTTCTTTATACCAACAGGAGTGTCTTTGTCCTTCTTCTGTAGATTTTCATTCTTTTTCAACTCTTGAGTTTGTTTTACAGTTTTGGGGCTGACAGTGGACTTTTGTGCAGTGAATTGAAAAACAGAAGGAGCAGAGGTTGTGTTCTGATTAGAAGCTTTGAAAAACACAGTAGAAGTTTTATTCCCATTACTCCTTTTGTTTGTCGGACTGTAACCCAGTCCCTCTCTCTGAAAGCTAACATTATTTCCAAGAAGCTTATTCAGATTGTCCTTTCCTTTGACAAATTTTGACAAGGAGTTTTTCAAATCTTGAATTTCATAATTTAAGCCACAAATATTAGCTTCATATTTGGACAGATCTGTTTCACAGGAAATGACCTGTTGATGCAAGGCATCATTCAGACTTTTGAGTTTTTCAACTTCCTGTCTTAATTTAATTTCATTGTCAGCTTCAGATAGAGACTTATAAAGATCATCAACTTCTTGTTGAAGGGATGTGATTGTTAACTCATATTTAGCTATCTTTTGTTCACAGCAGGTGACATTCCCACTCAACATTAGGTTGATGTTTTTCAGATTTGTAATTTCATGTTCAGCATTCAGCAACTCACTGGAGCTCACCAGGCTTACACTCTTTCCTTTTTCTAAAGTGATTAGCCTCTCAGACATTGCTGAGTTTAGGTGATTCAGCTTATTAATTTCCTCTTTCAGTTTACTGTTCTGCTCTAGGAGTTCATCATCAAGCACCCATTCATCTGAAGAGAACTGACATTCATAAAACTTTTCTTGTTGTTTTTCAGATTGAAGTTTGTCAAGATTTCTCTGAATCTCTGAATGTGTTACTCTATCAGCCTCTAATTTTTCAGAAATCAATCTATTTTCTTTTTCAAGATTTATTGATTTGTGTTCAAATTCCTTGAGCTGATTTTTGAGTATTACATTTTCAGACTTCATGTTTTCCAATTCAGAGTTGACAAGCTCTAAGTTTCTCACCAGTTCTTCATTTTGAACAACATCATTGTTATGAGCCTGATCATCATCAATTAAACTATGCCTCTCCTTTAGTTCAGCAATTTCGCAAACAAGCTCTTGATTCTCCTTTTTGTGTGAATCAATTTGTTTCATAAGAGTTTATTTTTCAGATTTCAAATGATCTAAATCTGAACTAATAGAATCAAAATCTGTTAACTGTCTTCTAAATATGTCATTTTCAATTTTCAGAATTTCAGGGCTTTCACCTCGAGATTTAGCATCCTCATGTTTCTTTAGCTTCTTTATCAGTTTTTTATTCTTCTTTTTTAGTCTTTCATAGGATTCTAACAGATTGGCATAGGCATCTTCCCAGTCGTCTAAAGTGTAACTAGAGAAAGGATTGGTTACCTCTTCAGCATCTTCGGATTCATCTTGATCACTGCCATGGTCGCTCTTGTCAGCCATCAGGCAGCTGTCCTCATATCTCCTCTGAGTTAGCTTCAGCTTTTCCAGAATGTCCTTAGCGGACCTGCAGTCATAAAAACAAGAATGTAGAGCCTTGTCAGTAGCTTCTTTCATTAATTTCAAAACTTTCTGATTCTCTCCATTTCTTGATCTGTGACTGTTAGTCCATTTGGACTCTTTCTTTGGCAGTCTGTGAGGACCATGTGAGATTAACTTCCACAGATCCGGATCCATCAAATTCACATAGTTATGAAGACTGCTAACCCATGAGTTAAAATTAGACCCATTGAAAACTGGTGGAGAACCCATTGATTAAATCGGCAAGCAGATTAATGCAGCAGAGAGAAAATTCAGAAATGCACCAAAGACAACCGGATCCTCTGCAGATCGTTGGATATGAACAGTCAGAGAACCTACTCTGATACCAATTGTTGAGTCAGGTGCGATAGAATCAGAGGGGGGGTGAATGAATCTCCCCTTTAAAAATATAGCCTAATTAAAAACTTAAAGCTCAGTTATGCGGAATTAAAAACAGTTGCAGCTATATTCTGAGAATACTTAGGATCATCTCGGCAAGACAACTCAATAGAATTAGCCCTCACTCGATCCTATGCAAACATCTAATACGCAGCAATTAAATGAACATATAAGAAAGTCAAACCACAAGGGACACCAGGATTTTTAGGTGGTTCGGTCCACAGACCTACGTCCACCCCTCACTCCAAACCGAAGTGAGGCTTCCACTAGCAACGCTAGACAAGCAGACTCAGTCTGCAACAGATGCTGCCACACAGCTTGACCAGGGGAACAACCTCCCCTCTTCCTCCCAACCGGAGGGACACCCCAAGTGACTCCCAGCCACTTGGAAACCAGAGACACACAGTCTCTCTTCCTCCAGACCAGGAGGGAATACCTGGACTTGCAACCCACAAGACCAGAACCGGAGGACCAATCCTCCCTTCCTCCAAACCGGAGGGAACCCACAAGTGACTCCCAGCCACTTGCAACCTAGAGGTCTCGGACCTCCCTTCCTCCCAGCCGGAGGGAAACAACCAATGACACCCAGTCAAAGGCAACCAGAGACGCAAGTCTCTCTTCCTCCAAACCGGAGGGAACCCGACCTCACACTAGAGGATCGGAAGAACAACTAGTGAATAGTCAAAAGGAAAAACAAAAACGCAGCAACAGAAAGCTGGAAAAATAAAACGCACAAAAGCTCTCGCAGGAGCAAACTGGGTTGGATCTGATCCAAGGTCCATCTCTCTTTCTCTTTCTTTTTCTTCTTCTGTTCTCTCACACTTCTTCTTTCTTCTTCTGCTCACTGCCTCTCTGCAGCTCTATCCTTCTATCTCGATCTCTCTTTTTCTTCTGTCTCTCATCCACTTCGTCAGTCTTCTTCAGTGGAAGAAGCCTTCCTTTTATAGCAGCCGCAAGCAGCTAGGGCGTGTGCTCTCTTCGATTCCCGCCCAAGCTTCAGTCCACGTGGCGGCTTCTCAGCATCTTGGATCACGTGCCAGGTGACAACCTCAGATCACGTGCCACTCATTAACCTGAGTCATCTGCAGCCAGAGACAAAAGAATGTATCGAATTAGTTCAGCCTTTTAACACAGAGTGTATAGACTTTAGAGGCAGCAAATAAGCAAGTATATACAACGTGAGAATGTATAGACTTGAAAGCCTTCATGCGACCTCACTGTACAGACTTGCAGAATGATGCATTAATATAACAGAGGGAAATGTGTAGACTTCTGTGAAATGCATGAAGCAATCTAATGTATAGACTTCTGTGAAATGCATGAAGCAATCTAATGTATAGACTTAGTTGTGCTGTGCAACCGATGTGCAGACATGGCGTGCAACGATGCAATCATAATGTATAGACTTAAGTTGAAGCAACCAGAATGTACAGACTTAGAGTGAAGACAATGCAATGTTTAGACTTTGATGAACATATGCAATGTATGGACTTGGTGTGTGCAGGGCAGGCAATCAATGTATAGACTTCACGATGCACACCCATATCCATTGTATAGACTTACCCCTTGAAGATGTGAGCGAGACAATGTGTAGACTTGGCCCTTGAAGGATGTACAGACTTGAAGACTCGAAGCCCCACGATGTATAGACTTTGAACTCTGAACGACAAAGTAGGCTGTACAGACTTTGAGAATCTTGAAGGCCAATGTACAGACTTGGAAAGCCTGAACCAATGTATAGACTTGAAACGCTTGAGACCAGTGTACAGACTTGGAAACCCTGAACTAATGTACAGACTTGAAAGGCTTGAACACTGGGATGTGCAGACTTTGCGATGTATAGACTTTGAATGATGATGTACAGTGCACCGATGTATAGACTTGAAGAATCGATGCATGAATAGTGATGTATAGACTTTGATCTCAAGGAATGGCTGTACATACTTAGCGTGGAATGCCTGAAGCACAGTGCAATGTATTGACTTGCCACCGACCAATGTATAGACTTGAAGATGATTGTGAGAGCATACAGTGTAGAGAGTGTACAGACTTACCACCGACCAATGTATAGACATTGCCAAACGATGCAAGCGACAATGCATGAGACCATCGGATGTACAGACTTGGGCTGTACAGACTTGGAAGGCATGTGCAGTCTTGAAATCTTGCAATAGAAGGCTATATAGACTTGGTCGTGTATGGCGAGACAAGGCAGACGATGTACAGATTTGGTGAGACGATGCGTGAGACGCTGCCAGACTCTGTACAGACTTGGACGTAGGTAATGATTGTAATGTGTAGACTTAGTGTGTAGCAAAAGCAGCGAACGTAGGAATAGGTTGGAATGTATAGACTTACGTTCGATCAGCAATGTATAGACTTCAACTCAGCAAGCTACAGTGCAATGTCTACACTTAATGGTGCAAGCGATGTATAGACTTTGGAACGCTTGAAGCACAGACACGCTGCAATGTATAGACTTAGTGCTCTACATGCTACAGTGCTAATGTGTAGACTTGATCAATGCATCTTGAATGTTTAGACTTGAAGAGCTAGCCAACGAGTGTATAGACTTGCTGAACAGCAGCAGAATGTATAGACTTTGTGAGACGCAAAGGCTGTACAGACTTGACGAAATGCATGTGCTAGACAGTGTATAGACTAGACAATGCAAACGAGATCTTCAGACTTGCTATGAAGCAACCACAATGTACAGACTTGCTGATTGTGTTAAGACACAGCATGAGACGCTCAGAAAGACTGCCCACTGTATAGACATTGCCTTAGACATGCAGACACTGTGAATGTATAGACTTCACTATGTGTAAGCTTGTGAAGGCGAATGCAATGTACAGACTCAGACTGTGAAGGCTTTGTGAATGTAAATGCATTGTACAGACTTCACGTTATGCTTGAGACACTAAGGAAGGCAGACAATGTATGGACTTAGGCAATTGAAAGGCTTGCCAGTGTATGGACTTATGAGTGCAGCACAGACAGATGCAATGTACAGACATGCGAATCTGGGGGGGTCGACCCATCTGGAAAGGGGGTCGACCCACTTCTGTCCAGACTATGCTGAAAGGTTCAGCATCACCCATTGTACAGACTAACATCAAGCAATCCAGATAAAATGCAATTATGAAATGCATCAACAATTATGAAATGCACCAATGCACACACCACACAGCCTCAGCCTGTTCGTTGGTTATGTAATTCAGATAAGATGTTCAATGAAACATACATATGCAACAAAAATAGATTTATATGCAGACTCAAACAGATGATGACTTATAGTGTTTGCTATCATCAAAATCACAGGGACACAACACAGATGGTCTCCATATCACACCATCCGAGGACGTGGAAGAGACTCGACAGGCGATCATCACTGCTCTGCAGACGCCTGCTCATTTTGAGACCTACTTGGCTGAAGCAATGCCGGAAGCTAGCATGACCTTCACTCCAGAGGATATGCTGCTACCTACCATCAGCCACAACATGCCGCTGTATATGAAGGGGCACCTGAATGGAAGGGAGCTGAACAGGATTCTGGTTGATCCCAGTGCAGCGGTCAACATCCTGCCCTATAGAATATATGAGAGGCACCACTTCAACGTGCATCTCGAGAAAGTCAGGGATATGCGCATCGCCGGCTTCAATCAGAAATGTGAAGTGTCGATGGGGGTGGCAGAGTTCACACTCACCTTGGCGGATTTCACTACGACAGTGCAGTTCCATGTCATCGACTCCCGCACATCGTACAAAGCACTGCTCGGCCGCCCATGGCTGCATGAGAATATGGTGGTGCCCTCCACGCTCCACCAATGTATCAAATACAGTCTCTAGGGGAAGGAGGAGAGAATATTTGCTGACCTCCACCCGTTCGAGGTATTTGAATGTCACTTGGCGGATGCCAACCTATATGCGGGGCCTTCTCAGAAGACCTCTGAAGCTAAGACCCCTGCAGGGGCATCAAGAAGCGCATCCGGCGACGATTGGTATCCACCACCGCCGCGCGGATATGTCAAGCCCAAGGTGGTCTCCCATATCACGGCATCCGGGGATGTGCGCAGAATAGCACCTCCAGCATTATATGCCGAAGCTAATGAAGTGCAGGTCGATCGACAGCACAATTACATTGGAGTCCCGGACGGCCTCACTAAGCCGATTCTCGGCCTTGATAACCCCACCGTCGAGCCTTTCAAAACTTGGGAGGTGACACAGGAAGATGGACCCAACATCTTGTTCTATACGGCTGAAGAGCATCATACTCGGGAAGACACAGATTGCTACCTCCCCAAAAGATATAGACAATCCGTCAGTCCCAGTCAAGGGTCTGGCATTCACAACCAGTCGGATGGCCAAGATGTTTCAGAAGCAGCACGTCCCCTCCGATCAGTCTCAAAAGCGCAAGGAAGCTTTCCAGAAAATGTGGTATCCCGCAAATCTGGATAAGGAAATGAGAATGAGACGCGTCTCTCAGCACCCGGGGTTGGGCTTCACCCTGGAAGAAAATTATCACAGTGGCCGATATGAGGTGGACACCCTCTCCGCCTTCTACCCTATTGAAGACAGCCCGCTGGGGGCAACCTTTGATGAATACCCAGCGGAAGCTGAACATGCTGACTCGGGCTAGCCCGGAAATCAAGAAGCGGAGACCGTGATTCCTTGCCGATGTTGGGAGCAGGTCTATCCCGAAGAGGCGGCCATGCAAGCCGAATTCGATACGGCTAGCAGCAGCGAAGCCGAAGGTGTTGAAGAAGTAGGGATCTCTCCCTCCTGTGGAGTCCTACCAACAATGACCTCCGCACCCCTTGTGCAAATCGGGGAAGCCTCGGCCAGCCCCGACCAGGAGGTGTGTACTGCTGACAATAGGACTGCCACTCCTATTGAAAATGCAACTGCCCCAGAAGGTGAGATCTCCTCACCTTTGCCACGAGACTGGGTTGATGTTCCAGCCCAACAACAAGCGGCCACTAGTCGGTCACGACTGCAACCCCATCTGCAAGGACTGAAGCTGCTCTCTTACCCTGGGAGACTGCAATGGCAGCAGATTTGCTGAAAGAGCAATACGCGCGGCCACTATCAAATGAAACAGAGGACTTCCGAGAAGCTCTGATGGTGTCATATGAGGAATCCGAAGTACTCGACCCTCAAGATGGTATTCCAGACTTCGTTGACCTTCAACCGGCACCTCCGGAGATAGAAGACGGAGGCCAAGCCACAGTCGACGAACTGATAGAAATCAACTTGGGAAGTGATGAGGACCCTAGGCCTACCTTCCTCAGTGCCCAACTATCCCCAGAAGAACGGGGGCTGTACATCCAGCTGCTGCAAGAATACCGGGATTGCTTTGCCTGGACTTACAAACAAATGCCAGGTCTGAGCCCTGCAGTTTCGCAACATGCGCTGGCAATTAACCCTGAAGCTGAGACGGTGAAGCAACCGTCGCGGCGCATGAGGCCGGAGCTCATCACTCAAATTTGTGCTGAAGTTGACAAGCTTATTGACGTGGGATTTGTCGAAGAAAATCAGTACACCACATGGCTGGCGAATATCATCCCCGTGAAAAAGAAAAATGGACAGATCCGGATATGCGTTGACTTTCGAGATCTGAATAAAGCCTGCCCCAAGGATGACTTTCCGGTGCCAATAACGGAAGTCATGATTGATGCTACAACCAGCCATGAGGCCTTGTCATTTATGGACGGGTCGTCCGGCTACAATCAGATATGGATCGCGGAGCATGACCGGGTCCACACCGCCTTCCAAACCCCTAAAGGCATCTATAACTATAAGAGGATGCCATTCGGACTAAAGAATGCGGACATAACTTATCAGCGCGCAATGACCAGAATATTTGATGAGTTGCTCTACCACAAGGTCGAGTGCTACATAGATGATCTGGTGGTCAAGACCAGAAGAAGAGAAGACCATCTGTAGGACCTCCGAATTATTTTTCAGAGGCTGAGGCAGCATGATTGAAGATGAACCCTTTGAAATGCGCGTTTGGAGTGTCGAGCGGAAGTTCTTGGGCTTCATCGTCAGATACCGGGAATCGAGATAGACCCCGCAAAGATCAGAGCAATTCAGGAGCTGCCTGCGCCAAGAACCTCTCTGAGCTGAGATCACTGCAGGGCCGCTTGGCTTATATCCGGCGTTTCATTTCCAATTTGGCAGGGCGATGTCAGCCTTTCCATAAATTGATGATGAAGGATGTTCCCTTCTACTGGGATGAAGATTATCAGACAGCCTTTGACAAGCTGAAAGACTATCTGAAGACTCCTCCAGTGTTGGGCACACCAGTGAAAGGACGGCCGTTGATATTATATATAGCCGCCGCACACAACTCTCTGGGGGCAATGCTGGCCCAGGATAATGAAGAAGGGAAAGAACAAGCCCTCTACTACCTCAGTCGGAGACTGGTCAGGACTGAGGAGAAGTATACTTATATCGAGAAAACCTGTCTGGCACTAGTCTTCACGGTCAAGAAGCTTCGACACTATATGTTGTCGTATGAAATTTGCCTGGTATCCAAGGAGGACCCGTTGAAATATATTATGTCCCAGCGACAACATAATATAAGTATGTTCTTTGGCGGACGCCCTGGTATCCAAATAGAACGCTCAGGCGGACGCCCTTGCTAAATTGGCAAGTTCTTTGGCAGTCCTGCCAGACACAAGCCTGAACATAACAGTGATCAACCGTCGACAGGTCCCCAGTGCGACGGAGGTCTTGGCCGACGAACCAGAGAATGAGGTGGCAGCCGTCGAAGAGGTTTAGCAACCCGATTGGCGAGAACATCTCTTACGGTGGTTTCAGCACCAGTAGCTCCCAAAAGAGAAAGAACAAAGAATGAAACTCCTGAGGGTCAAGGACTCTTACGAGATGAGGAACTGAACCTTGTTCCGAATAATGGCAGATGCCCGAAGAAAAGTCTACTTCGTTGCTTGTCTTCAGCAGAAGCGGGACAGGTGATGCAAGAAATCCATGCGGGATCAGCTGGAGCGCATCAGGCTGGCCCAAAGATGAAAATTGAGATAAAGAAATTGGGTTACTATTGGCCCACTATATTTGATGACTGCTGCAAGTTCGCCAGGGCTTGTCAAAAGTGTCAAGAACACGCCAATGTGTCAAGAAGGCCTCCAGTGCCACTACATCCTACCTTACCAAGCTGGCCGTTTGCTCAATGGGGCACGGACGTGGTAGGGCCACTACCAGCATCTTCATCAGGGTGCAAATACATCTTAGCAGCTACAGACTACTTCTCCAGATGGGCAGAAGTAGTTGTGTTAAGAGATGTGACGGGAGAACTTGTTGCAAGATTCTTCCGGCAGAACATAATATTCCGATTCGAGATTCCCAGCCGAATTATCTCTGACAACGACAGCCATTTCAGAAACCAGAAGGTTTACCGGCTAGCTGACAAATATAAGATTGACTGGAGGACGTCGTCCCCCTACAACCCTCAAGCCAATGGACTTGCAGAAGCCTTCAACAAGAGACTATGCACATTGCTGGCAAAGACTGTCAGGTCCAATAAAAAGGACTGGAAAGAAAAGATGTACAAGGGGCTATGGGCCTATCATACCATCTATAAAACCCCAACCGGTTGTTCGCCATTCTCCCACGTGTATGGGTCCGAGGCTGTGGTGCCGATTGAATTAGAAGTCCCCTCGCTGCGAGTTGCCATTCAACATGGACTAGTCAGCGGTGAACAAACTAATGCAGAAAGAAGACTGGAAGAGCTCGCAGAGCTCGAAGGAAAGCGTCTCCGTGCGCAACAGAACATTCAACTCTACCAAGCTCGCATGGCCCGTGCTTTCGATAAGCTGGTCAAAGGTCGAGAATTCAAGAAAGGAGACCTGGTAATGGTCAAAAGTAGAGAAGTAATGGCCTCCAACCCCAAAGGGAAGTTGGTCAAAAACTGGGTTGGACCATATATTGTCCACCGAGTATATGAAGGGCACCCTACATCCTGGCAGACCACAAAGGAGTCGTGCAGTTCTCTCCCCTCAATGGAAAGCATATAAAGCTGTATCACATGGCGCAACCGACATTCCCTCAGTGATCGGAATACCTTACCTTGGTCTAGTGGCACTCCGCCCTGACCGAGCTACCTTCACCTTGGTCTAGTGGCACTCCGCCCTGACCGAGCTATCTTACCTTGGTCTAGTGGCACTCCGCCCTGACCAAGCTACCTCACCTTGGTCTAGTGGCACTCCGCCCTGACCGAGCTACCTTACTTTGGTCTAGTGGCACTCCGCCCTGACCGAGCTACCTTCACCTTGGTCTAGTGGCACTCCACCCTGACCTAGCTACCTTACCTTGGTCTAGTGGCACTCCGCCCTGACCGAGCTACCTTCACCTTGGTCTAGTGGCACTCCGCCCTGACCGAGCTACCTTTACCTTGGTCTAGTGGCACTCCGCCCTGACCAAGCTACCTTCACCTTGGTCCAGTGGCACTCCGCCCTAACCGAGCTACCTTCACCTTGGTCCAGTGGCACTCCGCCCTGACCGAGCTACCTCACCTTTGTCTAGTGGCACTCTGCCCTAACCGAGCTACCTCACCTTGGCCTAGTGGCGCTCCGCCCTGAACGAGCTACCTTCACCTTGGTCTAGTGGCACTCCGCCCTGACCGAGCTACCTTCACCTTGGTCTAGTGGCACTCTGCCCTGACCGAGCTACCTCACCTTGGTCTAGTGGCGCTCCGCCCTGACCAAGCTACCTTCACCTTGGTCTAGTGGCACTCCACCCTGATCGAGCTACCTTTACCTTGGTCTAGTGGCACTCCGCCCTGACCGAGCTACCTTCACCTTGGTCTAGTGGCACTCCGCCCTGACCGAGCTACCTTCACCTTGGTCTAGTGGCACTCCGCCCTGACCGAGCTACCTTCACCTTGGTCTAGTGGCACTCCGCCCTGACCGAGCTACCTTCACCTTGGTCTAGTGGCACTCCGCCATAACCGAGCTACCTTCACCTTGGTCTAGTGGCACTCCGCCCTGACCGAGCTACCCTCACCTTGGTCTAGTGGCACTCCGCCCTGACCGAGCTACTTTCACCTTGGTCTAGTGGCACTCCACCCTGATCGAGCTACCTTCACCTTGGTCTAGTGGCACTCCGCCCTGACCGAGCTACCTTCACCTTGGTCTAGTGCCACTCCGCCCTGACCGAGCTACCTCACCCCGGTCTAGTGGCACTCCGCCCTGACCAAGCTACCTTCACATTGGTCTAGTGGCACTCCGCCCTGACCGAGCTACCTTCACCTTGGTCTAGTGGCACTCCGCCCTGACCGAGCTACCGTCACCTTGGTCTAGTGGCACTCCGCCCTAACCGAGCTACCTCACCCCGGTCTAGTGGCACTCCGTCATGATCGAACTATCCTTACCCCGGTCTAGTGGCACTCTGCCATAACCGAGCTCGCATAATATCAACAACATTGCCTTTACGGGCCCTACGCCCGAATCGGCTCAAATCTATCCTTTGCGTCAGCATTGTTTCCTTGCTGACAAGTAAGCCCTTTTTCTCGGCGCAAGACTTCGTGTCCTAGCCGACCCTTATACAACATTGCCATTACGGGCCTTACGCCCGAATCGGCTCAGATCTATCCTTTGCGTCAGCATTGTTTCCTTGCTGATGAATAAGCCCTTTTTCTCGGCGCAAGACTTCGTGTCCTAGCCGACCCTTATACAACATTGCCGTTACGGGCCCTACGCTTGAATCGGCTCAAATCTATCCTTTGCGTCAGCATTGTTTCCTTGCTGACGAATAAGCCCTTTTTCTCGGTGCAAGACTTCGTGTCCTAGCCGACCCTTATACAACATTGACAATGCAGGCCTTACGCTCAAACTGGCTCAGATCTATCCTTTGCATTAGCATTACCTTCTTGTTGACGAATAAGCCCTTTTCTGGTGCAAGACCTCGTATCCTAGCCAACTCTCTCAGCATCCTCCTGTTATATGAGCAAAAAAAAAAAAAAAAGCAAAAAAATGGGGTTAAAAATAGAGATACCCCGCCGGACTTGTTCCTGTATTCGGAACAAGGGAAAAAATGGCTATTGCTTGGCTATGGTGAAAACCCGAAAGGGCGTCGCAGGCAAAATCGGGTACCCCGCCACGTGAAAACCCAGAAGGGCGTGTGGGCAAAAGCAAGAGGGGGCTGGCCTCGACGAAAACCCGAAAGAGCGCTTAGGTCAGTAAAGTGGTAATCTAAAAAGTTCCTCTTTATTCTCCTCCTAATGAGACTCCCAAAGGACAACCATCAAGAGTCCCATCGGAGATCCCCTTTACCAAGCCCATGTTCGACCCTCGTCATCATCGGTGAGATTGGTCGAACTCTACCCTTGACTCGGACCTTCCGTCCTTGTCAATGAAGATACCCTTGCTTCGATACGTAACCCATGTCGATGAACAAACCCATGTTCGACCCTCGTTATCATCAGTGAGATCGGTCGAACTCTACCCTTGACTCGGACCATCCATCCTTGTCAATGAAGATACCCTTGCCTCGACGTGTAACCCATGTTGATGAACAAACCCACGTTTGACCCTCGTCATCATCGGCGAGATCGGTCGAACTCTACCTTTAACTCGGACCTTTCATCCTTGTTAATGAAAATACCCTTGCTTCGGCTTGTAACCCATGCCGATGAACAAACATGTGCTCGACCCTTGTCATCATCGACAAGGCCGGTCGAACTTTACCTTTAACTCGGACCTTTCGTCCCTGTTAAGAAGTATATAGTCTTTGCTTCGGCATTCAACCGATGTCGACGAACCGAACTAGGGCCCGACCCTTGTCATCATCGACAAGGCCGGTCGGCATTCTAGCAAGACAAGTTCTCCCATGTTCCGGATTCTCCATGGGAAAAAAAAAGTAAAAATGGGGTTAAAAATAGAGATACCCCGCCGGACTTGTTCATGTATTCGGAACAAGGGCAAAAATGGCTATAGCCCGGCTGTGGCAAAAACCCGAAAGGGCGTCGCAGGCAAAATTGGGTACCCCGCCATGTGAAAACCCGAAAGGGCGCGTGGGCAAAAGCAAGAGGGGGCTAACTTCGGCGAAAACCCGAAAGGGCGCTTGAGTCGATAATGTGATAAAAAAATAAAATAAGAAATGATGATGATGATGATGTAGTAACGAGGTTACCCTCGTTCATCATTCCACTTCTATCTACCTTCTCGGCCCTTGTCACCATCGGCAAGATCGGCTACCCTTTTCAGCCCTTGTCACCATCGGTAAGACCGGCCATCTTTTCGACCATTGTCACCATCGGCAAGACCAGCTACCTTCTCGGCCCTTGTCACCATTGGCAAGACCGGACATCTTTTTGACCCTTGTCATCATCGGCAAGATCGGTCGCTACCCCTTCCGGTCCTTGTCACCATCGGCAAGACCGTCTACCCTTCTAGGCCCTTGTCACCATCGGCAAGACCGGCCATCTTTTCGACTCTTGTCATCATTGGCAAGATCAGTCGCTACCCCTTCCAATCCTTGTCACCATCGGTAAGACCGGCTACCTTCTCGGCCCTTGTCACCATCGACAAGATTGGCCATCTTTTCGACCCTTGTCATAATCAACAAGATCGGTCGCTACCCCTTCCGGTCCTTGTCACCATCGGCAAGACCGGCTACCCTTCTCGGCCCTTGTCACCATCGGCAAGACCGGCCATCTTTTCGACCCTTGTCACCATCGACAAGATCAGTCGCTACCCCTTCCGGTCCTTGTCACCATCGGCAAGACCGGCTACCTTTTCGGCCCTTGTCACCAACGGCAAGACTGGCTACCTTTTCGACCCTTGTCATCATCGGCAAGATCGGTCGCTACCCCTTCCGGTCCTTGTCACCATCGGCAAGACCGGCTACCCTTCTCGGCCCTTGTCACCATCGGCAAGACCGGCCATCTTTTCGACCCTTGTCACCATCGGCAAGATCGGTCGCTACCCTTTTCGGCCCTTGTCACCATTGACAGGACCGACCATCTTTTCGACCCTTGTCACTATCGACAAGATCGGTCGCTACCCCTTCCGGTCCTTGTCACCATCGGCAAGATCGGCTACCTTTTTGGCCCTTGTCACCATCGGCAAGACCGGCTATCTTTTCGACCCTTGTCATCATCGGAAAGATCGGTCGCTACCCCTTCCAGTCCTTGTCACCATCGGCAAGACCGGCTACCCTTCTCGGCCCTTGTCACCATATGCAAGACCGACCATCTTTTCGACCCTTGTCACCATCGGCAAGATCGGTCGCTACCCCTTCCGGTCCTTGTCACCATCGGCAAGACCGGCTACATTTTCGGCCCTTGTCACCATCGGCAAGACCGGCTACCTTTTTGGCCCTTGTCACCATCGGTAAGACCGGTCGCTACCCCTTCCGGTCCTTGTCACCATCGACAAGACCAGCTACCCTTCTCGGCCCTTGTCACCATCGGCAAGACCGGCCATCTTTTCGACCCTTGTCACCATCGACAAGATCGGTCGCTACCCTTTTCGGCCATTGTCACCATCGGCAAGACCGGCCATCTTTTTGACCCTTGTCACCATCGGCAAGATCGGTCGGTACCCCTTCCGGTCCTTGTCACCATCGGTAAGATCGGCTACCTTTTCGGCCCTTGTCACCATCGGCAAGACCGGATACCTTTTCGGCCCATGTCATCATCGGCAAGATCGGTCGCTACCCCTTCCGGTCCTTGTCACCATCGGCAAGACCGTCTACCCTTCTCGGCCCTTGTCACCATCGGCAAGACCGGTCATCTTTTCGACCCTTGTCATCATCGGCAAGATCGGTCGCTACCCCTTCCGGTCCTTGTCACCATCGGCAAGACCGTCTACCCTTTTCGGCCCTTGTCACCATCGGCAAGACCGGCCATCTTTTCGACCCTTGTCACCATCGGCAAGATCGGTCGCTACCCCTTCCGGCCCTTGTCACCATCGGCAAGACCGGCCATCTTTTTGACCCTTGTCACCATCGGCAAGATCGGTCGCTACACCTTCCGGTCCTTGTCACCATCGGCAAGATCGGCTACCTTTTCGGCCCTTGTCACCATCGGCAAGACCGGCTACCTTTTTGGCCCTTGTCACCATCGGCAAGACCGGCCATCTTTTCGACCCTTGTCACCATCGGCAAGATCGGTCGCTATCCCTTCCTGTCCTTGTCACCATCGGCAAGACCGGCTACCCTTCTCGGCCCTTGTCACCATCGGCAAGATCGGCCATCTTTTCGACCCTTGTCACCATCGGTAAGATCGGTCGCTACCCTTTTCGGCCCTTGTCACCATCGGCAAGACCGGCCATCTTTTCGACCCCTGTCACCATCGGCAAGATCGGTTGCTACCCCTTCCGGTCCTTGTCACCATCGGCAAGACCGGCTACCTTTTCGGCCCTTGTCACTATCGGCAAGACCGGCTACCTTTTCAGCCCTTGTCACCATCGGCAAGACCGGCTACCTTTTCGGCCCCTGTCATCATCGACAAGACAGGTCAACATCCCCCTAACCTGGACCCTTCGTCCTTGTTAAGCAATTAACTTCTTTTGCTTCGACATATAACCTCTGTCGAGGAATAAACCCTACCCTTAATTTCTGTCAGCGTCAATGAGTCCGGCTGACAAGCCGTCTGACCCTATTTCCCAGCCCTAAGGGGCCTCTACACTTTTTGGTCCTTCAAACTTTTGGCCTACGTTAGCCATTGCTTGGTCCCGAGAATGGTCACGACGCGGTGGAGCGAACACCTCACCCCTTTGCTGAAGGCGTGAGCGCTCTCCTGCCCTAGTGACTCACATACTCAGACTAGAATTGACTGGCGAGCGA
The DNA here is from genome assembly GCA_022559845.1 of Amorphophallus konjac. Lineage (NCBI taxonomy): Eukaryota > Viridiplantae > Streptophyta > Magnoliopsida > Alismatales > Araceae > Amorphophallus > Amorphophallus konjac. The sequence goes on from CM040117.1 coordinate 68,958,506, forward strand.
AAAGGGGAAGGAAAAGAATAATGAAAGAATGGAGTCGTCATTTAACAGCAAATGAGGAGTTTTCATTCCTATGAAATAAAAAGATACATGTTACATGGGGCATACCCCGGAATACATAAAGTCCATCAAGCAGGGATGGGAATAGAGGAGACTATGGCAGCGGGCGTCGGAAGATGTCCTCCAGCTCCGGAATACCCAAAGAAGCATGGCGGGTCAGTTCTTACAACCGAGACTCGGTGACCCCCAGCTGGGACAGTTTCTCCTCGAGGGAAGCAGCTTGTCCCTCGACCATTTCTGTTTCCTCTATCTTCTGGACTTCCAGACGCTCTATTTCATGAAGCTCAGCCTCTGCCCTTGAAAGTTCGGCGTGCACCTCTGCTATCCGGGCCGTAAGGAAACTTCGGCGCTGAAAAGAGGCACTGGCATCATCCCTCATCTGTGCCGTAGTCCCTTTTAGAGAGACGAGAGTCACTCAGCATTCAGCTCGCTCCAATGTTATTGCCGTCAGCTGGTCAGTTACCTCTCGGCCTAAGAACTCCCTTCTATTCACATATTTCAGCAGCAGAATTACCCGTGGAGTCCAGTCGTCCATGGGGCAGCCAAAAGCCAACAGCGAGCGGGACAAGTGCTCTATCAAGCCCCTCAGCTGAACATAAGTCAAATCTCGGTTGGCCGCTATGGTCTGCTGGAGGGTCCCTAAGAACTGCCACACGAGATCACTCGATGACTGGAGACGGAGCGGTGACGTCTCGGGTAGTTCGAACTCCACTCTGCTATCCACGGTGGCCCAGATATCGTTGCTCGTCCCAGAAGACGACGAAGGCATGATCTGCAGCGCACTTGCATGCGGAACAACTGCAGTAACTGATATGGTAGCTGGAGTCTCGATGATGGCGACTTCCCTGCCAGCCCCTTGGGGTGAAGCTGCAACAGGGACATCAAGGGCCAAGGACATCTGCTCCTCGCCTCCAACTTGACTGACCCCCATATGGATAGTTTTAGCAACAAGAGCCAGGGCCCCAGTAGTCCCGGCTTCCTCTTCAACGATCTCTCCCGCCTCTACCTCGGGGGGGGGGGGGGGGGGGGGGGGGGACCCTTCTCTGAAGCCGACTGTCGTGCGACTTCCAATGTCCGGGAGTCCTCGACTGCCACCGACTCGTCAGCCCTCACAAATACTCCAGGTCCTACTGGACCCGCTGCCGCTGCATAGTCCTTGGGATATCGCAGTACGATAGGCCGCAAGACTGGCGGGAAGGTTGCATGACCCGCACCTGGAGCCGGGAGGGGTATCTGCACTGTTATGGTTGGCAGCACCACCTCAGTCTGCACCAGAAATATATATATCAGAGAGCTGAAAAGAAAAAGAAAGGAAGGGCAACAAGCGCCGATCACGGGGGGTTTCTCACCTCAGCCGACACTAGGCTCAAATCTCCAAGGGCGACCTCTGTAGCCCCAGCCCCTTCACTTACAAGTGATCCTGACGGCCCAGGACCGCTCCATGACAACCGGGGCGGGTTGAAAGTCAGGTGATCACTTTCATAAGTCGAATCATCCGTCGGCCTTGCTACACTCGTGCCTCAGTTGCAACACCCACGGCTGGGGGGCATTTGTTGGCACTCAAAATATCACTCACGGCGACCAAGCCTCAAAGACGAATGGCACGGCCCACTGAAGCACAGAAGCTGATAAATATCAACATATTGAAGACTTCTCAAGTTGCCAGAGCCTCGAGTCACCTTGTATGAACATGGGGACTTCACCTCAGGAGAATCGAGATGAACTCACAACCAACCGGCAGTGCGACCAAGCTTGCCCAATGAACCGGCATCGACTCTGTCGTGCCGCATACACTACACCCGTTGTCCGACCAAGGACGACGGTCTACCCGGTGGCCACTCACCTCATGAAAGGCTCTCCTGAGATGAAAGAATGCCCTTGGCTCTTCAAAACGGAGGACCGAAGGCTCTGTCGGCAGAAGATCCTGACTACCCAGCACGGGTACGGCTTCTCGCCAAGTGGGGCCCGTTAGTCGCCGAATGATCGCTCGACATGGGCGGAACTATCCCGGGTGCCATCCCACCCTCCAATAAGCTTCGAGCACAAAACAGACTGAGCCGGCAGCACATAGCATAGTGCCGAGAGCCGTGTCAGTGGAAAACCCGCGTGATCAAACCAAAGTCATCTGAAGTTTCGAGAATGTCCATACGTCGTCCTGAGAGCTTCGACAAGGCATCTCGTCGAGGTTTCGAAGAACGGTGGCGAGATAAATGTTCACGGTGATCCCCGGAACCATCCCCGGACTCATCGGCTGACCCACGATGTGCGGGAGACACTAATACGGCGCGCCCTAAACCGGCGCGCCCTCTTATCCGGTGCCCCTCTATTCCGGCGCGCGAAAGCTGCAGAAGCCCCTTTACCCGGTGCCCTTCTATTCCGACGCGCAGAAAGGCTTCAGAAGGCCACTTCCCGGTGCACCATTCCCACGCCGGATTAAGCCTCGAATCATTCCTGTATAAAAGGGCATTCAAAGTGAAGAAAAGAAAAAAAGGGAGGAGGCGAAGAGGTTTTCGAAAGAAGAAAATCGAGAGATAAGAGAAAGGGTCTGAGAACCAATCGCCTGCGAGAGAGAGAGGGTTTCTTGTGAGTGAAGCAGGGTTCCTCTGAGCACCCTTTGCCGCCGTCTTCCATCCTCAGCCTGAAGCCCTCCGGAGCTGGAGAAGAAGGAGGTGTCCCGATACTATGTTCTTGGAACAGGTGGGCGTCTACGTTTCTTGTTTCTTCTCCGCCTTGTTTTCTCTCCGTCGAATGTAAGCGAGAGGGGTGAGGGATGGCGATGATATGAGCCAACCCCTCCCCCCCTTCTTCGCCATCCCTCTTTATTTTTCTATTGCTCTTCTGTGAGCTCCCCTACAAGTAGAGCGGTGGCCGTGCCGCGATGCCGGCACCGAACTCGTGACATATGTGTAGCTTCCTTCGCCGATGGGATGATGGCATGCGTATATGAATATATTGGTGGATTGAATGCTCAACGCCTTGTTCTCTTCTTCCATTGCTATTTCATTCGGTAGATATATATATTAGTGTCTTCCTATGTATAGCTTTATGATTCTGGTTTCCCCCGATTCCGATCACGCCCTGGGATGCCATGGGCTACAAAGATAACCCCTCCCTGGGTGCTCCACGCCTGTGCCTGTGCACACGCTTCTCCCTGTTTTGATATGATATCCAACCTCGACCTTCCTCCCTCTTTGCATTTCTCCGTTGCTCAGAGAAGGCAGGTGTTGCTTCTGGAATGGTGGAGTCCGCCTCGTGACTACTGCGTTCTAGCCATTCGTGTATATGCGCATGTAGATAAATCGTTCCCGCTATAGATATCAACTGCCTCTCTCTCCGTGGCTGATGTTTGCATTCTCTCCTATGGATGGCAACCCAGTCTCGCGAGCATTAACATCTTAACCCTGTAACGGGTAGGCTATCAATATCGAGAAGCCTCACTTCCTTCATTTGTGGTTTACGGCCACTAAACCATTCGAGTCCCGTTGGTTTCCTCTTAATCACCCGGGGAGGGGGATATTCCCCACTGCTTCACAGAGCTGCCAATCGGTCAAGGGAGCTCCACTTCTGAGTGATGGATGCTTCCCACGGGCCGAAAGGCTGATAACAACAGGGCTTCAGCCCAACAATGTTAAACCCACAGTCTCCCAGGATTCTGTGGTGGCTAAGGGACGAATGCCCCTAGTAGGCTTGTCCTCGGGGCCTCTCTCCCTAATGCTCTCTTGCTAGTGGATGCAGTGCACGCTGTAGGTCGTCCACCCCTCGTAGGCCAATCCTCGGGGTGTTACTTCTATCAATAGCTGTCTCGTCCCTCTGTTTCCTCCCACGGAGCTATGGTGCCCCTCGCAGGCTTGTCCTCATGGTATCCTGTCCGATTGGGGTTTTGCTGGCTGCCACCATGCAGACCGGCTGTTTAGGGGCTTACTCCACAAGTGGGCATGACCCCGTTTCTCCCTTGTAATCCTTCAAGGACGGGGGAGATGCTGTCCAATTTTTGGTAGAATCCTTCTAACTTATGAGTTTACTTATATCAAAATGGCTTCAATAAAACATTTGTTCTGAGTATAAGGACCCCAGTGCTCGAGTATGAACCTCGCACTAGCTTATAACTTCGCCCTTGGGAGCTATGGACTCCACTTAAACAAACAATCACCCTAATTGACCTCAAAACTCTCAATAGAGTCCTAATAAACTTAAATCATTTCAAAATTCATCAAAAATCAACTAAAACGGCGCGGTCCTAATCCGGCGCACCTTAATATGGCGCGGTACCCCCCCCCCCCGTGCCGGAATAACGTTACACTCATGAAAACTTATTTTCAAACGGCACGTCCCCGGCGGGCCCTAAATCGGTGCGCCCCAAGCATGCCGCGCCGTATTAGCTGTGGCCATGGCCGTGCCGTATTAAGACCATTTGCCTACGTTTGGCCTCGCCGTATTAAGATCATTTACCTACGTTTGGCCGTGCCAGGAAATCTATTCCTACGCACGGCCGTGCCGGTTTGAAGCATTGTGATATTCTAATCAATCCTTCACCCTCGAAGTGATCCTCGTCTCCCACAGTCGAGATTAATGACCCCAAGTAATAATAAATTGAATAAGAAAGGGGCTATTCCAGCTTGAGCTGTCTTGCTACCACACTTTTGCTACCATGTCCGTTAGCGTTTCACTTTTGTTATCATGTTTGTGTTATCATTTTCGTTCCCTCTTAGGGGAGGCTAATAATTTGACCGATCACTGATCATTATTATAACTCCACTGCCATGCTTAGCATAATCATGAATATCATGTGTGCATGCCTGTATGGACCCTCGGGTATATCAAATGGCACTGATGGAAGCCTGGGTTACGCCCGATCGGAAGTCTTTGCTATGCGCGATGGTGGTCTTCCGACCTACGTCCTCTGCCATGTACCAAGGGTCTCCAATTTAACGAACCATGCCTCTCTTGCATGATAGATAGAAACATCTCATATGACCTCGTCACGCTCATGCCTTCGCATCTTCATTCCGGCCTCGACAGCCCACTATCTCGGTAATTAATCAAAGGTTTTCCCTCCTCATGGGGGATGTATTTAACGGCATAGCCTTTATGGTGTGACGGACTGCTGGTCCCGATCGAATCTCACTCTCGCCCGACACGGGTCAGAATGAGTGCACAATAAACTCGTCACGTACGTGACTGGCACGCCTGTGCAGTCAATCAGTCAGTTAATTACCAGTTAGTTAATTGGTTGATCGATGCGTAAATAAACCAAATAAGCCCATCAATAAAACATCTTTGTTAATACCAAAAACCAAAATAAAAAAGGAAATCCCATGGGCAAACAGGCGGTTAGTGTGGCGGCTCATGTTTAGACTGCCTTAGTCTGTGTAGCGCATCTTTATTAGACCGCTATGGTGGTTTAACTGGGTAGGTCGGTTCGAGTGTTGACTGGGTGTAGCGGCCATATCTTTGACTGCCACAGTCACCTCGCGGCCCAGTGTAAGACCGCCAGAGTCTTTGCCTCTATGTGTGTAGCGGCTTCTTCCTTGGATGCTTGTGTTGCTTAGCGGCTGAGTGATGTACCGCTTGCGTCCTAGAGGATGGTTTACCGGTATTTTGGTTTCCGATTATCTTGGCTTGACCTTGTGGTTTACCCGCTGACCCGTGGATGTCTGTTCATGTCTTATGAGGGCTATGACCATGTTATAAGGTAGCCAAGGGTGCTTGTGTGTGAGGTCATGTTCGGTGAGTCGTTGTCAGGTTCTGGTCAACCCGGTGAGATCCAGTGGTTGACTAGTAACCTTGTCTGTTGTTCGACTATTCTGGATAGCCTGAGACAGTGGTTCTGGATGCCTTGAGGTATTGCCTTACCTCGATCTACGTGTCCAGTTGCGCTGAGGGTCTTGGTGATTCCTCAGGTCTCCGTGAGTCATTTTGTACGGATGCGTCGTTTCCTCTAGCTTGGGATTAGATCGATTGGTGGCGTGTTCTGCCGTTACGCGACGATCTTGACTCCGAGTCGTGAGACTCAAGGATCGTTGTGTTAGCAGATCTAGTTGTCCTGTCCTGAGTCTGTTGGCAGTTTGGTGTGCTATCTTGGTGCTTCGTAGTAAGTGCGACAGTGCTTTCTCGGCCTGTCTGTACTCCAGCACTCGTGTTTCTGAGTCTCTGTGTCTAGTGAGCCTTCACTAGTCGTAGCCTGACAACCTCGAGTGTCGACCCACCTGGGAGTGGTGGTAAAGGCAGTTCCCGAGATACGGTTTTTAGGCTAGTTTCCGTGGGCCCCTACTTTACGGTAGCGTCCTGCTGGGGGGGGGGGAAACTAGCTAGAGGCCTGGTTCGAGGCAAGAGCCGGTGTGTGCACACATGGTCAAGGGCATTTGGACGAATGCCGACGGGCGTGACCCTGACTAGTCACTCGTTACTGTAGTTCATGTTTTGATTCTGTGTGTATCTCAGTCTCCATCGTTCTTGGCGTCCGTAGCGAGATACCTGTGGCGCAGTGTAAGAGATCAGTGGACGCATTTGGCTATTCTTCTAGTGAGGAGGTGCTTCCGTCACGTGACACATGACTCTCGCGTTTCTCGTGCATCGTGACCTCTCCGGGTTAGTATTTTCTTGGCCTTACCCGAGGTCAACGATGTGTGGTATGCACGACGATCCAGTCGTGTATGCGTTTGCGCTTAGCGGGCGTGCACAACAATCCAGTCGCGTAGGCTTTAGTGTTCCACGTCTGTCTAGGTCTTTTCTAGGCCTTTTGTCAGTTTTCATCGGCCTTAGTTCTGAGGCTGGTGTTTTGTCGATGGATCGGTAACTCCTGACTTTGTGAGATCAGGGTTCGCCTTTCTGTCGCTGTTTAGAGTAGCTTAGGGAGCCGAGCTTCTCTCGATAGCCGTGTTCTCATTCTTTACGATTTTTCTTTTCCCTTTTCTTTTAGCTATTCTACTCCTGCTCTTCCGGCTTTCTTTTACAGCTTCTAGTTGTAGTTTAGCTTTTACTGCTTTACTGCTCATGCTGTTTTAGCTGTTGTTCCGTGTTACTGCGTGTTTTTCAGTGGGGATCCGCGTGACCCCTACTGGGCCAGTGACACGAGGCCCACCCCTACTTTTCAGGTGTGGTCGTCTCTGCTTCCTTCGCGGTTCCTGGTGTGGCGTGCTCGTAGTTGCCAGCGGTACCTGCGTCGGGCTTCCCCCGACCTCAGTGTACGTTTTTCTTTCTGTGGACTGTACTTATCTTTCCTTTGGACTGGACATTGGTATAATTGTTAATTTTAACTGTTAATTAAAAAGTAATTTTATTTCTGCTACTTTAGCAAACCTGATTAATTGAATTTAATTGCTTACTGTTATATCTACGACTTCAATGTACTACACGACATTCCTTTTATCCCTTCGGAGCTTTACAGCTCTTGGGAGGCTTCACAGGTTCCAAGCGGTATTGGGTCTACTCGGTAGTCCTATCGGGTATATCCGGTATCCGGAGTCTGGGTCGTCACAGTTGCCGTCTATCGTACAACTGCTAAGCTGAACCGACTTACACTAGAATCGAGGAATCGCTGAGCTTGGCGCACCACTATAGGGCCGCCAGAGGCAAGTGGCGGTCAGAGGTTGGGCTACCAACCTCAGCCGACCTAAAATTAACTGACACACTATAGAGTGTGGCAGTCCATCATGGGGCCGCCAGAGACCTGTTGCGGTCTCTGAAACGACCGCCAACACGATACGGTGGGAAAACAGGGGAAATGGCCGATCTCGGTCATCCCACGCCCCATACGCATCTAAACGCAGGGGAAACAAACCTAGACGACAAAATTAACCTTCCATAGGCCGGAAGGGATCCATGCAACAGCTAAATCGCAAGAAACGGGCGATTCCAACGAATCGACCCTAATTGGATCACCGAGGTTCCCGGACTCGTACCGGCCCCAAATGACGACCGATCGCCACGAAATCAGCCGAAATGGAATACAGACATGCTGGGGGTCACAATGAAACTAATTTAGTCGAAAACCGTCGCCATTTTCTAGTGAACCCGATGCACACCCCCCGAACATGCTTTTCTTGAAATTGAACGAAACCTACTCGTATGCGCACCGTTCGGCACAAATTTACGAGGGAACGCAGAAGAAAAGTAGGTGATCTGTCTCCCTACCTCCACCGAAAATTCCGTGCACTGGAGTGACTAAACCACGTCGAAAACCACACCGCGAGCTCAACCCATCTGCTTTGAATCCACCGTTCGGGATCGCGCCAGAAACGGTGCGATCCTCGCCCCATCACGCTCCGGAACACCCCCCACGGCATCTCCTCAGCTTGCCCGTGCCTCCTCCGTCTGCAGCCGGAGCAGAGGGCGAACGAAGGGAGAAAACGGGAGAGCGAGAGAGAGGGTCGCGGCGGCGAAATGAGAAGGGAGGAGAGAGGAAGAAGAATAAAAAGAAAAGAAATTAGGAAAATTTCCTAATTTCTAAAAATTCAATTTTTGAGCCGAAAATGGACTAATTTAGAAAAATACGTAAAAATAGTCGAAACGATCCTCTCATAGAGTACATCGCAACTGTAGCGTCCTCGAGTCGATGAATTGGGAAATAAACTCACCACAGGGTTCCATAACTTGTACGAGAGTAAAACTCACGCAAATCGTAAAACTCAACTCAGGACCCACAAAAGCGATCCGAAAGCACTCCGATAAGGATCCGAAAGATCCGATAAGAATCTAGGGTATTACAGCAGGTCCCCCCTCTCCCTCTCCCTCTCCCTCTCCCTCTACCGTTGGCCGCTGGGCTCCCGTTGCCCCCCCCCCCCCCCCCCCCCCTCACAGGCACACGCACACACCCGTCTCACACACGTAGATAAAATAATTATTTTTTATTTTATTTTATATATTGTTGTATTCATCGTAGGATAATCGGCCGAGGGAAAGAGAACGAAAGAATCAGAGAATTTTTTACAAATAAATAGTAAGTAAAAATTTAATTTCGTATTTATATGTTGTTTCATTTTATTTTAATTTATGTAATCTTACTCAGATTTATTGTTAGGATGTCTTGTTTAATATCAACTAAATTAGAGAGGGCGTGGGGCGTTGTGGGCACTAAAAAAGAGAAAAAACCAGAGAAGAAAGAAAAAAAAGGAACAGGATAGCGAGAAAATCTATTTGGTGGTTCAGTGGGAGCATGTGGGGGGGAGCTCGGTGGGAGCAGGAGGGGGAGGAGGGGGGAGCAGGAGGGGGGGAACTCGGTGGGAGGGGGAGCTAGGGGTGTCAATGAATCGGATCTGGATTGGATTCTTCATGATCCGAGTCCGGATCCAGTAACATGAGATCCGAACTTGATTCTAATCCGAAATAAACATATATCCAGTATGGAAATGGACCAGAGATGGTGAAATTTCAATCATTGTTGTCCATGGATATGGCCATCAGCATAATAAAACAGAATAATAAAATAGACATTAAGGCTACATGCTTCTTATTCCATTTAAATTACTTTCATTAAAGTTGTCCATGGATATGGCCATCAGCATTGCCTTTTTTCATTAAAGCTATCCATAGATATCTTGTAGCATAGGAGGGCCATCAGACGGAACCTGCATAGAATGAATACTCAATGCCAACTTGACAGCAACACAAAAAGTGAGTAAGATCAAGGATTTCGGATCGGGAAAGTGTCTTCTCGGATTTGCACAGATGCCTGTTGGCACTCAAAATATCACTCGCGGCGATCAAGCCTCGAAGACGAATGACATGGCTCACTGAAGCACAGAAGCCGGCAAATATCAACATATTAAGGACTTCTCAAGCTGCCAGGGCCTCGAGTCACCCAGGATAAACGCCAGGGACTTCACCTCAGGAAAATTCGAGATGAATTCACAACCAACCGGTAGTGCGACTAAGCCTGCCCAATGAACCGGCATCAACTCCGTCGTGCCACATACACTACACCCGTTGTCCGACCAAGGACAACGGTCTACCCGGTGGCTACCCACCTCATGAAAGACTCTCCTGAGATGGAAAAAGCTCCCTCGGCTCTTCAGGATGGAGGACTGAAGGCTCTATCGGCGGAAGATCCCGACTACCCGGCGCAGGTACGGCTTCTCGCCAAGTTGGGCCCGTTAATGGCCAAATGATCGCCCGGTCAAAGCGGAACTATCCTGGGTGTTACTCCACCCTCCAAGAAGCTTTGAACACAAGCCAGGCCGAGCTAGCAGCACGGATTATAGTGCCGAAAGCCGTGTCAGTGGAAAACCCTTGTTTTCAAACCAAAGATACTCGAGATTCTGAGAAGGCCGTACGCCATCCTGAGAGCGTTGACAAGGCTTCTCGTCAAGGTTTCAAAGAGCGGCAGCAAGATGAACGATTACGGCGACTCCCAGAACCATCCCCGGACTCACCGGCTAACCTGCAACGGACGGGAGGTGCTAATACGGCGCGCCCTTATCCGGCGCACCCTTAAACCAGCGCCCTCAATTCTGGCGCGCCTTAGTAGAAGCCCCTTCTCCGGCGCGCCATTCTCCGCGCCGGATTAAACTTTGAACCTGTTCCTGTATAAATGGCAATTCGAAATATAAAAAAAAAGGAGGCAAAGAGGTTTTCAAAAGAAGAAAATCGAGAGATAAGAGAGGGTCTGAGAGCCAATTGTCGGTGAGAGAGAGAGGGTTTCTTGCGAGTGAAGCAGGGTTCCTTTGAGCACCCTTCGCCGCCGTCTTCCACCCTCAGCCTGAAGCCCTCCGGAGCCGGAGAAGAAGGAGGTGTCCTCGACACTCTGTTCTTGGAATAGGTGGGCGCCTGCGTTTCTATTTCTTCCCCGCCTTGTTTTCTCTCCGTCGAATGTAAGCGAGAGGGGTGAGGGATGGCGATGATATGATCCAACCCCTCTCCCCTTCTCCGCCATCCCTCTTTCTTTTTCTATTGCTCTTTTGTGAGCTCCCCTACGAGCAGAACGGTGGCCGTGCTGCGATGCCGACACCGAACTCGTGATATGCGTGTAGCTTCCTTCGCCGATGGAATGATAGCATGCGTATATGAATATATTGGTGGATTGAATGCTCAACGCCTTGTCCTCTTCTTCCATTGCTATTTCATTCGATAGATATATTTATTAGTGTCTTCCCGTATATAGCTTTGCGATTCTGGTTTCCCCAGATTCCGAACACGCCCTGGGATGCCCTAGGCCACATAGATAACCCCTCCCTGGGTCCTCCGCGCATGTGCCTGTGCACACGCTTCTCTCCGTTTTGATACGAAATCCAACCTTGACCTTCCTCCCTCTTTGCATTTCTCCGTTGCTCAGAGGAGGCAGGTGCCGCTTCTGGAATAGTGGAGTCCGCCTCGTGACCACTACGCTCCAGCCATTCGTGTATATGCATATGTGGATAAATTGTTCCCGCCATAGATATCAATTATCTCTCTCTCTGTGGCTACTGTTTGCATTCTCTCCTATGGATGGCAACCCAGTCTCGCGAGCATTAATATCTTAACCCTTTAATGGGTAGGCTATCAATACCGAGAAGCCTCACTTCCTTCATTTGTGGCTCACGGCCATTAAACTATTCGAGTCCCGTTGGTTTCATCCTAATCACACAGGGAGGGGGATATCCCCCACTGCTTCACAGAGCTACCAATCGATCAAGGGAACTCCACTTCTGAGTGATGGAAGCTTCCTACGGGCCGAAAGGCTGATAACAATAGGGGCTTCAGCCCAACAATGTTAAATCCACAGCCTCCCAGGATTCTGTGGTGGCTAAGGGACGAACGCTCCTAGTAGGCTTATCCTCAGGGCCTCTCTCCCTGACGCTCTTTTGCTAACGGATATAGTGCATGCTGTAGGTTGCTCACCCCTCGTAGGCTAGCCCTCGGGTTGTTGCTTCCATCATCAGCTGCCTCATCCCTCTGCTTCCACCCACGGAACTTTGATGCCCCTCGTAGGCCAGTCCTCGGGGTATCCTGTCCGATTGGGGTTTACTGGCTGCCACCATGCAGACCGGGTATTTAGGGGCTTACTCCACGAGTGAGTATGACCCCGTTTCTCCCCTGCAGTCCTTCAGGGACGGGGGAGATGCTGCCCAATTTTTGGCAGAACTCTTTTAACTGATAAGAGCACTTGTGTAAATGGCTTCAATAAAACACTTGTTCTGAGATAAAGGACCCTAGTGCTCGAGTATGGACCTCGCACTAGCTCATCACTCCATTCTGGAAGGGCTCTAGACTTTAATTAAACAAGCAATCAGCCCAATTAACTTCAAAACCCTTAACAGAATCCCAGTAAACTTAAATAGTTTCAAAATTCATCAAAAATCAGCTAAAACGGCGCGGTCCTAATCCGGCGCGCCTTAATACGGCGTGGTACCCCCCCCCCGCCGGAATAACCTTACACTCATAAAATTTTGTTTTCGAGTGGCTCGTTCCCGGCGCGCCCTAAACCGGCGCGCCCCAAGCCCACCACACCGTTGTAACATTTGTTAAGGCCGCGTCGGATTAAGACCACTTACCTACGTTTGGCCGCGCCGGGAAAACCTATCCCTATGCGTGGTCGCGCCGGTTTTGAACCATTATGCTGTTTTAATCACTCCCCCGCCCTTGGAGCGATCCTCGTCTCCCGCGGTCAAGATCAATGACCCTAACTAATAATAAATCGAATAAGAAAGGGGCTATGCAAGCCCGAGCCATCTTGCTTTTACTACCATGTTTGTTAGCATTTTACTTTCGTCATCATGCTCACGTTGTCACTTTCATTCCCTTAGCGGGGGTCTATTAAACTTGATTGATCATTGTTCATCTTTGCAACTCTGCGACTATGCTTAACGTTGTCATGAGCATCATGCATGCATGCCGGCATGGATTCCCTCCGGTATATTAAATGGCATTGACGAAGGTCTGGGTCACTCCCGATTGGAAGTCTTTACCATGCGCGATGGTGGTCTTTGGACCATGTCCTTCGCCACGTATCGAGGGTACCCAACTTAATGAACCATGCCTCTTTCGCATGACATATGGAAGCACCTTACGTGACCTGGTCACGTTTATACCTTTGCATCTTTATTCTGGCCTCGACAGCCCACCATCTCGGCAATTAATCAAAGATTTTCCCTCCTCGTGGGGGATGTAATTAACGCCATAGCCTTTATGGTATGGCGGACTACTGGTCCCGACCAAACCTCTCTCTCGCCCGATACGGGTCAGAATGAGTGCATAATAAACTCGTCACGTACGTGACTGGCACGCCTGCGTAGTCAACTAGCCAGTTAGCTACCAGTTAGTTAATTAGTTAATCGACACGTGAAATAAACAAAATAAACCCAAACGATAATCATAAAAACCAGAACGAAAAGATCCCATCCCAAACAATGCCTCATTTCGAATCATAGAAATTGCCCCGAATCCGATTATTTTTTGGAATTCGGATCGGATATTCGGATCCGGCGAATCCATTGACAGGGCTAGGGGGAGCTCGATGAGGGGGGTTCAGGGAGGGGCTCCGGGAGGGTGGTGGGGTTCCGGTGGGGGGGAGGGGGAGGGGAGGACGTCGGTGGGGATTGTACTTGAAGCATGAATCTTTTATTCCCTTCTTTTGTACATATATATGTTTCTATGAGCTTAAATGATAATTAAACCTTTTCAAAAAAATTAAAGGATTCATAGCCATGTATGTAGGGAGAGGAAGAAGAGAAGATCGAAGTGAGAGCAAATAAGGACATATATAGCCATGTATGTAGGGACATAAAAGGGGGAAGAAGGAGATACTACCCTTTTAACTTTGGGTCAGTTTGTTAATCAAGCAGGGTAAGGGCAAAATAAGTCATCTGTCTTAACTGAGCTCGGTTGGTTTGTTCCAGCCCTCCAACTTAGGGGGAAGTCAGTGGGAGGCCAAGGAGGGTGGGGGGAGGGGGAGGTCGATGGGGGGGTTCAGCTAGAAGAATAGCCAACACCTTAGTATGAATGTTCTTACCTTGGGCCAATTGCAGGCTTCTGAAGAAATTTTGTCACTACTCATCTGGTCCCTTATGTCATCTCTCTCTTTTGTTGGCTAATGGCTATATATGTAGCTTCATATCACTATGGTGTCTTGTTGTCCCTTGTTCAAGCTCCCCACCTATCCCTGTAAAACAAGCTCCCCTCCCACCCAAGAAAAAGGAAATACAGAATTAATTTTTTTAGTCAAATGTTTTCTGCAATCACTATTTTAAAATATTTCTCATCCGAATATTGAAAACTGAGCTGGAAAATATTTGAATGTTCCAAACTTTCAAATAGTCATTGAGTAACTAGGCGCGTGAAGTAGAAAGATATGCTTGGGTTGAACATATAAGTACACACAGCCAATGTTTACAAAGTCTGGCGAAGTTGAATGGAATTCATATTTTCTTCGGTTCATTGGGTGATAGACATGTTTATCATTTTTTAAACTTCAGTTATATTTTCGTGCTGTGTTCATTGGCTGCTAGGATCCGCGATGATGGAAAGGGGGGAGGCGCGGTCCTAGATAGAGCTAGCCAAAGGGGCCCTGGACGTGCAGTGTGGAGCACCACCCCCTCCGATAGATGCGGTCCCCGGTGCACCGAGAGCAGCGGATATTTTCAATTTATCCACCCAATTTATGGCATTGACTCAGGGAGCGCTGCCAGTTGCCCTGTATTGGGCAAGGTTCATGGATTTGAGCCGTTATGCACCGTCGGCCATGACGGATCTGCGATTTTTGACTCAACAGTTCATTGTTGGACTGACGCCAAAGATTTGTCGGACCCTCATGGCGTCCGGGGTCACCGATGTGGAGGTAGCGGTCCGGATGGCGGCGATTTTGGACATAGAGCTACTGCGCGCCTAGGAGCATGGTCGGGCGTTGCAATTCCAGCAGGGTCTCCCTCAGATGGTTCAGGAGGAGCCAGTCGCATCCTCTTCACCTGTCCGTGGCCCTCGCCGACGGAACAGGAGGAGGCGTCGACAGGCGGCTCGGCGTGGTGTAGGGCGTAGGCATCAGCGACAGGATAGCATGTTAAGGCAGGCCTCGGAGGAGTCTGTTCAGTAGCCAGCCACGAGGCGACCACGACATGGCTAAGGTGGGTGACTATATTTTGTGACTGTATTTTGGCCCTGGCAGAGGCGCTCTTGTATAGAAGTTACGGCTTCAATTTTCATCTAGCTTCTGCCAGTCGAGGTATGCCCCAAGACTTTGTACTTTTATTTTTTTTAAGTAAAATAGCTAATAGGGGAGCAGGAGAGCGCTCACCCCCTCAGGGGGGGAGATGAGTGGGTCGCTCCACCACTACACACCTAGCAGGTAGATATATGTTATTAATAAAAATTGATAGAGTTTACAATAGCAGTGGGGCATACCCCTAAGGAAAATAAGAAACTAGCCAACCTGTTTCAATATGATAGAAGGAAGACCAAGCCGGTCAAGAAAAAGAGCCCCGAAACAGCTCCTGGGGAGATCAGAAGAGGAAAGAAATACATCATTGACATGAGCGGGACAGGCATAATTGGCTAGACCATCAGTGAGATGATTAGCTTCACGGTACACATGAGTTACGGTGACCCCAGAAGACTACACAAAATCAAACACTTCCCGCCACCAGCGCAAACATCTCCAGGAAGGGGTAGCCCCCGATAGTAAAGAGTTTGCAAGGACCACGGAGTCCGTGCAAATACCATCAATCAAAAGACCATTTTCCTTAACAAGCCGGACACCGTCACACATGGCGCGAGTTTCAGCAACCAAACTGGTGTCATGCCCATAAAAGTGAGCAAAACCCAGGATAAACCTCCCACCACTGTCCCTAACGCAGCTACCACCTCCACAGATACCAGGATTACCTTTGCATGCACCGTCCACATTGAGGACCAATCCCTGACTGGGTGGGATCCAGTGAACCACCTTCGCCTTCTTACGAGAGCATCGAATATTGAAGTCGTGATTAAGAATATCCAGAAGCTGCTGCGGCGAGGGGGTGTGATAGAAAGTTGTCTTCTCAAGGACAGTGCTAATAGTGAATTGAATAGAGTGAATAATGGTGGAGGGAGAGACACGCACACCCTCAAAATGCATCCGACACCTTGCCTTCCAAACTTCCCAGACTAGAAGCAAGGAAGAATATAAGGCAATGAAACCCATCAGAGTGTGAGGTTTACAATTCACGCAGATGTCCCAGAGGCGGAGGGTGATCTGGCTTTGTCCTCCAATTCATGGTGCGAGAAAAGGGGATATCCAGTTCCAAAGAGCGGAGGCGAGTTCACTGTCAATAAAGAGGTGATTAAGGTCCTCAATATGGTATACCCGGCAACAGCAACAGTGCGATGCCAAAGGGATACCACACTCTGCGATGCATGAGTCAACAGGAACCGCATGATATAGGAGTCGCCATGCAAACATAGAGGCTCGCCGGTGAAAAAACCTATTCCAGATGGATTGCAATGATGCCCTTGTAACTCCTTTGGGGCGAAGAAAATTGTAGGCACTCTTAGTAGAGAAATCCCCAGAAGAGGTAAGAGACCATAAACACTTATCCGCATGAGCTAAAAGGCAGATGCCATCCAGAGTGCTGGCGTCAGGCAATAATAAATGCAGAGGATGAGCAGCATTAAGAATTACATCGCGGACAGAGGAGGAGGGCCCCTGATAATCCTACGTGAGGGATAATCGCAAAGGCTTGCTACCGGCCCATATATCATCCAGGAAATCGATCCTTCGACCATCTCCGAGAACCCAGCGTATATTAGACTTGACCACATCGTAAGCATTTAGTACCATCTTCCTAGGGACGCCATGCGGAAGAAAGTGGAAATGTAAACTTCCGCTATCAAAGCGGAACCGTTGCCTTATGTAATAAGCCCAAAATGAAGTGCCATGGATTATTTGCCAAACCATGTTCACCGCTAGAGAGAGTTGGACATGCCACAAGCTTCGGATGCCGAGACCCCCCTCAGCAATAGGCCGCTGAATCACAGCCCAAGGGATCCAGTGCCTTTTGTGATTTCCATCCGCATTACCCCAGAAGAAAGCCGCGCTGAGGCGATCAATATAAGTGATGATAGTTTTAGGAACCGCGATTGCAGCAGCAAGATAGACTGGCACTGAACAAAGGATAGAATTGATCAGAGTGGCCCTGCTAGCCTGTGAAAGGAATCTAGACTTCCAAGCACTAATGCACCCATTCACTTTGTCAATTAGATGTTTATAGTCAGTCACAAGAGTGCGGCCAGGATGAAGAGGAAAACCGAGATATGTAATAGCTGAATTGTGATGACGATAGCCAGTAATCGTTACAATGCTGGAAACCACCCTATGGGGGGCTTTATGAGAAATAAGAAAGCTACTTTTGCCTGGGTTTATTTTCTACCCCGAAGATGTTTCATAAGCACTCAAGAACTGCAGGAGCTTCCTAATATTGGAAGCATGACCATTAAGAAAGATGAGCGTGTCATCGGCATACAGGAGATGGGAGACAGTCGGACTACCTCTAGGGCAAGAAAAAGGATTGATAATACCTTGCATTCGCAGACGCGAGAGACCACGGCTGAGCACTTCTTGCATGATAATAAACAAAGCTGGGGCGAGGGGATCCCCTTGCCACAACTAGCGGGAGGATCGAAAGAAACCGACAGCAGATCCATTGAACAAGATGGAAAACCAGCAATTGGAGAGAAGCGTTGAAACATAGCCAATGAAGGCGTTGCAGAATCAGAACCTCTGAAGAACGGCTTGGAGAAAATCCCACTCCACCTTGTCGTATGCTTTCATCATGTTGAGCTTGAAAACAACGTTATGCCCTCGCACCTTACGGCCAAGATCAGAGATCAGTTGACGAGCCATCGAAATGTTATCCAGGATCAGCCTGCCTTTAACGAAAACTCCCTGCTCCGCAGAGATAATGGTGGGAAGGATTGAAGAAAGTTGAGCACAGATGATGCGAGAAATTATTTCGTAACTGAAATTGCATAGACTGATGGGCCTGAATTCACCAAAATGAGAAGGGTGATGCACTTTCGGGATCAATGTGATGAGGCTGGAAGTGACCCCCTTGGGGAGAGGGAAACCCTGGAAGAAACCTCGCACTGCCTTCTCCACATCGTCACTGATAATCGACCAACAGGACGTATGGAAACACCCTATAAAACCATCTGGCCCCGGCGCGCTATCACCATTCAAACTCCACACTACATCTTTGATCTCCGTTGCAGTAGGGATAGTAATTAGGTCATTGTTCTGTTGTTCTGATATAAGAGAGGGAATAGCTTGCAGAAATGAGTCATCCGGGGCGTGATGCTCAGATGTGAGAAGATGTGAGAAAAACTGCACCGCCTCACCCCGAAGTGTGCCTTGGTCCTCACACCAAATGTTGCCCACCTGAAGTCTGGAGATATGACTTCTACGTTGCTTTCCTTGCACAACAGCATGGTAGAAAGCAGTATTACGATCCCCTTCCTCCAACCACAACACCCTAGCTTTCTGTGACCAGAATACCTCCTGACGATGCAAAGCCCGCCTTAACTCTGCATTAGCCACATTCAAAGCAGTCCGATTGACACTAGAAGGGTTGTCATCATAAGCCTGCTGCGAGGAAGACACTTGATCTTCAGCAATTCTCAGATTCTCCTCAATGCGTCCAAAGACCAGCTTATTCCAAGATCGCGGTGCCTGCTTGACGGCTTTCAGCTTAATCTGAAGATTGATTACAGGATTAGGACTCCAGCTGCAATCATTTCTCATTCAAGCTTGCCTTACGCATGATTGGAAGGAGTCATGATCCAGCCACATTTTCTGGAAAATGAAGCGGGGAGGAAGAAATTGGATGTCGCTTAGCCGAAGAAGAAGAGGAGCATGATCAGAAGGACCACGAGCTAGGTGTTCGACGTAGAGTCCTGGAAAAGAGACTTGACACTAGATATTCAAAAATATACGGTCCAACCGAGCTTTAATAGCTGCATTGCCCGAGCGGTTATTAGACCAGGTAAATTGAGGACCTCGAAAGCCAGCATCCAGCAAACCAGCCGCAGACTGGAAGGCATTGAAATCCATCAAGGAGTTGGCGCAGTGCATGAGACCACCCTACTTTTCAGAGAGATCAGCAATGCAGTTGAAATCACCACCTATAATCCAGGGCTGAGTAATAGAAGAAGCTTCGGTTAAGATATCATCAAATAATCTCCTCCTGGCGATAGCATCACAAGCTGCGTAAACGGCGGTAACGGCACAGATGGTCGAATCCCCACTTTTAACCAATCCAGTAACATGCTACGAAGACTGCGAGAGCAGTTGAAAAGAAAAGGAAGGATTCCAAAGAATCCAAATTTTAGAGTCTTCGTTCAGGTCACTCTGAAGGTAATCCATGTGCAAAAATTGGCTAAGAAGAGGCACCTTGCTCAGAGGCACCTTAGGTTCAAAGATAGCTAGGAACTGGAGATCAAATCTTCTACACAATCGCTTAAGATGAAGTTTAGAGGCTTTATTGGCAATGCCTCTAATATTCCAAAACAGACCGGAACAAATCATGAGGAAATATAACCCAAACTCTCCCCAGGCAGCTTTGCTTGAGATCTCATTCTCACTCCCACCACAGGTCTTGGGCCACCTTCCTTATGCCCGACACCATCCTCCATTAGAAGATTTTCCACCAATGCCTTCGACGAGGCATTAATAGAAACAAGCACAGAACCACCTTCCTTAGTAATCCCTGTAGAAATAGCAGGTGAGATAACCAGCTCCTCCGTCGCCCCGGTCTTATTCCCCGCCGTGGGCGGCGGCACAAACTCAACCCCGAGAGTCAACACCTCGGGGTCAGGTGCACAAACTGAAACACAAGGTCCCTCTGGAATATGCTCGGGAGAACATCTACGCACTACCATGCACATCGACTCCTTCACAGAAACCGGGAGCCTAACATCATTAACTCCAGAACTGATGGGTACGTCATCCAATACTAAAGTGGGCCCCTTCCCCTTGAAAGACCCCGTCAGCGGAGCCGGAAGCACCCCATGAACAAGGGGACTAGAAGGTAGGGGCACCGCGATAGACGTCTCCTCCCCATCAAGCACCCCACAAGGGGAGGCGGAGGCAAAGCCTCCAGGCTACTTAAAACTAAAGTTCCACTCGGCCCAGGAAGTAATGAATAATCAGCCTTTTTGCCATGAACCACCACCCGCCATTCCTGAGCAGGCGGTACATGAACACCTTGAACATCGGCCGTCGGAGCAAGAGGCTTCACAGCCGTATCAGCATGAGGAGGGACCTTCCCCCCCCCCCTACGACAAACATCCTTCATATGACCAATGCGCTTGCAGAAGGAGCAGATAGCAAGAACCTTATAATATTTGACCGGCTGCCAGAAGCCATCACCATCACCACAGCCAATCCAAATCCTCCCAGGCAATTGCTTAGCAATGTCCAGATCAACACAAACCAAAGCTTTGGCTGTGCGGGTCCAAGCCAAAGTGGTTTCATGAATCCGAAGGACCTGACCAATGTTGCCAGCAATGGCCCTGAGGTATTCAGCGTTATAAAAGTTCACCGGCAGGTCTGGAAAACCAACCCACGTTGGAAGCAGCGTGGGGTCAGCATCGAAGTCGAAAGAAGAGGACCAGCGAAAAAAATGAAATAGAAAACCCTTGATGTAAAGGTTCTTGCGAACCAAAACATTAACAAAGTCCTCCTCCTCCTCAAACCTCATAAGAAGGTGACGGTGATTCAAAGAGCTCATGACAAAATCCTTCTTCAGAGAAAGGCGCTGCGACAGGCAAGTCTTGATCTCCGGGAAAGATGGACGTCCATACGAACACTTGGCAACTATCACAAAGTGAAGAGGCTCCTCAGAGCACTGCACTTCCTCTAACGAAAAGAAAACAGTCGGTTCCCCCCGTTAGTGAAAGCCGGGGTGCGAGGCACAAGAGCAACCTGTCGGGGGTGGAGGGAGGACGTTAACGCCTGCGCACAGGTGCGCGGCTGAGGGGGTCCTGGACGGCCGTCCATAGACCCCCCAACCTGCCCCACCATGCCAGGCAAGCAGAAACCCACGGGAGGAACTCCCCCGCGAGGGAGGAAGGCGACGGCAAAACCCTAGCAGAGCCACGAGAGAACCTCACCAGTTCCAGCTACTTTTTTTTCTTTTTGTTTAATTGTACCCTTGGGACTTATATATATCTGGATAGAAAATTGTAAAAAATTGTGTAAATCATGAGATTGACTGATTCAACAGGTTGTGAACATAGCCTCTTTTCCTAGCAGCCCCATATAAAATCTAAATCGATAAATTCAGGCTCAAGGATGGGCTGCAAATTTGTCCAAATTAAAAAATGAGTAATGCTTTGTGCACTGCATCTGGTGCATAAAAGCCTGCTCAAATTGCAACATCCCCTCCCATTGGCCCCCCAAAAGTTGAAATGACCACTTTTGATGCAAAAAGGATAGCCCGCGTCAGTCCCGTGTCAAATCCGGTTGGCCCGCTTTTTTGCACGACGGAAAAATACGGGAATGAAATATTTTGTAAGACTGAAATATTTTGTTATAGGAATGAAACGTTTTGTTATAAGAACGAAACATTTTATTTGACTACAGAAATGAACGAATAGAAATGAAACATTTTGTTTGACTACATTTAAAATATTCACGTATGTACAAAATATTTCACTTATACGTAATATGTTTTACCTCTGTGCAATATGTTTAACCTCTCAAATGAAATATTTTGATTGACTACATTTAAAATCTTTACGTATGTACAAACGGTTTCATTTCTATTCATTCATTTTTGTAGCCAAACAAAATGTTTCATTCTTATAACAAAACGCTTCATTCCTGTAACAAAATATTTCACTCCCGTCAAACAAAATGTTTCATTTCTATTCGCTCATTTCTATAGTCAAACAAAATGTTTCATTCTTATAACAAAATGTTTCATTCCTATAACAAAATGTTTCACTCCTGTCAAACAAAAGGTTTCATTTCTATTCGTTCATTTCTGTAGTCAAACAAAATGTTTCATTCTTATAACAAAACGTTTCATTCCTGTAACAAAATATTTCACTCCCGTCAAACAAAAATTTTCATTTCTATTCGTTCATTTCTGCAGTCAAACAAAATATTTCATGTTGGGAGAATGTTGGGCATGTGTGTAACATGGTTAATTCTATTGTTTTGATGATGTCTGACTATGACTCATTGATAAGTCTGACTTGCACTCGATAACATCAATATTCATACATTTTAGGTCATTGTAGGTAAAGTATAAGAAATCAAGAATGTCACGTAAATCTAGACAACTGCCAGCACCGAAATCAAGTTCCTCAAGTTCTATAGAATTCTAAAAACCAAAGACAAAGAGTCGACTCTAGGAGTCAACACATTTTTTATCAAGGTTCTGTCTGGCGCAAACCCACAGGAAAGAGGCGACACTTCTATTTCAAGATTCTGTCTGGCGTTCTGGCCTTACCGCATCAAGGTCTGAGCATGTCACTGTTCACAAGACTAAGGTCGATGCTACTTCAGCTAGCATGCAAGTAAGGTCGATGCACATACCAAAGTTGAAGGACTAAGGTCGAAGCACATCTCAAGTAGAAGCACATATGAACCAAGGTCGAGGCATGTTTGGATCTTGTGTTAACTAAGGTCGATGCTATGTGCACATAAGCAAGTGAAGGTCGGTGCACGTTTGGCTTCAAGACTACTAAGGTCGGTGAACCTTTAGCGATTCAGCAAAGGAGGGTCGGTGCATGTTTTGCTTCAACGCACAATGTATGTGCACATGAGAACCTAAGGTCGATGCACATTCTTATTTAATGCAGAGAAGGTATGTGCACATTCTTGTTCCTTTATAGAAGATCGATGCACATGCACTCATGTAGCTAAGAAATCAAGTCTATGCATATATCAAGGTCTGAGCACATTTTAAGGTCCGAGCACATACCAAGTCTGAGCATATATCAAGGTCCGAGCACATGCCAAGTCTGAGCATATTTCAAGGTCCTTGCATATGTCAAGTCTGTGCACATGCTGAAGTCTTAAAGGAAGTGTCGACACCTTGTTCCAACGTGTCAGCACTTTGGTCTTCCAGAGAGTAATATATTGGTAGTTTTCCTAAGAAGTGTCGCTACCCTGCCACCAGTAGGTCAACACCATGGGCTTCTAGAGACCGCTATATAAGAAGCTTTCATTAAATGTGTCGACACCTTGTTCCAGCGTGCCGACACATTGGCCCTTCCAGAAAGCATTGAAGACAAGATTTCCTAACGATGTGTCGACACCTTATTCCAGCGTGCCGACACATTGGTTCTCCAGAGAGCATTATAAACGTTCTTCTACAAAGAAGTGTTGACACCTCACTTATAGAAGGTCGACACCTTGATGGTTCCAGATGTTGAAGGCAGGATTCCTTAAAGAAGTGTCGACACCTCCTTCTCAGCAGGTCGACACATTAGTCTCCCAGAAGCCCCTCAAGCCAGTTTTCTGTCAGATCAAGTGGGCCATCCAGAGAGAGACAATAGGTACTGCAAATGTCTAATTTTATGGATTTTGAGGTCTGGATGGGGTACCCATGTTTGACTTTTGTCCCTATCAACATGTCACTTTCTTGGAGCTACTTTTGTCAGAAATCCAGCTAGAGAAAGGACACCTCATAGTCTGTCACTGGGAAAAGTCAATATAGTCTGCCACCTTTTTACTGTCACCCCATGTGACTCCTGTCCCAGCAGTCCTCCGCAAGACAGAAAGCAAACTCCTGCCAATGAGAAGACTACTTGTCTAAGGCATTTAATGTGAAGACCTGATATTGACTAAAGGGAGATTTGGTCTGTTCGTTCTCCTACTGCTGCCACCGTCCTTCTTGCTAGCTGCGTTGGAAAGCACTCAAGTATACCATCGGTGCATGCTGCAAGGGAAGAAGACTTTGGAGGGAAAATCATTGCTGCATGATCTAATGAAAGACCTTGTGGCGGGAAAACTTTTCCTTGGCTTTCCTATATATATTAAGCTTCCTCAACTGAAGAAGCTACTGCTACTATTGCCGCGGTTGCTGAGACAGAGCCACACCCTTGAGCATCTACAAAGAACTTCTGTGAGAAGTGCGTGAGAGCAGCCCAGCACTAGTTTGACTAAGTCCAATGCTGTAAGAGAAGAAGAAAAGAAGATCAGCCTTGAGAGAGAGTAGCCCTGCAGTCTACCGGTGTTCGAAGAAAAGGATCCTTGGATCTAACCTTGTAGCTACAGTCACCAGCATCCTTGTCTTGATCTATTGTTTCAGCTGGTGTTTATATTGTCACTCTTGTTTCCTCACTACATTTGTAGTATTTTCTTTTGTGTTTTCGGTACAATCCTTTTGCTCTTTCGATCCCCTGTTTTGGGGACCGGGTTCCTTCTGAGCAATCAGAAGAAGGGAGGGTGGTCCCTCCGGTGTCCCTCTGGGTTTTTAGAGGAAGTGAGGATCTGATCCTCTGGGTGGATAGCAAGTTGTTAGTCAGCGGTTCGAGCTTTTAGTCAGCGGATGTTGTCGAGGTTCTCCACGGTCTTGCTTTTGCAAGGGTAAGCCTCACCGGGTTTGGTGAGGGGTGGACGTAGGTTGTGTGTTTACAACTGAACCACCTTAAAATCCCTATGTTGTGGGTTGTGTATCTTATGTGATTGCTCCATTCTCCCTATCCGCTTCACAGGTTTGTGTGTTTGCTGTATCAATGGAATCCTGATTGCTTTCTATAGCACACTTCATCATATTGCTCACACACACACACACGAGGTTCAACAAGCAGCCAATCTCAATTCATGAGATTTTGGTTGATCTCTAAAGTTCACACATACAGCTAGTTATCACACTTAGTTGATATGTGTTGAGATCCCTGCTGTCCAGTGCAATATATCACTCTTACCCCTTAACCATGTTGAAGTAGCATCAACCTTGCTGCTGCGCAGTGTTGATCTTAGTTGTCTACCTTGCTGTGCTCCGTTGAGCTTAAGCTTCTACCTGTGCATTCCTTGGATCCGTTTTGCTGTCTTCACTTAAGCCACTCCATCTACATCCGTTGTGCTTTGTGTCTAAGTGTTTTATTATCTTTATAGGAGTGGTCTATGCTTTTGGCAGTCAAGTTTTAAATAGGCCATAGTTCGTGAGAGGATCTATTCAACCCCCCTTCTAGATCCCATTGCACCGCACGGGACCCAACAAGTGGTATCAGAGCCAAGCTCTGCCATTCCCAGATCATACGATCTGCAGGGAAAGATCCTGGTGCATTTTGAGAAAATGGCTTCATTTTCTACACATGCTTCAATGGATTCTCCGCCTATCTATAATGGTTCAGATTTTTCGATTTGGCTAGGGAGAATGTTTGTCTATGTCAAATCCATAGATCCACAATTGTAGAACCTTATATACATTGGTCCACATGAGCTGCCATCAAATTCAGATGAATGGTCTGCTGAACACGAGATCAAACATATTGCTAACCTTGCTGCATTTAACTTGATAAAAGCTGCAGTTGATTTTAGGTTATCTCACCTTGTGTCCACCTGCAGCACAGCCAAGCAAATCTGGGACAGATTGGTGAACATCCATGAAAAAGGAGAACAAGAGTAGGAATGCCTCATGGCCGACCGATCAGAGCAGTCAAGCAATCCATCCTCATCTCAGGTAAACTCTAACTCCGAAGATTTCACTTTTGAAGAACTTATGGATGCGTATGATCAGTTGATCAAGCAGTACAAAAAGGTGAAATCTGATAACAAAAAATTGAAAAAGGATCTTAAGAAAAATAGTCAGAATGAGAGCTCTTTCTGTAATAATTGTTCTACATTTGAGGAGCTCAACGACACTCTTATGATTGATGTAGATGCGCATCAAGAAAGCATTGCCTGCTTTAAAGATGAAAACGAAATCCTTCAAGCTGAAATCACTAGGTTGGAAGAAATTGTGAGACAACTTCAAAACCAAGCTAAACCAATCACCAATGATGAAACTACGTTTGAGGGGTTAATCTATGATGAGAGGTTGTTTGAAGAAAATAAAAGTCTAAAAGAACAAATTGACATGTTGCTTGAACGACTGTCTATCTGTGAAAAAGGCAAGGGCATTGTTAATGATAGTCCTGAGAAAATGAATGAACTTCAATTGGAAATTGGAAATTACAAAGGTGTGAATGCCATGCTCAATGAGCAATTGGCTGCGTGCGAAGAGGACCTTGCTGAGTCTGAACTACATGTCTCCTCATTGGAGAGTGAAAATAAAGACATAAAGAATTCTCTGTCAAAGTCTGATCAGGGCAAAGATAATTTAGACAGAATTCTGGGAACTAGGGTCAACCTTCAAAGAGAAGGTTTGGGGTACAAACATGTGAACAAAAAGTCCCTTGGAAGTAAGGTGGATACCTCGTTTATCACTGTCTCACTTGAAGCCAACACCTCTTATGGTCATCCAAAATCGCATGTTGCTTAGAAAAACTAAAAACAGATTGGAAAATAGAAATGGAAGGCTTCCATGCAAAAACAGAAAAATGAATTTGCTAATTCTGACATGCATGCTAGGAAAGGCCATGATAACTACCATGCCTCCCATAAAATGAATGTTTATTGTTTCTATTGGGGTATGCTTGGTCACACCGTGCATGACTGCCTTACCTTGAAGAATGGTGAATAAAGAGCAGGCCAAAATAGAAGGAACAATGTAAAGAGCCAAGGCAAAAGACAGGTCAACACTGGGAGAAAGCATCCTCTGCACACTCATGTTCAGAAGCCCAGGTATGAACCTGTACGTCGACACACTCATCAGGACAGGTCGACACACTCAATGGCTGTAAGAAGACATCCGCCGCCTTGCTGCTTCCATTGTGGAAAAATTGGCCACACAGTCGAGGACTGTTGGCATCTAAATGGTAAGGCCCACTCTCATGCTCAACAGGTAGGTTTCCATGCTCATTCACAATGGCTCAATGCACCTGCACACAGAAAGAATGGTAAATTCCTTGTGCTTTGCTTCTATTGTGGTGAATATGGACATACATCCAATCACTGTCCTTGGACGAGAGTGGGTGACCAGAAAGCAGTAAAGAAAATAATGTCATTTGCTAGAAGTGCTGCTAACCAACTAGGACCCAAGCAAGCTTGGGTACCTATAAACTCAAAATGAGAATTTTGAGTGCAGATGCCTTGAAGCCGAGCAAAACTCAACCAACAAATAAATGCTCAAGGCACAGGTATGTAAATAAACTTTTTAATTCATGTAAAATCTGCATGTTAGGGTTATTATGAGTAATTGCATTTAGAATTACCTTCTTGTTCTAAATAAATTCTGCATGTCTGAAAACTTCCATGCTCCATCCAAATTCCTCCAAGGTGTGAGATGAAGATCTAAGCTAGATTCTTGCTTACACTTTGTTTGACCTCTGGTATATTAAATGGTGTAGAATAGAAAGGCAAGTCAAGCCTGCCTGGAACTCTCACTATGCGTGAGCAGGGTCTCAGATCCAAACTTCTGCCATGTACCAGAGATCAATTAATTCAGCTGCGTAATCCACGAAAAATTTGTCATGCTGATAGAATTGAATTGATGATTGAGTTGTTGTTTGATCCTTTCTATCATTTAACAGTCATGTGAACTTCTTGCTTAGCATTGTTTGATCATTGTGTTTGATGATGTCTTCCATGGCTGCACTTATCCCAACTCATCACTCATGTGGACAAATAACATGCTGATTGTCTATCTCATCTTTCATGAGTTTTGAACAGAGGGGGAGTTTAAGAGTTTGCACCTAAGTGTAGAAATGCATAGCATATGGTTGAATCTGTACGTGTTGTGGTCACTAAGCATCATCTTGGAATTTCATGCATTATCATGCATCTCATGATCAAGGGGCCCAACTCTGCATGACCTCTTGGTATATAAAAATGGTAAGCTGGGAGAAGGGCAGATATCTTCTGTCTGGAAACCCACATCATGCGTTAGGTGGTCTTAAGACCTCAGTTCTCCGCCAGGTACCAAGGGTCAACCAATCATTAGAACAGTCTAGATGTTCATATGAATAATTCATCACATTCCCTCCATTGATTTCATTGCATATGCTGCACTCAAAATTTAGACATTCAATGCATAAAGTCAAGGAGAGTTCCTGCATTTCATAGTTTACCCATGTGCATTTGTTATCATGCATATACTAATTTCAGAATTGATTGCACACCATATTGAAATCATCAAAAAGAGGGAGTAAGTAGCATGTATCCATCTGCACATTAAAAAAAAATATGTCTGCATTTCAGTTTAAGATGCATTGCAAATAATCCATGATTGCATCATATTATGGTCTAATACACGCCAATGCACACCATGTTAAATGGACCCAAAGATTGCATATCAAATGGTATCATGGTTAATGCATAGTGTGTTCACTTAAGTCATAGGTTGCATACTCCATTGTCAACCCATGCACATGTTTAGGGGGAGTCAACATCAAAATTCAGTCTGCATTCATGCACTCTTTTTGTTGACATTTGCAAAGACTGCATCCTCTTGGAGAGTTGATCAGGTAGACCTTAGACCTACTCAGGTCAAACTCTCAGTTCATTCTGTTCAAAAACTGCTCTCTATCTGAGCTCAGTGTGTCGACACCATGAAAAGTAAGTGTCGACACTCTTTTGAGGCTGCTGGTCCTATCTCACTTAATTCAGCCTGAGCTCACTACATATCCTCAGGGGGAGTGTTCCTTATTTCGTCTCAATGTGTAATCTTCTGTCCTCCCTACTGAAATCAGACCCTACTTCATAATGTTGTTACACTATATTCCATCTTGGGTCAAAATTGATTTGGATTGTCTGGAATCTACTATTCCTTGAACCATGAGTTGAATGCTTCTAGAATTCCTTGAATGCCTTGATCTTCCTGGAGGATTTTTGATCAGTTGTTGAATTCATTTATCAAAGTAAATCTTCTAGAAGAATCTTCCTTTATGGAGCTTTATGACTGCCCTGAACATGAAAGCTGTTGGTTTAAAATTAATGATTTCTTGAGCTTTAAAGTTTAATTGTCCTTAAAGTGGTTGCACTCGGTCGTAATAGACTTAAATCAGCTTTTCATGTTTTGACTTGATATGCCTTCTTATATCTGAAAGTTTATCTTTAGTACAAAGGCTTTCTTGATTGAGAAACTTCAACTAAGTATTATCTTTAAACAATATGTTTTGCTGGAATTAATAAGAGCTAACTGTCTCAGAGCAATGACACTAGTTCACTGAGAAATATGTCTCCTCATAAATAATGAGGTAAGATATGTCATGAAGTGCCCTTGTCATCTCTGTAGTAATGTAAAAGAAAAAAATCAAGGCAGAGCAATGGCAAAGTTGTTGAGAAATATGTCCCCTCATCAACAATTTTAGGTTCGATATGTCATGAGGTGACAATGCTATCTCTATTCTATTTGTGGCATGACAGTCAGTCACACCAAGTACCTAGGGATATTGGCGTCTAACCAACGTGTATCCTCAAAATAGAAGGCATGACTGGACTTAATTGCTCGTAAAAATCCACTTGTGTTCAATGAAAATTATGAGTGTGATAGCAAAAGATAAAAGTAAATCTACTAAAATTTTAGAATTCCATTTAGTCTTCATGCTTATTTAATCTCAATACTTTTCGTAGTAACTCTCAAAGGAGCTAATGGAATTGAATAAGTAAGGTAAGAGGAGGTTAACCTTGATTCAGTATGCATTTCTGGTTCATTTCTATTAATACTGAATGCAGATGTTTTCAAGTGATTTTATTGAGAAACTTAGAATTCATTAGTGTTAAACCAATCTTATTGTAAGGGTTACTTTACTAAAGTTCCACCACTGGAAATTCTGAAAAATCTGTAACTCTGTATTCATGAACTTGGCTTCAGAATGAGGAACCCTTATCTTATCAGTTCTTGGATTCTCTGCCTCAAAAATCTCCAAGTGTCGACCCTTAGAGTCGACCCCTTGCAACCAGAATTCGGTCTAGCTGTCCTGATATTTGCCATTAAGGCAAATTGGCCTCCTGTCGCTTCATGCTCCAATGATTTTTGCCTCCTCTGGACCAATCTGCATAATTCACTCAAGCTGTCATGAAAGCATCACCATTTTCTTAACAATTGGTATCTAGCATCAGCCTTCTCATCAACTGGCAACAGGCCAATTGGTATCATGATTCCCATGCAGCTGGGTTCAGTCTTCACATACATGGGGGGTCTGCATTTTTTTTCTTTCATGCACTGCATAGAAAATCTTAAAAATCTAAAAACTAGAAAACTATTAAAAACCTAAAAAATCTGAAAACCAGAAAACCATTAAAGACCTGAAAAATCTGAAAATCAAATTTGTGATGTGGCTGTTATATTACTCTCGAATTGCATCATGTTGCTATGATAACATCTTCTGCATCTATTTGCCTCTCATGACTCAGTCCAGGTTACTCTTGTGTCGTGATCTGCCTCTGCCATGCCAAGGGTCATAACCTTGTTCAATAATTGCTCATCAACTAGTGGTATCAAGTCCCTAAAGCTACTGGCTTCAGTTAGTTCAGCATATGGTTAGTGTGCATTTTCCATCTCCATGCATTGCATAGAAAATCTTAAAAATCTGAAAAATAGAAAACCAAAAAGGATTGCATTGTTTTGCTCAAATCTCATGCACATATATGTCTACAGTGTTTCAGTCAATATTGCTTTGATGTGACTTCATGGCATCCGATGCTATCTTATGTAAACTTCTCATGCCAAACCAAGGGACCCAACCTCAACAAAGGACCCAACAAGTGGTATTATGTAGGACCCAACAAGCTGATCTTGAATTTGGGTGTTGTACCTCTCTCTCGTGCTGTATCATGTTGCCATGGTTAAATGTCTTGCATACATTTGTTTCTCATGACTCAGTTTAGGTTGTCTTGCCATGTCATCATGACATTTGATGACTATTTGTGTAAATATGTTTCTGCCATGCCAAAGGACCTAACAATTAACATTGTGTTGGTCATTAACAATTGGTATCACTTGCTCTCTAAACACTCAGCATCACTCTCTAACAAGTGGTATCATCTCCTTATCTGCACGGTCTTCTCTCTGCATAATACTTGCATCACCTGCATTCATGAGGGACCCAACAAGAGAACCTTCAGGGACTCAACAATTGAAAACTTTAATCAGTGTACAACCATCGGTATGTATTTCCACATCAATTTGTGAACACTGACAAGGTATCTCAGGTTGTTGCACATTTCTTTGCTCCCTACAGGTATATACTTACTTTCACTCTATACATCATGTGCTAATAATCTCTACCTTACTCCTTTCTTTCCTAACTGTGCCATATATTCTCTCTATTATGTTATTTTGATGATGTCAAAGGGGGAGAGAATTATATGTGTCATTAACTAGGGTATGCATAAGGGGGAGTCTTGAATGCATAAAGGGGAGAGTCTTATATGGGGAGAGAATTTAAATAAAAGTCATTGTGCTTCAATTCATGATTTTATTTCTTTGCACCTTGACTCATAATGACTCATAGTTGCCATCATCAAAAAGGGGGAGAATGTTGGGAGAATGTTGGGCATGTGTGTAACATGCTTAATTCTATTATTTTGATGATGTCTGACTATGACTCATTGATAAGTCTGACCTGCACTCGATAACGTCAATATTCATACATTTCAGGTCATTGTACGTAAAGTATAAGAAATCAAGAATGTCACGCAAATCTAGGCAACTGCCAGCACAGAAATCAAGTTCCTCAAGTTCTATAGAATTCTTAAAATGAAAGACAAAGAGTCGACTCTAGGAGTCGACACATTTTTTATCAAGGTTCTACCTGGCGCAAACCCACAGGAAAGAGTCGACACTTCTGTTTCAAGGTTCTGTCTGGCGTTCTGGCCTCACCGCATCAAGGTCCGAGCATGTCACTCTTCACAAGACTAAGGTCGATGCTACTTCAGCTAGCATTCAAGTAAGGTCGATGCATATACCAAAGTTGAAGGACTAAGGTCAAAGCACATCTCAAGTCGAAGCACATATGAACCAAGGTCGAGGCATGTTTGGATCTTGTGTTAACTAAGGTCGATGCAATGTGCACATAAGCAAGTGAAGGTCGGTGCACATTTGGCTTCAAGACTACTAAGGTCAGTGCACCTTTAGCGATTCAGCAAAGGAGGGTCGGTGCATGTTTTGCTTCAACGCACAATGTTTGTGCACATGAGAACCTAAGGTCGATGCACATTCTTATCAAAGGCATAGAAGGTCTATGCACATTCCTGTTCCTTTATAGAAGATCGATGCACATGCACTTATGTAGCTAAGAAATTCATATATCAAGGTCTGAGCACATTTTAAGGTCCGAGCACATACCAAGTCTGAGCATATATCAAGGTCCGAGCACATACCAAGTCTGAGCATATATCAAGGTCCGAGCACATGCCAAGTCTGAGCATATTTCAAGGTCCTTGCATATATCAAGTCTGTGCACATGCTGAAGTCTTAAAGGAAGTGTCGACACCTTGTTCCAGCGTGTCAGCACTTTGGTCTTCTAGAAAGCAATATATTGGCAGTTTTCCTAAGAAGTGTTGATACCCTGCCACCAGCAGGTCCACACCCTGGGCTTCCAGAGACCACTATATAAGAAGCTTTCATTAGATGTATCGACACCTTATTCCAGCGTGCCGACACATTGGCCTTTCCAGAAAGCATTGAAGACAAGATTTCCTAACGATGTGTCGACACCTTGTTCCAGCGTGCCAACACATTGGTCTTCCAAAGAGCGTTATAAACATTCTTCTACAAAGAAGTGTTGACACCTCACTTATAGAAGGTCGACACCTTGATGGTTCCAGATGTTGAAGGCAGGATTCCTTAAAGAAGTGTCGACACCTCCTTCTCAGTAGGTAGAGACATTAGTCTCCCAGAAGCCCCTCAAGCCAGTTTTCTGTCAGATCAAGTAGGCCATCCAGAGAGAGACAATAGGTAATGCAAATGTCTAATTTCATGGATTTCAAGGTCTGAATGGGGTACCCAGGTTTGACTTTTGTCCCTATCAACATGTCACTTTCTTGGAGCTACTTTCGTCAGAAATCCAGCTAGAGAAAGGACACCTCATAGTCTGCCACCTTTTTACTGTCACCCCATGTGACTCCAGTCCCAGCAGTCCTCAGCAAGATAGAAAGCAAACTCCAGCCAATGAGAAGATCACTTGTCTAAGGCATTTAATGTGAAGACCTGATATTGACTAAAGGGAGATTTGGTCTGTTCGTTCTCCTACTGCTGCCACCGTCCTTCTTGCTAGCTGCGTTGGAAAGCACTCAAGTATACCATCGGTGCATGCTTCAAGGGAAGAAGACTTTAGAGGGAAAATTGTTGCTGCATGATCTAATGAAAGACCTTGTGATGGGAAAACTTTTCCATTGGCTTTCTTATATATATTAAGCTTCCTCAACTGAAGAAGCTGCTGCTACTATTGCCACGGCTGCCAAGAGAGAGCCACGCCCTTGAGCATCTACAAAGAACTTCCGTGAGAAGAGCGTGAGAGCAGCCCAGTACTAGTTTGACTAAGTCCAGTGCTGTAAGAGAAGAAGAAAAGAAGATCAGCCTTGAGAGAGAGTAGCCCTGCAGTCTACCTGTGTTCGAAGAAAAGGATCCTTGGATCTAATTTTGTAGCTGCAGTCAACAGCATCCTTGTCTTGATCTATTGTTTCAGCTGGTGTTTATATTGTCACTCTTGTTTCCTCACTGCATTTGTAGTATTTTCTTTTATGTTTTTGGTACAATCCTCTTGCTCTTTCGATCCCCTATTTTTGGGACCGGGTTCCTTCTGAGCAATCAGAAGAAGGGAGGGTGGTCCCTCCGGTGTCCCTCTGGGTTTTCAGAGGAAGAGAGGATCTGATCCTCTGGGTGGATAGCAAGCTGTTAGTCAGCGGTTCAAGCTGTTAGTCAGTAGATGTTGTGGAGGTTCTCTACGGTCTTACTTTTGCAAGGGTAAGCCTCACCGGGTTTGGTGAGGGGTGGATGTAGGTTGTGGGTTTACAACCGAACCACCTTAAAATCCCTGTGATGTGGGTTGTGTATCTTATGTGATTGCTCCATTCTCTCTATCCCATTCACAGGTTTGTGTGTTTGCTGTATCAATGGAATCCTGATTGCTTTCTATAGCACACTTCATCATATTGCTCTCACACACACACACGAGGTTCAACAAGCAGCCAATCTCAATTCATGAGATTCTGGTTGATCTCTAAAGTTCACACATACAGCTAGTTATCACACTTAGTTGATATGTGTTGAGATCCCTGTTGTCCAGTGCAATATATCACTCTTACCCCTTAACCACGTTGAAGCAGCATCAACCTTGCTGCTGTGCAGTGTTGATCTTAGTTGTCTACCTAGCTGTGCTCCGTTGAGCTTAAGCTTCTACCTGTGCAGTCCTTGGATCTATTTTGTTGTCTTCACTTAAGCCACTCCCTCTAAATCTGTTGTGCTTTGTGTCTAAGTGTTTTATTGTCTTTATAGGAGTGGTCTATGCTTTTGGCAGTCAAGTTTTAAATAGGCCATAGTTCGTGAGAGGATATATTCAACCCCCCTTCTAGATCCCATTGCAATGCACGGGACCCAACATTTTATTCTTATAACAAAACGTTTCATTCCTGTAATAAAATATTTCACTCCCGTCAAATAAAAGGTTTCATTTCTATTCGTTCATTTCTATAGTCAAACAAAATGTTTCATTCTTATAACAAAATGTTTCATTTCTATAACAAAAGATTTCGGTCTTACAAAATATTTCACTCCCGCATTTCCCACCAAGCAAAAAAGCTGGCCGACCGGATCTGACACGGGGCCATACGTATCTGACGTGGGGTGTCCTTTTTGCATTAAAAATGGTCATTTCAACTTTTGGGGGGCCAATGTGAGGGGATGTTACAATTTGAGTTGGCTTTTGTGCATCGGATGCGGTGCACAAAGCATTACTCTTTTAAAATTACATCTTGTTATTAACATTTTTTGCATTTGTTTAGAAAAGCCAAGAAATCTGACGGGATCATTCAGATAATGCCTTGTTCTGTCTTTAAGGGCATTGGTAAACAATAGCGTACTTTGAATGTTATTTATGGAATATAGAGTTCCATTTGTAACAGTCGACTTATAGTAAAAGGTAAATACCCCAAAATTTATACTTGTGATTTCAAACATTGTGGATTTTAATTACATATAAATGCGTTTTTAAATCTGATTTTAACATAAATTTGATGTTGATCTGACTCAAAAATGTGGATTATTTAGCTTTGATGTTCTTCATTTGAATATTTTTGTAAATTGGATGTTATTTAATGCGGTGTATGCATAATGATAAGTGAGATGTTATTTAATTTTATGTTATATAAATACATGGGGTATTCCATGTGAGCTGTGGTGCGTGGGTGTGACCTAACATTACACGCATCTCAGGAGAGCATGTTAAACCTGTGTCAATAAACCTTCCCGTTCAAGACTTTGGGATTGATGTATATGTTCTCATTTTTTTACGAGAATGTATATATCTACCTCAAATTCTTGAATTGTTCCGTTTGGACAGTCTGTGAATGTTTGATCGCACTTAGGCAGTCATTTATTATATGTGTTTGTATGGTTTGTTGAGAATTTTGGTTGTGTCTCATCACTCTTCTCTAATATACCTTTATTGATTTTGAGTGTTTTCTTAACCACTTACTTGTAAGTGTTTAAGAAAACTTCAAAATCAATAAATATTTTTGGTATATCAGAGAAGTGTGGGGAGATGCTGTCGAAATTTTCAGCAAATCGTGCAACACATATAGTAAGTGATTGTGCGATCAAACCTTCATAGATGGGTTAAAAAGTGATAATCTAAATAATAGTCCGATTCCAACTGCAAATGGTCTACGACGAACGATGTAAGAAAGGGTCAGGTTTATTTTGAGGAGTAATGATTGCAAAGTTATTTGTGTATTAATATTACTTGGGTGCAGGCAAAATGTTGACAGATCGTTCATAGATGTATCGTAGAATAGTTGACCGGGTGGTGTCGGATGACTTTAAGCATGGAGTTGAGAGTTTCATTCAATTTGCATTGGGGAATCCAAATGCAGCAATAGACCGCGACGGTCATATTCGATGCCCTTGTTCAAGTTGTAGAAACTTGAGGTGATGTTCACCATGGGATGTGCAACATCATTTGTACAACAAAGGGTTCGTGGATGGTTATACGAATTGGACATGTCATGGTGAGGAATTTTGGATGTATGAGCCCGATAATATTGCAGGCACAAGTGGGTATGTGGATATGGTT
The DNA here is from genome assembly GCA_022559845.1 of Amorphophallus konjac. Taxonomy (NCBI): domain Eukaryota; kingdom Viridiplantae; phylum Streptophyta; class Magnoliopsida; order Alismatales; family Araceae; genus Amorphophallus; species Amorphophallus konjac. The sequence continues at coordinate 68,994,797 of CM040117.1, forward strand.
ATAGATGTTGTTGGTCCTAGTTTTAATGTTCATGAGGAACATACATACATGGAAGAAGCATCGAATAAGACAGTCGGAAGATTTTATGAACTACTTAGGGATGCTGATGAGCCGCTGTGGGATGGTTGTGAAAAGCACACTCGATTATCTGCAGTGTCACAGTTGTTGAACTTGAAATTTCAATTTCACATCAGTGAGACTTGTTTTGACCGTCTCCTCCTCTTGATCAAGAGTATGTTTCCTCGAGACGAGAAGTTGCCAGAAACTTTTTACCGTGCAACAAAAATGGTCAATGAGCTAGGGCTTGGATATGTGAAAATAGATGCATGCCCCAATCACTGTATGTTATATTACAAAAATGATGCAGATAAGATATCATGTTCTATTTTTCACCATGACAGATTCAAACCTAAGAGAGAGGAAAATTCAAAGTAAAAAGATGTACCTTACAAGGCATTGCGATACTTCCCTCTTGTGCCTAGGCTACAACGGCTATATATGTCTTCAAAGACGGCTCGACATATGACATGGCACACCGAAAGAGTACATCGTGCCGATGATATAATCAGTCATCCTGCCAATGGTGAAGCTTGGACTCACTTCAGTCATACTCATCTTGCTTTCTCAAAGGAGCCACATAATGTTAGGTTGGGTTTATGCACATATGCTTTTAATCCATTCGGTAGTTCAGTGGCATCTTATTCTTGTTGGCCAGTGTTCATGAAACCGTACAACCTTCCGCCGAACATGTGCATGAAGCGAGATAATCTATTTTTGTCCTTAATAATTCCTGGTCCAAAAAGTCTCGAAAAAATTTTAGACATATATCTCAGGCCGTTGATTGATGAGCTCAAATTTTTATGGACTGATGGAGTTGTTACTTATGATGCATGTAGGAAGCAAAATTTTATTATGAAGACTGCACTGATGTGGACAATAAGTGACTTCCCTGCATATGGAATACTATCTGGTTGGAGCACACATGGGATGTTAGCATGTCCTTACTGTATGGAAGATATCAAATCATTTGTATTGAAACATGGTGTGAAAGTATGCTGGTTTGATTGCCATCGGCGGTTGCTACCAAGTGACCATCTATTTCGAAGGCAAAAAGACTCGTTTAAAAAAATACTGTTGAAATGGATGAAGCAGACTTGCAACGGGTGTCGGGTCGACATATGGCGACACGGGTGCAAAATTTACCAGATGTAGTATAATTGTCTGGTAGCACACGGCAACTCTCTAGCTTTGGAAAGGATCACAACTGGAACAAGAAAAGTATTTTTTGGGAATTGCCTTATTGGTCAACTCTTCTTGTACGACACAATCTGGATGTCATGCATACCGAGAAGAATTTTTTTGATAATGTGTTCAATATGATCATGAATGTTAAAGACAAAACAAAGGACAATACCAAAGCGTGTATGGACTTAAAGATGCTTTGTAAACGTCTAGAACTGGAACTACAGAACGTAAATGGAAAAACTGTGCAGCCTAAAGCAACTTACGTGCTTAATGATACACAGATCAAGGAAGTGTGCAAGTGGTTGAAATAGTTGAGATTCCCAGATAGATATGCATCCAACATAGTCTGTTGTGTGAATGTTAATGAGGGAAAAATATATGGTCTGAAAAGTCACGATTGTCATGTGTTCATGGAGAGGCTAGTGCCCATTGCATTTCGTGATTTGTTGCTAAAGCCTATATGGGGAGCACTGACCGAGCTGAGTTAGTTTTTCAAGATTTTATGTGCATCAGAACTCAGACTTTGGGATGTACAAACTATCGAAGAAAATGTGATCACAACCGTTTACAAGTTAGAGAAGATATTTCCTCCGGCATTCTTTAATTCGATGGAGCACCTGGTCGTCCATTTGCCATATGAGGCTATTGTCGGAGGGCCAGTACAATTTCGATGGATGTATCCATTTGAGAGGTATGTGAGAATTTTTGTTAAGTTACATGTCGTGCATTTCGGTACATATCATTGCCATCTAACTTGTTGTTGCAGGTGCATACATGAATTAAAAATGAAAGTTCGCAACAAGGCGAAGGTGGAGGGTTCAATTGCTGAGGCATATATTCTTGAAGAAATTTTGAACTTCTGTTCCATGTACTTTGAGCCAGAGATTCTAACTCATCGTACTCGACCTCCACGTAATGATGATGGGGGAGTTGATGATTCGTCCGATCGGCTCTCTATATTTAAGCATCCTGGACATGCGTTCGGACGTTGCTCGACGCGCACGCTCGAAGATAGAGAGTTGTATGCCGCTGAGATATATATTCTTCTGAATTGTATCAAGATTGAACCTTATGTTGAGTAAGGTCTTAACTCACATTTCCAACGACGTCTATAAGTTGTTCATCCTTGTTCTGCAGTTCATTTAAAGTAGTAGAGTATTTATATTGCAGACAATTTGATTCAGAATTAGCACAAAAATGTCCAAATATCCAGGACGTGGAGATTGAAAAAGAACGCGAGAAGTTTTTTGCCAAATGGCTAAGATATCGAGTTAGTGTCGATCTATACCAAAATATATGTTTGTATTTACTTATGTTGAGGTAATTGTTTTTATTTTAACTACTCTAATTTACATATAAGTTGAATAAGGTCTCACTGCTAATCAAAGAGTACAAGAGATAAGTTATGGCCCCTCGAATGTTGCACGTGCCTATCCAGGATATATTGTGAATGGATACAGATTTCATACGAGGGATTATGGACGAAGTAAGTCTACGATGAATAGCGGCGTATCTGTTAAGAGAAGTGTATACAATGAAGTGGAATTGGACTACTATGGTATTCTTGAGGAAGTCTTAGAACTTCAGTATTTGGGACAAGATAATCATGTATACCTATTTAAGTGTCATTGGTTTGATCCTAATTCTGTTCAACATGACACAACTTATGGGATTCTCGATGTCAAACATAGGTCTAAACTTAATACCTATGAACCGTTCATTTTAGCCGCACAAGCCCAGCAAGTGTATTATTCAAGCTATCCACCATCCAAGAATAAAGATTGGTGGGCAGGTTGCAGGGTTAAAGCAAAACTCTTTCCCACTTATGAGTTAAATATGAGTGAAAATGTCTCAGAGGTTGCCAGTGCTGAATATTTTCTATCAGACGAAGTTGGCATTGTCGGTTCCACGCATATTAATCTGGACGAATCTAATGAGCCATTGCCATTACGTAAGGGAGATGAAGTGGAAGAAGTTGATCTGACGGAGCTAAATGTTGATGTTAGAGGGGAGGAGGAATCGGATGAAGAGGAAGAGTTCGAATCTGATGAGGCTACTATGGATGACGAAGTTGATGATGAGTTAGATATATCATCAGCATGAGGGAGGCACGTTTTGATAATTTAGTAAGATAATATAATTCATTTTTGCATAATTTTTAATAACATTTGTCTAGCCTTATATAATTGTGGATTAATATGTATTGATTTTTTTGTTAGTAATAAAGAAATGGTCCGAGGAGGTCGTACTGGGAGTGGGAGGAGACAGGGCAGTGATAGGGGCTCTACTCCCTCCTCTTTGGCGTCTTCTTCGGGCACAGGTATATCTATTAAAATAGTTAGCTATATAAATGGTTTAATTATTTACTAGCTTAAAAGAATTTTTTTATAGGTCCAAGTGTCGACTCACGACCACTTGTACAGACGCCACCCCCACCACCTCCGGCTGCAGGTATGTATATTTTAATTTTCAGTAAAATATTCATTTTACTTATGAAAATTAATTCTTACAGGTCCCAGTGCTTTCCCAATTATGTATATTTTAATTTTTAGCAAAATATCCGTTTTACTTATGAAAATTAATTCTTTCAGGTCTTAGTGCCCTCCCACCACTTATACAGACGCCACCCCCACCACCTCCCGCTATAGGTATGTATACTTTAATTTAGTGTAAAATATTCGTTTTACTTATGAAAATTAATTCTTACAGTCCCAGTGCTTTCCCAATTATGAATATTTTAATTTTCATCAAAATATATGTTTTACTTATGATATTTAATTCTTACAGTTCACAGTCCCCTCCCACCACGACCAGATGTGCCACCCCACCACCTCCCGCTACAGGTATGTATATTTTAATTTAGTGCAAAATATTCATTTTACTTATGAAAATTAATTCTTACAGTCCCAGTGCTTTCCCAATTATGTATATTTTAATTTTCATCAAAATATCCGTTTTACTTATGATATTTGATTCTTACAGTTCACTGTCCCCTCCCACCACGACCACATGCGCCACCCCCACCACCTCCCGCTGCAGGTATGTATATTTTAATTTTCAGCAAAATATCTATTTTACTTATGAAAATTAATTCATACAGGTCCCAGTGCTTTCTCAATTATGTATATTTTAATTTTTAGCAAAATATCCATTTTACTTATGAAAATTAATTAGTACAGGTCTCAGCGCCCTCCCACCACTTGTACAGACGCCACCCCCACCACCTCCCACTGCAGGTATGTATATTTTAATTTTTAACAAAATATTCGTTTTACTTATGAAAATTAATTCTTACAGGGCACACCCCACCACTCAGCCACTTGACGATGCAGCAGTCGTCACGAGGGAGGCACGGCCCATGATGGACGTCGCCCGTGCTGGATCTCCGGGTAAATTTATAAGGTTATTACATTCATTATTTAGCCTTCAACTATCTAATGTGAATATTTTGACATTTACAATTGCAGTTCTAAATTTGAACCTTCCGATGTTGTCCGTCATTCTATGGATCTAGTAATGGCACATGTGTCCGGGCCAGTATTGTCTTTCAAAGAATTTTCGATAGGCCTCCGCGATTCATTGTTTGACATGTTCTCAATAAGTAATTACGTCATTTAATTCAAGTATTTTCCAAACTCAATTCATAACAGTATACTAACTGTGAAACTTATTTTAGTTACAGTTGAGTTATCGATTCACGAGTGGACAGTCCTCGGCGCGCTGTCGTTCTGCCTGGGAGTCTCATGTACAGACAAATTACAGAAAGAAAGTACATGCGGCTCATAAAATGGCTAAAAAAGGCTGGTGGGAGTGAAGACCAACAACTGTGGAAGGAGCACCGCCCTCTAAGGATGAGGAAGGAGGATTGGGACATAGCATGTAACAAATTTGCCTTGCCCGAGTGGATAGAAAAGTCCCGAAAAGCTAAAGCAAATAGGGCGTCACAACCGGGCTCAAATTTGCATACGGGTGGGTCCGTCTCGTTCGTGGCTTATAAACAAAAATTGGTAAGTAATGTTTCAATTTAATTAGTTACATTTTATTAATATATATGACATTTTTTTACTATGAATTGTATAACAGGCTGTAGAGTTTAATCGAGCTCCGTCGTTCCTCGAGGTGTTCGACAGAACACACAAAAAGAAGGGGACAGATCAATTTGTGAGTGAGAGAGCTCAGTCAGTAGCTGTAAGTTTAGCTACATATGCAACTTCTACCGTTCATTTAAAACAGATTGATTCATATGAAATTGACTAGTTATTTTATTGAATTTGTAGAAACATATAGCAGAGCTGTGACAGAGAAGTACGAGGGAGACACGCAGCAGCCGTAGTTCGTTCCGACGGAATGGGTGGCAGCAGTTGGCGTATCGAAGAAAGGCCGGCTATATGGTTTTGGGGAGAGCCTGGACTCTAGCACGGTGATATCATCGTGTACGAGTTCAGGGTCTGTCCAAACCAGTAGCAGTGCCTTCAGTATACCTCCACCTGGCCCCAGTACTTCTGCCAGCGACGTCAGAAACATCGTCCGATCGAAGATCTCTGATTTGTAGCGGCAGATGCAGCGGAAGATCCGAGAGGAGATGTCTAGCCAGCAGGCAATCACTGGCCTCCTCTCCCAGATAGGAATTCTCCCTCCTGGATCCACCACCACAGCACAGGCCCATCAGGTGAGTGTTTATTATGTTTTAATTTTGGTAGAATTACTCAATTATAAAAATAATTAATTCAAAAACTATGTATGTTTTCAAAAGTAACTTAGTTATGCATATTCATAAAATTCGGGGATCGGGAGTCCAAAATATAAAATACTACCCTGATCGGCTTGGCGATCATTCTAACACGACCTGGGAGGTAGACGTGAGTTGTGAGAGCTGACGGATTCCAAATTGGATATCCGGTGTGAGCTCGACTCTGAAATAACTACGTTAGTTTTCAAAACTAACTTAGTTTAGAAGAATTCATATAATTAGGGGTTCAGGGGTCCAAAATGTAAAATATTAGCCCGGTCGGCGTGTCGATCATTCCAACAGGACTTGGGAGGTAGACGTGACTTGTGAGAGCTGATGGAATCTAAATCGGATATCCGGTTTGAACCCGACTCTCAAATAACTAAGTAAGTTTTCAAAAGTAACTTAGTTTTGAAGAATTCAGATAATTAGGGGTTCGGGAGACCAAAATATAAAATACTTGCCTGATCGGCATGCCGATCGTTCCAACACAACCTAGGAGGTAGACGTGAGTTGTGAGAGCTGACGGATTCTAAATCGGATATCCGGTTTGAGCCCAACGCTAAAATAACTCAATTCAAAACTAAGTGTGTTTTGAAAAGTAACTTAGTTTAGAATAATTCAGTCCATTCGGGGTTCGGGAGTTCAAAATGTAAAATACTGGCCTGATCAGCGTGTCGATCGTTCCAACACGACCTCGGAGGTAGACGTGAGTTGTGAGAGCTGACGGAATCCAAATCGGATATCTAGGTTTGAACCCGACACTCAAATAACTAAGTTAGTTGTCAAAAGTAACTTAGTTTTGAAGAATTCAGATAATTAGGGGTTCGGGGGACTAAAATATAAAATATTGGCATGATCGGCATGCCGATCATTCCAACACGACCTGGGAGGTAGACGTGAGTTGTGAGAGCTGACGGAATCGAAATCGGATATCCGGTTTGAACCCGACTCTCAAATAACTAAGTTTTTAAAAGTAACTTAGTTTTGAAGAATTCAGATAATTAGGGGTTCGGGGGACCAAAATGTAAAATGCTGGCCTGAGCGGCATGCCGGTCGTTCCAACACGACCTAGGAGGTAGACGTGAGTTGTGAGAGCTGACGGATTCCAAATCGGATATCCGGTTTGAGCCCGACGCAAAAATAACTCAATTCAAAACTAAGTGTGTTTTAAAAAGTAACTTAGTTTAGAAGAATTCAATCCATTCGGGGTTCGGGGGTCCAAAATGTAAAATACTGGCCTGATCAGCGTATCGATCATTCTAACACGACCTGGGAGGTAGACGTGAGTTGTGAGAGCTGACGAATTCCAAATCGGATATCCGATGTGAGCCCGACTGTTAAATAACTAAGTTAGTTCTCAAAAGTAACTTAGTTTTGAAGAATTCAGATAATTAGGGGTTCGGGGGACTAAAATGTAAAATACTGGCATGATCGGCGTGTCGATCATTCCAACACGACCTGGGAGGTAGACGTGAGTTGTGAGAGCTGACGGAATCGAAATCGGATATCCGATTTGAACCCGACTCTCAAATAACTAAGTTTTCAAAAGTAACTTAGTTTTGAAGAATTCTGATAATTAGGGGTTCGGGGGACCAAAATGTAAAATACTGGCATGATCGGCGTGCCGATTGTTCCAACACGACCTGGGAGGTAGACGTGAGTTGTGAGAGCTGACGAATTCTAAATCAGATATCTGGTTTAAGCCCGACGCTAAAATAACTCAATTCAAAACTAAGTGTGTTTTGAAAAGTAACTTAGTTTTGAAGAATTAAGTCCATTCGGGGTTCGGGGGTCCAAAATGTAAAATACTGGCCTGATCGGCGTGCCGATCGTTCCAACATGACCTGGGAGGTAGACGTGAGTTGTGAGAGCTAAAAGATTCCAAATCGGATATCCGATGTGAGCCCGACTCTCAAATAGCCAAGTTAGTTTTCAAAAGTAACTTAGTTTTGAAGAATTCAGATAATTAGGGGTTTGGGGTCCAAAATGTAAAATACTGACCTGATCGGCGTGCTGATCATTCCAACACAACCTGGGAGGTAGACATGAGTTGTGAGAGCTGACGGATTCTAAATCGAAAATCCGATTTGAGCCCGACGCTAAAATAACTCAATTCAAAACTAAGTGTGTTTTGAAAAGTAACTTAGCTTAGAAGAATTCAGTCCATTCGGGGTTCGGGGGTCTAAAATGTAAAATACTAACCTGATCGGCGTGCCGATTGTTCCAACACGACCTGGGAGGTAGACGTGAGTTGTGAGAGCTGACGGATTCCAAATCGGATATCCGATGTGAGCCCGACTCTCAAATAACTAAGTTAGTTTTCAAAAGTAACTTAGTTTAGAAGAATTCAGAAAATTCAGAGTTCGGGGGTCCAAAATGTAAAACACTGGCCTGATCGATGTGCCGATCATTCCAACACGACCTGGGAGATAGACGTGAGTTGTGAGAGCTGACAAATTTTAAATCAGTATCCTGGTTTGAGCCTGACGCTAAAATAACTCAATTCAAAACTAAGTGTGTTTTCAAAAGAAACTTAGTTTAGAAGAATTCAGAAAATTTGTGGTTCGGGGGTCCAAAATATAAAATATTGCCCTGATCGTCCTGCCGATCGTTCCAACACGACCTGGGAGATAAAAGTGACTTGTGAGAAATAGCAGAATCCAAATCGGATACCTGGTTTGGGCCCGACGCTCAAAAGTGCATTTTGTAAATGCACTTAGTTTAAAATTAAAGAAGTCAGGTCCGGGGGTCTAAAATCTAAAATACTAGCCTGATCGGCATGCCGATTATTCCATCACTACCTGGGAGATAAAAGTGACTTGTGAGAACTGGCGGAATGTAAATTGGATACTCGGTTTGGGCCTAGCGCTCAAAAGTGCATTTTGTAAATGCACTTAGTTTAAAATTAAAGACAAAGGGTTCGGGAGTCTAAAATCTGAAATACCGGTTTGATCGGCGTGCCGATCATTCCAACACAACTTGGGAGATGAAAGTAACTTGTGAGAACTGACGGAATCCAAATCGGATATCTGGTTTGGGCCCGACGCTCAAAAGTGCATTATCTAAATGTAATTAATTTAAAAGACATATAACTAGGGGTTGGGAGTCTAAAATTTGAAATACATGTCTGATCCACATGTCGATCATTCCAACACGACTTGGGAGGTAAAAGTGACATGTGAGAACTGACGGAATCCAAATAGGATACTCGGTTTGGGCCCAGCGCTCAAAAGTGCATTCTCTAAATGTAATTAATGTAAAAGACAATAACTAGGGGTTGGGAGTCTAAAATCTGAAATACCTATCTGATCGATATGCCGATCATTCCAACACGACCTGGGAGGTAAAAGTGACTTGTGAGAATTGGCAGAATCCAAATCGGATACTCGGTTTGGGCCCGGCGCTCAAAAGTGTATTTTGTAAATGCACTTAGTTAAAAATTAAAGAAGTTAGGTTCGAGAATCTAAAATCTGAAATACCGATATGATCGGTGTGTCGATCGTTCAACACGACCTGGAAGATGAAAGTGACTTGTCGGAACTGACGGATTTCAATTCGGATACCCGGTTTGAGCTCGGTGCTCAGAATTACATTCTCTAAATGTAATTAATTTAAAATACTGATGAGAGCTAGGTTAGTTGGGGTCTATAAAATCTATGCAGTTATCGATTTGATATTATGTTTGATTTGAATTTATGCAATCTAATAAAATATTTAATTTATCTTCGCACTAATTTTTTTATCTATGAATGAATATTATTATTCTTTTAATATATGAGGATCCTTCTGCGAGCGGCGACAGAGGAGATGAGCGTGGCGGGGAGGATGAGGATATGGATGATCTGGAGGATGATATTTGTTGAGTTTCTTATGTGCTTTATTTTCTATATGTTGGTTTGATTGTGATAATTAATATATTTTTAATTAAACAGGTTTTTTAGTAAATTTTTTTAATTTTAAAAAAAATTAATAAAAGTATTTCGGACGGATTTTGAGACGGATTCGTCTGAAATTTACAACGGAAATAGAGATGAACATAGCCCCATCTGAAACTCATGTTTTTATATAAAATTTTAAAAAAGTTTCAGACGGATGTTATGATGGATCCGTCTGAAATTTGCGATGGAAAAGCGACGCACTAATTCCGTGTGAAATTCCAAATCTGACGCTTGCGACGGAAATAAGGACGGAATTGTTCTGTCTGAAAGTTCAGATGGATTTTGGGACGCTATTTCAGACGAAATATTTGCGACGGCATTCCAGACGGAAACTTTTCCCTCTGAAATTTAAGACGGAATGGTATCTGTCTGAAATTTGTGACTAGGAATATAAGATGGCCATATTCCGTCCCAAATCTGTCTGTAAGCCGTCGCAAAAAGGTTTTCCGACGGATTTGCGACGGAAGGATGCCGTCGCAAACTCTACCTTTTATTGTAGTGGCCAGTCCATTAGCCTGTGGATTGTAGGGGGATGATGTCCTCCAATCAATTTTTGTACTTGTCGACTAACCGGTATTTCTGGTTTCTGAAATGGCTAACGTTATCGAAGATAATTCGGCTGGGGACCCCGAACCGGAATATTATATTATGACGGAAGAACCTGGCGACCAGCTCCCCTGTCACTTCTCTTAGCGCCACTGCTTCTGCCCATCTGAAAAAAGAGTCTGTGGCTGCTAGAATATACTTGCACCCTGATGAAAATGCTGGTAAAGGTCCCACTACATCCGTGCCCCACTAGGCGAACGGCCAACTTGGGATAGTGGGGTGTAACGGCATTGGAGGCCTCCTTGGCACGGTGGTGTGCTCTTGGCATTTCTGACATGACTTGGCAAACTTACAGCAGTCATCAAATATAGTGTGCCAATAGTAGCCTTATATATATATATATATATATATGAGACCAAGGATTACTCTTGGGGGAGTGCACAATTTGTCATATCTCCACCAATAGTATCCGGCCCTAATTTTATTGACAACGAATGAATCATGTACAAAGAGACTTCGGGGCATACCCCTGAAGAGATAGCAAAAGTAGCCACAATTCAATTAGGGAACAACTTAAATCCGCCAGCTAGGAAGACCAACAGCATTCACGGTGGCACATCCACGAGCCTGACTGGGAAGATCTTTCCAGCACTTGAAGTCCTTATTGGTCCGGGTAGTGCAAGCTAAGGATGCAAGAGCATCCGTGACAGAGTTTCCTTCCCTGTAAATATGCTATAGGTTCCACTTGTTACTTGACATAATTGCTTTGATTTAGTCCCACCATTTGCAGATCTTCCACGGAGGAGATTCACTAGACTGGATCATGTTGGTAAGGGACTTGGAATCTGAATATATAACTACAATTGGAAGCCCGCTCTTCACCACCATTCTCAGCCCATCTAATAATGCTCTAGCCTCAGCCATCAGGTTCGTCCCCACACCATAATAGTAAGAAAACCCATAAATGAACTCTCCTCTACTGCTCCTAATGCATCCACCTCCACCACAAGGTCCTGGGTTGCCTTTAGAAGCCCCAACAACATTTAAGGCATAGCCATTTACCGGGCAGTACCACTTGATTATCTTTGGAGGCTTTGCAGTGATTCTGTAAGAGAACCTATACTGTTCCAATGCTAGTTTTTCATTTGCTGAAGGAGCCCTGGTGAAGTTAATCTGTTGAAGAGAGTTCGCCACCTGCCCCATGATCTGTTGTTGCATCATTCTAATAGAGGGCCCTTTAGCTTCATATTTAATTTTACATCGAGCCTTCCATATTTCCCATGTAATGTGCATCATTGTGAGGATTGCTGCATAACCATAGGGGGTTGTTGTATCAGTTGAACATATGATATCCCAGCAAGTAACAGTGATAGATTCTGAGACTCTGCACCGGGAGACAAAAAAGAGGCCTGAAATACATCCACAAGGATCTAGCAATCTGACTTTTCATAAATAGATGGTTCACACTTTCTTCCTGATTGTTATCATTACAACAAACACATTTGGAAGGAAGGCTAACACCATAGTCTCTAATAGTGTTGTCCACTGGAACTGCCAGGTGAAGTAAGCGCCAGTAGAACAAAGAAGCTCGCAGAGAAACATGTCTGCCCCAAATCTTCTTAAGTGACAATCTTTGATTCCCTTGAGAACGGACTGAATTGTATGCAGATTTACAAGAAAAATTTCCATCAGAAGTTGTTGCCCATACACACCGGTCCGGCCTTTGTTGAAGCTGGATGGAGCTGACAGTTTCAGAAAGATAATCAAAAATATCTGACCACACAGCATGGCTGGGGTTTAATATAGCTTCCCTGAGGGTTACCTTAGGGCCATTACCTTGAGGGTCCAACACAGATCCACACAAATTGTCCTTTAGAAAATCAATTGATTTCCCATCCATAGGAATCTACTGGGTATTGGACAGAACTATCTGCCTAGCTTTACTGTAAAGATCCTTTCGGACACCAGCAGGAAATGGCTTCTCAATGGTGCTGAGGTGCCCCTTAATATATTTAGAGGTTGCATATTTGGACCAGAGGGAGGCGCCATGAAGGATTCCCCATATCTGCTTTGCCATCATTGCAATTTGAATGTGATGCAGACTCCTGATACCAAGACCACCTTCCTCAATTCGTTTAGTGATTTTAGTCCATGACACCCATTGGCGCTTGAAACCTTCCTTACCACTCCAAAAGAAATTAGCACACATTTTATGTATGATGTCAATGAGGGTGGAAGGCAAGCAGGAGGCACTTGCTGTGTATACTGGAATGGATTGGAGAACATAATTTATTAAACATCTTCTACCAGCTTGCGACAGATATTTAGATTGCCAGGTATCCAATCTTGTACATATTCTATCCAACAGATATTTGTAGTGTGATACCTTTTTCCTACCTTCAAATAGGGGAACACCAAGATATGAATTGAGACCAGTTTTGTGCTGAAAACCAGTTATATCTATTAATCTTCTGATGGCCGAATGTGCTGCTTTTTGTGATATTATGAAGCTGCTTTTGTTTGCATTCACCTTCTAGCCCGAGGACTCCTCGTAAATCTTGATGAAGGACAATAGTTTTCTGATGTTCTTGGCCATTCCATTTAAAAATATCAAAGTATCATCTGCATAGAGTAAGTGGGAAATTTGCTAACAGTCTCGAGGCACATGAAAATGTTGAATCTGCCCATTGTGGAATAGATTAGAGATGCCCCGGTTGAGAGCCTCCTCTGCAATTACAAAAAGGGCTTGAGCTAGAGGATCCCCCCTGTCTGACCCATGTAGTAGATTTGAAGTAACCGGCTGGCGTGCCATTGAAAATAACAAAGAACCAATAATTGCTAAGCATCATTGCAATTGGAGAGCATAACCTATTAGAAAAACCAAATGCTTTCATGACCTCAAGCAAGAAATCCCACTCCAGCCTATCATAAGCTTTTGCCATGTCCAATTTTAATATGATATTATTGCCTCTCACCTTCCTACCAATATCTTTCATCATCTCCGAAGCTAAACAGATAGTGTCCACTATATTCTGGCCTTGGACAAATGCACCTTGATTTTCAGAGATTATTTTTGGAAGAATGGCAGCCAACCTGTTACTAATAATTCTGGAAATGATTTTGTAAGAGAAATTGCATAAACTTATTGGCCTCATGTCAGTAAAGGATGTTGGGGATACCACTTTTGGAATAAGCGCAATCAAAGACGAGGTTGTACCTTGTGGCAGGGGCATTCCTTTGAAGAAACCTTACACAGCTTTGACAACATCATCTAAATAACATCCCAGCAAGATGTGAAGAACATACCCGTGTATCCATCAGGGCCTGGTGCATTGTCTGGAGCCAGAGTGTGGATAGCTAATTTGATTTCCTCAACATCAAGAATTACAGTAATAGCAATGTTATCCTCTTCCGAAATGAGGGATGGGATAGTCTCTAACACTTCAGGCTTAATTTGATGATCAGAGGAACTGAAATGTTGTTTAAGTCTATGTATTGTCATCCTTGCTCTCCTTTGTTTCACATGAAGGTGATAAAATTTAGTGTTTCGATCCCCCTGCTAAAGCTAGTGGGCTCTGGATTTTTGACCCTAGAAGATTTCCTCCTTGTGAAGGCATCTTCGCAGATCTACTTGTACTGCTTGCAAAGAAATTCTATTGGCCTCACAAGGATCAGCATCAAAAGTAGCTTCGACCAGAAGCACCTTCTCCTCAACTTGAGCTTTCCGCTTAAAGATGTTACCAAAATGATCTTATTTCACTGTCTTATTATAGGTTAAAGAGATTTAAGCTTGTGCTGCAGAGTATAAAATGCATTATGATGTGTAGCTTGTTCAGCGTCCCATGCATTCTGCACCAAAGATTTGAAATTCACGTCTTTTAACCACATATGTTGGAAGACAAAACGACTTGAGGCAGAACTGAATTGTGGACAATAAAGTAGCATGGGAGAATGATCAGACGGCTCCCTTGGCAAGTGTTTAACTGTTAACAAGGGGGCCTTCTCAGCCCAGCAGTCGTTGAGTAAAACTCTGTCTAGCCGAGCACGAATGTTGCCTGCCCCAGCCTGGTTATTCGACCAAGTGTAAGGATTACCCGTATAACCAGCATCCATCAAACCTGCCACTGCAACAAACCCCTGAAAATCAATCATTAAATTAATGAAGCCCATAGTACCCCCCTTCTTTTCCTCTGGTGATAGAATAGCATTGAAGTCTCCCCCAAATATCCAAGGCTGATTTACAGTACTTCCAAAAAGTATAAGGTCATCGTACAATTCTCTTCTAACAGCCGCATCACAAGATGCATATACATAAGTAGCATAGCACTCCATATTACCTCCATGCTGAATCTTTACGATGATATAATGAGCATTTCGCTGCACAACCACAACTAACACATAAGATTGCCATAGCAGCCAGATTTTTGAATTTTCCTCCAGATTCGCATAAGCACAATCAAATTTAAGCCTTTGACGAATTCTATCCAATTTGTCGGAAGATATTTTGGGTTCTATAATGCATACCATTAGCACTTTATTACTTCTAATATGACTTTTTATGCTGCGCATAGACCTTTCATTGCCAATCCCATGGATGTTCCAAATCAGGATGGGACCTATCATTGAGAAAGAGATAAGGATTTGGGGCCACTAGCTAATGATTTAGCTTTAGACCTCGTCAGAGGTTGTTGCAAATTATTGCTCAGAGGCTTGTGCCCCCCTTCTGCATACACCAGAAATTCTTGAGCTTTTCCCATATTTACATTATGCATAAAGATGTTTTCAGCCTTTGATTGATCTGCCACAGACAAATCCCCAACGCCTCTGCTGTAAGAAGAAAGAGCTTGCTTAACAGTTGCTATATCTGAAGTGTTAATGTTATTCCCCTCATGTTGCATGTTTCCATTGCCTCGATCGACCCTGCTTCAATTCCCACCATCAGAAGTTGTACCCTGAGCATGGATGGATACCAAGGAGCTGCTACTGATTTCATCTATTTTTTCATTATCTGACTTGTCTGGGGATTCTGGCAGCGCTTCAACATTCTCACCAGATCTTTATCCGTATGGAAAGAAAATGCCACCTGCTTCTGCATCCTAACCATTGATGTGTCTAATGAAGTCTTATAATTTTGACCCTGATCACCATGATTCCTAATGGGAGGACTCTTGATATTCAAACTTTGGGATGAATGGAGCTCTGAATAAGTGACCCACTGAGAATTTGGAGCTTGATAAATGCCCACAATGCTAGGAAGTTCCATTATGACTCCCATAGTCACTTCTTTGGCCTTGTCCATAGCATGCATTTCACCAATGCCAGTCAGCTATTTATGACCAGATTCCGGGAGAGAAACCTTATCAGATCCTCCCTGCATAGAGTTAACATCTTCCTGTAATGCAGCGAACCTATTGGACATTGACGCATCTTGTCGAACAGCTCTTGGGCCAGCTTGCCTGGGCATAAAAATCTGACGGGTCTGTAATTGCTCGGCGCCTAGCCGAGGGGGAGGATTGACAGACTTACCCAGTTTCTTCTTGCATTCAGCTTCAAGGTGACCAAGCTTATGACAGAATCCGCAGAGTTGAGGAATCCTATGATAATTCACCGGTTGCCAAAATCCTTCTCCATCCAAGTCAATCCATAGCCGCTCCTTCCGCGGAGCAGACAGATTCAATTCTACACAGGCGAGAGCCTCAGAGGTGTCTGTCATGGCCACCGTTTTGTCATGGATCCTTAGCACCGGACCAAAATTTCCAACTATTGATCTCATACAATCTTCGTGGTATAGATTTACAGGCAATGCTGGGAAGCCCAACCAAACTGGAGCAGTAGCAGGGTCAGCTTCAAAATCAAAATCCGGCGTCCATCTGAAGAATCGGAAGAGATATCCCTTGATATATAAATTCTTTTGGATGAGGAGCTTCAAGAAGTCGTTCTCGCACCCAAGCCGAAGGAGGATATGTCTTTGGTTTAATCGGCTGATCACAAAATCCATGGAGAGGGCCATCCGCTGCACTAAGCATGTTTTGATCTCCGGAAAGGCTAGCCTTCCATACGAGCATTTGGCTATAATGGCAAAGCTAAGACACTTCAGAGAAGCTTAAATGTCAACCTTCAAGAAGAAAATTGTCACGCCCCGAGCCTTTATTTATAGCGGAAGACTAACTCGGGGAGCGCAAACAGCCGGCATGGTAAGCCTCTTGCAAGCAAGAACGACTAGAGCGCAAGACAATCACACATAAGAATGCAATTGCACAATAATTACTCAAACTTCAACTTTCATTTCATTATCAATCAAATATTCCAATACAATCACTAATTCAACTTCCTTCATCACACTAGACTCAAGAAATAGGAAAATTACATAGACTCAATCTAAACAATGTAGACTTCTAAGTCTTCACTCATTCTTCATTCACTCTCGGACCCGCTATTTGAATATTCCGAATCTGATCTCGACTCACTTCCATCTCCTGAAAAGATTAGAAATAGGTAATGAGCACACTTGCCCAGTAGGTATCTTCGCATCAACATGAAGGCACTATTAAAGTAATTAACATTTTAGCTCTAGAGGAATAAGATAAAATCATGCAAATGCGATCAATCATGCGATTAAATCAAGTGACCAAGATGATCATGTAAGATAGTTTGGGCAAGTATGAATGTAACAAGAATATGATATGGCCTTTCATGAATAAGAATGTACTAGAAAGTCATGTATCAATCAAGAATGTACTCTTCACTTAGTAGCAAGTACTTCGTGAATTTCTGTGGAATAACATGTAACAAGCTAGAAAGTCATGTACGTGTTGTGGATTTTCACTTCACGAGCCGTAGATCTTCACTTATTTATCGAGAAAGTACTCCAAGCGCAATGCGACGCTAGTAGCATCATATCCCATGGTTTATAATAGTATGTTTCCGATAATCAGTCGAGGGACTAGCATAGAGCCCTTGAACACAATCAGTGCTCGATCGCATCTTCAAGTATAAATCAAGCTACTTCTACGCATGTAAACGATATGGCCAAGCATGTACAATTTCAACGATTGGTTCAAGATAAAGTAATCCATCATAAGAATGCTTCTATTCGAATTAAAGAATTTCAATAAACATATTAAAACTAGGTTATGCCATGAAAATAAATCGACAGCATAACAGTATATTTCTTAACTTTCATAATTTAAGATTAAGTATCTTGAACAATATGACAAGGCCTAGACCATCAATAATCTATCTAGGAACTTCGGAATATCAACCCTTGGGTTAAACCTCGGGTTAAATCACTCAAGAACTGTGACAGTCAATTAATGGGCCGTTACATGAACGTGACGGTCTATAATTGGGCCGTTACATGATCATGATGGTCTATGATTGGGCCGTTACAATAGATTGAGAAAAAATAGTTAGACTCAGTGAATGTGACGGTTGTATACTGGACCGTTAGATGAGCCTGATGGTCTAGTATTAGGCCGTTACACAGTCAAAACAAGAAAATATCGATAGTGCTTTCTAATCAATTGGGTTTTAATGGTACAACCAACTCGGCGTCCTAGTGGGAATCTCAGGCTCGCGGAGAATTACGGAGGCCTTGAAACCAGATTTCCTAGTCCATTGGAAGGAATATCCAATAGAGAGGTCCTCAAGTTCAAGAATATGTTCCTATAGTGCAAAAGTGTGAACTAATGGTCATATACCGGAATATATGCCATGTACATAAAGAATTGACTCTATAGTCAGAAAGAATGTGTAACAATGTGAAACCATGATAAAACTTCGTCAATACATCAGTAAAATTCATGTTTTAATACAAAACTATAGGGTTTTAGCAATGAAATTGACATGTATTTTAAAATAACTAAAGTGCCTGAAACATACCTGAATCAATTTATAAACTCAAAGTTATGAAAAATAGGTCAAAACTTAGATAACTAGGCTTATCCATAAGTAAATTTGACTATTTTTAATTCTGTCTCGGGTTGACAGAACACAGTTAATCTGACAGTCTAGCATGGGCGCGTCACAGGGCTGTGACAGTTTATCGTGGAGCCATTAGAGTGTTGTAACGCTCCGGTTATGGTCCGTCAAAGATAACAGAGTAGCTTAAGTATAACAGGGAGTGTGACGACTTATCATAAGGCCGTTACGTCTCTCTGATAGTCTAACTAAAGGCCGTCGGAGTCCTGTTGACAGGAAAGTAAAAAGATAAAAGACTATGCCTTGAAACATGTCATGCTTTAAAAAAGACTTAACTAATCTAGTCATGATCAAACGAAGTATAGTCCATCTAGATGCATAGGTTGTAGTGAATGAACAAGAGAATATCTTTTATCTTCATTTAAGGCTAAAGACATCCATGTATGTATAGACTTACTAAAACATGAAATTCAAAGTCTATGATGCATGGAATCAATCAAAACCAGAGGGCTTTTATCCCTAACATGATATTCTTACCATTCATGAGATGACCTACCTCTTTACTAGACTTTTAACTTCCAATTTGGGACTGCAAGACACGCCCTAGTTCTTTCCTTCCATTGAGTTTTTAGCAACTTCACGTCACTCTAACTTCTCAATCTCTTGACCTAAGGACGTGAAATTTTGAGGGTAAGAAGGTAAAACTAAGGGGAACATAAAGTTCTAAAGACATTTAGGCTAATTACCTCGTTTTGGTGCTCTGATCTCCTGATCTTCAGCAGACTTTCGCTTAGATTCCTGGGTTGCTATGGTCGAACCAATAACTTTGGAAGCTTCAAACTTCTTGTGTAGTTGATCTCCTAGCACAAAATTTTGAGGAAGATTAGTCCTATGTATAAGGAATAAAAAGTTCTAAAGAACTTACCCGAAATACTATCTCCTTACCTTAGTTCCACGTGAGCCAATGTAAGGGTCGCGCAAGTCAAAACTAGGGTCTATTTATAGGGTTTTGCTAGGGTTTGTGGATTAGATCGATTCTAGAGTCCTTGTTAAGGCTTAGATCGACTTCTGAGAGTACTTAATACGTTTACTAGTCCTCCCATCTCGATCTCAAAGTGATAAACTAGTAAAAATCTAATCTTTTTGCTTGTTCTTCCATTCACGGAACTGACAGAGTGTAACGATCGTGTATTAGCGCGTTACATGACTGTGGCGGTCGCATGATAGACCGCTACATCCACCGTTTGCAGAATTCAACTTAATTCAAACTCTTTAATTATTTTATCTATATAATTATCTAATAAGTGAATATTTATCCTTAAAATTCATGAATAAGCTAAATAACCTTCTAGAATATGGGCCAAACTTAATGAGCTTGGTCCTTAAACCTTTTGGGTTTTATTTATCAAAGCTGGATTAATATTTTAATATAATTGGGCTTTATAATCAGTTTAAGCTTTATAAATTCCTAAAATTCTAGAAAATTCTTAAAATAATTCAATAATTATTTATATAAATTTTGGGGCACTACACCCTCCCCCACTTAGAAGAATTCGGTCTCCAAATTCAACACATGGATTATATGGAGAGTGTACTTACAGTTGAATAATTCTGAGAATCTTTTCCGCATAGCTTCTTTTGTTTTCCCAAGTTGCTTCGGATGGCCATGATTTCTTCCATTGAATCTTGACCATAGGAATAGCTTTATTCCTTAGTTGACGCACTTCCCATTCCGGAATCTTTGTTGGTGTTTGTTCGTATGTCATATCCTTCTGAATCTCTAAATTATCGTAAGTGATAACATGGTAAGGATCATATACATACTTTTTCAGCATAGAGACGTGAAATACGTCATGAACCCTGCTAATTGTGGAGGTAAGGCTAATCTATAAGCCACTTCACCGACCCTTTCGAGAATTTCAAATGGGCCAATGAATCTTGGAGTTAGCTTGCCCTTGATGCCAAATCTTCGAATACCATGACCCGGAGAAACCTTCAGATACACATGATCTCCTACTTGAAACTCCAAGTCGCGCCTTCAATTATCAGCATAAGATTTCTACTTATCTTGAGCAATATGTAATCTTTCTTGAATGCGCTTAATTTTCTCTGAAGAATCCCTGATAATATCGGGGCCTAGAATTTGCCTTTCCCCTATTTCATTCCAACATATCGGTGATCTACAGCTTTTTCCATATAAGGCTTCAAAAGGTGCCATCTGTATGCTGGCCTGATAACTGTTGTTATATGAAAATTCCACCAGAGGTAAGTGATCATGCCAACTCCCTCCGAAGTCAATAGCACAAGCCCTGAGCATATCTTCCACCACTTGATTTGTTCTTTCAGTCTGTCCATCAATTTGTGGATGGAATGCCATGCTTAAATTTAGTCGGGTCCCTAGTGAATGTTGTAGACCCTTCCAAAATTGCGATGTGAATCTAGGATCTCTATCAGATATGATAGTGACAGGGACACCATGTAGCTTGACAATTTCTTTTATGTATAATGCTGCTAGGATATCCATAGACCATCGTCTTTTGATTGGTATAAAATGTGCAGATTTTGTCAATCGGTCTATGATTACCCAGATACCGTCGTGTCCACCTCTTGTCTTTGGTAAACCCATAATGAAATCTATTCCTATACTTTCACATTTCCATGCTGGAATATCTAAGGGATGTAGTTTACCTGCGAGTCTAAAATGTTCTGCCTTTACTTGTTGACAAGTGAGACAGCGAGACACGAAATCAGTTATTTCTTTCTTCATATTGGGCCACCATAAATTTCTTTTGAGATCTTCATACATTTTTGTACCTCCTGGATGAATGGTGTACTTTGATTTATGTGCTTCATCTAGGATCATTTTCTTCGTATCCTCATGATTTGGTACACACACTCGGCCTTTAAATAGCAATCTTCTGTTATTGGCAATAGAAAAATCTAGTCTTTGTTTTATGTTGGCTTTAATCTCCAGTAATACAGATCATCATTTTGCAGCTTGACCAGATCTTCTATTAATGTAGGTTGAGCTTGAATATTAGCGACGAAACAATCTTCTTCCTTCTCGTCAATATCTAAGTTCGACTGAGTGAATTGACGAATAAGATTAGTCATACTAATCATGAGACTTGATAGCTTTCCCATTGGTTTTCTGCTGAGTGCATCTGCTACAGCATTAGCCTTGCCAAGATAATATTGAATAGCAAACTCAAAGCCTTTGAGATATTCTAACCATCTCCTCTGTCTCATATTTAACTCCTTTTGAGAGAACAAGTATTCCAAGCTTTTATGCTCCGAGTAGATCATGAATTTCTCTCCATAGAGATAATGACGCCAAATTTTTAAGGCGAAAATGACAGCAGTCAATTCCAAATCATGCACAGGATAGTTTTCCTCATGACGTTTCAACTGTCTTGAAGAATAACATATTACCTTTCCATTCTGCATGAGGATGCACCCTAAGCCAATGCCAGATGCATCCATATATACTTCAAATCCACCACCTTCCACCAGTAGCGTTAGAGTAGGAGCTGTAGTAAGATGATTGTTAAGAGTTTGAAAGCTCTTTTCACATTCCTTTGACCAGATAAAAGGATTTTCTTTTCTTGTGAGTCTAGTTAAAGGAACAGCAATTTTTGAGAAGTCCTTAATGAATCTTCTATAATAACCAGCTAGACCCAGAAAGCTCCTTACTTCCTATACAGTCATTGGCCAACTCCAGTTTCTGACGGCTTCTACTTTAGAAGGATTCACAGCGATACCTTCTTTTGAAATAATGTTGCCTAGGAATGAAACTTCCTTGAGTCAGAATTCACACTTGTTAAGCTTGGCATAAAGTTTATGTTCTCTAAGTGTTTGCAAAGCTATCCTCAGATGTTCTTCATGCTCCTCTTTTGTCTTGGAATATACCAGGATGTCATCAATGAATACAACGATGAACTGGTCCAGATATGGCTGGAAAACATTGTTCATAAGTTGCATAAATGCTGCTGGGGCATTTGTTAACCCGAACGGCATTACCACGAATTCATAGTGGCCATAACGACTTCGAAAAGCCGATTTATAAATGTCTTCTTCTTTAATTCTAAGCTGATGATAACCTGATCTGAGGTCAATCTTGGAGAAATACTCTGCGCTTGAAAGCTGATCGATGAGCTCATCAATACGTAGCAACGGATACTTGTTTTTGATTGTGAGTTGATTCAGTCGCCGGTAGTCTATGCATAGCCTGAGAGAGCCATCCTTCTTCTTGACAAAAAGAACCGATGCACCCAGGGGAATGTGCTAGGTCTGATGAAACCCTTATCTAATACTTCCTGCAACTGCCTTTTTAATTTCTTGAGTTCCGTGGGGACATCCTTGTTGAGTTGGAAAGTTGCAAAATGCACCTTTTTCTTGGTTCGTGCATTGAATAACATCAAAAATGCGATTCATCTCATCTATCCAGTTTTCTGCCTCATCCAGATTAGAAGAACCGTAGAACCGCGGAGGGTTTTAGCTCTGAAAATTACGATGCAAGTCACCAGCCCTCGCCCCTGCGCCTGCCTAGGCCATAGTTTGTAATGCCTGAGTAAGGCCGGCAACCTTTTGTTGCATGCCACCCCAATCTACGTGATGTGCCATTGCAATAATAAGGTACCTGAGAGAAATAACAAATTATTAATTCTCATGGAATTAGAAAGAGATTAATCTTAAAACTAATTAACTATCTTATCTCGGGCTCTACTCAATTCTCGCATGGGTGAGAAATTTCTTCCTTAGTTCATAGGTAGGGGTCCTTAAACCTTGGACTTATCCTATGACATGACTCTTTTTCCTAAGTCCTGAGACTTAGGCTCTGATACCAACTTAACTGTCACGTCCCGAGCCTCTATTTACAGAGGAAGACTAACTCGGGGAGTGCGAACAACCGGCATGATAAGCCTCTTGCAAGCAAGAACGATCAGAGCACAAGACAATCACACATAAGAATACAATTGAACAATATTTACTCAAACTTCAACTTTCATTTCATTATCAATCAAATATTCCAATACAATCACTAATTCAACTTCCTTCATCATACTAGACTCAAGAAATAAGAAAATTACATAGACTCCATCTAAACAATGTAGACTTCCTAAGTCTTCACTCATTCTTCATTCACTCTCGGACCCGCTATTTGAATATTCCGAATCTGATCCCGACTCACTTCCATCTCTGAAAAGATTGAAATAGGTAATGAGTATACTTGCCCAGTAGGTATCTTCACATCAACATGAAGGCACTATTAAAGTAATTAACATTTTAGCTCTAGAGGAATAAGGTAAAATCATGCAAATGCGATCAATCATGCGATTAAATCAAGTAACCAAGATGATCATGTAAGATAGTTTGGGGAAGTATGAATGTAACAAGAATATGATATGGCCTTTCATGAACAAGAATGTACTAGAAAGTCATGTATCAATCAAGAATGTACTCTTCACTTAGTAGCAAGTACTTCGTGAATTTCTGTGGAATAACATGTAACAAGCTAGAAAGTCATGTACGTGTTGTGGATTTTCATTTCACGAGCTGTGGATCTTCACTTATTTATCGAGAAAGTACTCCAAGTGCAATGCGACGCCAGTAGCATCATATCCCATGGTTTATAATAGTATGTTTCCGACAATCAGTCGAGGGGACTAGCATAGAGTCCTGATAAGTGTGTATTTTTTACATATTAATTCATGTTATACACATTTGTTATGAGCTTTAATAATAATAAATATGCACGTATCACACTTACTTTTAAGTTAGAGTCAAATATTTAATTTTATGGAATTAAATAATTTTACTAAAGATATTTACTTATTTATGCAGGCACTCGGTACGAGGAGAAAAGTAACAAAAGAAAAAAAAAGAAGAAAAGAAAAAAGAAAAGAAAAATATATGTTGACATGGGCCAAAAGCCCATGGATTTGGTCAATAAAAAAATAAATAATAATAAAAGAAAAAAACAAAAAAATAAAAAGAAATTCATTTGATATTTTTATGCACCTTATTAGATATATACATAATATATATATCAATACATATAATATATATATATAATATGTTTGTGTGTGTGTGTGTTTTGTGTGCAGGTCGGCAGCGGAAGGCGCGCCCGCGCCTTCGCCAGGCGGGCACGGGCGACGAGGAGGGGCGGCAGGCGCGGTCAACGCGGTTGCGCGCGTCAACGGGGGGCGAGCGCACCGCGGCGCACGCGCCTCACGCAGGCGGCGCACGCGGCCAGAGGAGAGAGAAAGAGAGAGAGGAAGAGAAAAAAATAGAAAAAAAAAATAGGAAAAATCAGGAAAAATTGTAAAAGTGTGCAATACATGTTGGCACACAATTCTGAGTCAAAAATGGCAGCAATGGGTTGTATTTTTTAACAAAAGAGGTAAGAAATGTTAAAGTGTTCACATAGGGAATGGGGTTGTGTTAACCCTATAAAAGGGGCTTCTATTGTGAGGAAGCAAGGGAAGAGTTGCAAGAGGTTGTGTTTTTCAACAAAAGAGGCAAGAAATGTTAAAGTGTTCACATAGGGAATGGGATTGTGTTAACCCTATAAAAGGGGCTTCTATTGTGAGGAAGTAAGGGAAGAGTTGCAAGGGGTTGCTTTGAGTTTTTGAAGTTTATTCTTGTTGGCCTTAGTAGAGCTACATAGGAGAGTTAGAGGGTGTTGTTTTGAGAGATTTTGATGTAAACTTTATAAGTTAATGTTGTTTTAATGAATGTTCTTTTTAAGCATTTAGTCCTTTCTTAGTCCCATTACTTGTTGTTCTGATCTTCATTTCATTTTCATGTCTTCACAAAAGTTGTTCATCTTTAAGTTTTCTCCAATTTCTCTTTCTATCATTTCCCTTAATGCCTTCTAGTTTGAAAGTTATGTCCCATTTTTCTAAGTTCTATTCTATGTGATTACTGTTCATCCGAGGTGATACCTTCTAGTATTCTTCTGTTTTGAAGCCTTTCCAATCCTCTTTTCACTCTGAGTTCTTCATGAAAGTTATTCTTATTTTATAGATCTAGATTTTGTTCTTCTACCACTTTTTCTAATTCTTCTTTGTTTGTTAGTTATAATTAATTTTTCACTGTTTTATCTTTAACATTTTTACTGTTCATCCCACCGATAGATCTTGATTTTCACATTTTTCACTGTCTTCCTATCATTTTCTATCTTTGTGGTCTTCATCAAACTTCTTCCTCTTTTCATTCTATACAACTTTCATTTCTTCCACTTCTTATAATTCCCTCTAGATTTTAAGTTATTATCTTCCTTCCAACCCCCTATTTTCAATATAATTCTGTTGTGTTTTCAACTTGTTTTTGTTCCTATTTCTATCCATCTCCCTCTCTTCATGATTTCTGCACACACTGAAGGTGGTTAGTCATCTTCCGGTCATCTCACGGCGTCGACTTCCAAGGCGGAGTGATCTTCATCCAAGGCTCGGCGAGGAAACGGCGGCGTTCTTCATCCATTGGCTAAAATTTCCTTCACTTTTCTCTTCTTATTCAAAGTTGCAATTTAGTTTACTTTAGTGTTAATCGCACTCAAAAGACAAAAATTAGTTTTCAAAACATAAGGATATTTTCCAACTTGATCTATAAAGATTTTTCCTCCTCGTGGGATCGACCCATATTTACCACTGTACTCGTATTTCCAAAATCATTTAAGTGAGTGAGTGCGGTTTTATCAATTTTGAAGTTTGTGTGGCACGGCATTTTTAAACGATGGGTGCCGACACTATCAAATTTTTGGCGTCGTTGCCGGGGAGGAAGTTATTTTTCATAGTTGAATATTCTTGTGTTTGATGTGTATATTTGTATAATGATTTTTCTATTTTTATTTTACAGGAAAAAAAATAAATCAGAAAATCAAAGAAAGAGGAAAATCATACCTGAAATTCCAAGAAAATGAAGTGTCGCTGAAAGTCTGGTACTGTAGCAGTCAAGCGTCGCTAAAGGGCAGAAATGTAGGAACAGGTTCTGTTTTTCCAATTTCTGACAAATCTTTAAAAAAAATCTGAAAAATTCTTGAAAAATCTATAAAAATCAAAAAAATCAGAAAACACAAAAACACCATTTTAAGTTTCATGTTGTACTAAATTTGCATATCTTTGTTATTCTATTATTTATAGTTTCTTGCATTTATCTCTTATTGAAAAAAAATTAAAAAAATTAAAACAAAAGAAATTTTTGTGCTGGCTAGATAGGTTCATTAACTAAAAAAAAAATCACTTGTACCAAAATAAAAGACTCCATCCCAGAATAGAAACCACACCCATCATGTTCTAGGTCATGCATCATTTGGCATAGAATTTTTCTTTGTTTAATTCCTGTCATTGCATTTTGAAGATTGCGAGGGGCAAGGTACGTTCTACTTATCCTATTCTGGCATGCATATTACATAAGAACCCCTTGTTTGAAATTGTGGTGTGCATTTCATTTCAAAATATTCTAAGGGCACTACCTTTAAATAACATAAGGTGGAGAATTCATCACCCTTCCTTAGCCCACAAACCACATTTCCCTTGCATCTCTGCATGACCTAAGCCATAAATAAAATTCAGTAGACGTTGGCCTTAAGATCACACTGTGGTTCTTGTGTTATTTGGGTTTACCCTCTTATGAAAACCAATGCCTAAGGCAAGACGGTCGGACGGCAAACGCCTTAAGCGGTGGTTTGACATAATTAGGTCCCTACGAAAGTAGGGGGAGCCTCCCACTACCCCACCCCTTACCTGGCTGGTGGAAATACTGAGGGTGAACTTAAGTGTCACTTTAATCATTTTGTGAAACCCCATTTGTAGGTCTAGGACACATCTAGATCATTAGGATAATTTGTGTGATAACCTGTTTATGTTTGCATAAAAAATAAAAAAATTAAAAGCATTCTCTTCTCTCTCTTCGTCTTAGTATGTCAAAATAAAAAAAAACAAATAAAAAAATCAGCATAAAAAAATATTTCTCTCTCATTTTGTCCTAGTTTATGCAAGGAAGGAGATCCCTACACCCATCTTTGCTAGGACCTGTAGAAGAGATTGAGAGGTTAGTGCATTCTAGACATTACAATCAATCTAACTTCATGGCGGACCACAACCAGAATCAGCAAATTCAACAAGTTGCTCCCAAGAAAATGAAGGAATATTTTCTTCCCAATCAATACCAACCTTCATTTTATACCCAAGCACCTCAAAATCAAGCAGCCCAATATGAAATCAAGTCCAGCACCATTCAAATGTTGCCATCTTTCTATGGCAATACCAATGAGGATCCCTATAGACATCTGGATGAGTTCCTCCAGATTTGTTCAACTGTGAAAATCTCCAATTTTTCTGATGATGCTCTTAGGTTGACCCTTTTCCTATTCTCTCTCAAAGATAAAGCCAAATATTGGTTAGGAGCCTTGGGTAGACCCATAGACACATGTGCAGAAATGCAAAAGAATTCTTAAAGAAATTCTATCCCATAGGGCGAACCAATATCATGAGGAGAGCGATAATTGGATTTTCACAAAACTCTGGAGAACAAATCCATGAGGCATGGGATATGTTGAAAGATTTGTTAAGAAAATGTCCACATCATGGTTTGTCAAGATGGTAAATAGTTCAAGCATTCTATGAGGGATTGACTGATAGTTACAGGCAAATGGTGGATGCTTCATGTGGGGGGGCTTTTATGAGTAAGAGCGAAGATGAGGCATATGATTTATTTGAAATGCTCAGTGAAAATTCAATTAGTCATGCCTCGCTCTCATCCTATGAGAGAACGATTGGGCCGGCTAAGAAGGGTGGGCTTTATGATGTGAAGAGCCAAGTTGAGTGTGAGAACAGGATGGATATCAATGCCTTGACACAGAAATTGAACAAAATGGAATTGTTGGCACAGAAGATAGAGAATCTTGATCTCGTAGCTCAAAAGCTAGATCAATTTCTATCTAGGCAGGAACCTTCTTCTTCAGGTCCTCGACCTCAACCATTCTCAGCTCCCAGTCATGAAGAGATCTGTGCTCTTTGCTCTAGCCCCGATCATGTGATAATTGATTGCCCCACTGCAGCCCAACTTCCCCCATTCATCCAAGAACAAATCTTCGCTGCTCGCGGTGTCTCTAAACCTCCTTATAATCCTTATTCTAACACCTACAATCCAGGCTGGAGAAACCACCCGAATTTTTCTTGGAAATCTCAGCAAGGTTCATCTACCCAACCTAACCCCTCTTTCCAAAAACAACCTTTTCAAGCTCAATCTCACCAACATTTCTCTCAATCCACTACACCTTTCCAGCAATATTCCCAACCTCCTTTTCAGCATTCTCTAGCCCCGTACTATCAACATTCTGCTCAACATTTTCAGAGCCAGCACCATCAATATCCTTCAAATCATTTTCAAGCTCAAGTTCCCTTCCAACCTCCTCCGCAACCTCCACAGCCCAATTTTAATGAAAAATTTGACCAACTCCAACAACTCATTCTCTCTCAGCAACAATCTATTGCTAAGTTGGAAGGTCAGATCGGGCAATTAGCAGCAGGAAATGTTAGGAGAGAGGTAGGTCAGCTTCCTAGCCAACCGGTGGCTAATCCTAGTAACCAACCTCCAGGCTTCCCCCAAAGAGCTCCTATTCTCCCTCAACCAAACCAGCCTCAGCCTCCTCCTCCTATGGGCCCTCAATTTGAGAATGTCAAGGCTATATCTACCCTCAGAAGTGGGAAAATTTTAGATGACCCTTATCAGGCTAGGGGAGTTGGCAATAGTTCGGGCCAAGAGACCCAAGAGGAGAATGATGAGGAAGAGGAGCCCATGATTGTTAATGAAATAAAGAAGCCGACGGATGGAGATAAGAGGCTGGATAAAGGAAAGGTGAAACTTGATGAATGACCCCAAGACTATGTGCCTAAGGTCCCTTTTCCTGATGCCCTAAAGCCAAAAGCTCACAAGAAACTGCCGGTACAACAGGAAGAATTAGTGAAATTGTTCAAACAAGTGAATATCAATATTCCACTTTTAGATGCAATCAAGCATGTGCCGGTATATGCAAAATTTTTGAAAGAGCTTTGCACTCCAAGGAGGGCGCCAAGGGCGGCAACTCAAAAGGTCCGCTTGTCTGAGGATGTGAGTGCTGTCGTAATGAATCATTTGCCCAGAAAATTGAAGGACCCCGGAGCCCCATTAATCTCATGTGACATAGGTGGAGTCACTTTTGATCGAGCCTTGCTAGATTTAGGTGCTAGCGTAAATCTTTTGCCCACCTTTATCTATGAGCAATTTGATCTGGGTGAGTTAAAACCCACTTCTATCATCCTTCAATTGGCAGATAGATCAGTGAAAACACCAAGAGGTCTGTTGGAGGATGTGATTGTAAAAGTGCATGATTGTTATTTCATGGTAGATTTCCTCATTTTGGATATGGCCTCGTCCCCTGATCTAAAGCACACACCTATTATTTTGGGACGTCCATTTTTAGCTATGGCTAAGGCCAATATAAATTGTGCCACGGGAATGATGGATATATCATTTGGAGGAGAGAAGGTTGCATTGAATATTTTTAAGGCTTCTCAATACCCGGACCATGAAGAAGAATGCAACATCATTGATATCTTTGAAGAGATGATTGATGAAAGTCCGGATGCAATCAAGGACACCCTAGAAGATGGTAGCATGCTTTAGGATTCTCCTCTCTCTATCACACCCTGGTCTAGGGTAGAGTCACTCCCTCCATTGCAATCCGAACCTGCACCTCCATCTTTGGATCAACCGCCTACTCTTGAACTGAAACCTCTGCCGGATTCTCTTAAGTACGCGTATCTGGGTCCTAACCAAACTCTGCCTGTCATCATCGCCTCCAACCTCACTTCTACTCAGGAATCTCAACTTTTAAATGTCCTTAAGGAGCATAGGGGGGCAATAGGATGGTCGGTGGCAGATCTCAAGGGCATCAGTCCGGATGTCTGTATGCACCATATTTACTTAGAGGACAATGCCAAGCCGAGCAGGGAGATGCAGCGCCGGCTGAACCCGAACATGAAAGAGGTGGTCAAGCAGGAGGTGGTGAAGTGGTTGGATGCTGGGATCATATATCTCATTTCTGATAGTAAGTGGGTCAGTCCCATACAAGCTGTTCCAAAGAAATCTGGGCTGACCGTGACTAAAAATGAGAAAGGTGAGGAGGTGGCAATGAGACTACAAACGCGATGGAGAATCTGTATTCATTACAGAAAACTGAACTCCATGACAAAGAAGGATCATTTCCCTCTCTCGTTTTTAGATCAAATTTTGGAGAAATTGGCTGGGCAAAAATATTTTTGCTTTTTGGATGGATACTCCGGGTACAATCAAGTTGCAGTCTACCCGGAAGATCAAGATAAAACTACATTCACGTGTCCTTATGGCACGTTTGCTTTCAGGAGAATGCCATTTGGACTTTGCAATGCCCCTGCCACCTTTCAGCGGTGCATGATGGTAATCTTTTCTGAAATGGTGGGAGAATTTTTAGAAATTTTCATGTATGATTTCTCAATTTTCGGAGACTCATTTGATAGTTGTTTGAAGAATTTGCAAAAAGTGTTGGCACGATGTATTGAATCTAATCTGGTGCTTAGCTGAGAGAAAAGTCATTTTATGGTAAGAGAAGGCATTGTGTTAGGCCATGTTATTTCAGAGAGGGGAATAGAGGTAGACAAGGCAAAGGTTGATCTGATTTCCAATCTTCCTCCCCCTTCATCTGTCAGGCAAATCTGATCTTTTCTTAGCCATGCGGGTTTTTACAGAAGATTCATTCAGAACTTCTCTTCCATTACTCGCCCGCTCACTAAGTTGCTAGTCAAGGATACTCCATTCCACCTAGATGAGTCTTGTCTTGAGGCTTTTCATTCTCTGAAGGCAGCTCTGACCCAAGCTCCGATTCTTCAATCACCAGATTGGTCACTGCCATTCGAAATCATGTGTGATGCCTCGGACTACACCATAGAAGCTGTCTTAGGGCAGAGAATTGATAAGAAACCTGTGGTGATCTATTATGCGAGTCGCACTCTCGCTGATGCTCAATTGAATTATACCACCACAGAGAAGGAACTTCTGGCCGTTGTTTTTGCCCTAGAGAAATTCCGATCATATCTTTTAGGGGCCAAAGTTATTGTGTATTCTGATAACGCTACTTTGAAATACATGCTCACCAAGAAGGATGCTAAACCCCGTCTGATTCGATGGATTCTATTACTGCAAGAATTTGATCTAAAAATCAAAGACAAGAAGGGATTAGAGAATGTGGTGGCTGATCATTTGTCCCAAATAGTGATACCCGAGAGTGCTCCCATGTCTGATTCTTTTCCAGATGAACAACTGTTATCTATCTCTTACATCTCAACCCCCTAGTACGCTCACATTATCAACTTTTTGGCAGTAGGACAAATCCCGGGTGGGCGGACTAAGCAGGAGAAGGATCACTTCTTTGCTAAGGTCAAGCACTATTTTTGGGAGGACCCATAACTGTTTCATATGGGTCCTGATCAGATCATCAAAAGATGTGTCCCCGAGGAAGAGCAACAATCTGTACTAAATTTTTGTCACACTCTCGCTTGCGGAGGACACTTCTCGGGAAAGAAAACTGCGACTAAGGTGTTGCAAAGTGGATTTTATTGGCCCACTTTATTTAAGGATGCTTATGAATTTTCAAAAACATGTCTGAGGTGTCAATCTGTGGGCAATATTTCGAAGAGAGATATGATGCCGCTTAATCCCATTCTGGTTGTTGAAATCTTTGATGTTTGGGGAATAGACTTCATGGGACCGTTTCCACCATCCTTTGGGAATGAATATATTTTGGTGGCGGTCGATTATGTTTTAAAATGGATTGAAGCTATAGCCACAAGGACCAATGATCACAAGGTAGTGATGAAATTTGTTCGCAAGAACATTTTTTCTAGATTTGGATGTCCCAAGGCTTTGATTAGTGATGGGGGTTCGCATTTCACTCACTCCCAATTTCGAGCTTTGCTCAAGAAATATGGAATCACTCACAAAATTGCCACCCCATATCATCCCCAAACCAGTGGTCAGGTGGAGATTTCCAATAGGGAGATTAAGAACATTCTGCATAAGACAGTTAGGCCGCATAGAAAAGACTGGTCTGAGAGACTAGATGATGCACTATGGGCCTATAGAACTGCGTTCAAAACTCCTATTGGAATGTCACCATATCGCCTTACTTTTGGTAAAGCATGCCACTTACCGGTCGAGCTTGAACATAGAGCCTATTGGGCCATTAAGCAAGTCAACTTTGGCTTAACTCAAGCTGGAGCCCAACGAGTCCTACAACTCAATGAACTGGAGGAGCTAAGAAACGAAGCCTATGAAAATTCTAGGATTTATAAAGCTAAAACCAAGGCTTTTCACGATCAGCACATTCACAGGAACACTTTTCAGGAAAATCAAAAGGTTTGTCTTTTTAACTCACGGCTACGCCTGTTCCCCGGTAAATTGAAATCAAGATGGGATTGACCGTTCATTGTTGTTAAGGCGTTTGACCATGGAGCTGTCAAAATTTTGAATCCCCAAAATGGTCATATTTTTACTGTTAACGGTCAAAGGTTGAAACCCTACTTGAAAAATGAGCTGTTGTCACCAAAAGAATCCATAGCATTATGTAATCAGGAATGAATTCCTTTTGAGCTTTCATGCGTCTGGCTGAAGACGATAAACTTAGCACTTTTGGGAGGCAACCCAGTGTTTTTTTTATTTTTGATATCTTGTTTTAGTGTGTTTCTTTTTCAGTTGTCAGGCCAAGACAAAACGAAGCCCTCATCATTTTACCCCGCCATCAGGTTGTATCCTTCCATCCCAACCATATTATCTATTTACTTGTTCTCTGATCTTTCTATTGCTTCTGCCATTGAGGACAATGTCATTTAAGTTGGGGGGGTAAAAAATTTTGCTAGATATCTTGTATTGTCATAATAATCCCCAGTTGGAGTTTCTTGATTCATGCTTCTATTGAAAGTGATTCTTGAATAGAAAGACTAGGGAAAAGGACGATGGAAAATTTATCTAATCTAACCATGGAAAATTGATCTAAGAAACTCTTTAAAGTTTATGTGCACTTTAGAAAAATGAAAGTCACTTTGCACGCTGATGAAACAAGTAGGACAAGCCTTCTGCTATTTTGGACATACTGTCTAATATTCTGTACTTCTTAAAGAAGAGATCTTTTAGAAGCTTTCTGCCATGTTATCTATTGAAAAACAAAATTTTGAGAAAAATACCATGAAAAATGCTCCGATTCTGAGTAACCGGGCCTACTTCACCTAAGACGTGTTGAGACTCGCGTCAAAAGGAAAAGGAAACTTTGATCTGTGTAGTCTGGCCTGCTTCACCTAAGACGTGTTGCGGTTTGCGTAAAACAGTGAAGGGTAGTGCAGCATCATGTGTGTATAGAAAAATAAAGAAGAAAGAAAAAGAAAAAAAATAGAAAGAAAAGAAATCTCAAAAGGGACAAAGTAATAAGGCAGACAAAAGCTATTATGCTGAATGCTCTGTTTAAGAAGTGCAGGATTGAAAGGCACTTATTTGGAATAGCAAATGGGGGATGCAATTGTCTTCACTGTGGACCCTAGCATTACATATGCACAAGTGCTATTGACCTTTAAATTGACTTCTTGATCATGTACATATTTCCTACATAAGACTAGTATGTGGTAACTATTCCAGATTCCTAATCTTTAGTTGACTCTATGAAAATGATCTAGAAATGAAGCATGAATATTTTAAACTCTTGTTGGTCCTAAAATTTTTAATTATTTGCATTGCTAAAGGACTAGCAATGAGTAATTTGGGGGGTGTGATAAGTGTGTATTTTTTACATATTAATTCATGTTATACACATTTGTTATGAGATTTAATAATAATAAATATGCACGTATCACACTTACTTTTAAGTTAGAGTCAAATATTTAATTTTATAGAATTAAATAATTTTAATAAAGATATTTACTTATTTATGTAGGCACTCGGTACGAGGAGAAAAGTAACAAAAGAAAAAAAAGAAGAAAAGAAAAATATATGTTGACATGGGCCAAAAGCCCATGGATTTGGTCAATAAAAAAAAATAAATAATAATAAAAGAAAAAAATTAAAAATTAAAAATAAATTCATTTGATATTTTCATGCGCCTTTATAAGATATATACATAATATATATATATATATATATATCAATACATATAATATATATATATATATATATATATATATAATGTATGTGTGTGTGTGTTTTGTGTGCAGGTCGGTAGCGGAAGGCGCGCCCGCGCCTTCGCCAGGCGGGCACGGGCGACGAGGAGGGGTGACAAGCGCGGTCAACGTGCCTGCGTGCGTCAATGGGGGGCGGGCGCACCTCGGCGCACGCGCCTCACGCGGGCGGCGCACGCGGTCAGAGGAGAGAGAAAGGGAGAGAAAGAGAGAGAAAGGAAGAGAAAAAAATAGGAAGAAAATAGGAAAAAATCAGGAAAAATTGTAGAAGTGTGCAACACATGTTGGCACACAATTCTGAGTCAAAAATGGCAGTAATTGGTTGTGTTTTTTAACAAAAGAGGCAAGAAATGTTAAAGTGTTCACATAGGGAATGGGGTTGTGTTAACCCTATAAAAGGGACTTCCATTGTGAGGAAGCAAGGGAAGAGTTGTAAGGGGTTGCTTTGAGTTTTTGAAGTTTATTCTTGTTGGCCTTAGTAGAGCTACATAGGAGAGTTAGAGGGTGTTGTTTTGAAAGATTTTGATGTAAACTTTGTAAGTTGATGTTCTTTTAATGAATGTTCTTTTTAAGCATTTAGTCCTTTCTTAGTCCCATTACTTGTTGTTATGATCTCCATTTCATTTTTCTGTCTTCATAAACGTTGTTCATCTTTAAGTGTTCTCCAATTTCTCTTTCTATCATTTCCCTTAATTCCTTCTAGTTTGAAAGTTATTTCCCGTTTTTCTAAGTTCTGTTCTATGTGATTACTGTTCATCTGAGGTGATACCTTCTAGTATTCTTCTATTTTTAAGTCTTTCCAATCCTCTTTTCACTCTGAGTTCTTCATGAAAGTTGTTTTTCTTTTATATATATAGATTTTTTTCTTATACCACTTCTTCTAATTCTTCTTCGTTTGTGAGTTATAATTAATTTTTCACTATTCTATCTTTAACGTTTTTACTGTTCATCCGCACCAATAGATCTTGATTTTTCACGTTTTTCACAGTCTTCCTATCATTTTCTATCTCTGTGGTCTTCATCAAACTTCTTCCTCTTTTCATTCTCTACAACTTTCATTTCTTCCACTTCTTCTAATTCCCTCTAGATTTTAAGTTATTATCTTCCTTCCAACCCCCTATATTCAATATAATTTTGTTGTGTTTTCAACTTATTTTTGTTCCTATTTCTATCCATCTCTCTCTCTTCATGATTTCTGCACACACCGAAGGCGGTTAGTCATCTTTCGGTCATCTCACGGCATTGACTTCTAAGGCGGAGTGATCTTCATCCAAGGCTCGGCGAGGAAACGGCGGCGTTCTTCATCCATTGGCTAAAATTTCTTCACTTTTCTCTTCTTATTCAAAGTTGCAAATTAGTTTCCTTTAGTGTTAATCGCACTCAAAAGATAAAAATTGATTTTTAAAATATAAGGAGATTTTCCAACTTGATTTATAAAGATTTTTCCTCCTCGTGGGATCGACCTGTATTTACCACTGTACTCGTATTTCCAAAATCATTTAAGTGAGTGAGTGCGGTTTTATCAATTTTGAAGTTTGTTTGGCAAGGCATTTTTAAACGACGGGTGCCGACACTATCAAGCCCTTGAACACAATCAGTGCTCGATCGCATCTTCAAGTATAAATCAAGCTACTTCCACGCATGTAAATAATATGGCCAAGAATGTACAATTTCAATGATAGGTTCAAAATAAAGTAATCCATCATAAGAATGCTTCTATTCGATTTAAAGAATTTCAATAAACATATTAAAACTAGGTTATGCCATGAAAATAAATCGGCAGCATAATAGTACGTTTCTTAACTTTCATAATTTAAGATTAAGTATCTTGAACAATATGACAAGTCCTAGACCATCAATAATCTATCTAGGAACTTTGAATATCAACCCTTGGGTTAAACCTCAGGTTAAATCACTCAAGAACTGTGACGGTCAATTAATGGGCCGTTACATGAATGTGACGATCTATAATTGGGCCGTTACATGATCGTGACGGTCTATGATTGGGCCGTTACAATAGATTGAGAAAGAATAGTTGGACTCAGTGAATGTGACGGTTGTATATTGGACCGTTAGATGAGTCTGACGGTCTAGTATTAGGCCGTTACACAGTCAAAACCAGAAAACATCGATAGTGCTTTCTAATCAATTGGGTTTTAATGGTGCAACCAACTCGGCATCCTAGTGGGAATCCCAGGCTCGCGGAGAATTACGAGGGCCTTGAAACCAGATTTCCTACTCCATTGGAAGGAATATCCAATAGAGAGGTCCTCAAGTTCAAGAATATGTTCCTATAGTGCAAAAGTGTGAACTAATGGTCATATACCGGAATATATGTCATGTACTTTGAGAATTGACTCTATAGTCAGAAAGAATGTGTAACAATGTGAAACCATGATAAAACTCCGTCAATACATCAGTAAAATTCATGTTTTAATACAAAACTATAGGGTTTTAGCAATGAAATTAACATGTACTTTAAAATAACTAAAGTGCCTTAAACATACATGAATCAATTTATAAACTCAAAGTTATGAAAAATAGGTCAAAACTTAGATAACTAGGCTTATCCATAAGTAAATTTGACTATTTTTAATTCTGTCTCGGGTTGACAGAACACAGTTAATCTGACGATCTAGCCTGGGCGTGTCATAGGGCTGTGATGGTTTATCGTGGAACCGTTAGAGTGTTGTAACGCTCCGGTAATGGTCCGTCAGAGATAACAGAGTAGCTTAAGTATAACAGGGAGTGTGACGGCTTATCGTAAGGCCGTTACGTCCCTCTGACGGTCTAACTAAAGGCCGTTAGAGTCTTATTGACAGGAAAGTAAAAAGATAAAAGACTATGCCTTGAAACATGTCATGCTTTGAAAAAGACTTAACTAATCTAGTCATGATCAAACGAAGTATAGTCCATCTAGATGCATAGGTTGCAGTGAATGGACAAGAGAATATCTTTTATCTTCATTTAAGGCTAAAGACATGCATGTATGTATAGACTTACTAAAACATGAAATTCAAAGTCTATGATGCATGGAATCAATCAAAACCAGAGGGCTTTTATCCCTAACATGATATTCTTGCCATTCATGAGATGACCTACCTCTTTACTGGGCTTTCAACTTCCAATTTGGGACTGCAAGACACGCCCTAGTTCTTTCCTTCCATTGAGTTTTCAGCAACTTCACGTCGCTATAACTTCTAAATCTCTTGACCTAAGGACGTGAAATTTTGAGGGTAAGAAGGTAAAACTAAGGGGAACATAAAGTTCTAAAGACACTTAGGCTAATTACCTCGTTTTGGTGCTCTAATCTTCTGATCTTCAGCAAACTTTTGCTCAGATTCCTAGGTTGCTATGGTCAAACCAGCAACTTTGGAAGCTTCAAACTTCATGTGTAGTTGATATCCTAGCACGAAATTTTGAGGAAGATTAGTCCTATGTATAAGAAATAAAATGGTCTAAAGAACTTACCCGAAATACTATCTCATTACTTTAGTTCCACGTGAGCCAATGTAAGGGTCGCGCAGGTCAAAACTATGGTCTATTTATAGGGTTTTGCTAGGGTTTGTGGATTAGATCGATTCTAGAGTCCTTGTTAAGGCTTAGATCGACTTCTGAAAGTCCTTAATACATTTACTAGTCCTCTCATCTCGATCCCAAAGTGATAAACTAGTAAAAATCTAATCTTTTTACTTGTTCTTCCATTCACAGAACTGACAGAGTGTAACAGTCGTGTATTAGCGCGTTACATGACTGTGGCGGTCGCACGATAGACCGCTACATCCACCGTTTGCAGAATTCAACTTAATTCAAACTCTTTAATTGTTTTATCTATATAATTATCTAATACGTGAGTATTTATCCTTAAAATTCGTGAATAAGCTAAATAACCTTCTAGAATATGGTCCAAACGTAATGGGCTTGGTCCTTAAACCTTTTAGGTTTTATTTATCAAAGCTGGATTAATATTTTAACATAATTGGGCCTTATAATCAGTTTAAGCTTTATAAATTCTTAAAATTCTAGAAAATTCTTAAAATAATTCAAAAAATATTTATATAAATTTTGGGGCACTACACCCTCCCCCACTTAGAAGAATTTGGTCCCCAAATTCAACACATGGATTATATGGAGAGTGTACTTACAGTTGAATAATTCTGAGAATCTTTTCCGCATAGCTTCTTCTGTTTTCCCAAGTTGCTTCGGATGGCCATGATTTCTTCCATTGAATCTTGACCATAGGAATAGCTTTATTCTT
Source organism: Amorphophallus konjac (assembly GCA_022559845.1). NCBI lineage: Eukaryota > Viridiplantae > Streptophyta > Magnoliopsida > Alismatales > Araceae > Amorphophallus > Amorphophallus konjac. The sequence continues at coordinate 69,033,677 of CM040117.1, forward strand.
TAGTTGACGCACTTCCCGTTCCAAAATCTTTGTTGGTGTTTGTTCGTACATCATATCCTTCTGAATCTCCAAATTATCGTAAGTGATAACATGGTAAGGATCATATACATACTTTTTCAGCATAGAGACGTGAAATACGTCATGAACTCCTGCTAATTGTGGAGGTAAGGCTAATCTATAAGCCACTTCACCGACCCTTTCGAGAATTTCAAATGGGCCAATGAATCTTGGAGTTATCTTGCCCTTGATGCCAAATCTTCGAATACCACGACCCGGAGAAACCTTCAGATACACATGATCTCCTACTTTATAATCCAAGTCACGCCTTCGATTATCAGCATAAGATTTCTACCTATCTTGAGCAATCTACAATCTTTCTCGAATGCGCTTAATTTTCTCTGAAGAATCTCTGATAATATCGGGGCCTACAATTTGCCTTTCCCCTATTTCATTCCAACATATCGATGATCTACAGCTTTTTCATATAAGGCTTCAAAAGGTGCCATCTGTATGCTGGCCTGATAACTGTTGTTATATGCAAATTCTACCAGAGGCAAGTGATCATGCCAACTCCCTCCGAAGTCAATAGCACAAGCCCTGAGCATATCTTCCACCACTTGATTTGTTCTTTCAGTCTGTCCATCAGTTTGTGGATGGAATGCCATGCTTAAATTTAGTCGGGTCCCTAGTGAATGTTGTAGACCCTTCCAAAATTACAAAGTGAATCTAGGATCTCTATCAGACATGATAGTGACAAGGACACCATGTAGCTTGATAATTTCTTTTGTGTATAATGCTGCTAGGATATCCACATACCATCGTCTTTTGATTAGTATAAAATGTGCAGATTTTGTCAATCGGTCTATGATTACCCAGATACCGTCGTGTCCACCTCTTGTCTTTGGTAAACCCATAATGAAATCCATTCCTATACTTTCCCATTTCCATGTTGGAATATCTAAGGGATGTAGTTTACTTTCGGGTCTAAAATATTCTGCCTTTACTTGTTGACATGTGAGACAGCGAGACACGAAATCAGCTATTTCTTTCATCATATTGGGCCACCATAAATTTCTTTTGAGATCTTGATACATTTTTGTACCTCCTGGATGAATGGTGTACTTGGATTTATGTGTTTCATCTAGGATCATTTTCTTCGTATCCTCATGATCTGGTACACACACTCGGCCTTTAAATAGCAATCTTCCGTTATTGGCAATAGAAAAATTCGATCTTTGTTTTATGTTGGCTTTAATCTCCAGTAATACGGGATCATCATTTTGCAGCTTGACCAGATCTTCTATTAATGTAGGTTGAGCTTGAATATTAGCGACGAAATAATCTTCTTCCTTCACTTCAATATCTAAGTTCAACTGAGTGAATTGACGAATAAGATTAGTCATACTAATCATGAGACTTGATAGCTTTCCCATTGGTTTTCTGTTGAGTGCATCTGCTACAGCATTAGCCTTGCCAAGATAATATTGAATAGCAAACTCAAAGTCTTTGAGATATTCTAACCATCTCCACTGTCTCATATTTAACTCCTTTTGAGAGAATAAGTATTTTAAGCTTTTATGGTCCGAGTAGACCGTGAATTTCTCTCCATAGAGATAATGATGCCAAATTTTTAAGGTGAAAATGACAGCAGCCAATTCCAAATCATGCACAGGATAGTTTTCCTCGTGACGTTTCAATTGTCTTGAAGAATAACATATTACCTTTCCATTCTGCATGAGAACGCACCCTAAGCCAATGCCAAATGCATCCGTATATACTTCAAATCCACCACCTTCCACCGGTAGCGTTAGAATAGGAGATGTAGTAAGATGATTCTTAAGAGTTTGAAAGCTCTTTTCACATTCCTTTGACCAGACAAAAGGATTTTCTTTTCTTGTGAGTCTAGTTAAAGGAACATCAATTTTTGAGAAGTCCTTAATGAATCTTCTATAATAACCAGCTAGACCCAGAAAGCTCCTTACTTCTTATACAGTCGTTGGTCGGCTCCAGTTTTTGACGGCTTCTACTTTAGAAGGATCCACAGCGATACCATCTTTTGAAATAATGTGGCCTAGGAATGAAACTTCCTTGAGCCAGAATTCACACTTGTTAAGCTTGGCATAAAGTTTATGTTCTCTAAGTGTTTGCAAAGCTATCTTCAGATGTTCTTCATGCTCCTCTTTTGTCTTGGAATATACCAGGATGTCATCAATGAAGACAATGATGAACTGGTCCAGATATGGCTGGAAAACATTGTTCATAAGTTGCATAAATGTTGATGGGGCATTTGTTAACCCGAACGGCATTACCACGAATTCATAGTGACCATAACGACTTCAAAAAGCCGATTTATAAATGTCTTCTTCTTTAATTCTAAGCTGATGATAACCTGATCTGAGGTCAATCTTGGAGAAATACTCTGCTCCTGAAAGCTGATCGAAGAGCTCATCAATACGCAGCAACGTATACTAGTTTTTGATTGTGAGTTGATTCAGTCACTGGTAGTCTATGCAAAGCCTGAGAGAGCCATCCTTCTTCTTGACAAAAAGAACTGGCGCACCCCAGGGGGATGTGCTAGGTCTAATGAAACCCTTATCTAATAATTCCTGCAACTGCCTTTTTAATTCCTTGAGTTCCGAGGGGGACATCCTTGTTGAGTTGGAAAGTTGCAAGACGCACCTTTTTCTTGGTCCGTGCATTGAATAACATCAAAAATGCGATTCATCTCATCTATCCAGTTTTCTGCCTCATCCAGATTCGAAAAACCGTAGAACCGCGGAGGGTTTAAGCTCTGAAAATTGGGATGCAAGTCACCAGCCCTCGCCCCTGCGCCTACCTAGGCCATAGTTTGTAATGCCTGAGTAAGGCCGGCAACCTTTTGTTGCATGTCACCCCAATCTACGCGATGTGCCATTGCAATAATGAGGTACCTGAGAGAAATAACAAATTGTTAATTCTCATGGAATTAGAAAGAGATTAATCTTAAAACTAATTAACTATCTTATCTCGGGCTCTACCCAATTCTCGCATGGGTGAGAAATTTCTTCCTTAGTTCATAGGTAGGGGTCCTTAAACATTAGACTTATCCTATGACATGACTCTTTTTCCTAAGTCCTGAGACTTAGGCTCTGATACCAACTTAACTGTCACGCCCCGAGCCTTTATTTACAGCGGAAGACTAACTAAGGGACCGCGAACAGCCAGCATGATAAGCCTCTTGCAAGCAAGAACGACTAGAGCACAAGACAATCACACATAATAATACAATTGAACAATATTTACTCAAACTTCAACTTTCATTTCATTATCAATCAAATATTTCAATACAATCACTAATTCAACTTCCTTCATCATACTAGACTCAAGAAATAAGAAAATTACATAGACTCGATCTAAACAATGTAGACTTCCTAAGTCTTCACTCATTCTTCATTCACTCTCGGACCCGCTATTTAAATATTCCGAATCCGATCCCGACTCACTTCCATCTCCTGAAAAGATTGGAAATAGGAAATGAGCACACTTGCCCAGTAGGTATCTTTGCATCAACATGAAGACACTATTAAAGTAATTAACATTTTAGCTCTGGAGGAATAAGGTAAAATCATGCAAATGCTATCAATCATGCGATTAAATCAAGTAACCAAGATGATCATGTAAGAAAGTTTAGGCAAGTATGAATGTAACAAGAATATGATATGGCTTTCAGGAACAAGAATGTACTAGAAAGTCAGGTATCAATCAAGAATGTACTCTTCACTTAGTAGCAAGTACTTCGTGAATTTCTGTGGAATAACATGTAACAAGCTAGAAAGTCATGTACGTGTTGTGGATTTTCACTTCACGAGCCGTGGATCTTCGCTTATTTATCGAGAAAGTACTCCCAGCGCAATGCGACGCCAGTAGCATCATATCCCATAGTTTATAATAGTATGTTTTCGATAATCAGTCGAGAGGACTAGCATAGATCCCTTGAACACAATCAGTGCTCGATCGCATCTTCAAGTATAAATCAAGCTACTTCCACGCATGTAAACAATATAGACAAGCATGTACAATTTCAACGATAGGTTCAAAATAAAGTAATCCATCATAAGAATGCTTCTATTCGAATTAAAGAATTTCAATAAACATATTAAAACTAGGTTATGCCATGAAAATAAATCGGCAGCATAACAGTACATTTCTTAACTTTCATAATTTAAGATTAAGTATCTTGAACAATATGACAAGTCCTAGACCATCAATAATCTATCTAGGAACTTTGAATATCAACCCTTGGGTTAAACCTCGGGTTAAATCACTCAAGAACTGTGACGGTCAATTAATGGGCCGTTACATGAACGTGACGGTCTATAATTGGGTCGTTACATGATCGTGACGGTCTATAATTGGGCCGTTACAATAGATTGAGAAAGATTAGTTGGACTCAGTGAATGTGACGGTTGTATACGGGACCGTTAGATGAGCCTGACGGTCTAGTATTAGGCCGTTACACAGTCAAAAGCAAAAAACATCGATAGTGCTTTCTAATCAATTGGGTTTTAATGGTACAACCAACTCGACGTCCTAGTGGGAATCCAGGCTCGCGGAGAATTACGGAGGACTTGAAACCAGATTTCCTAGTCCATTGGAAGAAATATCCAATAGAGAGGTCCTCAAGTTCAAGAATATGTTCCTATAGTGTAAAAGTGTGAACTAATGGTCATATACCGGAATATATGCCATGTACTTAGAGAATTGACTCTATAGTTAGAAAGAATGTGTAACAATGAGAAACCATGATAAAACTCCTTCAATACATCAGTAAAATTCATGTTTTAATACAAAACTATAGGGTTTTAGCAATAAAATTAGCATGTACTTTAAAATAACTAAAGTGCCTTAAACATACATGAATCAATTTATAAACTCAAAGTTATGAAAAATAGGTCAAAACTTAGATAACTAGGCTTATCCATAAGTAAATTTGACTTGTTTTTAATTTTGTCTCGGGTTGACAGAACACAGTTAATCTGACGGTCTAGCCTGGGCGCGTCACAGGGCTGTGACAGTTTATCGTGGAACCATTAGAGTGTTGTAATGCTCCAGTTATAGTCCGTCAGAGATAACAGAGTAGCTTAAGTATAACAGGGAGTGTGACGGCTTATCGTAAGGCCGTTACGTCCCTCTGACGGTCTAACTAAAGGCCGTTAGAGTCCTGTTGACTGGAAAGTAAAAAGATAAAAGACTATGCCTTGAAACATGTCATGCTTTGAAAAAGACTTAACTAATCTAGTCATGATCAAATGAAGTATAGCCCATCTAGATGCATAGGTTGCAGTGAATGAACAAGAGAATATCTTTTATCTTCATTTAAGGCTAAAGACATCCATGTATGTATAGACTTACTAAAACATGAAATTCAAAGTCTATGATGTATGGAATCAATCAAAACCAGAGGGCTTTTATCCCTAACATGATATTCTTATCATTCATGAGATGACCTACCTCTTTACTGGGCTTTCAACTTCCAATTTGGGACTGCAAGACACGCCCTAGTTCTTTCCTTCCATTGAGTTTTTAGCAACTTCACGTCACTCTAACTTCTCAATCTCTTGACCTAAGGACGTCAAATTTTGAGGGTAAGAAGGTGAAACTAAGGGGAACAGAAAGTTCTAAAGACACTTTGGCTAATTACCTCGTTTTGGTGCTCTAATCTCCTGATCTTCAACAGACTTTCACTCAGATTCTTGTGTTGCTATGGTCGAACCAGTAACTTTGGAAGGTTCAAACTTCTTGTGTAGTTGATCTCCTAGCACGAAATTTTGAGGAAGATTAGTCCTATGTATAAGGAATAAAAAGTTCTAAAGAACTTACCTGAAATACTATCTCCTTACCTTAGTTCCACGCGAGCCAATGTAAGGGTCGCGCAGGTCAAAACTAGGGTCTATTTATAGGGTTTTGCTAAGGTTTGTGGATTAGATCGATTCTAGAGTCCTTGTTAAGGCTTAGATCGACTTCTGAGAGTCCTTAATACGTTTACTAGTCCTCCCATCTCGATCCCAAAGTGATAAACTAGTAAACATCTAATCTTTTTACTTGTTCTTCCATTCACAGAACTGATAGAGTGTAACGGTCGTGTATTAGCGTGTTACATGACTGTGGCGGTCGCACGATAGACCGCTACATCCACCGTTTGTAGAATTCAACTTAATTCAAACTCTTTAATTATTTTATCTATATAATTATCTAATAAGTGTGTATTTATCCTTAAAATTCATGAATAAGCTAAATAACCTTCTAGAATATGGGCCAAACTTAATGGGCTTGGTCCTTAAACCTTTTGGGTTTTATTTATCAAAGCTGGATTAATATTTTAACATAATTGGGCCTTATAATCAGTTTAAGCTTTATAAATTCTTAAAATTCTAAAAAAATTTGAAATAATCCAGAAATTATTTATATGAATTTTGGGGCACTACAAAAAATAGCCGGTTCTCCTTGGTCCGTGAAGCTTGGTTCCTTCAGAGGAATCAGAGCCTTTGTCTTCTGGTGCGAAAAAAGCAGCGTCTGTGCGTACGAGCGGCAGGGACCAGGGGGCTCCGTCGAAGACGAACTTCCTGTAGGGCCTAAACCAGGACAGATGGCGAGGGGAGGCTCCCCCACCGCTCCATCCATGGCCGGCGGCGCTCAACCTTGTTGGGTTGGAGTTTAGGTTTTCTCCGACTGCGCACTTCCTCCCTTGGCCAATAGTAGCCTAATTTCTCTATTTCAATCTTCATTTTCGGACCGGCCAGATAGGTCCCGGCATGCACTTCTTCCATCACCTGTCATGCTTCTTCTATAGACAGGCAAAGGAGTAGAATTTTTTTCTAGGCATCCGCCATTATTTGGAACAAATTTCCGTTCCTTAACTTGTAAGAGTCCTTGATTCTGAGCAGTTTCATCTCTGCTCTTTCTCCTTCGGGAGCTGTTGGTGCTGGAACCAGTGGAGGAGGTGCTCTCGCCAATCGAGCTGCTGAACTTCCTCCACTGTTGCCACTTCATTTTCTTCTTCATTGGGCAGGGCCTCAATCATACTAGGGACTTGAAGTCTATTGATGACGTTTATATTCAGGCTTGTGTCCGGCGAGACTGCCAGGGAACTGGCCAACTTTGCGAGGGCATCTGCCTGGGCATTCTATCCTCGGTTGATGTGCTCCACTTTGATGAAGTAGAAATTCGCCAACAGGCGCAGCGCCAACTGGTGGTATGGGAGAAGATCCTGCTTCCGCACATCGAACTCTCCTCCCACTTGTTTCACAACGAGCATGGAATCCCCGAATGCCTCAAGCATTCGAATCTTCATGGACAGAGCGATCCGTAGCCCGATAATCAGGGCTTCATATTCTGCTTCGTTGTTTGTGCAGGGCTTGTTTATCGAGCAGGAAGTATATATGACTTCCCCCTCGGGAGACTTCAGGACTATGCCTTCGCCGGCTCTAACTCTAGCCGATCCAGCTGCCAGAGTATCAATTCGGGATGCACCATCAAAATAGAACTACCACAGAGTGTGTTGCACTTGGTCTGTATCCAGGGTCTCATATTCAGGGAGTTCTGTCTCCAGCGGATAGTCTTCAGGTGTTTGGTGCGCAGCAAAGAAATTTGCGATGGCCTGACCTTTAACAGCTTTCTGCGGTACATAGGAGATGTCAAACTCCATGAGAATTATCGCCCATTTGCCTAAGCGGCCTTTGAGCGCCGGTTGAGACAGGATATACTTTAGCGGATCCGCCTTGGATATTAGTCTTATTTCATGTGATAGCATATAGTGCCGGAGTTTCTTGACGGCGAAGACCAACGCCAAGCAGACCTTCTCGATGAAAGTATATTTTTCTTCGGTTCTGACCAATCTTCGACTGAGATAGTAGAGGGCTTGTTCTTTTCCTTCTTCATTATTCTGGGCTAGCATTCCCCCCATAGAGTAGTAGGTGGCTGCTATATACAGAATCAGTGGCCGTCCTTTCATCGGTGCGCCAAGCACTGGAGGAGTCTTCAGGTAATCTTTCAGCTTATCCAGGGCTGTTTGGCATTCTTCATCCCAGTAAAAGGGAACATCTTTCATCATTAACTTGTGAAAGGGGTGGCACGGACCCGACAAGTTGGATATAAACCGCCGGATATAAGCCAGTCGGTCTTGAAGAGATCTAAGCTCAGAGATATTCCTTGGCAGAGGTAACCCCTAGATTGCCTTGATTTTTACGGGGTCTATTTCAATTCCCCAATATCTGACAATAAAGCCCAAGAACTTGTCGCTTGACACTCCAAAGGCGCACTTCTTGGGGTTCATTTTTAACTCATACTACCTGAGCCTCTGAAATATGACCCGGAGGTCTTGCAGATGGTCTTCTTTTCTTCTGGTCTTGACCACCAGGTCGTCTATGTAGCACTCGACCTTGTGGTAGAGCAGCTCATCAAAAATTCGGGTCATCGCTCACTGGTAAGTTACACCAACGTTCTTCAGACGGAATGGCATTCTTTTGTAGTGGTAGATACCCTTGGGGGTTCGAAAGGTAGTGTGGACCCGGTCATGATCCGCGATCCATATTTGATTATAACCGGATGACCCGTCCATGAATGACAGGGCCTCGTGGCTGGTTGTAGCATCAATCATGACTTCCGTTATTGGCACCGGAAAGTCATCCTTAGGACATACCTTATTCAGATCTCGGAAGTCTACAAATATTCAGATCTGCCCATTCTTCTTTTTCACGGGCACAATATTGGCCAGTCATGTGGTGTGTTGATTCTCTTCGACGAAACCCACATCAATGAGCTTGTCCACTTCATTGCATATTTGAGTGATGAGCTCGGGTCTCATATGCCGGGGTGGCTGCTTCACTGGCTCTGCTTCAAGATTTATGGCCAGCTCATGTTGTGAAACTGTGGGGCTAAGTCATGGCATCTCTTTGTAACTCCAGGCGAAGCAATCCCGATATTCTTGCAGCAACTGGACATACAGCTTCTACTCTTCAGAAGATAGCTGAGCATTGAGGAAAGTCGACATGGGGTCATCCTCACTTCCCAAATTAACTTCTATTAGCTCGTCGACCGTGGCTTGGCCTCCGTCTTCTATTTCTGGGGGAGCCGACTGGAGGTCGATGAAGTCTGGAACATCATCCACAAGTTCAAAAACTTCAACCTCTTCACCGTGTTGCCCCCGGACTTTGTTGGGAGCTTCTAGTTCAACCGGTGACGGCTGTGTGAGTTGCTATGTTAGTAGACTTTTGTAGTTCCAACTTCAGCTGATGAGTTAGCAGTCTGGAGAGGCTGACATCTGTTCATCATTGGCTCAGAGGGATGGCGTTCAGCCTTGCAATGGGTACGGACGATCCCGACCTCATGTTGCTTCGAATTGTCACAACCTCAGCGGAGGTGGCTTGTTCTCTTCCGGCGGGTATTTCCCGATTGGTACCAAAGGCAACTTCCTTGATTGGCCCAAGGGGTGCTAATGTCGTTGCTAAAGAAGGGTTGTTGGAGGAGGAGAGTCTTGTTTCTTCAGTGTCTTCAGTTTCGTTGCTGTTGGCCGTGTCAAATCAGGCTTGAAAGGCCGTTTCTTTAGGATAAACCTGCTCCAGCACCTGCAAGGGGCTATGGCTTCTGATTCTGGGTCTCTCAATTGAGCTGACCCAGAATGTTCAGTCTCCATCGGGTATTCATCATAAGTTGCCCCCGGTGGGCTATCTTTTGTTGGGAAGAAGGTGGAAATGGTATCCACCTCATAGCGCCCACTATAATAATATTCTTCAAGGGTGAAGCACAATCCGGGGTGCCGGGAGACACATCTTAATTCTTTGTCTAGGCTGGCAGGATACCAAAGCCTTTTGAATGCTTCTTTCTCTTTGCGAGGCTGGCCAGAGGGAATGTGCTGCTTCTGGAACATCTTAGCCACTCGATCCATTGTGAATGTTCGCTCTTGAATGGGGACCAACATGTTCTCTATATCTTCAGGGAGATGATGATCGGTATCCTCCCGTGTAGGGTGTTCTTCAGCTATATAAGCTGCTGGGGCCTTCAACTTGTGCCACCTCTCATGTCTTGAAAGGTTCAACAATGAGAGGGTCGAGGCCGACTATTGGTTTGATGAGACCCCCAGGGATTTTGATATGGCCATGGTGCTGGTGATGTAAAACCAACCTTAGACCTATTTGCAAGCATTCAAGTTTGAGCAGCGGACTCACACTAGCGAGCTCACCCGTATGGCGCACACTAGTACCCGATGGCGACTAGGCGATGTTGGAGAGGGTCCGAGGCGGGACCTTTAGGCTCCAGTGGTTGGCTAGCTTGGGAAGAACCCCAAATGGGCCTAGGATGCCCAAATCATGGGTGGCCAACACACCAAGGGTGTGGGTTAAGTGGATGCTCTCACAACTCGCCCGCGGTGGTCACTCAATTTGGTGGCAATTTAAATCGGACACTCTCATTCCGCCGACGGAGTAACTAAAGCAATACTAAGCTAAGCAAGTCCATTACAGCAATGAGGGATGTTCAGGAGCTCACCTAGCCGGCGTGAAGACGCCGACTCCGGCCGGAGACGGGGGCGAGCGGGGAGGCGAGGGTATGCACCCGCACGCCGCGTCGATTGAAGCTTCAAACCTGCGACTTAATAATGACATGAACTACACCCCATGCAAGAAGGGGATCTCGGGGTGGGGATTAAGTGAATTACAGCCAAAACTACCTCCACGCAGGGAGGGGCCTTCAGCCGGCCAAGCGGGGTGGGGAATTATGCAAAGAGGACCGACTTTTCGAGCTCCGCCGGTTCTGCCTTTCTTCTGTATTTCTGGATAGGGGGTCAATGTTGATGCTGCCAAAAATTCCACCGAGCTCAGAACCTGATGAGACTTGTGCCAAAAGCTTGCTAACGGACCAAGGATGATCTCTGAATTTTTGCTGAGCCTGGTACAGTAGTTGCTGGCCGGGGCAGAGTCTGGAACTGGACTGATTGGTTCTGCCTCTGTCTGGTAAAGAAAAATGTGGCTGGTTGCAGGGGGTGCCACGATCACTACCAAGCTCTGATTGAGGCGAGACCTGAACCGTTGGAACCGTGGTCGAGTCTTCTTTCTGTCAGCACTGACAGCGAGGTCGGAAGATGTCGGAGAAGACCGGGACGATCAGATGAGTAGAGGGGTGTCGGTTCTGGCTCCTGTAAACTGACCTGACACACTTGGAGTAGAAAATTTGTAACTTGAGATGCCGATGTCCAAATGCAGCTCTTCTTCTTGAGGATGAAAGAGGACTTGAGAGGGAAGAATTTTGCTGAAGAACACTTGTTCTGAATCCCAAAAGGTTCGCCGTGGCCGAGCTTCCACTCTCGCTCTAGCTCTCTGCCTGGGGTCTTCTGCGCAGTCGAGGGAGATCGGCTCCTACGGACAGCTCCGACCTCGGAAGCTGGCGAGACCACCTTTGTTGGAAAGCTAACTCGCAGATGATTCCAGAAATGTAGGCCTTGTCACCTGAATCTGTGAGGGACGGTCGTGGCTGCCTCTGCAAGTCACTGTAACTCTGCTGCCTGAAACAGAGATAGAATGAGGAGATGTGCAAGGGGAGAGCAAGGGGGAGGGGGGGTGAACTTGGTTTGACCAAGGGGGAGGTGGGGGGCAAATTTGGGAGCTTGGGGGTGGGGGGAGATGAAAGGGCACAGCCCAAGGGGAGGGAAATTCAAATTTGGGCTTAGGGAAGAGCCCCTTCAACCTTGGGGAGAGGAAGGGGTGCTTAGGAAGTGGTGTTGGGTAGTTGGGGGTTGGGAGGTGGGGTGTGGATTGGAGGATGCCACCTTGGGTTGGGGGGGGAGTTAAATGAGTGTATGGGGAAGGGGAGAGGTCTTAATGAGGGGTGAATGGGGAGGAGAGAGAAAATTCCGAAAATTGGGGTGGAGGGAGAGAGAGAGAGAGGGGGGGACCCCTTAGAGAGAGAGAGAGGGATAAAGAGAGAGAGAGATATTGAGAGAGGAAGCTAGAGGGATTTGGAGTTTTTCTGGAATTCAATATTCATGCATTAGTTCTTACATATGAGGAGTGGGGTGGCCTATTTATAGGCACAAGACATTTCACATGACCATACTGACCCTGACAACTGACATAATGACCAAATACTCCAAGGGAGGGGCGCCCTTGGGCCTAGCCCACTATTTGGGCCCAATAGCCTAATGAACCAACATAATGACACACGACTTAGGAAAATGACATTCTAACCTAGGTACATGACTCAAATAAAGGGAAAATTACATGATTAAGACTCAAATAAAAATAAGGAAATTACATGACTTGACTCACTAACACATGAGGAACATAATGGCGTACACCGATGATCAATCCGAGCTTCAGAAAATGTGGAGGGGCAAGGGATGTCCCCATCAGCTGGTCAACCTGGGCCTCATTGGCTTTAGGGTAAACGGCAGGAGGTGAAATCCTGCCTATGTCCCCTGTGACTGCGATGTGCGATACTGCTCTGGGACTCACGTATCCTGGTAGTGGTGGTGGGAACCAGTCATCACCATAGGTTCCTTTTACCGGCGTGGCAGGAGCCTTTATCTTGAAAGCTTCTCGTGGTTGATCCACATATAAGGGGGCATCCAGCAGATGGCTCTCAAATACTTCAAATGGGTGGAGGTCAGCAAATATTCTCTTCTCCTTTCCATCATGAGTGTACTTGATGCACTGATGCAACGTAGATGGCACCACCAGGTTTTCATGCAGACAAGGACGGCCAAGCAACGCCTTGTATGAGGTGTTGGAGTTGATAACATGGAATTGAACTTTAGTAGTGAGGTTTGCCATAGTGAGGGTAAATTCTGCCACCCCAAGCAGGACTTCACATTTCTGATTGAAGCCAGCAATACGCATATCCCTGACCTTGTGTAGGTGGACGTTGAAGTAGTACTTCTAGTACACCCTGTATGGAAGTATGTTAACAGCCGCGCCCGGGTCTATTAAAATCTTGTTCAGCTGTTGGTTATCCAGTTGCCCCCTCATGTACAAGGGTCTATTATGGCTGGTGGTAGGCAGCAGCATATCTTCTTCAGTGAAAGCTACATTTGTTCCTGGCAGTGTTTCAGCCAGACAAGCTTCGTATTGGGCTGGCGTCTGCAAGGCAGTGATAATCGCATGCCGGGTTTCTTCACTCAGGGAGAGAATTTCCCAAAAGTGAATCTTGCTGGGAGCTTCTTCAGTAATTTAACCACCCGGCTTCTTGCCTGTACATTGGACAACTTCCTTTCTTCTGCCCATCTCAGCTTGGAAGAGCTTTGTGCTGCAGCCCCTGATGGGCCTACTTCGTCAGGTTCCGAGTCTGCACCTTTCTGATGGCTGTCATCCTCTTGTTGTCCCCTGTCACCCGTAGTCGGGCCAGTTCTATCTTCATCTGGAGTGCCCGAGGGTCGTTGTAGTTGCGGGAGAGTGCCCCCAGTTGCAAGGCTGGCATCCTGACACGGTTGCTTGCCCTTGGACATCTTCAAAAATTCAAGGAAGGAAGGGACATCGCTGCTGCCCCCACTTTGATTGTATAGCCCTGATGGAGAGGGATTTGAACTCCCTTGACCTCTGGAGGGGGTATTTTATAGGGTTGCTCCCCCCTGAAAATAATGTTATGATTGGCAGGCGGCTGGCACCCCCATTTTTGGCCTGACCGAGTTGTATGTGCAGCGGTCGTGGCTTCGGCCTGGCTTGCCTTGGCCGTGGGTATAAAGCATATTTCTTCCCCATCTTCGTCACTGGGCAAGTTGAAGAGGGCAGACAAGGTGTTGCAGGAGAGCGCTATCTCCCTCTTGGCTTTGCAAGCCTTTCTTTTCTTTCTTTGCTTTTTCTTCGACGACGCCTACCCCCAGAACAGACTGTCGTCCTTTTCTGCTGTCTTATTGGTCTCTTCTTTTTGCTCGAGTGAGAGCTGTTCCAACTCTTGCCATGGGACATGATCCCTTACCAGCAAGGGCTTCAATTCAGGTTGTTCATATTCATCTAGCCCATTTATGTAGTCTTGAAGCCGCCGAGCCTCCGACTGATTTCTTTGACTGTCGACAACGGAGTTTGTCTCCTCCTGTTGTGGGTAGATATTCTGATTACCGCAGGCAGGCTGGTCCAGATTAGTGATGGTGCTGGAGGGGTAGGCCGTGGTGTGATGCCATGAATATGTGCCCCTGCTTTTGGGCGGGATACAGTCTTATTTTTGGTCTTTGCAGGGACCTGCTGCCATCCCTGTTGTTCTTTCATTGGTGTCAGGAAACATGTCTCATAAGTATGTTGAGTGCTAGCTTCCGCGACTTCTTCAGGCAGTACCTGGTATAGAGAAACCATGTTGGCTGCAGCCCTTCTCAGATGTGCTTCATGGGGTTACGGAGGGTCAATTTTGTACTCCCCCAGTTCTATTTATTCCTTTCTTATCATGCCTTCAATGACATCCTTGAATATATAACAGTCTTCGATCGGGTGCCCCATCATCTCATGGTAAGGGCAGAATCTCAGACTATCTCTTCTTTTCAGGTCCTCCGGCCTTTTGGGTTCAGGCAAGGTGATCTTGTTGTACTGGGTAACCCAGTCAAAGAGAATTTTGGTCTTCTCCTTTGGAAAAGAGTGGGCCTTCTTCATATTATCCCTGAGTAAGGGACCTTCCTTCTTCTCTTCTGCTTTGTCAGGCTGAGGCTCAGCTGGCTTCTTGCCCTTATCTCTTTGCTGTTCAAAAGCTTTGATATCAAGAGCATTTGCTTCTTTAGGCGGTGGGCGCCGATTTGCTGCCTTTGCCTTTTGCGCGGTGGCAGTAGTTGATGTAGGGACGGGCCTTGCCAGAAAAGCTTTGACTTCGGCCACTACATTATTCAGTCGGTCAAACGACCGGATTTCCATGCCAATCATATTTTCCAGGACCTCCCTCTTGAGGTTCTGCTTACAAATATGTACATCGTCTTATTGATGCGGGGGTCACTTGCATCTCATTCTGAGGTTCCTCCACCTCTTAATATATTCAAGGGCTGTCTCATCTGCCCTTTGTCTTGTTGAGTAAAGTTTAGCCACTGTCACCTCTCTCTCGGTGACATGAAATCTTTCTCTGAATTTTTTCTGCATGTCCGGCCAGTCGTTGATCGACCCGGCCAAAAGGCTAGAGTACCATTCAAATGCGAGCCCGGTTAATGAGGACCTGAAAAATTTCAGCAGATATGACTCGTCTGTGGTCAAATCACCCATGACGGTCATATAATATGCGATGTGTTCCTTCGGGGATCCCTTCCCGCTGAACTTGTCGAACTTAGGCGGCTTACTGATCCCCGGAGGGAGCCGCTTTGATGCATGATGGGGTGGATATGGCACCCGATAAGCATCAAATGCGACATAATTGCCTTCATTTCGTTCAGCAAGCTTCAGCTCAATCATCCTTTCCACCATCAGCTTGTTTACAGTGGTCGGATCGACTGGTTCAGGATAGAAATGTGCTGGCTGCAGGTAGGGGGTGACCAAGGTGGTCGCCTGCGGTGGAGGACGCAGCACTGGAGGTGGCTGGTGCACCTGGGGCAATATTGGTGGCATCAGCGGCTGAAGTGGACGCCGCTGGGTAGCCGCTTGGCTGTGTTCTACCGGATGGGGCAGAGTATATAGTGGAGGAAAGTCGCAGGGGTTGACCACTCCTTGCGACGATTCGCCCTGCATCTCGGGCTGTTTGGAGGCTGAAGCCTGCTCTATTCTCTCATGCAGTTGTTTCTTCAAAAGCTCTATCTCCTACCGGTATTGTTGTAGTAGCATCATTACTGATGGGTCCATAGTTGCTGTAATGCCTCGGGTTTTTCGGATCTGGATCCGTGGGTGTCGGATTATCTTTTCGTGGGTTACGGATTGTGTCTGATTGAGTTTCGGACCTTTTTATACCGGATTGTCGGACCCGTTGGTGGTGTGTCTGTGAATTTCCTTGGTTCCGTGGTGTTGTGAGGAGCACGCCGATAATTTTTTGAATTTTCAGAGTGCCTTTGTGGGTCCCGGGTCACGTTTTTGGTTTTACGCGTGCTTTTGGCTATCGGACCTTCGGAACCCCGTGTAGGGTGAACCGTTGCGTTCTCTGACATCGGGATGTTACCACTGCGTAGTGCATTTTTCGAGGATTGGGGAGGTGGTTTTTCCCAATTTTTCGTATTTTTGGTAATTTCTGGATTTTCTATATATATATCCTCCTTTTTCTCTCTCTCTCCCTCACTTTCATTTTCTCTAGGCCTGTCAACGGATTCGGATATTATCCGGATCCGCTTCGAATTCGAATCCGTATTAACGGATAATATTCGAATTCGTATTCATTTTTTTGGATACGGATAATATCTGAATTCAAATCGGAGCAGATACGGATATTATAATATTCGCTTTGAAAAATATCTGTTCGTAATATTATATATCATATAATACATATTTTTAAATAATATATTATAAAATAAATAATATTGTAGAGAAATTTAGACATTTTATAGTTATATTTTAATTTAGAGTTTATTTTATATATTTTTGACATTTTATAGTTATATTTTATATACTTTTAACATTTTATAATTATATTTATATACTTTTGAATTTGAATCAGATAATTCGAATTTTAAAACGGAGCGGATACGGATAGTCATATATTTACTTCGTATCTGAATTCAAATCGGAGCGGATCAAAATAGGATAATTCGAATTTTAAAATAGACCGAATACGGATAGTCATATATTCGCTTCGTATCAGCTCCTTTGACAGGCCTAATTTTCTCACTCTCTCCCTCTCTCTTCTCTCACGCTCTCCCTTCTCACCCTCTCTTATCCGGCGGCTGACAGAGCGGGACGGGGGCGGAGCGAGGCAACGCGGGCGAGGAGGAAAGCGAGGATGGGTCGAGGATCAAGGCACGAGGGCACGTGGAAGTTCGGTGGCGCGATCGTGAGCCGGCGAGGGTTTCGTGACGTTTTCTTCGTGGATTGGCGTCCACGGTGCGTGAAATCTTCGGTGGAGGTAGGGAGATGGACCCCCAGCTCATGCACTTCCTTTCCCGTGAGTTTTGTAGGCCGTGGTGAGCCGAGAGGGCCTATTTGTGCATTTTTGGGGGAAATCCATATTTTTGGGGTGTGAGCCGGATCTCCCGTTTCGTGAGGTTTTTTACCGATCTAAGGGAATAGATGCATGCTATGAGGCTTGGGGATGGATTCCCCTTTGTTTCCCCATCACCCGGGGGTGATTGGGGCGTGGATCAGGTTTTTGGGGCATTTCCCGCCGTTTCGGGTTCGGTACGCCTTAGCGGTCGTTCCAGAGACCGCTAGGGGCACCAAGCAGACCAAGGGTAGACCGCTAGGGGTCTCCCTGTGTCGGCTCAAGGCTGGTGATCACGCGATAGACCGCCAGGGTGCTTGGCGGTCCAGGGTTAGACCGCTAAGATCGCTTGAGTTTCATGTGTTCAGAGGGTTTATCGGTCCAGAGGTAGCCCGCTAGCCAGTGCCTAGCGGTCCAAAGGTAGACCATGAGGGGTCCATGATTTCAGTGTGTGGCGGTCCAGTGTTAGAGCGCTAGCCTTGCTTTAGCGGCCTACAGTTAGACCGCTAGCCATCGTGGCAGTCTAGGGTTAGACCGCTAGGCGAGTTCCATGCTTGCGGTGTCGGGTTCGGGTTGTGTTGGTCTCCGGTCGACCCGGTCGTGATCCAGTAGTTGACCTTCGGCCTCGTGAGTGTTCCGGACACCCCGTGGGTTCCGTGTCCGTGTTTCTGGGGTGTCGGGAGGTGCCGTGTTATCTCGATTAGCATGTCCGTAGGTGTGTGTGTTCCGGACTTTATGTTACGCTTGATCGAGTCACCGTGTATCGGTGTGTGTGCGGTGGGGTTCCCCCGCATGTCGTGGGTTTCTGCAGAAGATGGTTCCCCACTGGGCCAAGTGTATGGCCTTGGACTACGAGTCCAGTTGCCCAGCCTAGAGCTGGAGGTTTCTCGCTTTTCCCTGGGATGGAGAATCGGCGTGGTGGCTTGTGAACTGCCTTGGGAATCATGCTTCTGTGCTTTCCACGTGGGCCATGTGTGTGGCCTAGGACTGTGAGTCCAGTCACCGAGCATGGGGCTAGAGGTCTCTTGAGTTCCCTTTTGAGGGGATGGTCTCGGCGGCTCGTGAGCTACCTCGATATTCATGCTACCGTGGTTTTAGACCTAGGGATTAGGTGAGATTAACAGCATTGTGCCGTTGCGTACGACGATCTTGACCCCGAGTCTTGTGACTCAAGGACCGTTAGATTTAGTGAGTCTAGAGGACTGTCCAGAGTCCAGTGGCTCGGTGCCACTTGGTTCTTCTCGACTTTCGCACAGGGTGCGTGTGTGGTTCTCGGAGTTTCTCTTCGGAGAGTGGTCACATCAGTGACTCCCCACTAGTCATACCCTTCCGACACGCGAGTGGTCCCACCAGGGAGTGGTGGCGAGGCTGACCCGAGAGATGATTTTTAGACTGGTTACCGTAGGGCCCCACGTCTTGCAGCCAGAGTCCGGCTGAGAGAAAAATCAGTCAGAGGGCCAGACCAAGGACACACGGTCTGTGTGTGCACACGTGGTTGGGGGTGGTTGGACCCACGCTGACGAGCGTGACCCCAACTAGTCACTTGTTTTGTGGTTACTTGTACGGTGTCCCAATTCTTGGTGGGCCGGAGGGAGACACATGAGGCGTGGTCTAAGCCGTCAGTGGATGCATCCGACCTTGCTTCCGGTGGGCAGGTACTCCTGTCACGTGAGACGTGAGTCTCCTATTTCCGGGTTCTGTTTCTCGTCTGCGAGACGAGATTTTTTGGACCGTCTGGTGTTTCCAAAGTGGTGGCCAGGGTGCCAGTGACTTCACCGAGGTTTCGCCGTGCCAGTGTGGGACTGTGCGGTCTCGGTTGGTCGTGCCTATGTGGGCAGACTCCTATGGCAGGGTTGCCGTGAGTGTTTCCTCGGTAGGTCTGGTGTTAGAGTGTCCGGTTCCTGAATGTGAGATAAGGATTTGCCCTTCTTGTTGCCAGTAGGAGTAGCTGCAGTGCCGAGTTTTGACCGGTCACAATTTTGATGTTCCTGCTGTAGTTGTAGTTATTTTTCCTTTCTGCTACCGCCGTTGTTCTCGGTTGGGGTTCCGCGGGATCCCTACTGAGCCAGTGACAGGAGACTCACCCCTATGTTTCAGGTGCGGCGATTCTTCCTCGAGGTTCGAGGGTGCTGTTCGGAGGTTCTTAGCTTCCAGATCGCCAGGCCGAGTGTTCACTTGGCATGTGATACGTTTTACTGCTTTAGATTGTACTTTCTGCTGGACTGGACTTTATTGTTGTAGTTATTTATTTATTTCTATTAATTGTAGAATTATCCTGCCTTATTTCCTATTTCTTTGTACCTCCACACTCCTTTTAGCCCTCCCGACTCGTGGGCGGCGGGCCAGGATTCGAATGGTATCGGGCTCTCCCCGGTATCCGAATCTTGGGTCGTCACAGTTGCAGTGCTGGTGACGGCCTCCACTGCCTCCCCTAAAGCGCCTTCGAGTAAGGTGTTGAGTAAGACCTCTTCCTCTTCAGCTGTTATCACATTCGCTGTGAGGGTGGTGGCTTCTTCGGTCAGTATTTGTTTCCCTCTTGCCGCCCTCAGCATTTCCCTAGTGGCTTCAGTTCTCCTGGTATTCGGCCCTGGCCTTTTGGCCGATCGGACCAATTCTTCAGGCTCCTCCGGTAGACACTCGTATCTCCTGGCCATCCCGGCCATATTACAGGCGAAGACTCTCATTTCTCTTCTTTGTCTGTAGACTTTCCTCCTTGCATGACTGGAGAAGGTCAGTCTTATAAACATGGAAACTCTCCTTCTATTCTCCTACTGGGGAGGGGCTCCATCGGCCTCGCAACCCGGGCCATCTTCATACCTGTTGTCGTCAACAGACGACGTCACTCTTCTTTCTTCTTCTTCTTCTTCTTCTTCGATTGACATTGGCAAGCAGTCTTCCTCTTCGACCGCAGCTACTTGAAGCAGTCGTTGTTGGCCCAGTGAGGGGTTGCCTAGACCCCCTGAAATAGCTTCTGACCATGTTGGTCATCCCTTCTTGCCCCCGTCCCTAATGTAGGACTGGGGATAATTGTCGACCTCCCACTGGAGGGATGTAGGCAAGCCGGGTTCTTCCGGGGGGGTGCTCAAATCTTCTTCCCATTGAAGGGATATTGGCTTGTCGGGCACAGGCCCTGAAACTGGCGCGGCGTAGAGGATCCACAACTGTCTCTTCTCTTCTCGGGGGCAAGCCCTCTCGCTCCTCTTCCCCGTCTCAGCAAGCTCGGGGCGGTGGCGAACGGTTGCCTCTTGGTGGACAGGTTGGATTTTCTTGGGGACCCACACCTGCTTGAACACTTTCGGCCTTGGGGCCAGTTCTCCTCGGCCATGACGACCGGTTTCTTCTTTCTCGGCCCCTTCTTCCTGACAGGGCCTGGAAGGAGTTGCGGGTCGGTACTGTAGAGGCCACCCGATCTGGAATCACTTGGGCGTCACGTCCGTCTCGGAAGACACGGACACCACCGATCAGAATAGATTTGCCGAACACTGACAGGCGTCCGGTGATGGGAGTAGCAGCCCTTCTTCGGGAGTTCTTCTAGCGGCGATCCCCGGGTTTGTTGTAGTGAGCGGGATGGACCCCACGGGCTACATGATGCACCATGCAGCTTGCTAGCTGA
The DNA here is from genome assembly GCA_022559845.1 of Amorphophallus konjac. Lineage (NCBI taxonomy): Eukaryota > Viridiplantae > Streptophyta > Magnoliopsida > Alismatales > Araceae > Amorphophallus > Amorphophallus konjac. The sequence goes on from CM040117.1 coordinate 69,054,339, forward strand.
ATCCGGCCTGTTGGCAGGCCCATGCAGGTTCGAGTATTGGCAACCCGAGGCTTCTTACTGACGTCTTCCCCGACCACCTCCGGGGCTTCAACATTCAGCACATCGGTGAAGGCTACCCCCAAGAAGTTGGGGAAGCCGACCACTGGTGGGAAGGTGCCAAAAACGGTAGGTACCGCTAGGTACCCATTAGCAGCATGGTTGGCCACGATCGCGGGGCCAAACGTTAGAACAGCGATTCCAGCAACCATTGTCATCTCCTGAAATCACAGAAACAAACAAACAATCAGCGCTCCTTGGGAGGGCCCTCGAGGCACACTTATCTTGGCAAAGAGATGAAAGGAGACTCGGTCCCACCGGGCGTGCCAGCTATGTTGGGACGGGATTTTATTAATGGTTTATTTAGTTGATTTATTTATTTATTGCGTAGACGTGTCAGTCACCGAGGTGACAAATTTATTGTGCGCTCGATCTGACTCAGTCAGTCGATTGTGAGGTCCGTGTCGGGACCGGCAGTCCGTCATACCATAAAGGCTACGATGTTAATTACATCCTCCGAGAAGGAGGAAAACCCTTGATTAATAGCCAAGATAATGGGCCACGGGGGCTATATAAATATGCAAACATAGATGAACCAGCGAGAATGATAATTCATAGCGCGGGAACAAAAATATAACCTCGAGCGCGCAGTTCAAATTCATTCACAACCTGGAACCCTCGGTACATGGCGGATGACGTAGGTCCAAAGACCACCATCGCGCATAGTGGGGGCTTCTGGTCAAAGCCAGTCTGACCTTCGGCGGATCACCATTTGATATACCGAGGCCCAAGGTGATGACGAATATTCAACAAACATGCATGCGAAGCAAGCAAGCAAGGCATCAATGATAAGTGTGTTCAAACACAATGTGTACATTCAAATGAATAAACAAAAGGAAAGAACAGGCTTAGCTGATCGATTTATTGTTGTCGATATGTATTCCCCGACCAATTAACAACAATTTTTTTACTATGATTTATTATTTATTATGTTTTTAATGGTTTAATAATTTCCTCATGATGATTTATTAATTTTTTATGATGATTCATTGATTTTTTAGATGATTTATTAATTTTTTTAGATGATTTATCAATTTTTTTGTGATGATTTATCATTTTTTATGATGATTTATTAATTTTTATGATGATTTATTGATTTTTAAGATAATTTATTAATTTTTATGATGATTTATTGATTTTTAAGATGATTTATTAATTTTTAAGGTGATTTGTCAATTTTTATGATGATTTATCTTTTTTATGATGATTTATTGATTTTTAATAATGATTTATTAATTTTTATACGTTATTTCTCTCATAATGATTTATTGCTACTTTTTTTTACTTCCCCCTGTTGTTATTATGAGGTCGATGCACATGGGGTTTGGAGGTCGATGCATATAGGTGGTCTCAGGGTCGATGCACGTAGGGAGGTCGATGCACATTGGGGTTTTATGGTCTATGCACATGGGAAGGTCGATGCACATTGGGGTTTCAGGGTCGATGCACATGGGGAAGGTCGATGCACATTGGCTGCTGAGGTCGGTGCACGTTGGGAAGGTCGATGCACATTTGCTGCTGAGGTCGGTGCACATTGGGAAGGTCAATGCACATTGGCTGCTGAGGTCGATGCACATTGGCTGTTCAAAAATGGCGCGGGGCATTTCAAGGGTTTAAACGACGCGCCAGGGGTGCGCCGGATTAGGGTCAAAGGGGATTAAAAGGTTTCTAAGTGTGGCATGAAAACGGAGCGGGGGTGGGCGGCGTCGGATGAGCGCGCACCGGATTAGGGCCGCGTCGATTTTGAGGGTGGAGTTTGATTTTATGAACTGTTAAGCTTTAATGTAGTTTTGTTCAACCCTTTTGATGCTGATTAAAGGTTTATTCAGTGAGTGCATTCAGATTCGATTGTCCAACAGATTGATTAAGGCTGATCAATGAGTAGATTCAAATTTTAGCTGCTCTACAGATGAGGCAGATCAAGACTCGTGCGATGTTCCTACTCAAGCACGGTCCTCAGTAAACTTGCAGTCTCCAGAACTGAGGTTCCATCACAAATCCAAACTAAGTGCTCAACCAAAAATTTGGCAGCACCTCCCCATACCCAGAGGGTTGCGGGGGGAAAGCGGAGATAGTCCCACAGAAACTGGGGTACGCACCTTAAAGTCGGAATTCCAAACAGTGATCGACAGACCCAGATGGATGGAAATCCCGAGGACTAGCCTACGAGGGGCACCAATACTCCACGGGCCAGAGATATGGATCAACAGGGACGGCTAAAATGGGGGAAAACCTCGAGGACTAGCCTACAAGATGTCTCTTACCCACAGCCACCACCATTCCCTGGGGAATGTGGATTTGATGTTGGGTCAAAAGACCCATTAATATTCACCATAGGTAGCTTGCAGGACTCCGCGTCACAGACGGACGGGACCCCGTAACCCGGTGGTGATTCAGAAAGAAACGACATGAACACTCGATGGGGATATTCCCCCTCCCCGGTCAGTAAGTCTTGACGGTCGAAACAGAGCAAACCTTCATATTAAACCTCTAATTTCACCTGTGAACTGAGATGGGGAACATATCGTATTAACTGAACCTTCCCCCACCCTGCTTGGGGAAAAGAAGTCACAGTACGATACCATTCATCCACGACACTGCCAACGGTAGGCTGGTCATGGAAGAAAGTTAATATGAGCCAGGGAGCCACAGAGGATGTGAGACACAAACGCTCGAACGACTGGCGGGTGCCGTATGGGAGAATGGTCACAACCATAGGCCTCGCACCGAGACCATGGGGATGACCCTGTTCTCTCTAATTCATGACTACGAACGGAGAGATGGTAGGGAAGCCACTCCCAGAAAAAGAAATGGAGATGCACACACATGTATGTCTCCTACGGTGAAACCAACGACGAGCACATGGTGCATTCAACATAGCTACCACACTGGAAGAGGACCCTGGGGAGGGGGATAATCGTTAATGTAGCCTTGGGTTACCCAAGGGCATGCTCGGTATCAATCAAAGAAACCAAGTATTAGACACAGAAATAAACACAGCAAAGCCAGAGAGGTATTCAGATACAGATTAAGACCTGTTCAAAAGAAGGAAAATACATATATTGCATTCGGCCCGGTGTTGCCGCACGAGACCGTCCCATTACATTCTTTCACATCGAAAGATGAAGGGGAAAGAAAATAGCCAAAGGCTCAAACTAAGAGGAAATAAAAGAAGATGCGGGCTCATATCATCACCCATTTCATTACAAGGCGCAGAAGAAATACTGATAGAGGGGTGGGTTAGAAGATGAACGGAGGTAGCATTCCACACACCCACCTCTAATCTATTCCACAGAAATAGAGTATCAGAATATCGCTCCCTTCTCTCGCTCTAAGGCTCTTCTCTCTAGTGGCGAACGGTAGATCACTCCGCAGGAAGTCCCTCTGAACTCCTTTCTTCTTTCTCAAGTCTCCCCTCTCTCTGTTCTTTTCGCACCTTTTGCATGTGACTCTCTTCTATTCTTTTCATTCGCCTTTTTCTTTTTTTTTTCTTTTTTGTTCACCAATGGGCCTGCTTATCGGCCAAGCAGAGTGTCAACCAAATCCGACACAGGGGATCAAAGAGCGCACCGGATTAGCATATGGCCATGTGGGCGCCGGTTCAAGGGGCGCACCGGTTTATACCCTTAATGTGTTTTTTAAGCCGGGCCCCGGCTTGTGGATCTCGAACTGGCTCCGAGAGTCAACTTGAACTTTCATCACGTCGTGGCCCTATGAGACCAGCATGAGAAGTATCGGGGAAGAATTTGGGCCACTGACTGGCCAATTCCGACGACGTCCTTGTCCTTAGTTTGGAATCTCGGGTTTTCCACTGACATGCCCTTCGGCACTGTGATTTGCGCTGTCGGACCGGCTCTGTCTATATTTGCAATATTCCCAGGGGGTGGGCCACCACTCGGAGTACTTTCGCCACGGTCGGGCAACTATTCGGTCACTAAGGGACCCTTCTGGTAAGAAGACGTACCCGTGTCGGGTTACCCGGGTCTTTTGCTGATGTGGCCTTCGGCACCTTGTTCCAAGGGGCCAGAGACATTTCTCCACCTCAGGAGGGTTTCTTGTTAGGTGGCGAACCACTAGGTACATTCTCCCCTTGATCGGATGACAGACGGGGCTTGTTCGGCACGACTGAGTCGATATCGGTTCATTGGGCAGGACGAATGACACTACCGGTTTGTGGTGGATTTCTTATGACCATCCTGAGGTGGAGCCCCTGACACTCTCGCCAGATGACCTGGGGCTTCAGCAGTCCGAGGGGACCCTTGTGCATTAATTTCCTTTGACTTTTGCTCTTTGGCCGGTCGTGTTCTTTTTGCTGTTTGGCGTGATTGCCATCGATCACATTTTGGGTGTCAACAAAACCCTAGACCTCTACCTTGGGAAACCACCCAGAAACTACGAGTAAAAACACGTCTCGCAGACGTGAAACGGAAACTCGAGTCACTAGAAACTCACGTCACATGACGGGAGCACTGCCCACTAGAAGTAAGGCCGGATGCGTCCACTGACGTCTTACACCGCAGCCCAGTGTCTCCCTACGACGCCCCAGGCAGAGACTAAGACACACAACCAATACCACAAACAAGGACTAGCTAGGATCGCGCTCCTCAACGAGGGTCCGACGCCCCCAACCACGTGTGCACACACAGACCATGTGCCCTAGGTCACATCCTCTAGCTGGTTTTTCCCCAAAGCCCAGACTCAGGCTACGCGAAGGGGCCCTACGGTAACCAGCCATAAAATCATCTCTCTCCGGTAAGCCGCTCCACCACTCTCGGGTGGGTCAGGACACGCGTGCTGCAAGAAGGCGACGACAAGTGGGAGGTCACTAAACGTGAACATGGAAAACCACGCATGCATCCATTACGAGTAACGCGGAGTAACAGGTGGCCCAGGCCACCAGACTCGGGATAGCCTTCTAAACCTACTAACCCAACGGTCCTTGAGTCACAAGACTCGGGTCAAGACCGTTGTGCCGGGACGGCCCCATTCCATCAATCTGCCTATCCCTAGGTACGAAACTACGGTAGCACGATTCTCAAGGTAGCTCATAAGCTGTCGAGTAGATCCCTCATCCAAGGGGAAAGTGAGAAACCTCCAGCCCCAGACTGGGTGACTTGGCTCGCAGTCCAAGGGCCAAACTCACGGCCCACTCAGAAAACACTTTATCGGGAAGCCAGTGACATGCGGGAATAACCCACGGCACACATGCCGATACAGGGCGACTTGTTCTAGCGAGAACATGAAAGCCCGAAATACATGGGGTCACCCGGACCCTCCAAACCTAAGGGCATGATAATCGAGGTAACACGATACCTCCAGACACCCCAAAAACACGGACACAGAACCCACGGGGTGTCCGGTGTTGTGTCTCCTCTGGATTTGATGCCGAGTTTTGATGCTGGCAACAGTGTGATAGACCTTAATTTGACTCTGGCAACATTGTTATTTTAAAGTCTTTGCCTTAGTCAGAATAAGTTTTTTGTTTAAATCAAGGTCAATGCATGTTCATGCTTCTGCACTATAAGGTCGATGCACATCCATGCATTGTGAAAGTCAGGTCGATGCACATGTTCACTCCGAGCCTAGAAGGTCAGTGCATATGCATAAGTGTTGCGTTATAAGGTTGATGCATCTTCCACTTCATTGAACCAACAGGTCGATGCATATATGTCATTGAATCGAGAAGGTCGATGCACATATGTGTTACAGACTAAGAAGGCCGATGCACATATGTCGATGAGTCTAGAAGGCCGATGTACATATGCTTTATAGTCTAGAAGGTCGATGTACCTTGTACACAGTATGCACAGTCATGTCAATGCACCTTGAACATAGTACACACTATCAAGTCAATGCACCTTGTGCATGTTGTTCACGGCTTGTGTTATAAGGTCAGTGCACCTTGTACACAGGTTGATGCTAGTGACCTAGCGGTTGAAGCATAAGGTCGATGCACGTTAGAGAAAGGTCGATGCTAGTGACCTAGCGATTGCAGCGTAAGGTTGATGCATGTCATAGAAGGGTCGATGCACATTACAGGCAGGTCAATGCTAGCAAGCCAACGCAGGCAGCATAAGGTTGGTGCGATAAAGGTTATCATTCTCAAGGTCGATGCACCGTGTGTATCTGTTGTACAGACAAGTCGATGCACTTACCTACGTCAATGCTATTATTCAAGGAGCACTGGTTTTTGCACACACAGGTCGATGCACCTTCATTTCAGAAATAGTCTTTCTAACAAATAAGGTCTACCTGTGTTACATAAAATTCGATGCTACTGTTCTAACTTACTACATGGCTTAGCTATACAGGTTGATGCATATTGCTTAAGAACTCAAGAACATAGAATGTGCCTTAAAGGATGAGCATTGGATAAATGCCATGCATGATGGATTGAAGTAATTTGAAAGGAACAAGGTATGGCACCTAGTTCCTAAACTCTCGCATGGCTCAGTTATAGACACTAGATGGGTCTTTAGAAATAAAACGGATGAGCAGGGAAAGGTAGTCAGAAATAAGGCTAGACTTGTAGCACATGGGTACAATCAGGAGTTTGGAGTAGACTTTGAGGAATCATTTGCCCCTGTAGCTAGACTAGAAGCCATTAAGATTCTTCTACCTTTTTCTTATAGCCTAGGAATAAAACTTCAGCAGATGGATGTGAAATCTGCTTTCTTAAATAGTTTAATAAAAGAGGATGTTTTTGTCAAACAACCTCTTGGATTTGAATGCATTGACTTTCCTGATTATGTTTATAAACTTGATAAGACATTATATGGGCCGAAACAAGCTCCCAGGGCCTGGGATGACAGGCTGAGCTCCTTCCTCATAGGTAAAGGTTATTCAAGAGGTAAGGTTGACCAAACTCTATTTACCAAGGTAAACAATAAAGATATCCTTGTTTTTCAAATCTATGTAGATGATATAGTGTTTGGGTTAACTAATCCTTCTATGTGTGAAGAATTTTCTAAGTTAATGACTGATGAATTTGAAATGAGCTTAATAGGAGAACTTAAGTTTTTCCTTGGATTGTAGGTTAATCAAACATCAGAGGGAAGCTTCATCACCCAGTCCAAATACATCATGGATATGCTGAAGAAATATAAGCTGGAAAACCTCAAAGAGATCACTGCACCTATGGGCACATCAACTAGTCTTGATGCTGACCCAAAAGGTAAATTGGTTAATACCAAACTATACAGAGGTATGATCGGATCCCTTTTGTATCTTACTGCATCTCGTCCAGATATACAATTTTCAGTGTGTTTATGTGCTAGATTTCTGGCTAGTCCTAAGGAATCTCATATGAGTGTAGTAAAGAGGATTTTTAGGCATCTATCAGGCACCCTTGACTTAGGACTGTGGTATCCTGCTAGGTGTGAGTTCGAACTTGTAGCTTACACTGATGCAGACTATGCAAAGTGTAGGATAGATAGAAAAGGCACTAGTGTGTATTGTCAATACTTAGGTGGTTGTCTAGTGTCTTGGGCTTCTAAGAAGCAACACATTGTTGCTCTCTCCACTGTTGAGGCTGAGTATGTTGCAGCATGGAATTGTGCAGCCCAAGTGCTCTGGATAAAACACCAGCTCATTGACTATCACATAAAATTAGGATGCATTCCTATTCGGTGTGATAATACCAGTGCCATTTCCTTGACTAAAAATCATGTTCATCACTCTAGGACTAAGCATATTGAAATAAAACACCACTTCTTGAGAGATGAAGTGAGTAAGAATGAAATTGAGCTGAATTTTGTTGAATCAGATAAATAAATTGCTGATATATTTACTAAACCTTTGGGAAATGAAAGATTTAAATTCTTAAGAAGAGAACTAGATTTATGTAAATTTCATCATGATGATTAATTGCTTAAGTTTATTATTGCTTGAAATAAATATTTATTTCATGACTGTTATTAAGCACATAACTCAGACTGTCACATGGTATTAGTTTGTCAGTAATTGTCATTGCATACTTTTCACGTTGTCTATCTTGATCTTAAGGGTATATCAAATGGTGTGATGGGAAAAGGGCAGATTTCTTCTGTCTGGAAACCAACACTAAGTGTAGAGGCTTGTCCTCTGCCTAGTACCCTTAGTCAAGATTTTATCTAAGTCTTGCATTTCATTATTAGTTCATAGACAAGGGGGAGTCTGTGTCCAACAACATTTCAAGTCTATTCTTTCGTGCATATTGATAGGGGGAGTTCAGAATAAAATGCTCTATCTTTGAGTCAGGTCAGGCCTAGGTTGCTATATCTAGGCAGCAGTCAATGTCTCTGAAATGTCGTCACCCAAAGTTGACACCTTCTTGCATACCTTCTGTCAACCCTGACTCTATCCTTTTGATCAACAGTTTTACTCATCTCATGATAAAAACTTGAAACAGTCCTTGCAACTCCTATGATTCTGAAATACTGACAAACTGATGATCAGTTCATTATTCTAAGCTACTAAAATCAGAAATCTCCTCTTATAAGAATCTGTAATGCTCCATGAATGAACTGATGGTTTAAGCTTAATAAATTTTAGATTCTAAAGGCTGAACTCAATGGACTAGAATGTTGATCACAATTAATAGCTCTCAACCATTTCTCACATGTAATGACTAGTAAAGTCTTTCAGAGTCTGAGAGTTCTTGAATTAATGACTTCTTGGTTGAGAAACTTGGAGTGTGTATTATTTTTAAACAAGTCTTTCTATAAAACCAAAGGGCAGCAATGTCAAAATAAAGAGCCAACATTATTGTAGGCAGAGCACTGACTGAATGCAATGAGAAAACTGGATCCTTCATCAAAGAAATGGAGAAAAACCCATGTCCTGAAGTACTTCAAGTTATCTCTGTTCAAAAGTCAAAACAGAATGGGGAGTTTCACTAAGTAACTAGGGGTACTGGCATCTGATCAACGTGTACCCTTATGCAAAAAGGTGCAAACTACTCCTAATGTTCTGATACATGAAATAGAATGGTAAATTCTGCTAAGTAGCTAGGGGTACTGCCGTCTAATCAATGTGTACCCTTATGTCAAAAGGCATGGATTATACCCAACTATTCTGAATTATTTAATAAAAAGGAAATGAAAAATCTTGCTGAAACCCTAAGGTGACAAATCAGAACTGTCAAATTGTTTAACCTCAATACATATTCTAGTCACTCCTAAAGAAGTTCACTGATTTTTGGATGAGTAGGATAAAGTAAGACTGCATTCATCATGATTCATATGGTTCTGGTTTATTGCTATTAAAGGTTAATGCAAACTTATTCAGAGAGTATTGTTGCTAAACTCTAACCTTTATTACTCTTAAACCAGAATTCTATCATGAATGCATTAAATAGAATCTTATACCTGAAGAGTTTGAGCTTTGTATGCTTAATTAATGAAAGATAAATTAGTTTGTCAATCAGATCTCTCCTGCATCTTCACCACTTTCATATTGACATCTCACTCTTTGTCCTTCTCTGATAAGATCCAATTCTTTGTTTGTTGATGACAAAGGGGGAGTGTTTTTGATGGCAAAAATTCTTGATTCTTGTTTGATGGCTAGGGATAGCTGGCAAAGGGGGAGAGATTGCCTTGTTTGTATGTTTGCGTCTACGCATGTTGTGTCTATGCATATTTGTCTTCTAATGCACTTGACTGTGACCTTTGCATATTCTAACTCATAATATAATTTGTGTTGCCATCAAAGTATAGCAGTGTTGCCAACATCAAAAAGGGGGAGAATGTTGTATCTCCTCTAGATTTGATGCCTAGTTTTGATGCTGGCAACAGTGTGATAGACCTTAATTTGACTCTGGCAACATTATTATTTTAAAGTCTTTACCTTAGTCAGAATAAGTTTTTTGTTTAAATCAGGGTCGATGCATGTTCATGCTTCTGCACTATAAGGTCGATGTACATCCATGCATTGTGAAAGTCAGGTCGATGCACATGTTCACTCTGAGCCTAGAAGGTCAGTACATATGCATAAGTGTTGCGTTATAAGGTCGATGCATCTTCCACTTCATTGAACTAACAGGTCGATGCACATATGTGTTACAGACTAAGAAGGTCAATGCACATATGTCGTTGAGTCTAGAAGGTCGATGCACATATGCTTTATAGTCTAGAAGGTCAATGCACCTTGTACACAGTATGCACAGTCAGGTCAATGCACCTTGAACATAGTACACACTATCAGGCCGATGCACCTTGTGCATGTTGCTCACGGCTTGTGCTATAAGGTCAGTGCACCTTGTACACAGGTTGATGCTAGTGACCTAGCGGTTGAAGCATAAGGTCGATGCACGTTAGAGAAAGGTCAATGCTAGTGACCTAGCGATTGCAGCGTAAGGTTGATGCATGTCATAGAAGGGTCGATGCACATTATAGGCAGGTCAATACTAGCAAGCCAGCGCAGGCAGCATAAGGTTGGTGCAATAGAGGTTATCATTCTCAAGGTCGATGCACCATGTGTATCTGTTGTACAGACATGTTGATGCACTTACCTACGTTGATGCTATTGTTCAAGGAGCACTGGTTTTTGCACACACAGGTCGATGCACCTTCATTTCAGAAATAGTCTTTCTAACAAATAAGGTCTACCTGTGTTACATAAAAGTCGATGCTACTGTTCTAACTTACTGCATGGCTTAGCTATACAGGTTGATGCATATTGCTTAAGCATCGATGCTTATGTAGAATTCTGAGCATTCTTTGTCTGAACTTGTTGAAACATCTGAGACTGCATTTGTCTTGATTCTTATCATTTGCCTCATAAGTTTCATGATGATAAGACTGATAATAACTCTCTACTTTCTGTTTTGACAGATAACCAGAAACAACCCAGATCCATGCTCGAACACCTGGGTTGCATAAAGGCAGACCGCATTACTCTGACATTGACTTTAAATTTAAAAGGATTAAGGGCACGTGATCCAAGGTAGGAGGCTGAACTGAACATTCTGCCACGTGGAGCAGATTACTTCCTGCATCAGACACGTGGATCAACTCTTCATCAGCTCCTGACACATGGGCCTTCGAAGTACGCTTGTTGGATAAAATCATTGGGCGGGAACGTGCTCTCCACGCGCCCAAACCAAAAGCTCGTGGGACCACAGATTCGTGATTTCATGTATAAAAAGGGGGACCGAGCAGTCAAATGAGAAGAAGAATATATACGAAAGAAGCAGATCTGAAGAGGAGAAAAGAGCATAAAAGCAAGAGAGTTCTAGAGTTCGAGAGAAAAGAGTCTGAGAGGAGTTTGAGAGAAAAGAGTCAGTTGCAGAGAGTAAGAAGAAAAATAGAGTGCCATAATTCTATCTGAGAGAGATAAGTGGGATTGATCAGAAAAGTTATCCTGACTTCTGGATCAAATCCAGAGTCAGATCACTCCAATGGAGCTACAATTTTCTTTCTGTTATTGTCTTTCTTTTCCTCTTTTTTTTTTCCTGTTTTTGAAATCTTTGTAAGTTGTGTATCAGCGGAGCAAACTGTAATGCTTAACGGCGAGGTGTGATCCTCGGACAGCAAGCTGTGATTGCTCAGCGGGAAAGCAAGTTGTGAGGCTCAACTGTTTGTAGGGATTTGATCCCTGAAGCTGTGGATCAGCGGAGTTCAAGCTGTTTTGTAGCGGAAGCCTTACTCGGTTGAGTAAGGGGTGGACGTAGATCTCAAGTTCGAGATCGAACCACCTAAAAATTGATTTGTCTTGTGTGTGGGTGATTAATTATATTGTCTTTACTGCGATTAGATGGATGCTTAGGATCGTTTACTACGAGCATCTAATTTCTCGGATATAATCAACTGTTGCTTTAGTCTTCAACCAAACTGTCCTCACTAATTCATTTCTGCATCTGCTAAATTTGATTGATGTCTTATTGATCTTGATCTAATTTGCACTTTCTCCATTTTATACTTGTATTGTGGTCAATCACTCAGTGGTATATAAAAATGATCTATTAGAAGGATAGATTACATCTATCTGAAAAACTGACCCTTGCGTGAGGAGATTGTCAAATCAAACCTCTGTCAAGTATTGTACTGAGTTGATTGATGTACTATCTTTGAAGTTCTCAGTGATTGATAAGTTTGTCCATACCAGATCTCTTTAATTCATACTATGTTTAGTGCTTTTGTTCACAACAGTTTTGTTTATTTCCGTATTATTATCAACTGTTGTAGAATTGCCCAATTTGAGGTAGATCTATTCACCCCCCCTCTAGATCTGTAGTTCATTCCTTTCACACATCATTGTTGACACCCGTTTTTACCCCACAAGTTGCGTCATTTCTCTTATTCATCATTTTTGATGTCCCGAATTACCCATTATTTTGAGCCTTCCTTGGATGGATTTCGAGCCCAATTTTACTATTCCCTACCCTTTGAGTCTTGGAGATCATGATTTCCTAGAGCCCTGGAACTTATTTTATCAACTTCTGACTTCTAAGTCGACTTTCGACCCATTTAGGCCGGCTTCCCTTAAGTAATCGGCTCTCTCCCACTACACAGTCCTGAAAGTGGTCCTTTTTCATCTCCTTTTGTTTTTCTTTTTAAAAAGTTGTCTTCACCAAAGTTGTTACTCTTTCAAATATCTACAATTTCTTCTTTTATGCCATTGGCCGGTTCTACCCCGATTGTGAGCTATTCATATTTTTCCGGCGTACTGTGCTGTTCACCTATGTCCCAGAATTTTCCTCTCTATTCCAGCCCCATTTTCTCCCTCTTCCGTTCATTTTCTCAACTTACTTTCTTCATAAACGTTGTTCCTCTCTTCGTTATCTACAATTTCTTCTTCTACCACTTTTGCTAGTTCTACCCCGTTTGAGAGATACACTTCAATTTCTAAAGTCGCGCGCAGTCTGCCCAGAATTTTCCTTCATCGGTGTGAAGGTCTAGTGTAGGTGCGTCAGAGCACATGTGACGGTCTAGTATAGATGCGTCAGAGCACTGTGACGGTCCAATACTAGACCGTCACAGTCAAACTTGTCCGAAATCGTCCCGTTCGACCCCCAGAGCGTGACGGACCTACCCTAGGCCGTTACATAACTCTGACGGTCCTACGATAGATCGTTACACATAACTGAGAGTCCAATTCGTACTGGACTCTGTCCCGAAAACTGCGCGATGGGCCTATCTTGCAGAGCCCATAACTTCTTCAATTCTTATCCAAATTGATCCCCATTTTTTCCTACTTCTAGCCCTTTGTATTATCTTGAATTTAGTTTATAGAAATCAAATTTTCATTGGCTATATCTCTCAGGATCTGGGTCACAATATTAGAATTTAAGCATCCTGGTACAACTAAAACTCTATTTTCTAGTGCGACGGGGCTACTTTCCAAGAGCCATATCTTTAGAATCCTCCTCCGAATTAATCCATGTTTGTTCCTATCTCTTATCCTTAGTATTATCTCGAGTTTGATCCAAAGAACTTGATTTATCTTGGACTCTATCTCCGGGAATCGTGAGAGGAAAATCAGGATTTCTTGCAAAACTCTATAAAAACTGCCCAGTTCGCAGTTGCAAAGGGGGGGCTCTTTCTTGGTTCGGGGCGAAGCCATGCTGCAACTCCAACTCACAACTTCGACCCTGGATTGAAGAGGGAAGTATTAGCTTTCAATTACATCCTTCTGGGCTTGATTTCATGATCCATATTCTTAGTTCTTCTCCTCTTAAAATCACAAATCATCACAGTTTTCTACATTTTTCTGCTACACATGCACTTTTGCACGTTTTACATCAATGGTTCCTCTCTATTCTCTCAATCAAATCTCGTGATTTCAAATCTTATACATGCACAATACACACACCTATTATTTCCACCCTTTCACAGAGGTTAAAAACCTCCCCCCGGTGAGTTTGCCCTCAATTTCTACCCCTATTTTATCACTGCGGGATTGATGCTACACTTCATGTTCTAATGGGTTTTTTGTCCTTGTTTTGACTTTGTTTTGCAGGAGAGCATGAATACAACGTGAGGCCCTCTTCCTCTAGCCGGCTGGAGGGAGAGGAGGTTTGAATCCAAAAGTTCCCCGCACCCCGTTTCAAGCGCGATCAAGTCTTTAAGTTCCAAGGTACACGGCACCTCTCTTTACACTTCTTCATCCTTTGGTATTGTTGGAACCTTGGTGGCGATCACGGTTAGTATTTCTCATCCTTTCATCCCCTTATCTTTGATTCACATGTTTATGTATGTATGTATTTAAAGGGGGCGGGATTGGAATCTAATTAAAACAAATCTACAATCATGTGGTATCAGAGCCTAACTCTCCCTAAGGGCTTAACATCCCAGAGAGATTAGTTGTAATGGATGCTAGAGGTCTAACTGCTGAGGGTCATTCCACCAGTAAGCTGCCATTCTTTGACGAAAACAATTATGCTTACTGAATCGTATGCATGTCTTCCTTCGAGCGAAGGATTATGAATTTGGAAGGTTGTTAGTAAAGGTCTGTTTGAGCTCCCTGAGGATGAGGAAGTCTGGACCAGGGAACAGATCCGTAGGTCTACATTTAACTGGAGCGTTGTAAATGCTATACAATGTGCTCTTCACCCTACTGAATTTTCGAGACTCTCCTCCTATTCCACAGCCAAGGAAATGTGGGACAAGCTGGAGGTAATCTATGAGGGAACATCTCAGGTTAGAGAGACCAAGGCTAATATGTTGGTCTCAGAATATGAAGCTTTTAAGATGAAACCTGACGAGTCTATATCTGAGATATACGCCAGACTGATGGTTCTCACTAATGGCTTGAGAAGTCTAGGTAAGGTTTACAGTGAGTATGAAATTGTTAGAAAAATTCTCAGGTCCCTGACACCTATTTGGCACACCAAGGCCACGGATATGGAAGAGTCTAGGAACCTAGCAACTACCACTGTAGGTGAACTCATTGGTTCTCTCATAACATATGAGCTGAATCTCAAGAGGGTCGATGAGTCTGAGAAGAAGAAAAAGGCCCTAGCACTTAAAGTGACTTCTAGTAGCAAAGGGTCGTCAAGTGAGCACAGTTCCTCCAGTTCAGATGAAGACCCAGATGAATTTTAATGTTTACTAGAAAATTTAAGAACTTCTTGAGAAAGGAAGGAAAGTGATTCAGAATAAAGTATTTCTCGGGGAAGAGGTGGTCAAAATACAAATCTAATACTGCCAAGAAATCTGATGGTATTGTTTGCTATAATTACAGGAAAGCAGGACACCTAAAAGCAGATTGCCTGAGCTACAGAAGGAGAAATAGCCCAAGTGGAAGAATAAGAAAGGAAAAGCCATGGTAAGCACCTGGAGTGATGAAGATGAAGGCAGTCAGAGCAGCACATCTGATAGCGAGGAAGAAGACAAGCTCTTCCTGATGGCCGAAGAAGAAGAGAAGGAAGATGATGAAGAGGTAACTTTTCTCCTTTCGAGAATTTTACACATAGTGACTGGGAAGAAGCCTACGCAGAGATTTTAGATAAATATGATAATATGCGTAGAGAGAATAGGCATCTGAAAAGAAAGATAAACTCTTTAGTGAATGATACATCTATGAATGACAAAATTGTATGCCTAGAAACAGAAAATTGTAGTTTGAAGAATTCTCTTACTGAATGTGAAAATTTCAAAACTGTCTTGAATGACATGAAGTATGAAAATGAACAATTGAAAAACACCTTTGATGAATTAAAAATCAGAATGCAAAAAATTGAGGAAGAAACCAGAATTGTAAATGAAAAATATGATGCTATTAATGGTGTGAATAAAGAATTGAAAAAGATAATTAAGAATCTAGAGAAAGAGAATAAGGATAAGCAACATTCCCGTGAAGGCATGACACAAGGAACTGAAAATCTGAATTCCATTTTGAGAACAAAGGTGAACTTCAGAAGGGAAGGATTGGGTTTTAACCCAACAAATACGAAAAGGTTTGATGTGAAGACTATTTCCTTTGTTTCTGAAAAGGGAGCATCCAAATCCAAACCTTTAATAAAAATGAACTCTGAAGTAAATAGAAACAAAGAATCTGTTAAAAATAATGGTCATAACAAGCCCAGTGCCAAGGACAAGGGCAAAGAGAAGGTAGAGGTGTCTAGTGGATCCTGTACACACACTACTGCACCTCAGACTAAGGGGCAGGTTAGGGGTCAAGCATCTAAAGCTCAAGTCCAAGGAAATCCCAAAACCAAGGTAACCCAGTCTCAACAGAAAGGTCGATGCAACCACCAACCTGCATTGACGCATACTTCTTCTAGGTACAGGTCCTTTAGAAATAAAGGTCAGAGCATGGGCACCTCAGGTCGATGCTACTACCCTAGTGCACCGACCTATCCATCATTCCAAAACTCCTATCATTACCACTCTGGTAGGAAAGGTCGAGGCAGCCTCAACATGAGGTCGATGCAGCATAACATCCAGAACCCACATCCTAGACAGATGCATCTATCTTACCCTTGGAATGCCTCTGTGCAACCTAGGCTCAGAAATTTTAGAAATCAGAACTCATATGGCTTTGTCCATAATATGTCTATTCAGCCTAGGATCTACAGTGCACACACACTTCCAAATGCCCATTGGACCAATCACTAGCGCAAAAACTATCAGGCCTTTAAGAACAATGTCACACCATAGAAAAGGCCAATCAAAACTCAGAATGTTAATGAGAGACAGGACAAACAGAAAATTGAGAAATCCACAACTCAAGTAAAGACATAAAAATAAATGTGGATACCAAAACAGTTATTGTCTTGTCTGTATGATTTAACTGTAGTTATGGGGCCCAAACAGTCTTGGGTTCCAAAATTTTATACTTGATTTTGTTTGCAGCTATGCCTGGCAGCCAATCACAACAGGTGGTATCTTGATAGTGGTTGTTCCAAGCACATGACCGGGGATAAAGGAAAGTTTTACTTGCTAGTAGAAAAAGATGATGGTCATGTTACCTTCGGAGGTAATTCAAAAGGAAAAATCATAGGAACATGTAAGGTTGGTAAGTGCTCTTCCTACTGTATAGAAGAAATTTTACTAGTTGAAGGACTTGCTTACAATTTGCTTAGTATTAGTCAGTTGTGTGATAAAGGCCATAAGGTTGTTTTTGACTCTCTTGAATGCACTATCTTTGAACCCAATTCTGAAACTGTGAAATTCACTGGTTAAAGAGTCAATGATATCTATATGGTCGACTTAGATGATGCAGCACATACTAACTTGTGTCTCACTATTAATAAGGTTGACTTAGCTTGCCTTTGGCATCGTAGGCTAGGTCATGCCAGTTATAATGTTCTGCATAAATTGAATAAATATAGCATGGTGAGAGGTCTCCCCGAAATATCTTTTAAAAATGACAATAAAATATGTGAGGCATGTACCCAGTGTAAACAAACTAGAAAGTCATTTAAATCCAGAACTGAAAATATTTCTTCTAAACCCTTTGAGCTGATCCACGTGGAATTATTTGGACCTACTAGATTATCTAGCTTATCCGGTAGAAGATATGGATATGTCCTAGTAGATGACTTTTCTAGATTTGCATGGGTATTCTTTCTGACTCACAAAAATGATGCATTTGAACAATTTCAGGAATTTTACCACAGAATAAAACAGACTGGTGAGCAGTCTATTTCTAACATTTTGTCTGACCATGGTGGTGAGTTTGAAAACTCACAATTTGATGAATTTTGTAGAGAAAATGGGATCAACCATAGATTCTCTTCACCGAGGACTCCAGAGCAGAATTGAGTGGTTGAAAGGAGGAACAGAACTTTGGTGGAGATGGCTCGGACTATGCTAGTTGAAGGGAACTTGCCTAGAAGGTTTTGGGCTGAGGCAGTAAATACCTCATGTTACATTATCAACAGAGTCCTGGTAAGACCTTCTACTTAAAACACTCCCTATGAGATACTTAAAGGTAAGAAACCTTCACTAGCACATTTCAAGGTTTTTGGTTGTAAATGCTTTATACATGTTAACTCTAAAAGAGACCTTGACAAATTTGAACCTAAAAGTGAACTTGGAATTTTTCTAGGTTATTCCGAAAAGTCTAGAGCTTATAGGATCTACAACACTAATTCTCAAACTGTTGAGGAATCACCACATATTGTTTTTGATGAATCTTCTAAAACTGAAACTGGCTTCTACAGGAACAAAGTCGATGGAGAAATCCTGGAAAACAAAGAAGAGCAAAATGCAGAATCAGCAAGAGAAGGTAAGACTGAAGGATCTGGGGTTCAGGGGGAGGTAAGTGAAAATACAGGTAATCAGCTTACCAACATTAGAATTCTTAGAGATCATCCTCTAGAAAATGTGATTGATAATTTGAATGAACCTCCTATGACTAGATCACATTTCAGGATAGAAAATGATCTGAGTTCTTTTGCACTTGTCTCATAAGTAGAACTCAAGAACATAGAATGTGCCTTAAAGGATGAGCATTGGATAAATGCCATGCATGATGGATTGAAGTAATTTGAAAGGAACAAGGTATGGCACCTAGTTCCTAAACTCTCGCATGGCTCAGTTATAGACACTAGATGGGTCTTTAGAAATAAAACGGATGAGCAGGGAAAGGTAGTCAGAAATAAGGCTAGACTTGTAGCACATGGGTACAATCAGGAGTTTGGAGTAGACTTTGAGGAATCATTTGCCCCTGTAGCTAGACTAGAAGCCATTAAGATTCTTCTACCTTTTTCTTATAGTCTAGGAATAAAACTTCAGCAGATGGATGTGAAATCTACTTTCTTAAATAGTTTAATAAAAGAGGATGTTTTTGTCAAACAACCTCTTGGATTTGAATGCATTGACTTTCCTGATTATGTTTATAAACTTGATAAGGCATTATATGGGCCGAAACAAGCTCCCAGGGCCTGGGATGACAGGCTGAGCTCCTTCCTCATAGGTAAAGGTTATTCAAGAGGTAAGGTTGACCAAACTCTATTTACCAAGGTAAACAATAAAGATATCCTTGTTTTTCAAATCTATGTAGATGATATAGTGTTTGGGTTAACTAATCCTTCTATGTGTGAGGAATTTTCTAAGTTAATGACTGATGAATTTGAAATGAGCTTAATAGGAGAACTTAAGTTTTTCCTTGGATTGTAGGTTAATCAAACATCAGAGGGAAGCTTCATCACCCAGTCCAAATACATCATGGATATGCTGAAGAAATATAAGCTGGAAAACCTCAAAGAGATCACTGCACCTATGGGCACATCAACTAGTCTTGATGCTGACCCAAAAGGTAAATTGGTTAATACCAAACTATACAGAGGTATGATCGGATCCCTTTTGTATCTTACTGCATCTCGTCCAGATATACAATTTTCAGTGTGTTTATGTGTTAGATTTCAGGCTAGTCCTAAGGAATCTCATATGAGTGTAGTAAAGAGGATTTTTAGGCATCTATCAGGCACCCTTGACTTAGGACTGTGGTATCCTGCTAGGTGTGAGTTCGAACTTGTAGCTTACACTGATGCAGACTATGCAGAGTGTAGGATAGATAGAAAAAGCACTAGTGTGTATTGTCAATACTTAGGTGGTTGTCTAGTGTCTTGGGCTTCTAAGAAGCAACACATTGTTGCTCTCTCCACTGTTGAGGCTGAGTATGTTGCAGCATGGAATTGTGCAGCCCAAGTGCTCTGGATAAAACACCAGCTCATTGACTATCACATAAAATTAGGATGCATTCATATTCTGTGTGATAATACCAGTGCCATTTCCTTGACTAAAAATCATGTTCATCACTCTAGGACTAAGCATATTGAAATAAAACACCACTTCTTGAGAGATGAAGTGAGTAAGAATGAAATTGAGCTGAATTTTGTTGAATCAGATAAATAAATTGCTGATATATTTACTAAACCTTTGGGAAATGAAAGATTTAAATTCTTAAGAAGAGAACTAGATTTATGTAAATTTCATCATGATGATTAATTGCTTAAGTTTATTATTGCTTGAAATAAATGTTTGTTTCATGACTGTTATTAAGCACATAACTCAGACTGTCACATGGTATTAGTTTGTCAGTAATTGTCATTGCATACTTTTCACGTTGTCTATCTTGATCTTAAGGGTATATCAAATGGTGTGATGGGAAAAGGGCAGATTTCTTCTGTCTGGAAACCAACACTATGTGTAGAGGCTTGTCCTCTGCCTAGTACCCTGAGTCAAGATTTTGTCTAAGTCTTGCATTTCATTATTAGTTCATAGACAAGGGGGAGTCTGTGTCCAACAACATTTCAAGTCTATTCTTTCGTGCATATTGATAGGGGGAGTTCAGAATAAAATGCTCTATCTTTGAGTCAGGTCAGGCCTAGGTTGCTATATCTAGGCAGCAGTCAATGTCTCTGAAATGTCGTCACCCAAAGTTGACACCTTCTTGCATACCTTCTGTCAACCCTGACTCTATCCTTTTGATCAACAGTTTTACTCATCTCATGATAAAAACTTGAAACAGTCCTTGCAACTCCTATGATTCTGAAATACTGACAAACTGATGATCAGTTCATTACTCTAAGCTACTAAAATCAGAAATCTCCTCTTATAAGAATCTGTAATGCTCCATGAATGAACTGATGGTTTAAGCTTAATAAATTTTAGATTCTAAAGGCTGAACTCAATGGACTAGAATGTTGATCACAATTAATAGCTCTCAACCATTTCTCACATGTAATGACTAGTAAAGTCTTTCAGAGTCTGAGAGTTCTTGAATTAATGACTTCTTGGTTGAGAAACTTGGAGTGTGTATTATTTTTAAACAAGTCTTTCTATAAAACCAAAGGGCAGCAATGTCAAAATAAAGAGCCAACATTATTGTAGGCAGAGCACTGACTGAATGCAATGAGAAAACTGGATCCTTCATCAAAGAAATGGAGAAAAACCCATGTCCTGAAGTACTTCAAGTTATCTCTGTTCAAAAGTCAAAACAGAATGGGGAGTTTCACTAAGTAACTAGGGGTACTGGCGTCTGATCAACGTGTACCCTTATGTAAAAAGGTGCAAACTACTCCTAATGTTCTGATACATGAAATAGAATGGTAAATTCTGCTAAGTAGCTAGGGGTACTGCCGTCTAATCAATGTGTACCCTTATGTCAAAAGGCATGGATTATACCCAACTATTCTGAATTATTTAATAAAAAGGAAATGAAAAATCTTGCTGAAACCCTAAGGTGACAAATCAGAACTGTCAAATTGTTTAACCTCAATACATATTCTAGTCACTCCTAAAGAAGTTCACTGATTTTTGGATGAGTAGGATAAAGTAAGACTGCATTCGTCATGATTCATATGGTTCTGGTTTATTGCTATTAAAGGTTAATGCAAACTTATTCAGAGAGTATTGTTGCTAAACTCTAACCTTTATTACTCTTAAACCAGAATTCTATCATGAATGCATTAAATAGAATCTTATACCTGAAGAGTTTGAGCTTTGTATGCTTAATTAATGAAAGATAAATTAGTTTGTCAATCAGATCTCTCCTGCATCTTCACCACTTTGATATTGACATCTCACTCTTTGTCCTTCTCTGATAAGATCCAATTCTTTGTTTGTTGATGGCAAAGGGGGAGAGTTTTTGATGGCAAAAATTCTTGATTCTTGTTTGATGGCTAGGGATAGCTGCAAAGGGGGAGATATTGCCTTGTTTGTATGTTTGCGTCTACGCATGTTGTGTCTATGCATATTTGTCTTCTAATGCACTTGACTGTGACCTTTGCATATTCTAACTCATAATATAATTTGTGTTGCCATCAAAGTATAGCAGTGTTGCCAACATCAAAAAGGGGGAGAATGTTGTATCTCCTCTAGATTTGATGCCTAGTTTTGATGCTGGCAACAGTGTGATAGACCTTAATTTGACTCTGGCAACATTATTATTTTAAAGTCTTTACCTTAGTCAGAATAAGTTTTTTGTTTAAATCAGGGTCGATGCATGTTCATGCTTCTGCACTATAAGGTCGATGTACATACATGCATTGTGAAAGTCAGGTCGATGCACATGTTCACTCTGAGCCTAGAAGGTCAGTACATATGCATAAGTGTTGCGTTATAAGGTCGATGCATCTTCCACTTCATTGAACTAACAGGTCGATGCACATATGTGTTACAGACTAAGAAGGTCAATGCACATATGTCGTTGAGTCTAGAAGGTCGATGCACATATGCTTTATAGTCTAGAAGGTCAATGCACCTTGTACACAGTATGCACAGTCAGGTCAATGCACCTTGAACATAGTACACACTATCAGGCCGATGCACCTTGTGCATGTTGCTCACGTCTTGTGCTATAAGGTCAGTGCACCTTGTACACAGGTTGATGCTAGTGACCTAGCGGTTGAAGCATAAGGTCGATGCACGTTAGAGAAAGGTCAATGCTAGTGACCTAGCGATTGCAGCGTAAGGTTGATGCATGTCATAGAAGGGTCGATGCACATTATAGGTCAATACTAGCAAGCCAGCGCAGGCAGCATAAGGTTGGTGCGATAGAGGTTATCATTCTCAAGGTCGATGCACCATGTGTATCTGTTGTACAGACATGTTGATGCACTTACCTACGTTGATGCTATTGTTCAAGGAGCACTGGTTTTTGCACACACAGGTCGATGTACCTTCATTTCAGAAATAGTCTTTCTAACAAATAAGGTCTACCTGTGTTACATAAAAGTCGATGCTACTGTTCTAACTTACTGCATGGCTTAGCTATACAGGTTGATGCATATTGCTTAAGCATCGATGCTTATGTAGAATTCTGAGCATTCTTTGTCTGAACTTGTTGAAACATCTGAGACTGCATTTGTCTTGATTCTTATCATTTGCCTCATAAGTTTCATGATGATAAGACTGATAATAACTCTCTACTTTCTGTTTTGACAGATAACCAGAAACAACCCAGATCCATGCTCGAACACCTGGGTTGCATAAAGGCAGACCGCATTACTCTGACATTGACTTTAAATTTAAAAGGATTAAGGGCACGTGATCCAAGGTAGGAGGCTGAACTGAACATTCTGCCACGTGGAGCAGATTACTTCCTGCATCAGACACGTGGATCAACTCTTCATCAGCTCCTGACACATGGGCCTTCGAAGTACGCTTGTTGGATAAAATCATTGGGCGGGAACGTGCTCTCCACGCGCCCAAACCAAAAGCTCGTGGGACCACAGATTCGTGATTTCATGTATAAAAAGGGGGACCGAGCAGTCAAATGAGAAGAAGAATATATACGAAAGAAGCAGATCTGAAGAGGAGAAAAGAGCATAAAAGCAAGAGAGTTCTAGAGTTCGAGAGAAAGAGTCTGAGAGGAGTTTGAGAGAAAAGAGTCAGTTGCAGAGAGTAAGAAGAAAAACAGAGTGCCGTAATTCTATCTGAGAGAGAGAAGTGGGATTGATCAGAAAAGTAGTCCTAACTTCTGGATCAGATCCAGAGTCAGATCGCTCCAATGGAGCTATAGTTTTTCTTTCTGTTATTGTCTTGCATTGCCTCTTTTGTTTTCCTTTTTTTGAAATCTTTGTAAGCTGTGTATCAGCGGAGCAAGCTGTAATGCTCAGCGGCGAGGTGTGATCCTCGGACAGCAAGCTATGATTGCTTAGCAGGAAAGCAAGCTGTGAGGCTCAGCTGTTTATAGGGATTTGATCCCCGAAGCTGTGGATCAGCGGAGTTCAAGCTGTTTTGCAGCGGAAGCCTTACTCGGTTGAGTAAGGGGTGGACGTAGATCTCAAGTTCGAGATCAAACCACCTAAAAATTGATTTGTCTTGTGTGTGGGTGATTAATTATATTATCTTTACTACGATTAGATGGATGCTTAGGATCGTTTACTACGAGCATCTGATTTCTCGGATATAATCAACTGTTGCTTTAGTCTTCAACCAAACTGTCCTCACTAATTCATTTCTGCATCTGCTAAATTTGATTGATATCTTATTGATCTTGATCTAATTTGCACTTTCTCCATTTTATACCTATATTGTGGTCAATCACTCAGTGGTATATAAAAAGGATCAGTTAGAAGGATAGATTACATATATCTGAAAAACTGACCCTTGCGTGACGAGATTATCAAATCAAACCTCTGTCAAGTATTGTACTGAGTTGATTGATCTACTGTCCTTGAAGTTCTTAGTGATTGATAAGTTTGTCCATACCAGATCTCTTTAATTCATACTGTATTTAGTGCTTCTGTTCACAGTAATTTTGTTTATTTCTACATTATTATCAATTGTTGTAGAATTACGCAATTTGGGGTAGATCTATTCACCCCCGCCTCTACATCTATAGTTCATTCCTTTCACACATCATCTGGGATAAGTTAGTTCTCAGTGATTGATAAGTTTGTCCATACCATATCTCTTTAATTCATACTGTATTTAGTGCTTCTGTTCACAGCAATTTTGTTTATTTCTGCATTATTATCAATTGTTGTAGAATTGCGCAATTTGGGGTAGATCTATTCACCCCCCCCCCTCTACATCTATAGTTCATTCCTTTCACACATCATTCGGGACATCCACGAGGCCGAAGGTCGACCACTGGGTCACAACTGGGTCGATCGGAAGCTAAAATGACACAACCGGAACACGGAAATCATGGAACCTCAGTGGCAGTCCTCCCTGGACTATCACATCAAGTGGCGCTCCACCCTGGACTGCAAGCCACCAAATAGCGGTCCATCCTGGGCCGCTAGCTGCCCAAAAACACACGGTCAAGGGGCGGTCATCCCCAAGGCCGCAACCGTAGTGGCAGTCCTGGCCTGACCGCTATTCAGGGAGTAGCGGTCAGTCGCGAGGTCCCTACTACATGGGACACAGACGAAAAAGGTAGTGGCCAGCCGCCTGGCCATTAAAGCCATAAAAAATGGTCATGCCCTCACTATTATTCACTATTTGGCGGTCTCCACGAGACCGCTACTACCAGTAATGGTCCATCGCGAGACCGCAACCCTCGAACCGACTTAAGGGGACATATGGCGGTCTTCAGAGGACCACCTCATCAAGTGGCAGTTCTTGGTAGGATCGCTACTTCGTCTCGAGCGCGAAAATGGCGAATCCGATGGAAAATCCCATTCCACGCCCCGTTCACACCCATGTGAAGGGGAAAACAAAGGGAAACCATTCTCCAACCTATCTAGCATTGAGAGGACCCATTTAAACCCCAAAAATATGATTAAATCGAGAGATCCGGCTCATACCCCAAAATCACTCATTATGACCCCGGCGGGAAAATAAACCCTCTTGACTCACCTCGGGCTACCAAACTTGCTGGAAATAAAGTACAGGGGTTAAGGAACCATCCCCCTACGTCCACCGAAGATTCCGCGCACCGAGGGCGTCGATCCGCCAAGAAAATGCCGCATGAACCGTCGCGATGCCCCAAACTCACGGATGAGCTTCGCCGTGCTCCACCGCCTCAATCCTCGCCCTATCCACGTCACCCCTCGCCCCACAAGCATCGCCACCTCGCCCTCATCCATCTTCATCGGCCACCCGGGGAGAAGAGAGGGGGAGAGGAGAGAACGTGAGAGAGAAGAGAGAGGGAGAGAGTGAGAAATGAGAGATGGGGAGAGAGAGAAAAAGGGGGTTTAATATATAGAAAATTCAGAATTATGGAAAATATGAAAAATAGAAAAAAAAAATACTCCCCATGATCTTCGAAAAACGCACAACGTGCTGGTAATATCTCGGAGTCGGAGAACGCAACGGTTCACCCTACACGGGGTTCCGAAGGTCCGACGGGCAAAAACGCGTAAACCGTAAAACTCAATCCGAGACTCGCAAAAATGATCCGAAACCCATGGATCCTGATCCGAACAATATCCGAAAAACTCGGGGCATTACAGCGATCGAGGTGACTTCTTAGCCTCCAAGAAGCGAGCACTCATGCTCCTTCGAAAATAGTGTTCAAACCCGAGGGCGAGCAATAGTCTTTTCCCACTAAGGGGAGACGTACGCTCTCACCTAAAGTCGATCATGAGTAGTGCGTAAGCCTCTAAAGGCGAGAAAGGTGAGAAACCCTTGGAACGGAACATGTGCATACGACAGCGATGGATGAATTTATCTACTCTCACAACCTCGCCACGCACGAAGGTGTCTCACCAAAAACACATACATAAGAGACATGGATGGAACATCCCTGTTTTTATTCAAAATACAAATCGCCAAACTGCAGCACTGTAACACCCGAGAATTTTAAAATAGAAATATACAAAAAAAATTATATATATATATATATATTTAATTATTGAACTCATATTCTAATTCTATTGGATTAACCATTTAAAACATTTAATTACCAATAGATGCTTTAGAAGATGCCAAATTATATTTTAGGAAATGCCTATTTATATTTTCAATCACTTAGGAAATTAATATTACACTATTCCAAAGAAATAGGAAATATGTTATATAGATACTATTTTAAAGGATAAACATCACTTTTACAAGAGGCCAATTCATATTTTCATAATTTAGAAAATTTCATATTTCCACTTTTACATTATATCATTATTTTGAAGAAATAAGGGTATATAGATGAAGTGTTAAAGGATAAACATAATTTAGAAAGTGAGAAAGGGTATATAGATAATTTTGGTTAGTGTAGAGTGAATACAAAAATCTCCGTTCAAAATAACGACATATGTTAAGTCGTTATTTCCTAAACGTGAATAGTGATGTGAATAGTGTCACTTTTTATTTAAAAAGAAATTTTCAAAAAAAATTATATGTAAAAATAGATAAAAGTGTAAGGGTCTCACCCCTGAAATTTCACAAACAAATTCTATCAATTTTTAAAGATACAAATCTTTGAAGTTTAACATGGAAATCTTAACTTATGAAATACACGACCCTCTCTTGGGCGTCATTTCTTTCCGACAACTATCACGATCATTCTATCCCTCCAGCCTGTGTAGGCTGTAAACCCACTAAATACCCTATAATTCTGCATCTTGTCCCCCATCATGTCGACCCTAAGGTTATAAAATACACTCTATTTTCCCTCTATTTGGTTAGTTCGAAGGCTAGATACGGGAGCAAGCTCTGAAGAGTTGCAGAGGAAGGGAAGGGCTGCTTCTTCCTCTCCTGTCAACTCTTGTCACTTCACAGAGGTAGGTGTTCTCAAATCCTTGCCTAACTAGTAGCTAAATAGGTTAACTGATGCATGTTAGAGTTCAATTAACTAGTCAACCATGCTATATATATCATCTGGCTTTACCGTAATCAAGCAATAATCATGTATATATCATGTTATTTTGATAGCCTGTTACATATCACCATAATCTTTAAGAGTTTAAACTTAGTTTGTTAGCATGATTTTTATGAGTTTTTGAACATATTTTATCACACTAGTTTTACAGTATTAATAACCATGTTTTAAATCTTAATATATAGACTCTGTTAACATAATATGTTCATGGTTTAAGGACACGGAGGCTCCCAGCCCTCTGGTAATTGGCGCCCCTGACCAGGGCGCCATTTTCAAAATTGAAGACTGTTCACACAGTCGTCATTTAAATGAAGACACCCCCAATGTCGTCAATTCGATTTCTAAAATTTTCAGTAATTAATAATTCAACACATTCAAAAATCCATAACTATCGAACTAAAATACGAAATTTTTGCATGAACATGTTTCTTGAATCCTGACATTTTTCTCAACATATTCGTGCAATTACTTCCTGATTCGGAGGTTTTTCACACTGATGAATAGTGGACACCTCACTGTAATTGGCGCCCCTGACCAGGGCGCCAATTTCCAAATTGAAGACTACCCGAGAGGGCGTCAATTAATTGAAGACATGCACCATGTCGTCAATTCAATTTTCTGTAATTTTCAGAAATCAGTAAATCAACGCATTCAAAAATCTATAACTAATAAACGGGACCTTGAAAATTTTGACAGAATATACTTCTGTGACCCTGAGATTTTTCTCCACCTGACCATGTCTCGGATTCTGATTCGGAGAAACTTTTTCGAAATGAACAGTGCTTTGAGTCACAAAACGTATCTGCCAGGTGAAAACTACTGAATTGAAGATGGCCCTTAAGTCTTCAATTTCAGAATTGAAGACGGCCCTCAAGTCTTCGATTACTGAATTGAAGACGGCCCTCAAGTCTTCAATTAATTGAAGACTGCTCACAGGGGCGTCAATTCCGTTTCTTGAGGAATTAAAGTTATAACATTAGAAAATTCATATCTGTGAAACCAAAACTCAGTAATTATATCTGAACATGTTTCTGGACTCCCTAGGAATTATACTAAGTATTCATATCCTTACTTTCGAATTTCGAGAAACTTTTTCAAAATGAACAGTGCTTTGAGTCACAACACGTATCTGCCAGGTGAAAATCACTGAATTGAAGACGGCCCTTAAGTCTTCAATTTCAGAATTGAAGACGGCCCTCAAGTCTTCAATTACTAAATTGAAGACGGCTCTTAAGTCTTCAATTTCAGAATTGAAGACGGCCCTCAAGTCTTCAATTACTGAATTGAAGACGGCCCTTAAGTCTTCAATTTCAGAATTGAAGACGGCCCTCAAGTCTTCAATTAATTGAAGACTGGGTAAAGGGGCGCCAATTTGATATATATATATATATATATATATATATATATATATATATATATATAATTAAAAATTTGAAGGATTAGCAAACCCTCAGATGCCAACTCAGTAATTACAACTTCTGATCTTGATCTATCTCGAAAATTGTGCAAACACAACCCTAATCCATACTCCTGCGTATGATGAGTTCTTGAAATTCCGTTCCATGAAAAAAAATCTACTTGTGTATACCCTACATGGTCGAACCTTGAATCTCTTAAACTATCATTTGAGAGTGTAGAAAGCTAAGTGCCATGCAGGATAAAGTGCTACGTTATGGGAGCCACCTCTTGAGGCCGTACGGCGCAAAGTGCTACACGACGGGAGTCACCTCTTGAGCCTGTAGGGGCCACCTCTAGAATCCTCCATAACCAAATGACTAGTTAATCTCATCTGAAATACTACGTTTCTAAATTCTTAAAATTCCATATTGGATATAAATGAGAGTGGATGTCAAAGGTGATACCTAAAATGCTGTGCATATAGGGCCCGGTCTGGTCCTGAGAGGAGCACCCGAAGGTACTTGTGCCCATGGGAGTTTATTGACCACGGTGCTTAATATTACACCGGAGTACTTGCTTGACTTGAGACACTCCACCCCTACTCTCTCTCCTTACTTACTTGACTTACGTGACCCGGAACGGGCAATACTTGACTTATGGCCCGAGAAAGGGTAAAATACTTACATGATAATAGCCAATTCTACTGATATGTACTTGACAATACTTGCTTGAATTGAATTTTTACTTGATATACTTGTACATGAGTTCCTTCTCATACCTGCGTTCATACTTGTACATGAATCCCTGCTTGCCCGAAGTGGCATTTACATTTGTGAATTCTCGAAATACTACTTGTCAAGTACTTAAAATCTTGTTATACTCTCTTTATACAGTTCGTGATCTCTTATTGTTCATCGTGCCTAGATTTACCTGTATACCTGATTTTTTATTATACGTACATCATGCACAGCCATACTGATAATACATGCAAATTGTAAATCACGTAAAGATTACTCGTATTTGAGATGTAATTCCTACTGAGCGATTCGCTCATCCAGTTGCTTCCTAACATTTTCAGGTGATTCGGTTAGCGACAAGAATGGGTTTGAGGCCGAGTGAAGAGTGCTAGAACGCCATCCATTTATCATTAGCTAGTCGAGTCTTTGAATTTATTTGAGTCTACCTTGTATTCCCAGTTATGTCAGTTCGTGGTATAAACTTTGTGTTAAGTCGTGTAGCCTAATGTTTGGCTTTCTAAATTTAGAAATTTGCCATGGACTATCTTTATTTCCTTTGATTAATCAAATAAACATCACTTGGACTGTTGGAATTTATTAGATTTTTAGTCATTTGCGCACTCCGAAATTTTGTATGTTAAAATTATTATCGCTCTAATGACACGATCTATATAGACGCGTCACGCATCCGAGTATCTTCCATGCTCAGGACGTGACAGTCTTCGTGGTATCAGAGCCTAGGTTTTCAAACCTAGGGAACTAGAAGAAATAAAAGGTTAGAAATTAAAATCTAAGTAAAAACTTGAGTCCAAGGATAGATATACTTTACCCAGTAAGATGGATAGAGCCATGGGTTAAGTTTTATAATGACTTTTGACCTTACAAGTAAACCTGATCTTTATCATACCTAACTCTTTGTAGGATCATGGCTGCGGAAAGAGCACAATGGCGCGAGATGCAGCGCACCGTGCAAGGCCTCACACAGGCACTACAGCAAGTGGCCCAAGGCAGAGCAAACCGTGGAGCGGGAGATCTCCACCGAAGTTTCCGTAACATGAACCCAGTGAGGTTCACGGGTTCGTCCGACCCCGAGGATGCCGAGCATTGGCTAAAGGAGATGGAACGAATCTTCCGTGTAATGCAATGCACGGACGAGGAGAAGGTTTTACTGGCCGTATTCCAACTAGAGCGGGACGCTCGATGCTGGTGGGAATCCATAGAAGTAACACTGCCAGAATACCATGTCACATGGGATGAATTCACGGAGCATTTCAACAAAAAGTACTTCTCCGACCATATCCAGGAGAAGAAGGCCGCAGAATTCGCCGTCCTTAAATAACGGGGCTTGAAAGTGGCCGAGTATGAGGCCCAGTTTTCCATATTATCTAGGTATGCACCCCACTTGGTGTGTACAGAAAAGATGAAGGCGAGAAGGTTCCTAAACGGGCTTCGGCCCCATTATATCACACAACTTGCACCGATGGACATCCAAGTCTATTCGGAGATGGTTCGGCGTGCTCAACTGCTAGAAGACGCCACCGAATTATCCGAGAGAATCCGAGGAAGAGACAAGAAGGAACCCGTCACAAGCCCAGGAAAATTCAAACAATCATTTAACAAGAAAAGGTTCTTCATGGGAGGGGAGCCCTCCAAGGTAAAGAAAATCCAGAAGAATGATAGGCCATTCTTCACCACCACACCCTCAAAGGAGATTTGCAAGTATTGTAATAAAGCTGGCCATAAGACCGAGGAATGCTGGAAGAAGTTAGGAGCTTATCTTCGATGCGGGAGCCGAGAACATCGAATCCCAGACTGCCCACTGATGAAGGAGCAAGACATCAAAGATGAGAAGCGTCCGGTAAAGAAACAAGGCCGCCTGCAAGCTCTCCGAGAGACAGAACCCACTGAAGGAGGAATTGTGGAAGGTACTCTCACTATTTGTTCTAAAATTGCTCAAGTTTTATTTGATACCGGAGCAACTCATTCATTCGTTTCCAAGCAATTTGCTGCTTCATTTTCTAAGAAACATGAACGGTTAGATTTGGTCATATCTACACCTCTTGGGAATGAGTCTAATATCACTTATCACTATTCAAATTGTGAAGTGATGATTAAGGGAAGCAATTTACCTGCTGACTTGATATGCCTAGATATGAAGGGTCATGACATCATACTAGGTGCCGACTGGCTATCCACATACCACGCAACTGTAGATTGCCGACATGGCAAGGTAACTTTCGTGGATTTCCCAGAGCTAGTTTACAATAGCCCTCGGAGTAAATCACTTCTTATATCAGCACTCCGAGCTAGTAAACTTATGAATAAGAGATGCATGACTTTCATAGCATTCGTGACTGCCATAGAAGTCGAGAAGGTTAAACTTGAAGACATCCGTGTAATTCGGGATTTTCTCGATGTTTTTCCAGAAGATTTAACCGGCTTACCCCCGGAAAGGGAAGTGTCGTTCACAATCGACCTTGTCCCTGGTGATGGTCCTGTCTCTAAGGCACCATACAGAATGTCCCCTGCTGAGCTGAAGGAACTAAAGGAACAACTAATGGAGTTATTGAAAAGGGTTTCATCAGGCCGAGTACTTCCCCTTGGGGAGCACCCGTGCTGTTCGTCAAAAAGAAGGATGGATTAATGAGACTATGCATCGATTATCAGTAGCTAAATAACCTTACAATCAAGAACAAATACCCGCTGCCGAGGATTGACGAGCTGTTCGATCAGTTATCAGGAGCTACAGGAAGAAGATCCCTCACTAGTGGAGATAAAGAGCAAGCTGGACGAGAGACTGGATTTCAAGCTGGCAGCTGATGGCAGATTGCTATTTCATGAATGGACATGTGTGCCCGACTGTCCCGAATTGAAGAAGAAAATTCTTGAAGAAGCTCTTAGATTGAGGTACACGATCCACCTTGGAGCCACTAAGATGTACCAAGACTTGAAAAGAACTTTCTGGTGGCCTAACATGAAAAGGGAGGTAGCAGACTTTGTGTCTCGTTGCCTCACATGCCAACAAGTGAAGGCGGAACATCAAAAACCCGCCGGAAAGCTACATCCGCTGGATATTCTCAAGTGGAAGTGGGAAGACATTGGCATGGACTTTATCATGGGTTTGCCCAAGTCTAGGGGCGGATATCATGGAATTTGGGTAATTATCGACCAGCTAACTAAATCGGCCCATTTCTTACCCATCAAAAGCCGATGGTCAGTCGACGTACTTGCTGCCATGTATATTAAAGAGATGGTTAGATTGCATGGAGTTCCCGTCTCGATCGTATCTGACCGAGACCCGCGCTTCACCTCTCATTTTTGGAAGGGTCTACAACACTCTCTGGGGATGAAACTTAATTTCAGCACTGCTTTCCATCCCCAGACAGATGGTCAGACTGAAAGGACAAATCAGGTTGTTGAAGATATGTTACGGGCATGTATTATAGATTTCGACAGAAGCTGGTACGACCACTTATCCCTAGCCGAATTTTCTTATAATAACAGCTATCAAGCTAGTATTCAAATGGCACCTTTCGAGGCGCTTTATGGCAGGAGTTGTCGTTCTCCAATATGCTGGGAAGAAGTCAGTGAAAGACAAATTCTAGGCCATATATGGTTAGAGATTCGACTGAGAAGATACACCTTATCAGAGAGAGACTCAAGGTAGCTCAGTGCAGGCAAAAATCTTATGCAGATAATAAAAGGAGAGATTTGGAGTTCCAAGTTGGTGACCATGTATTTCTCAAGGTATCTCATGGTCGAGGTATTAGAAGATTCGGTGTTAAGGGCAAGCTTACACCGAGGTTTATCGGTCCATTCGAAGTATTGGAAAGAGTGGGGGAGGTGGCCTACCGTATTGCTTTACCTCTTCAATTCTCGGAAGTGCACAATGTATTTCATATATCTATGCTGAAAAAATATGTGCACGACCCTTCTCACATCATCGACCATGCTGATTTGGTGATTCAACGAGATCTTACTTATGAGCAAAGGCCGATGCGGATCCTCGACCGCGAAGTCCGAGTTCTAAGGAGCAAGACGATCCCTATGGTGAAAATCCAATGGAATCGATGCGTGGAACAAGAAGCAACTTGGGAGACCAAATAATCTATGAAAAGAAGATACCCAGAATTATTCTAAACTGTAAGTATTTTATACTTTCCACAATATCCTTATACAGTTGAATTTGGGGACCAAATTCTTTTAAGTAGGGGAGGGTGTAACACTCGAGAATTTTAAAATAAAAATATACAAAAAAAGTATATATATATATTTAATTATTGAACTCATATTCTAATTCTATTGGATTAACTATTTAAAATATTTAATTACCAATAGATGCTTTAGAAGATGCCAAATTATATTTTAGGAAATACCAATTTATATTTTCAATCACTTAGGAAATTAATATTACACTATTCCAAAGAAATAGGAAATATGTTATATAGATAGTGTTTTAAAGGATAAACATCACTTTTACAAGATGCCAATTCATAATTTCATACTTTAGAAATTTTCATATTTCAACTTATATATTATATCATTATTTTGAAGAAATAAGGGTATATAGATGAAGTGTTAAAGATAAACATAATTTGGAAAGTGAGAAAGAGTATATAGATAATTTTGGTTAGTGTAGAGTGAATACAAAAATCTCCGTTCAAAATAACGGCATATGTTAAGTCGTTATTTCCTAAACGTGAATAGTGACGTGAATAGTATCACTTTTTATTTAAAAAAATTTCAAAAAAATTTATATGTAAAAATATAGAAAAATGTAAGGGTCTCACCCCTGAAATTTCATAAATAAATTCCATCAATTTTTAAAGATAAAAATCTTTGAAGTTTAACATGAAAATCTTAACTTATGAAATACACGACCCTCTCTTGGGCGTTATTTCTTTCCGACAACTATCACGATCATTCTATCCCTCCAGCCTGTGTAGGCTGTAAACCCACTAAATACCCTATAATTGTGGATCTTGTCCCCCATCATGTCGACCCTAAGGTTATAAAATACACTCTATTTTCCCCCTATTTGATTAGTTCGAAGGCTAGATACGGGAGCAAGCTCTGAAGAGTTGCAGAGGAAGGGAAGGGCTGCTTCTTCCTCTCCTGCCAACTCCTGTCACTTCACAGAGGTAGGTGTTCTCAAATCCTTGCCTAACTAGTAGCTAAATAGGTTAACTGATGCATGTTAGAGTTCGATTAACTAGTCAACCATGCTATATATATCATCTGGCTTTACCGTAATCAAGCAATAATCATGTATATATCATGTTATTTTGATAGCCTGTTACATATCACCATGATCTTTAAGAGTTTAAACTTAGTTTGTTAGCATGATTTTTATGAGTTTTTGAACATATTTTATCACACTAGTTTTACAGTATTAATAATCATGTTTTAAATCTTAATATATAGACTCTGTTAACATAATATGTTCATGGTTTAAAGACACGGAGGCTCCCAGCCCTCTGGTAATTGGCGCCCCTGACCAGGGCGCCATTTTCAAAATTGAAGACTGTTCACACAGTCGTCATTTAAATGAAGACACCCCCAATGTCGTCAATTCGATTTCTGAAATTTTCAGTAATTAATAATTGAACACATTTAAAAATCCATAACTATCGAACAAAAGCACGAAATTTTTTCATGAACATGTTTCTGGAATCCTGACATTTTTCTCAACACATCTGTGCCATTACTTCCTGATTCGGAGGTTTTTCACATTGATGAATAGTGGACACCTCACTGTAATTGGCGCCCCTGACCAGGGCACCAATTTCTAAATTGAAGATTGCCCGAGAGGGCGTTAATTAATTGAAGACATACACCATGTCGTAAATTCAATTTTCTGTAATTTTTAGAAATCAGTAAATCAACGCATTCAAAAATCTATAACTAATAAACGGGACCTTGAAAATTTTGACAGAATATACTTCTGTGACCCTGAGATTTTTCTCCACCTGACCATGTCTTTGGATTCTGATTCGGAGAAACTTTTTCGAAATGAACAGTGCTTTGAGTCACAAAACGTATCTGCTAGGTGAAAACTACTGAATTGAAGACGGCCCTTAAGTCTTCAATTACTGAATTGAAGACGGCCCTCAAGTCTTCAATTAATTGAAGAATGCTCACAGGGGCGTCAATTCTATTTTTTGAGGAATTAAAGTTATAACATTAGAAAATTCATATCTGTGAAACCAAACGCAGTAATTATATCTGAACATGTTTCTGAACTTTCGAGGAATTATACTAAGTATTCATATCCTTACTTTTGAATTTCGAAAAAAATTTCGAAATGAACAGTGCTTTGAGTCACAAAACGTATCTGCCAGGTGAAAATCACTGAATTGAAGACGGCCCTCAAGTCTTCAATTACTGAATTGAAGACTCGGTAAAGGGGCGCCAATTATATATATATATAATTGAAAATTTGAAGGATTAGCAAACCCTCAGATGCCAACTCAGTAATTACAACTTCTGATCTTGATCTGTCTCGAAAATTATGCAAACACAACCCTAATCCATACTCCTGCGTATGATGAGTTCTTGAAATTCCGTTCCACGAAAAAAAATATACTTGTGTATACCCTACATGGTCAAACCTTGAATATTTTAAACTATCATTTGAGAGTGTAGGAGCTAAGTGCCATGTAGGGTAAAGTGCTACGTTGTAGGAGCCACCTCTTGAGACCGTACGGCTCAAAGTGCTACACGACGGGAGCCACCTCTTGAGCCTGTAGGGGCCACCTCTAGAATCCTCATAACCAAATGACTAGTTAATCTCGTCTGAAATACTACGTTTCTAAATTCTTAAAATTCCATATTGGCTATAAATGAGAGTGGATGTCAAAGGTGATACATGAAATACTGTGCATATAGGGCCCGATCTGGTCCTGGGAGGAGCACCCGAAGGTACTTGTGCCTATGAAGTTTATTGACCACAGTGTTTAGCATTGCACCGGAGTACTTGCTTGACTTGAGACACTCCACCCCTACTCTCTCTCCTTACTTACTTGACTTGCGTGGCCCGGAACGGGCAATACTTGACTTATGGCCCGAGAAAGGGTAAAATACTTACGTGATAACAGCCAACTCTACTGATACGTACTTGACAATACTTGCTTGAATTAAATTTTTACTTGATATACTTGTACATGAGTTCCTTCTCATACATGCGTTCATACTTGTACATGAATCCCTGCTTGCCCGAAGTGACATTTACATCTGTAAATTCTTGAAATACTACTTGTCAAATACTTGAAATCTTGTTATACTCTCTGTATACAGTTCGTGATCTCTTATTGTTCATCATGCCTAGATTTACCTATATACCTGATTTTTTATTATACGTACATCATGCATAGCCATACTGATAATACATGCAAATTATAAATCACGTAAAGATTGCTCGCATTTGAGATGTAATTTCTACTGAGCTATTCGCTCATCCAGTTGCTTCCTAACATTTTCAGGTGATTCGTATAGCGACAAGAATGGGTTTGAGGCCGAGTGAAGAGTGCTAGAACGCCATCCATTTATCATTAGCTAGTCGAGTCTTTGAATTTATTTGAGTCTACCTTGTATTCCCAGTTATGTCAGTTAGTGGTATAAACTTTGTGTTAAG
Organism: Amorphophallus konjac; assembly: GCA_022559845.1. Taxonomy (NCBI): domain Eukaryota; kingdom Viridiplantae; phylum Streptophyta; class Magnoliopsida; order Alismatales; family Araceae; genus Amorphophallus; species Amorphophallus konjac. The sequence continues at coordinate 69,091,344 of CM040117.1, forward strand.
TCCGTGTAGCCTAATGTTTGGCTTTCTAAATTTGGAAATTTATCGTGGACTATCTTTATTTTCTTTGATTAATCAAATAAACATCACTTGGACTATTGGAATTTATTAGATTTTTAGTCATTTGCGCACTCTGAAATTTTGTATGTTAAAATTCTTATCGCTCTGATGACACAATCTATATAGACGCGTCACACATCCGAGTATCTTCCGCGCTCGGGACATGACAAGCACGGCATCCTCGTGCGGCCAGCGTACACGTCTGTGAAAATAAGTGGGGCAAACCAGGGCCATAGTGGCGTCATAGCCATCCCAATATCCGGCCATCCAACCTTGGGTGTAATCGCTGCCCCAGTCAAACGGCTCGTTAGCAGTAACCTGAGCAACGTCGATGGCAACCTTGTCCTCCACCGACATTGCTACCAGAGGAGTCGGAGACGCTGGAGGATCGTCTACCATGGCACCCAGGCTGGGAAGGGGGCTTGGAAACTTCTCTCCAGTTGCCACGACCTTGGGAGAACTCTGAGCCATCACGACGACATGACCCATGATGAAGATGAAGATGGGCAATAGGTACGCCCACGAGCCCTATGATTTATAGATGAAGGACGCTTTATCTCCCTTACCAATGGTGGAAAGCATCCATGTACTGCCATGCGAATCCAAGAAGGGAAGGGGATAGTTGGAAGGCAAGTACACACCACAAAGCAAAGAGAATATGGCAAAAAGGAAAGTTTTATTTATAAGCAAGGGAGTACAAAGAGGTTACTCATCCTCCTTGGGATGGAACCTGTTAGGGAGGAGGCTCAAGACCCCCTTATTACAGTAAAGGCAGTTCACCTTAGCTAAGGCCTCCTACCATCCATCCAGGTATCCCCGCCTATAGTCTTCAGAGACGTCGCCGCCGCTGCTCTCCCCCGTCGCCGACTCCGGCGCCGACAGTACCTCCTGGCGGAAGCACAGACATTTGTGAGGGGCCCCACCGAACGGGGAACCAGACCTCTTGCTTGAAGAGGAACCGGACTTATCCGATGACAACTTGCAGGACCTCTTTTTAGCAACTCAGCAGACCCAGGATGGCATTAGGGTTCGTCGCATGATGCTATTTATAGGGAAGGAGCGAAGTCCCCAGAAGGAAGAAGGAGACTTACTGCCTCTTCGATTTCATGGGAATCGAAGCCTCAGAAAGTAAGTCCCTAGCCGCCGCTTCGTATCCCCAGAAACATTTAAAGCAAGTTGTGTGGCAGACGCCAAAGGCTCCAGAGTTTGCGAGAAAAAGGCAAGTCTTCCTTTCAAAATTAAAAGGTTTACAAAAGAGGGGGATGATTTCCACGGTGTACCCCATCCGAAAAAAAAGGGGGGGAGACAGTACAAAGAAAACAAACAAGAGGAAGGAATGGCGAGCACTTTTTCAAGAGCTCACCCCAATAGTAGTATCACGTGGCCCATGGTCTTGGACTTCGGGCACGCTTCCAGCAATGGTCTCGGGAGGCGGCAGGTCATCGGTCAAGTCAACTAGGTCTTCCTCTGTTGTGTAGTGGACAGCGGATCTAGAGGGGAGGGGTGAATAGATCTGCCCCTCTTTTCGCAATGCAACCCTCTTTAAAGCTAGATGATGAAATAAGCAGCGGAATATAACTAGCTTGACGAAGAACACGAATGATTTGCTTGGCAAGATGATTACGCAATATAGATATTGAACCTAAGCATGCATCTAACATAAAGCAATCGCACAAGCAAACCACAACACATGAGATTTTAAGGTGGTTCGGACTGAATTTCCAGTCCTACGTCCACCCCTGACCAAATCCGGTGAGGCTCCACTAGTGCCACGCACTGAACCGCAAATCGGAAAGACCACCGATTGCCTTCCTACTAACCACCGGTAGGGACGTCAACACCGCAGATCGGACAACTTCCGATTGCCTTCCTACTAACCACCGGTAGGGACGATCTTCAGTTCCAAATGTTTGAATGAAATGGAAAAGAACAAGATATGAAAACACTCAAACAAGATATGAAATATGCTCAAAGAGAAAGGATCTTGTCTAAGATTGCTGGGGCTTGAATCTTCTTTTGAAGTAGCTTGAATCACTTGGAGATTTGATGAAGAACTTCTTCCCGGAGTACTGTTCACAGCTACAGTACTCAAACTCCTCTCCCTTGAACACACCCTTGCAACCTTCTTTGATCTCCCTTATTAGCCTTTCTTGCTTCTACTCTTCCTTGGAGGTTGCTGGATTGAGATATGAACTTGAATCACCTTGAGTTGATGGAGAGAGTGTTGGATGTAGCTTTGATCTTCCTTTTGATCCTCTTGAATTGATGAAGAGGAAGAAAGATGCAGTTTAGATCACCCTTGAGAGTCTTGATTGCTTCTTCTTCCTTGGAGGTTGAGATGGCTTCAGATCTGGACTTGAATGCCTTGGAATGGATGAAGAGTTCTTCACGGAGTACTGTTCACGGCTACAGTACTCGAACTCCTCTCACCCTTGTAGCCTCCCTTGAATCCCCTTGAAGCATTAGGGTTTCTAACCCTTCATGTGTTGGTTTTATAGACCTTGAATGGTCCATAGACACCCCCCAGACCAGATCCACAAATCATGGAAGATTAGGTGAGTTTTGATTAAACAAATCCATGGAAAGGGGCTGGCCACGCGGTGGAATTCGAAGTCAAACATGGCTGCATCGGGGCTGGCGGTCGACCTCTGGCTTCTGGCGGTCGACCTCCACTGAGAATCACTGTAGAGGATTAGTCCCTGGAATTTTCGGTCGACCGCTAATGGCTGGCGGTCGACCGCTACTGAAAGACACACATTCTGGCAGATGCTGGCTGGGGCGGTCGACCGCCCCTGTGCTGGCGGTCGACCGCCAGCTGGGCTGATTCCGGGCTTGCCCGGGTCGGTCCGTTATCCGCTTCAGCTCCGTCGTTCAACTCCATTAGCAGCCCATGCATGTTTGTGGCATCACCCTTGATAGTCTAGAAGGTATCAACTGAGTCTTTAACCTTAGATTCTCTTGGCTATACTTCTTTGTGCATTGACCTTGGATGAGTGACGAGCCGAATATGAAATGTCGACTTTTGCTTGTAAGAGAGATGAGATTTGCATCCTTGCTTGGGCGTGATCAATGAGCTTTCACTTTGGCCATTGCCACTTGATTCCTTGTCCATTCATTGACATATCTGTCATGAATAAAAACATCACGTATGTCAATCACAAGAGAGTGGAAGATATCAATGACTAATAGTGTTTAGCCATTATCAAAACCAAGAATACCACAGAACTCATATGACTATAGAATGATGTCGAATGACCCAAGTGACCATAGAATGACTCAAATGACCTCAGGGACACAACATTCTCCCCCTTTTTGATGATGGCAACACTGTGAGTCATTATGTGATAGAAATGTCTAAAATGGCACAAGTTATAACAAATGCAACATATGCAGCTCAAGATCCATGATAGTAATAGCATGTGAAGGCAATTATGATATGAATGCTATGCAATTATGCAAACCTCATCACATACACATATGAGATGCAAAGTGAACAATGGATTCTCCCCTTGGACTCTCCCCGTACACCATTCACACATCCCCCATGACAACTCACAAAGCACATAAGCTCTCCCCTTTGACAATGCGATAACGCATATAGCTCTTACAAAGGACTCACACAAAGAATTCTCCCCCTTTGCCAACAGCAAAAAAAGAGTGATAATAGTAAAATGTCTGTGAGACCAGAGCTGAAAGGAGTTAAGAGAAAGCCATTATATGCAAACCTGAAACAGACCGTGAGCAATATATATGGTTCAAAGCTAATGAAATCCGAATTCATCAACAGAGTTTGAAAAGCAGCTACATCCAAGATGTAATAGAAATGAACCAAAGGTGCATATCATGGCAATGTTTAATCGTCCCTTGTCTTATATATCCATATTCAGTAACTACAAAGGGAATAACACAAAAAACGAGTATTGAGGCTAAACAATCATGACTAAAGCATGGAATTTTATGAGTTCAACAAATTTGAGTTTCAATATCTTTTGAATTTGAAGGCACATGACTCATATTTTACGAGCAATCAAGTCTAGTACATGCCTCCAAGCCGTAAGAATACACGTTGTTTAGACGCCAGTATTCCTAGGTATTTGGCAAGATTGACGGTTATGCTGCAGAATGAACAGAGATAGCAAAGTCACGTCATGACATATCCAAACTCATTTCATTGATGAGAAGATATATTTTTCAGCAATTATGCCATTGCTCTGCCTAGAGTCCAGATGAATTAAGACAGAGATAACAGAGGCACATCATGACATATCATTCGTCACTTGATTTGATGACGTGACATATTTCTCCGTGCAACACTATCATTGCTCTGCAAATTGATTTTCAAGAATTCCAGCTCATTAAGATGTTTAGAAACAATACTAAGCTCTAGAGTATCACCAAGATTTTCATGAAGTCTGGATTTTCAGATTTCAGGGTAGTCATTCAAGACATAACATGCAGTCTTTAGTGAAAGTCTATTAAAACTACAGAACATAGATGATTTCAAACAAGATATATCAGAACTACAAGGAAATCATTAAATCTGAACCATTTTTATTGAATGGACAATCATTAGGGCATATAATAGAAAGCTCTTACACCATATGTCCGTCTGTCTCATGAACTCAAACCAGACTGTAAGCCACTGAAGTGCAGTTTGTAAGAGGTTAAGAGAATCAACAAAAACTCCCCCTAAGGATATGCAATGGATGCGCGAAGGAGTTATGTTTGCAATCAAGTGGAATGACAAAGGAGGTTGACCTAGTCACTCATGAAGGTGGCAGAAATGAAATGTATGACCCAACCCATGGTTGTACACTTATTAAATGCCACAGAATGAATATGAAATATATGCATGAATGCTGCAAAAGGACAACTCCCCCGTACTATATGGCCTATATGCGACATTGACACATGGTACTTGGCGGAGGTGAAACCTCACGCATATTGAGTGCTTCGAGACAAGCATAACCTGTCCTTCATACATCAACATTTGATATACCATGGCCATGCAAGAATGATGCGACACAAACCATGCAATGCATTGGGAACATAGATTCAATTTGATTATGCAACTACATGCAATGCGACACCATATGCAAAAAGACATATTGACATATAAATAATGCATGAATACCAACGTGCAAAACACACAACTTAATTGAACATGATCATCATTTCAAATTCTTATTGGCCTGAGGTCGGCAAAGACCAAGCTCCCTTCTGAGTGTTGAAAACCTGTCATTACACAAGGGATTGGTGAAAATATCAGCAATTTGATTTAGAGTATCAACAAAATGCAGTTCAAAATTTTTCTTACTGACCTCGTCTCTAATGAAGTGATGCTTAATCTCAATATGCTTAGTCCTAGAGTGCTGGACTGGATTTTTTGCAAGGTTGATAGCACTAGTGTTATCACACAGAATCGGGACACAACCAAGATCCACCAAGTAGTCTTGGAGTTGGTGTTTAATCCACAACACTTGGGTGCCACAGCTCCCCGCAGCAACATATTCTGCCTCCGCGGTTGAGAGGGCAACCGAGTGTTGTTTCTTGGAGGCCCAAGAAACTAAACACCCACCTAGAAACTGGCAATAGCCACTAGTACTCTTGCGATCCAGCTTGCATCCAGCGTAATCCGCATCAGAATAAGATATAAGAGATAAATCACATGATGACGGATACCACAATCCCAAATCTTGAGTGCCGGCAAGATATCGAAGGATACGTTTGACGGCAGTCAAATGAGATTCTCTAGGACTAGCTTGAAATCTAGCAGAAAGACATACACTAAACTGGATATCTGGTTGGGATGCAGTCAAATAAAGCAAAGAACCAATCATACCTCTATAGACCTTTGCATCCACCAATTTACCATTTTCATCCGAATCCAGTGAAGTTGAGGTGCTCATCGGAGTTGCAATGATTTTGCTGTTTGCCATGTCAAATCTTTTTAGCAGCTCCTTGATGTATTTGACTTGGCTTATGAAGCAACCATCTTCTCCTTGGTTGACCTGCAAACCGAGAAAGAATTGAAGTTCTCCCATTAGGCTCATCTCAAATTCGCTAGTCATGAGGTTAGCAAATTCCTCACACATTTCAGATTTTGTAGAACCAAACACAATGTCATCAACATAAATTTGAACAATCAAGATGTTCTTACCTTACTTCTTGGTGAAAAGTGTTTGATCTACCTTACCACGTGTGTACCCTTTTTCAATGAGGAACGAGCTTAGTCTCTCATACCAAGCTCTTGGTGCTTGCTTAAGTCCATAAAGCGCCCTGTCTAGCTTGTATACAAAATCTGCATTGTTAGAATTCTCAAAGCCAGGGGGCTGCTCAACATAGACTTCTTCTTTCATCAAGCCATTCAAGAAAGCACTTTTGACATCCATTTGATACAGCTTTATTCTAAGGGAGCATGCAAAGGCAAGTAAAATTCTGATGGCTTCGAGTCTAGCAACTGGGGCATAAGATTCATCAAAGTCTACCCCAAACTCTTGATTATACCCTTGAGCCACCAATCTAGCTTTGTTTCTTATTATCTTGCCATCCTCACTTAGTTTGTTCCTAAAGACCCATTTAGTGCCTATGACAGATTGTGATGAAGGTCTAGGAACAAGATGTCAAACTTTATTCCTTTCAAACTGGTTTAACTCGTCTTGCATTGAATTTATCCAATTTTCATCTTTTAATGCTTCATCAATATTTTTGGGTTCATGCTGCGAGACAAGAGCAAGTTGATCTAATTCTTCCACAATTTTAAAATGTGACCTTGTTCTAGGTGGGTCATTCAAGCTGCCAATGACGTTTTCTAAAGGATGATCCTTAAGAATTCTAATGTTTGTAGAATCGTTACCTTCTCCTAGAGCTTGATCCCTTGCATTGCTTGATTCAGCTAGGTCACCATCTTCTTTTATTTCTTCTTGTGGATGATCACTCTTATCCTTCATGTTTAGGAATTCCCCATCTTCATCGTTTTTCCTGCAAGAGTTATCATTGTTAGAATCATGATATTCATCAAAGGAAACATGGGGTGATTCTTCCACAGTTTGACTTTTGATATTATAAATTCTATAAGCCCTAGATCTATCAGAATATCCAAGGAATATACCTTCATCACTCTTGGACTCGAATTTATCTAAGTCTCTTTTGTCATTGTTGTGGATGAAGCATTTTGACCCAAACACTTTCATATGTGAGAGAGAGGGCTTTTTACCTTTCAGCAACTCATAAGGAGTCTTTTTGGTGTGTGGCCTTACCATAGAGCGGTTGATAATGTGACATGCCGAGTTTACCGCTTCGGCCCAAAACCTCCTTGGAAGTTGCCGTTCAGCAAGCATGGTTCTTGCCATCTCTACAAGTGTTCGGTTTCTCCTTTCAACTACACCATTTTGCTCCGGCGTTCTTGGTGAAGAGAATCGGTGTGAAATGTCTTCAGCCCTGCAAAGATTATAGAAGTCAGTGTTTTCAAATTCACCACCGTGATCAGATTGAATCTTGGAGATCTTGAACACACCGTCCTGCTTTATCTTCATGTAGAGCGCCTGAAATTCATCAAAAGCATCATTTTTATGTGTGAGAAAGAAAACACATGTGAACCTAGAGAAGTCATCCACCAAGACATATCCATATTTTCTACCACTTAAACTAGCAGTTCTGGTTGGACCAAACAAGTCCATATGAATTAGCTCGAGTGGTTTGGATGATGTATTTTCAGATCTTCCCTTGAAAGATTTTCTTGTTTGTTTACCTAGGGCACATGCATCACACAACTTGTTTTCTTGTTTAAATGATAATTCAGGCAACCCTTTCACCATTGAATGCTTTAACAATTTATGTAAGACATTGTAGTAGCATGTCCTAGTCTACGATGCCATAACCAAGCAATTTCAGATTTTGGTGCAGCAAGACAAAGATTTAAATGAGCATGATCATCTAAGTCAATCATGTAAACATTGTTGACTCTCTTACCAGAAAATTTTACCTTGTCAGATTTTGGTTCAAGAATTCTGCATTCATGAGAGTCAAACAACACTTTATGACCTTTATCACACAATTGACTTATGCTAAGTATGTTATATTTCAAACCTTCAACTAGCAACACATTTCCAATGGAGTTGGAGAGGTTCTTACCTACATTACCTGTTCCAATGATTTTTCCTTTGTTATTCTCTCCAATCGTAATGTATCCTCCTTCCTTTTCCTCCAAGAGATAAAATTTTATTTTGTCTCCAGTCATGTGTCTTGAACAGCCGCTATCAAGATACCACCTGTTATGCATGGCTGCAAGACATTCCTGCACAAACAATTAAGCAATTGTATTTGGAACCCAACCAATTTTGGGTCCCATCAAACTCTTAAGATTTTTAAAACATGAAACCATTTCTTTTGGAATCCAAACCTTTCTAACATTCATGTTTTGTTTGCTTAAAGCAGGGATTTGGTTTTTCTTTTCAGCCTTGACATTTCCTTTTTGTTTAGAGGCTCTTTGTTGGATTTTGTGAAAGTTTGATGAAGTTGGCTTCTTAACCCATTGTGGCCATTGGTTGTTTTTGGGTTGAAAGTGATTGTTCTGCCACTTAGGAGATTGAAAGTTATAGGATTGATGAACACATGAATCACAATTTCTCCGAAAGTATGGTGGTGTTGGCCTATATGAATGAGCAATCCAGTTTTGGTGATATCTGGAAGATTGAGCATGCAATGGCCAAGGAAGTGTTGACCTATGCTGCGGGGAAGGTCGACCTTTCTTAGGTTTTTGGACAGGCTTTTTGGGAATGTTGGTGACTGCCTCTTCAATCTTTTCTTTCCCTTTCTCCTTTTGTTTTTGCTAGTTTTGTGTGGGAGTTGTGTTTGAGGTGGAAGCTTCGGAAGATGAAACAAATGTGACAGTTTTGAGCCCAATTGGCCTTTTGTTTGTTAGTTCAAAACCAACCCTTCCTTGTTGAAGTTCATTCTGGTACCTAGCAAAGCATCTAGGTTTTCTCTTCCATTCACAAACTTTTCTAAAGATTGTTGTTTATCCTTCAACTCTTTTTGTAGGTTTTCAATATTTTGAAGAAGTTGAATGTTGACTTGTTTGACAGCTTCATACTTTTCATTGCTCAATTTACTATCTTTTTCATAGCTTTGCATTTTGAGCTTCATGCTATCAATCTCATTTCTCAAATCCTCATTTTCAGTTTCCAAGTCAGCCATTTCTTTTCTTCCTTCCTCCAAATCCTCAATCATTTTCTTAAGATCTTCAATTTCAGTCTCAAGTAGAGCATTCTTATCATTCATATTATGATCATGCACAAATGAGTTAATTTTCTTTTTCAATGATTTATTCTCCTTTTTGTACATTTCATATTTTTCCATGAGTTGTATATATGCATCCTCCCAATCATCAATTGTATAATCTTCAAATGGAGAATTTACCTCAGTTTATTCATCACCTTTGGCCATAAGGCAGAAATCTTCTTTTTCTTTATCCGAGGAGCTGGTTCCGTCATAACTTTCCTCTTCATCGCTCCATGTGGACACCATGGCCTTGTTCTTCTTCTTGCCCTTCCATTTGTCAGCTTTTCTGAATCTGTCGGGACAATCATTCTTGAAATGCCCTGGTTTGTTGCAAGAATAACAAATGATTTTGTCAGAGTTCTTAGAGTTTTCAGAATTAGATTTGAAACCATTTCTTACCTTTGACCTTCCTCTCATGAAGCTCTTACCTTCCTTTCTCAGGAATTTTTTGAACTTACGTGTGAGCATGGCTACGTCATCCTCTTCTCGCTCACTTGTCGAATCCTCACCTTCATCAGAAGTGCCATGACCGCTGGGTCCTGCTTTAAGAGCTAGGGACTTCTTCTTAGGTGCCTCAGCCTCTTTGTTCTTGAGGTTGATCTCATAGGTCATCAATGACCCAATGAGTTCATCTACCTTGGTAGTTGTGAGATCTCTCGATTCTTCAACCACGGTAGCCTTTGTGTGCCATGCTGGAGTTAACGATCTGAGAATTTTCCTTACAATTTCTTGCTCTGAATATTTCTTTCCCAAATCAGTTAAACTATTAGTAAGCACAGTCAATCGAGCATACATATCTTGAATTGATTCATCAGGCTTCATGCGGAACATTTCATATTCAGCAACTAAAATGTTGGCTTTTGTTTCTCGTACCTGAGAGGTTCCTTCGTAGATTACCTCTAGCTTGTCCCACATTAGTTTTGCAGATGTGCAGGTAGCCACTCTTAAGAATTCAACTGGATGGAGTGAGCATTGCATGATGTGTTTGGCACTCCAGTTGACAGTGGATTGCCTTATCTGTTCTTTGGTCCACAAGTCCTCATTATCCGTAAGCTCATACGGACCTTTGCTGATCACTCGCCAAAGTTCGTAGTCTTGGGCGCGAATGAACACCTGCATACGATGTTTCAATAGGGATAATTAGATCCAGTGAAATAAGGAGGCCTATTCACAGAATGTTCTTCAGGTAAATAACCCTTAGACGTTGATCCACCATTTCCCTCAAGGTCGTTGGACCCCATAATGAGAGATTAGGCTCTGATACCACTTGTTGTGTAGTGGACAGCGGATCTAGAGGGGAGGGGTGAATAGATCTGCCCCTCTTTTCACAATGTAACCCTCTTTAAAGCTAGATGATGAAATAAGCAGCGGAATATAACTAGCTTGACGAAGAACACGAATGATTTGCTTGGCAAGATGATTACGCAATATAGATATTGAACTTAAGCATGCATCTAACATAAAGCAATCGCACAAGCAAACCACAACACACGAGATTTTAAGATGGTTCGGACTGAATTTCTAGTCCTACGTCCACCCTCACCAAATCCGGTGAGGCTCCACTAGTGCCACGCACTGAACCGCAAATCGGAAAGACCACCGATTACCTTCCTACTAACCACCGGTAGGGACGTCAACATCGCAGATCGGACAACTTCCGATTGCCTTCCTACTAACCACCGGTAGGGACGATCTTCAGTTCCAAATGTTTGAATGAAATAGAAAAGAACAAGATATGAAAACACTCAAACAAGATATGAAATATGCTCAAAGAGAAAGGATCTTGTCTAAGATTGCTGGGGCTTGAATCTTCTTTTGAAGTAGCTTGAATCACTTGGAGATTTGATGAAGAACTTCTTCCCGGAGTACTGTTCACAGCTACAGTACTCGAACTCCTCTCCCTTGAACACACCCTTGCAACCTTCTTTGATCTCCCTTATTAGCCTTTCTTGCTTCTACTCTTCCTTGGAGGTTGCTAGATTGAGATATGAACTTGAATCACCTTGAGTTGATGGAGAGAGTGTTGGATGTAGCTTTGATCTTCCTTTTGATCCTCTTGAATTGATGAAGAGGAAGAAAGATGCAGTTTAGATCACCCTTGAGAGTCTTGATTGCTTCTTCTTCCTTGGAGGTTGAGATGGCTTCAGATCTGGACTTGAATGCCTTGGAATGGATGAAGAGTTCTTCACGGAGTACTGTTCACTGCTACAGTACTCGAACTCCTCTCACCCTTGTAGCCTCCCTTGAATCCCCTTGAAGCATTAGGGTTTCTAACCCTTCATGTGTTGGTTTTATAGACCTTGAATGGTCCATAGACACCCCCCAGACCAGATCCACAAATCATGGAAGATTAGGTGAGTTTTGATTAAACAAATCCATGGAAAGGGGCCGGCCACGAGGTGGAATTCGAAGTCAAACATGGCTGCATCGGGGTTGGCGGTCGACCTGTGGCTTCTGGCGGTCGACCTCCACTGAGAATCGCTATAGAGGATTAGTCCCTGGAATTTTCGGTCGACCGCTAATGGCTGGCGGTCGACCGCTACTGAAAAACACACATTCTGGCGGATGCTGGCTGGGGCGGTCGACCGCCCCTGTGCTGGCGGTCGACCGCCAGCTGGGCTGATTCCGGGCTTGCCCGGGTCGGTCCGTTATCCGCTTCAGCTCCGTCGTTCAACTCCATTAGCAGCCCATGCATGTTTGTGGCATCACCCTTGATAGTCTAGAAGGTATCAACTGAGTCTTTAACCTTGGATTCTCTTGGCTATACTTCTTTGTGCATTGACCTTGGATGAGTGACGAGCCGAATATGAAATGTCGACTTTTGCTTGTAAGAGAGATGAGATTTGCATCCTTGCTTGGGCGCGATCAATGAGCTTTCACTTTGGCCATTGCCACTTGATTCCTTGTCCATTCATTGACATATCTGTCATAAATAAAAACATCACATATGTCAATCACATGAGAGTGGAAGATATCAATGACTAATAGTGTTTAGCCATTATCAAAACCAAGAATACCACAGAACTCATATGACTATAGAATGATGTCGAATGACCCAAGTGACCACAGAATGACTCAAATGACCTCAGGGACACAACATCCTCTACGACGAACCAACCCCAACTGCATGGTCCCTGGTGCTCGGCTCCTCCTCGCCAAGCTCCTCCTCGCCATCATAGGCCTCTCGGCCAAACGACGTCAGCGGAGGATGCAGGGAAGGCACTGGGACACCCAAGTTATCAGTCGTAGCCTAGAGAGAGGCCGTCCAGCCTTCCTGTAAGCCCCGATCCCTGGCCGGGCCATAGACTTCGACGGCCGCCACATTCAACTCATCCCGATAATCCCAAGATGAGCGATAACATGCCACCGCCGCCAGCCCAATGGTGGCCATTGACGTTTGAAGATTCTCGAATCGCGTTTCCACCACCCGAGCCTTCTCTTCGGCGGCCTCCACTAAGATTCACAAGTTTAGTCGCCCGGGTGTCGGCCGCTTCAACCCTTCTGGTCGCCTCCTGGAAGGACTCTTATAACGCCTGGATCTGCACATGGAAGGCGTCCCGGTCTCACTCGGCCACTACGAGGACTCGCTCCCGTAGCTCAAGCTGCCCCTGAAGCTTAGTGCACTCGGCCTCTTGCGCCACTTGACGAGCTCGGAGCTCAGCGCACTGGGCCTTCATTTTTTCTACGCAGCCTCACTGGGCTCCAGCTGCTGCGCAATCCCGGTGAAGTGATACCTCCATCGGCCAAAAGCCTGGCCACCAAACTTAGGTTCTTCGCCGCCAGGCCCTGCAGTCCCCCTAGGCTTCAAAGCCAAAACCCCGGTGCGTTCACGCACCCCAATTGTAATGTCCTGGGTCTTTTGAATATTTTTTCGGATCACTTTCGGGGATCCCGGAGCACGTTTTACGATTTACGCGTGTTTTTCCCTGACGGACCTACGGAACCCTGTAGAGGGTAAACCATTGCGTTCTCCTACTCTGGGATGCTACCAGTGCGACGAGTGTGTTCTGAGGATCGAGAAAATGATTTTTTTTCCAATTTAACATATTTTTTGGATTTTTTGATTTTTCTATAAATACCCCCCCCCCCTTTTTTTCTTTTCTTTTTCCTTCTTCTTCTTTTTCTCCTCTTCTTCCTCTTTCTTTCCGTTGGAGACCCCCGCTCCCCCCCTTGTGACCGTTGCTCCCTCTCTCCCCCCCCCCCCCCCCGTATGCTCGCGATCGCAGCCCTCTCCCTCCGGCGGCGGCGGCGACGAGGTGAGTGCGATGGTGGTGATCTCGCGGCGTGGGGGTGGCGTTCGTGTGCGGCCGAGATTGGAGATCGGCGGTGATCCGGTGGGTTTCGAGCTTCATTGAGGTAGGGGGACGGACCCTTACCCTTCATCCCACCTTTCCCGCGATTTCTAGGGCGAGAGGGGTTTGATTCATGCGGGGGTGGGAAAATCCATGTTTAGGGTTTATGCATTGATCTCTCATTTCTCGGGATTTTTTTGACCGATTTACGGGCGTAGAATCATGCTAGGTGGGCGGGGGAAGAAATCCCCCTTGTTTCCCCTTCACCCGGGGGTGAATGGGGTGTGGAACCGGGCCCGGGGTGGAGCTCCGGCGTCCGCGGGCAATCCCAGGAGGCGGCCACTTTAGTGGCCGTCTGAGCCTTGGTCTGGGCGGCCAAGCCTCTGGCCGCCCAAGTCACTGGGCGGCCCATGGTCTGGCAGCCCAGGGGTGTGGGTGGCCAAAACACTGGCCGCCTTCACCCATGCAGGCCCAGGACTGGGCGGCCAACCCGAAGGACGCCCAGCCCTCTGGGCTGCCAAGTATGTGGCCACCTAGGCAGGGGGAGGCCCAAGTGCTGGGCGGCCATAGGTGTGGCCACCCAGCCCCTGGGCGGCCCAATGTTTGGCCGCCCAGCCCTGTCAGCACCCGGGGTGCCGTTCTCCGTGTTTCTTGCCCCCGTGGTGGCTGTATGGGTTTTGGTTTTGCGGATGAGATGTCCGCATGTGGTCCCTGAGTCTGGGATCCCCAGGTGGGTCATTACGGGGCCGTCTTGTCCCTTGTCAGTGTTACATCGGTGATTTCCGTTAGTCAGCCAGTTCATACCTCCAATGACATGTCCACTAGTCGTAGCCTTCTTACGACACGCGTGTGTTGACCCACCCGGGAGTGGTGGAGCGGCTTACCCGAGATAGATGGTTGTTAGGCTGGTTGCCATAGGGCCCCTTCTCGCAGCCTGAGTCCGGGCTTTAGGGAAGTACCAGCTAGAGGATCTGACCTAGGGCGCATGGTTTGTGTGTGCACACGTGGTTGGGGGCTTTGGACCCGTGCTGACGAGTGCGACCCCAGCTAGTCCTTGTTCGTGGTACTTGTTATGTGTCTCAGTCTCCGCCTAGGGCATCGTAGGGAGACACTGATGCGTGGTGTAAGACGTCAGGGGATGCATCCGACTTTGCTTCTAGTGGGTGGTGCTCCTGTCTTCTGGCGGGTACGGACTTATGTTTTGTCGGACCGAGGTTGGTTTGTACAGCACGACTAGTGTAGAGAGCTTTTCCGTTTATTTATTATTGCTTGCTGATTCTACCGTACTCACGTTAGGTAGTGCTACCTTCCGTGCTTGTGTATGCCCTTCCGCCTTGTTTCTTTCGTGCGAGGTGGGGGTCCGTGGGATCCCTACTGAGCCTATGAAATGAGGCTCACCCATGTGTTTTCAGGTGAGGCGGGGTCGTCGGGAGGCGCTTCCGAGGTTCCGCGTGGTTCTTTCGGCCAGGGTTAGTCGCCAGTTGCAGAGCCGGGGTATGTCCCGCGTACTTGTACTTTTCTTTCTGTTGCCTGTACTTATTTTGGACATGAGATACACTGGACCCTGTAACAATTTAGTTATTTATTTAATTTCCTACATTATTATTTAGTTGTTTATTGTGCTATCTCTGTAGTTATTTTAGCTTCTCTTATACCCTCACACCATCCTTTAACCCTTCCGAGTCTTCGGGCTCGTGGGTGACGGGCCGAGGTTCGAGTCGCGCCGATTCCTTTCCAATACCCATATCTCGGGTCGTTACAGTTGCTATCAGAGCGGGGTTGTAGAGGTACATAGAAACCTAAAATAATTACAGTGGTCCAAAAGGTCCATGAATGTCTCATACAGTCAGTGACTGGCGTAGGGCTCCGTGTGTTTTATTAATTCTACTGGTTGTTTTTGTTAACAGGAGGTTATGGCGCCCAGAAGAGTGACTCGTTCCTAGCACGGAGAGTCAAGTGGGGGCCAGGAAGGTCAGAGCCGAGCAGCACTTTCGGTAAATGCAGCTGAGGAGGCGAGAGTTCCCGGAGCAAAGGACTTCTTCCAGGGCATGTATCAGTATGTTCTTCAGCAACAAGGCGGTGATGTTGGCGAGGGTTCGTCGTCCAGAGGTGGTCATGGTCGTGTGCTGAGAGATTTCTCATAGTTCCAACCGCCTCTTTACAACGGACAGCCAGATCCAGAGGTGGCCAGGGAGTGGCTAGATGACTTGGAGAGGGTATTCAGTTTGATGGAGTGTGCTGAAGAGGAGAAGGTGGTGTTGGCTACGCATCGATTGCAGGGGTCAGCCCGGTCGTGGTGGACGTCAGAGTGGGGGGTAGTGTTCCAGTCTCGTCCCCTTCGGCAGATCTCGTGGCGGGAGTTCGTCAAAGCTTTCGAGTGTGCTTTTTGTTCATCTTTTATCCGACCGCAGAGGATGTGTGAGTTTCTAGAGTTGGTCCAGGGTGACATGACAGTGATGCAGTATAGATCCAGGTTCATTGAGTTGGGCCGCTATGCACCGCATATCGTGTCAGATGAGGAGTTGAGGACCAAGCAGTTTGTCGGGGGTTTGAGGCCAGAGCTGAGGCACCCCCTACTTGCGTCGGGTTTGGCCAACCTGGATGTAGCTTGCAGAGCAGCGGCGGCGTTGGAGAGAGATTTACAGAGGAATCGAGGATAGGGTAGTGTCGGCCAGATGCAGACGGGTCTTTGTCAGTCGATGGACGTGCAACAGCAGAGTACTATCCAGCCCTCAGTAGGCAGTTCAGGGGCAGCTCTATCCGTAGCTTCTATAGTAGATTCGTCATCCCTTGGCTCGAAGCTCAAGAAGTTGTTCAAGGAAGCCGATTTTGGCAGGAGGCGTCGAGATCGTAGAGATCTGGGGCAGCAGTCAGTGAGCAGTGTTCAGCAGCCCACACCTTACCAGCGCTAGGGTTCAGTGAGTGGTTCTCAGGGCGCGTGTCCTCGGTGCGGCAATTCTCATCCAGGCAGACAGTGCTCAGCGCCCGTGATTTGCTTCAGGTGTGACCAGCCAGGGCACATGGCACGTGACTATCCGCAGAGACCGCATTAGCCGCACGAGTTCCAGCAGCAGCAGCAGTTTCAGCCCTAGTAGTTACCATCACATCCGCAGCAGTCCCAGCCGCAGGGTCGGTTTCTGTAGTTGACGCAATCAGCTACTGTGGGGAGGTAGAGGTCCCGAGGTCGAGTTACACATATGACTAGAGCAGAGGTTGTGGCGTCGCTGTTGGTGGAAGGTACTATTCCGATTATGGGTTGTGCGGCTCGAGTTTTGTTTGATTCTGGTGTGTCCCATTCGTTCATTTCGGATGATTTTGCTCAGAGTGCCGAGGAGTCGGTGACTGAGGTGTCTTGTGACCTGGCAGTGGAGTTGCCTACTGGTGATTTCATGCTCACCCCTTATTACCTTGAGAGGGTGCATGTGTGGGTTGATGGGGGGAACTTACCGGCCAGGCTTTATGCATTGCCGCTTCAGGATTTTGATGTGATTTTGGGCATCGATTGGCTCAAGGCCCATCGTGCCGTGGTGGATTGCAGCTTGAAGAGGCTCTACTTCCAGCATCCTAGCAGACCCACCTTCTACTTTCAAGGTATCCGGTCTTCCTCTCTCCGTTTTCTTATTTCGGCTAGTAAGGCCCGTTGATTGCTTTATGCGGGTTGTCAAGGTCTCCTCGCTTCAGTGGTCCTGGTCGATCGACAGTGTCCGAAAGTGGAGGATGTTCCGGTTCTGTGCGAGTTTTCTGATGTTTTTTCCGAGGAGTTGCCAGGGTTGCCACCGCAACGAGAGATTGATTTCGTGATTGAGGTGGTACCAGGTACGACGCCTATGTCGAAGGCCCCTTATCGTATGGCGCCTGCGGAGTTAAGAGAGCTGAAGGCGCAGTTGCAGGAGTTGCTGGCCAAGGGGTACATTCATCCTAGTTTTTCCCCTTGGGGTACGCCCATGTTATTTGTGAAGAAGAAGGATGGTAGTCTGAGGCTGTGCATCGACTACCGGTAGTTGAACTAAGCGACTGTTAAGAACAAGTATCTGTTGCCTCGGATTGATGACTTGTTTGATTAGCTTCAGTCGGTCCGGGTGTTTTTGCGGATCGATTTGAGATCGGGCTATTACCAGCTGTGGATTCGAGAGTCTGACATTGAGAAGACTACGTTCCGCTCAAGGTACGGGCATTATGAGTTCTTGGTGATGCTTTTTGGGCTCACCAATGCCCCCGCGATGTTCATGGATTTGATGCATAGGGTGTTTCGTCCGTATCTAGATCAGTTTATGGTCATATTCGTGGATGACATCCTTGTGTATTCGCGGTCTGCTGAGGAGCATGTGCATCATTTGAGGGTCATGTTACAGACCTTGTGTGATCACCAGTTGTATGCCAAGATTAGCAAGTGTGAGTTTTGGCTTCGAGAGGTTCACTTTCTGGGACATGTGATTTCTGGTGATGGTGTTTCAGTGGATCCGGCCAAGGTCGAGGCTGTGGTGCAGTGGCCGAGGCTGGGTACTGTCATGAAGATTCGGAGTTTTCTTGGGCTCGCAGGCTATTATAGGAGATTCATTCAGCATTTTGCTCGTATTGTGGCCCCGATGACTAGGCTTACGCGGAAGGATGTGCCGTTCGTCTAGACGGAGGAGTGTGAGTGAAGCTTCATGGAGCTGAAAAGATTGCTCACTACCGCTCTGGTGTTGGTGTTGTCTTAAGGATCGGGAGGTTTCGTGGTATGTACGGATGCTTCCGAGGTAGGTTTGGGTGCCGTGCTGATGCAGCATGGGAGAGTTGTGGCGTATGCATCTCGACAGTTGAAGCCACTTGAGGAGAACTACCCCACTCATGATCTTGAGTTGGCGGCGGAGATTTTTACCCTAAAGATCTGGAGGCATTACCTGTACGGTGAAAAGTTTGAGCTTTTTACTGACCATCAGAGTTTGAGTTATGTGTTTACCCAGAAGGACCTTAACCTCAGGCAGAGGAGGTGGATGGAGTACATGAAGGATTATAATATTACTTTGTCGTATCATCCTGGCAGGATGAATGTCGTGGCTGACGCCTTGAGTAGGAAGGTGGTGGTCAATCAGATGTTGTTGAGGAAGTGGAGGTTATGGGAGCAGGTGCTGGCCATGACTTTTAGGCTCAAGATCCCTCGGGATCAGGGTTCGGCTGTTCTTGCGAGCCTGACTGTCACGCTAACTATTCGTCGTCAGGTGTCTGAGGCTCAGCGTGAGGACCCCGAGCTACCTCGAATTTTATTGATGGCCGAGGTGGAGTTTGGCGAGGATGAAGCTGTGAGGTTCAGTGGTAGGTTGTACGTCCCAACCGAGGAGCAGGTGAGGCACGCGGTATTGCGAGAGGCCCATGGGAGCCGATATGCTGTGCACCCCGGATCAGCTAAGATGTACTAGAA
The DNA here is from genome assembly GCA_022559845.1 of Amorphophallus konjac. NCBI lineage: Eukaryota > Viridiplantae > Streptophyta > Magnoliopsida > Alismatales > Araceae > Amorphophallus > Amorphophallus konjac. The sequence continues at coordinate 69,110,376 of CM040117.1, forward strand.
TCTGAAGAGGTAATTTTGGTGGCCTGGGATGAAGAGGGATGTAGCAAAGTTTATGGCCAGGTGTTTGACCTGTCAGCAGGTGAAAGCTGAGCACCAGTGACCAAGAAGTACACTTCAGCCCTTGGAGATTCCTGCGTGGAAGTGGGACCACGTGACCACTGATTTTATGGTTGGGTTACCGAGGACGTCCAGTGGGCATGATAGTATTTGGTTACTGGTGGATAGACTGACGAAGACGGCTCGGTTGTTGCCGATCAAAGTCAGTTGTAGTGTGCATTAGTTGGCCTGATTATATGTGGAGCGGATCGTTCCGTTGCATGGAGTCCCCATCTCCATTGTGTCCGATCGTGATCCGCGCTTCACTTCGAGATTATGGAGGAGTTTCTAGAGAGCTCTAGGCTCGGAGTTGGCATTCAACTCGGCCTATCATCCTTAGTCGGACGGTCAGTCTGAGAGGACCATCCAGACTTTGAAGGACATGTTAAGGTCATGTTGCCTGGAGTGGCAGGGGAGTTGGACCCACCATTTATCATTAGCGGAGTTTGCCTACAACAACAGCTATCATTTGAGCATTGGTATGGCTCCTTATGAGGTGTTGTATGGGCGACCTTATTGGACTCCGTTTGATTGGTTCGAGGTGGGCGAGCGTGTCCTGACGGGACTAGATTTGGTACAACAGTGTGTCAAGGTGGTGCATCTGGTCCGGCAGAAGATGTTGGCGGTGCAGAGCCGACAAAAGAGTTATGCCGATTGGAGGAGGCAACCCCTCAGCTTTGCTGTAGGTGATCGAGTGTTTTTTAGAGTTTCTCCCTTGAAGGGTGTGATGTGCTTCGGCAGGCGTGGGAAGTTGAGTCCCCGCTACATTTATCCTTTTCCTATTGTCGAGCGTATTGGTGAAGTTGCTTATCGATTGCAGTTGCCTGCGGAGCTATCTGCTGTGCATGACGTGCTCCATGTGTCGATGTTTCAGAAGTATATGCTTGATTATTCCCATGTCTTAGAGGACGCCGTTTGGCCTGAGGTGACCCCAGATTTATCCCTTCCGGAGTACCCCATCCGCATTGAGGATCGGCGTGAGCAGCGCTTGCGGAACAAAGTTATTCCTATGGTTAAGGTGGTCTGGCAACGTCATTCTGGTGGTGAGGCGTCGTGGGAGCGGGAGGATGAGATGCGGTAGCAATATCCTTACTTGTTTGAGTGAGTCTTCTCCCCTGTTCCTATGCCTTGTTCTTAATTTCAATGATGATATTTGTTTAAGGGGGGAGGGTTGTAATGTCCCGGGTTTTTCGGATCAATTTCGGGGATCCCGGAGCGCGTTTTGCAGTTTACGCGTGTTTTTCCCTGACGGACCTACGGAACCCTGTAGAGGGTAAACCGTTATGTTCTCCTACTCCGGGACGCTACCAGTGCAACGAGTGTGTTCCGAGGATCGAGAAAAGTACTTTTTTTCTAATTCTTCATATTTTTTCAATTTTCCAAATTTTATATAAATACCCCCCTTTTTTTCTTTTCTTTTTCCTTCTTCTTTTTCTCCTCTTCTTCCTCTTTCTTTCCATTGGAGACCCCCGCTCCCCCTTGTGACCGTTGCTCCCTCTCCCCCTCGTGTGCTCGCGATCGCGGCCCTCTCCCTCCCGCGGTGTGGTGGCGGTGGCGGCGACGAGGCGAGCACGACGGTGGTGATCTCGCGGTGTGGGGGGGGGGGCGTTAGTGTGCGGCCGAGATTGGAGATCGGCAGCGATCCGGCGGGTTTCGAGCTTCATTGAGGTAGGGGGACGGACCCTTACCCTCCATCCCACCTTTCCCGCGATTTCTAGGCCGAGGAGAGGTCGAGAGGGGTTTGATTCATGCTTGTTGGCACCCATTTTTTGTCGATAAGTTGAGTCGCTCCTCTTACTCCCATTTATTGATGCCTCGAGTTGTCCATCAGTCGCTGGGTTATTTTCTGGCACGTTTTGGGCCAATTTTATGGGTGACCTCCCTCCCTGGCTAGGTCCGAGTTGATTCATGGCTTAATGCTCATTGGCTTTGATTAATCGAGCTTTTCTATGAATTTCAAGCGCCCATTACATGTGCGGTCACCCTCCAGCCGTTCAACCATATGTGCGGTTGCTACTGGGCCATTCATACATTCATGGATATTTAGCTGATTTTCTGAATTTCCACCGACAAGCATTTATACGGTCTAGCAATACCCGCATAAGACCATTGTGCGATAATTCCTAAGCCGTCTATCTCTCAAGAGTCCTAACGTCGCTGATTTTCAGATAATTATCTAATTATCTAATCTATTTTGAATTATCACCGACAAGGCATGGACGGTTTTTTTCTTGGCTGCCCTTGTGATTGTACGGTCTGATGGTAGCCGTCCATCTATGAGAGTCCAACGGCGAGATTTTCGGTCAATTCGATGGATAGTTGGATAATATTTCTGATTTATTGAATTTCCACCGAGAGGGTTGGATGGCCTAGGGTATGGCCGCACATCCCGTTGGGTGGTCTATCGTGAGACCGTCCATCGTCTCGATTCCTGAAAGATTAACATGATTTTCTCTCTCCACCTGTGGTTTTATCCCAAACTTCTCCCGTCATTTTCTCCACGGATATTGAGCCATTTTGAGTGACGTTTCTTTTGGATGAGAGATAATTGAATTATTTTCATCTTTCCTTTGATTATCTCGATCTGAAAATACTTCTAAACCCTAATTTTGAGCTAGACTTTAGGTACTCTATAAATAGACCCTATAGGCTACCTTCGAAAAGGGGGGGGGAGATTTTGGTCGACGGCGAAGCCCTGCTGAATTCTTGAGCGACCTAGCACCAAGGAGGGAGGCCTTCTACGTCCATATAGGCCTCCGGTTCAGGGAGTAGTCCTAATCTTAAGTCTTTTTTGCATTTGATGGTCTCATTTCTTCTCATTGCATGTTTGTTTCTACACATCCATTCTCCCACGTTTTCATTGTTTGCACTGTCATGCACACACCCTCCCATGCTTTCTGACGCCCTAGGGGTTTAAAAACCCCCCAGGTATCCCCCATTCAAATACTTATGTTCATTTCCCTTCATTCGAGCGTTTGCTACACTCCACGTTTCTAACTTGGCTTTTTCCTGGTGTTCTACACGTTGTTTTGCAGGTCAGCAGTACACTAACCCGAGGCCCATCCTTTCTGGCCGGCTGGAAAGGGTGGAGGTTGGACCCTTTTGTAACTTCTGGCGTGGTGGTCTTGCGTGGCTCTCTCCCATCCGTTCAAGGAGACGTGTGGTGAGACCTGGACCGTCCTTCTTCTTCCTGCGGTCGTGACAGAACCATTCAACTGCCAGGAGTGCTTCATCCCGCGTCCTCTGCAGTGTTCTTAGACGGTCTGTCGTGAGACCGTGCATCATTATGGGCGATTCTTTCTAAGCCGTATATCTTGACAGCGCTGCACACCAGGCGAGTACCTCTCCCTCTTTCCAAGGTATGGCATGTTCATCACGTTCGGCATCTTAGTGGCGATCACTTGTTTACACCCTTCTGTTCTCCTTCTACTGTTCACATTCATTTCATATCTCGATTTAGTAGAAGGGATAGAAGAGATCTTTTGAGCCGGTATTGAAGAGAAAGAAAGTAGAAAAACATATCAACAGCTCATTTTTTTTTGGCGATCACGGTGGGACACCTAGTGCCCGTCGTGTTAGTGGCTTGCTGACCCTCTCTTCTGCTTTGGTAGGCCTCTTTTCGAAGTGATTTCAGGTTGATCTTGGCGCGGTCTCTGTCCTCTGGAGCATGTGCGGCTCTCCAGACGCCGTCCAACTATTGTGCGGCCGTATGTCAACCGTCCTTCTCTGCGAACAGTGCCACTTCTCCCCCCGGCCTGTGGTCTCGAGCGGTCTCCTGTCGCCCGTTTATCAGCTCTACGGCATGTCTTCACCCGTCCATCGTGCTGGCTCAGGTACGCTTCTGCCTTCATGGTGTTGGGTGGATTCATGGCATGCGGTTGTTTAAGGTCCGTTCTAGTTCTGACGCGGTTGTTAGTAGACCGTCTATCCTAATACGCTTCTGTTTTCTATCTCTGTCATTCTACTATTTTCTGAGTCTCCTGTACTTTATCGTTACTCCCTGGATTAGACGGTTGTATATAGACCGTCTATCTCCCTGAGCGGTCTTACAGAGACCGTCCTTGTCATGCTATAGTCCACCCGTGCTTCACTTTCATTGCCACGTTATATGATTTTCATGATACTTGGTGATGATTACTGATCTCCCCCCTGCTCTTATATCATTGTTGTATACTTGCTTTCATCTCTTACATATTTGATCGATCATTGATTGCTAGTTTCTAGGCTAGATTGTTCATGCACTCCGGTGCACATAGGATCATACACTCTCATTAGTAGTTGCATTCCTACCTAGGTAGGGTTTCCTCTCATCTCCATACTCCTTGGAGCCGACTAGGGGACCTTGCCGAGGACCTCCGTAAGTCACCGCGAGCCGTGGATTCCCACACGGACGTCGGGCAGGTTGTACCACATTCTTCCCCAGTCTAGGGACTACATTCATGAGAGAGAGAGTCCCTTAGAGTCTGCCAGTTTCCCGTCCCCCACCCTGGTTAGGTACCTTATGGTTGAGTGAATTCACATCTTAATTAATCCACTAAGGTCCTAAAAGGGAACTTATAAAAAAATTTTGCGCATCATTTGGAATCTGATTGGGTAATTGGTTGATTCTTTTCTCATCTCTTCCCTCCCCTCCATTGCATGTTGCAGTGTCATCATTTGCATCTTTTTGTCAGATTTAGGCTCATTTGGTCTAGTTCATCTTTGTGTGTCTCCATCTAGTTGCATTCATCTTAGGGTCATTTTCCTTTTTGTACTCATTTGAAGTTCACTGTATAAAGTCCACATTCTCCCCATGGAGCATTTTTCCCCTGTACCCTATTCCTATACTTCTCCATCTTCTTACCCCCGTGTGGATTCCTCTTCCCATGCGGGCCCATCTCCTTATTCCTCCATTGGACCCTATTCTTGTAACGGGCCTTCTTATCCCGCCCGCGCTGCTGCTAGCCCAATCAACTCTCATCCCCACATACACGATTCTTCCAGGCCCATGCATTCCTCCATTCCTGGAACGGGATTTCCTTCTTCTCAGGCCGGATCCCCTTATCCGGCCCATCATCATTATACTGGTTTAAATTCATCATCTCTTGCTCAGGCTGGCCCATATCCTTCTCGAACTCTTCCGACCGAGGAGATGTTCGCTCAGGCCCTATGCCAGCTTGATGAATTGCAATGCCGAATCAATCCTCAAACTTCTTTGGATATTCCATTTGCATTTCAAAGTCTTCATCTTCCACCACTTTCACAGATTCCTGCATATCGTTGCTATGGTGGAATTGGTGACCCCTACGTCCATTTGAAGGATTTCCTATATGAGTCGGCCCAATTCCAGCATGATCAACGCTTGATGGCCTATTTGTTTGGCCTATCTTTAGAGGGCTCGGCCAAGGATTGGTTCTTCACGTTCCCGCAAGAGCAGATGATGAACTTTCAAGCCATCCAAGTAAGATTTATTTAGCAGTACCAGGACTAGGTTGGGCCCAGATATTCTATGGTTGATCTGGCCCAAGAGAAGATGAAGCCCGGCGAGGAGTTCTCTACCTTTGCCGACCGCTGGCGTCGCCTGGCCACGCAAGTCCCGGGGCATATTCCGGAGGGCGAGCAGATCAAGATGGTTATTTCTAATGCAACGCCCGAGCTCAGGTGCATCTTAGCCCTGAATGATATCACTTCCTGGCAGCAGCTTTACAGTCGAGCCCGCTTCATTAGCCAACAACTCCTAGTTTCCTTTGACCGAGAGTCTCCTTCACCGCCACCTTCTACGCCCACGTACGCCTCCCATCTATCATCTCCTTTATATCCCTTCACGAGTCGGCTTTCCGCTCCCGCTTACCCACGTACCTCCACATACGCCTCCACATGTCCCTCCACTACATCTCCCTTCACGAGTCAGTCCTCTGCTATTTCATCTCCCCACGCCTCTCCACTGCTGGTCAAGGAAACACCACACCCAAAGCGGGTGGATGCCGTTCACTATATTCCCACTCCCTCCACGCCTCCATCTCATTCACTTTCTAGCCCTCTGCCTTCACCTACGCAAGCCCCCTTACCTACGCAACCTCCGCTACCATTCCCAGTACCTTTGTATACCCCTCGACATCCACCTTGCCCGAAGCGAGCTTCTCACTCTTTGTTGCCAGAATCTCTTACAGATGTTTTCAGGGCTTTGATGGTCACCCATGCGTTGCAACTCCCTCCTGTTATGCCTTGCCGACATGCGGTCGGGAATCTACTCCATTTCTGTGAATTCCATCGTCAACAGGGGCATTTGATTGAGGACTACCCCGAGTTCCGGGAGTTTGTTTACAGCTTGGAAGATAAGAAGATGATTGATTGGGCTATCATACGCCAAGTTATTTCAGATCTCAGCAGCAAGCAGCAGCAGCAAGCCGTGCCGCCTAGGCAACCGTCTCCACTTCAAGACCAGGGGCACCCTGGTGTTTCTTCAGTTGATAAGATACCTGCTCCATTACTCACTTCTTCCTCCCTCATCCCATCTCCTCCACCGCCTTTACCTACCCCAGCCTCCGCTCGGGCGACTTCTCTTTCACCCTCCGTCTCCACCACCACATCTGTCCCCAACGCCTCTCGACGTGTCGTAAAGATACGCCGAAGAGCGCCACCACCTGCCACTTCCCCCACTACGCCGCTACCTTCCTCTCCTCCTTCTTCCCCACCCCTACCTTCACCTCCTTCCTCTTTACCTTCACCATCTCCATTAACCACATCACCCCCTTTGTCACCACCGTCTCCACCCCCATCTTCGCCGCCTCCATTGGCCACGTCTCCATCATCACCTTCTCCATTATCCCCATTGCCGTCACCACTACTGTCTTCATCACCTCCCCTCGTAATAATCCATGTTCCGTCACCTTCACAACCATCCCCCCTACCGATGCCACTTCTTTCGCCATCATCCCCTGAGCCCGAGCAGGCCGAGCCTAAACTCACACCTCCACTTTTGCCTTTACTTCCACCCATACCCATCATCATCATTATTCCCCCATCACTTGCACCATCGTCGCACGCGCCCTTCAAACCTCCTCCTTCTAACCTTCCTCTACCACCTCCCACTTCGCGGAGCAGGTACACGCTACCTTTGGTGCCCCTCGGGTCTAGTCCTCAGGGAGATAAAGAGCTGAATCATGTTTTGACTGTGCATTACAAGCTTCAAGATTTCATTTGCCGCATGCCGGTCCGAGCCCTGGTCCCTGGCTATTCTAGGGATAATGAGCCCGCACTTGCTATGAAGACGGTCACTAAGAAGAGTTCTCTAGCATTGGTGCCAGTTCCTTCTAAAGCGAGGTCGGTGGCTGTCTCTTTGCTCGCCGGAGAATTCACTGTTGATATTGTTATAACCTCTCGCTTGATTGCTATTCAGTTCACTGGCCCAGAAGAGTTTTCTGCTCGGATGGTGCTAACCCACACGGCTGCCAAAAGTTTAATCAATTTAGCATTCAAGGGGCAATTGGCTATATCTTCTACATTTTTCAAGGACATTCTGCACATCCTATGCAATCTCCCTCGACTTATTGGTGAGGCGGCCACGTCAACGCCACGCATCGCCCTCCCTCAGTTCCGTCCTGCACTGCTGACAAGGGAGTTATGCTTCATGCCCAGCTGCCTAGTGAAGATGTCAAAGCTCCATATTCTAGTGCCGAACGACAAAACTCCATTGCTTCCTGATGTTCATCCCAAGGAGTTGATTGTTCTGGAATGCCTTTCTATGGTTGGCACCGCACAGCTAGGGGCAACCGTCCCAATGGAGCTGCATATTCATGATCGGGCTAGGCCGTCTGTTAGGTGGGCCCGTTATTTGAGAAAGTATTACAGATTAAGAAGCCCGAAGGCCCGAGTCCGCGCCAGGCGGAGTTGTTTCAAGAAGATTTCTGCCAAGAAGAGGCGGCGGCATAAGTTCAAGGGCCGTCAGTTGTGCATTCGGGGGTCCACTCCCTCCTTTCCTTCTTCCGTCCATTCATCTTTTCTTCTGCTCGGTTCTTATCTGTGGGTGGTGTACCTTCCACCACCTGACCTTATTTCTATCATCTTCTCCTGTCCTCACCATTCTAGGCCTCAGCCTATGTCCTCCTCTTCCCCTAATCTAGGGGCATCGTCTAGTTTTTCTCCCCGGATATGTCCGGATTTCACTTCTCATCTTTTTCCCTCGACCCTGTTGGGGATTTCTTGTGCTTGTTCCCCGACCTTGTCGGGTGATTTTTTTGATCCTTCCCCGATTTTGTCGGGTGGTTTCCATTTCTTTTCCCCGACCTTGTCGGGTGTTTATGCATTTTCTTCCCCGCCTCTGGCGGGTGATCACTACTCTTCTTCTCCGACCACGTCGGATGATCGTTTTCCTTATTCCTTATCTTCACATCTATCTTTTCATCGTCTTTCTGTTCTTTCCTCCTCACCCTTTCAGGGTTCTTACCCTTTTTCTTGCTATTTTCGAGGCTTTAGTCCGCCTTGATCTCAGTTAATCTATGTTCATTCTGTATTTGGTTCCTTGTTATCATGGCCTATGTGCCTTAATGAGAGAGTTCTAGCCCTCGTCTCTCTTTCTTTTATTTCTTCTTCGTCCAGTTTGATGTCTGCCGCTCCTCCATATCAAGGAATATCTACACATTGCTATCCTTTTTCACCCGTTTATCCTGGCAAGTAAGGAATATAAAGCTCGTGCTGATCAAAAGCTCGATGATCATGTTCGCTTCAGGATGCCGGTTTCCGCACCATGGATTTGCAAAGGTATCGTTATTTTGTGCAAGAAAATATTATCATCGCTATTATCTCTCTTACACATGCACATGCTTATAACGTTGGTTCCTCAATATGATTGAGTGGCTTTAGTTGAATTTGCTTAATTAGTCAAATAAAATGAGTAGCTTCTGCAGCATCTTAGGCTGGTGATAGCTTAGCGCTGGGAGTCTAGTTCCTTTCCCCAATTGCTGAGGGTAACCTTTGAGTATGGGTTTTCACACACTTCACGGCAAGCCATAGCCGATTTCTCTAAGGCAACACCCTTGCTGCTTTGGCCATACTTTGGGTATGCGTAAAGGTCTTTTTCTCTTCTCTGCTCGGCCAAGTGCAGGGGCAAGAGATGGATGGATAAGATGACCAACCTAGGTGCTCCCTAATACGGGAGAGGTCTCAAATAGGGGCAGTCTTGACCCTCAAAAGTGAGCTTTCATGCTATATCTGGCCAATAAGGGCTACCAAAATGAGAAAATGAATCAAAGGCATGGCAAGAGTGGCAGTACAGTTCCCGCGGGACGTCATGAGTCCGGTCGCATGCGTGCCTGATAAATATGGGTCTAAAAATCAAAGATAAAAAGTCCCAGCGCAACAGACTATCTCTCTCAGGGGTAGTGCCCTGGAAGGAATTCGAGCCTTGATATCTCCCATCTTACACGAAGCTTGTCTCCAATTTTTCTTCTGCTTCTCCCTCTTAGGCTGGGTTGTATCCCGGGTATGGCTTTAGTAGGGGCACCGTTCTTTAGAAGTTGTTGGTTGTGGTAAGCCACCCTCACATGCACGCCCTGCTTAAAGGAAACCTTTAATAAAGGGGTAGGAACGACGATCTCTGGTCAGTAGTTTGAGCCCGTCTTTAGGTGCTGCAGATTGCTATGCCAAAATCCAAAAAAAAAATCAAATATTACCAAAAGTCTTAAAAAAATCAAATACTTCAAAAAATCTAAAAAAATCAAATATTGTCAAAAAAAATTTAAAAAAATCAAATACTTCAAAATTTCAAAAAAAAATAAATATTTCAAAAACCTAAAAAATCAAATACTTCAAAAAATCCAGAAAAATGAAATACTATTGAAAATCTAAAAAAATCTAAAAAAATCAAAAAAATGTGTCTTTTTCATGCATTTGCATTTGTTTTAAGGACAGATACGTAATCCGTTTGTTAAGTGTACATGTTGCAAGTACTCATGCATTCTTTGCTATATCTTTGTACTCTACCTCCCGTCCACATCTTTGATCTGTTCTTTCCTTCTTCGATCCACTCTCTCGATCTGTTCTGAAGCTCATGTCATTCTCAACTTTTGTTTGCAATGATCATATCTTTATGAGAGGGCTTTGTCTCATGATTATGAACCTGGTGGTTCTGCTTCATTCTGATCTTGAATTTTGATTGAAGTACGTATTTTGTTCGTGTCTTTTGTCCCGCCGTGTCCTTGTCTCGTGTCTATGTCCCACCCTGTCGTCACACTTATTGTTTTGTTCCTCACCACATGTTGTTAGTTGTCTTGCATATGTTGATAGTCGTCCCTCTATGTTCCATGTGTGGTCCCAACCATGTGATCATCCGTCATATTCTTGTCCCAACCATGGGATCATCCGTCATGTTCTTGTCCCAACCGTGTGTTGTCCCGCCACATTGTTGTCTTGTCACATCGCGTTCATACATGATATTGTCTGTTTATGCCACTGCATATATGTTTGTTTGTATTGCATTGTCTCTTGTTTCATTGTTCATCATGTTATGTCATGTTGTTTGTCGTTCAGTTAAGTATTGTGTTATCTTTGCTATATTTTTACTTGTTTGTCCTATTCATGAAAATCCATAAAAATCAGAAAATGAAAATTCAAAATAAGTGTTGTTTCACCAGCACATGTAAGTCAGGTATGGCTTTCAATCCCTACATCCCTTATTGCATTACTATATGGTACTATGCTATATTATCTCGAGAACCAGTTGGTCACCTACGTGTTCCAGGATCTGATGTTCCCCTTTAACAAAAACGATGATGATCTAGGTTCACGTGTTTAATCTTCGGATAGGCCGTTAGGTTGAGATGTCCCGGGGAGGATGGTTCAATCCTGTACGCTGTGGTTGCGGATGGTATCTTGACTCTGATTCTCCCAACTTAGCAATATTATTCTCGAGTATTTTATATTTTAATCTTTCTTTGCATTTGTTTTAACGATTTCTTCTATTTTATCCTAGCATGCATCATACGCATCTTTTGAGCTTTCATGCCCCATTGTGTGCCTGCAAAATGTCTCGCCAGCGATGGTTAGTTGTGCATTCAGTGTTTGAGTAAGAGAAACTAATTCCACTCTAAGTTGGAAGGTTCTCTTTGGTCAATTCGCTTGGTTTGGTTGATTAAGAGGTCCCCGTCTGGAGCTTTAGCATGTTTCCTTTACTTTTACAGCCTGCTTTTGGCCTCCTCATTGGACCGCGGGATTGTGTCCCCCATGAGGTTGGTCTTATCGATTTGTTTCATTTTGTTTAGTTTGGTTCCTCCAGACTAGTGTCACTTTTGGTTTAATCATTCTTTGCGTTTGGTTCAGAGTTTTTCAGAAAATTCCTATCACTTGTTGATAAAAACGGGTGTCGTTTTACCTTGACGCCCGCTTTTCAGTCTGCTCCGCTTCATCTCCATGTTCCATGTCACTTTCGCTTCACCTCCGCTCGCTCCCCTGCAAAGAGGGCGTTAAGGAGGGGCATCTTTTGACACCCGTTTTTTGCCGATAAGTTGAGTCGTTCCTCTTACTCCCATTTATTGATGCCTCGAGTTGTCCATCACTCGCTGGGTTATTTTCTGGCATGTTTTGGGCCAATTTTATGGGTGACCTCTGTCCCTGGCTAGGTCCGAGTTGATTCATGGCTTAATGCTCCTTGGCTTTGATTAATCGAGCTTTTCTATGAATTTCAAGCGCCCATTACATGTGCGGTCACCCTCCAGCCGTTCAACCATATGTGCGGTTCCTACTGGGCCGTTCATACATTCATGGATATTTAGCTGATTTTCTGAATTTCCACCGACAAGCATTTATACGGTCTAGCAATAGCCGCATAAGACTGTTGTGCGGTAATTCCTAAGCCATCTATCTCTCAAGAGTCCTGACGTCACTAGTTTTTAGATAATTATCTAATTATCTAATCTATTTTGAATTATCACCGACAAGGTATGGACGGTTTTTTTCTTGGCCGCCCTTGTGATTGTACGGTCTGATGGTAGCCGTTCATCTATGAGAGTCCAACGGTGAGGTTGTTGGTCAGTTCGATGGATAGTTGGATAATATTTCTGATTTATTGAATTTCCACCGAGAGGGTTGGATGGCCTAGGGTATGGCCGCACATCCCGTTGGGTGGTCTATCGTGAGACCGTCCACCGTCTCGATTCCTGAAAGATTAACATGATGATGCGGGACGAGACCACGGACACGACAAGCTCGCGGTTGTCCCTTAACGAGGGAAGCGTCGGACGTGCACGGTTGAGAAACCTGCAAGAGCTAGGGTGGTCAATTCACACTTTCGTGCCCGAATCGGGTCACGGGATGGTAACGCTCTCTCTCGCAGCAGCGGTGATATAAATATAAAGCGAGCTACGATCCTAGAACATGCTCTCTAGCAGTGGCATAAACAAGTATATATGAAAATAAGCAACTGCCGAGTGTAGGGAGCGAGAACGGTATCTCCACGCGCTCGGCGTGGGGAAGACGGACCCGGCCGAAACTCGTACTCCCAGAACAATAATACATAGTATTACAGCAATACAACTCGCTGTCCACTCCACGCAGGGAGGTAAAGGGCTACACAATGGGGCCCGGGAGGACCGAATTTGGGTTGACGGGCGGCTTCTCGCGTTGATTCGGCAACACCCGAACTAGTGACGGTGGGGCCCACGTGCTGTCCGGAGGGGCCGTGTGGGACCCGGTGACACCGTTATAGTGGAGATGCTTGGGGAAGCGTTCCCTGGGCTGGCGGCACGCTGGTTCACCGGCCGGAGGCCGGGCGGCTCCGTTCGGCACCGGTCGGAATGACCGGCCCCGGATCTGCAGCTTCTGGTTTTCAGCGCGTGTCCCGGCAAGAACGGGCGCTGCGACCAGCCCCAAAATCGGAATGTTACAAAACTGGCTCCGTTGGAAAGCTCTCTTCAAATACTTCAACCTAGGCCTGGAGATCAGACCTGGATTTGCTCGGATCTTGGCTTTAATGAATTTTTGAGTTGCTGTTGTACAGTGACCGGACTCTCAGATCTACAGAGAACTTGTCTGAGAACTGCCTTTGACCGATATGTGAACGTCCGAATCTGAAGTGGTGGTCTTCCGCAAAGTTGTAGGAAATCCATCTAGGAAATCGGGACTATTTTTTATGAAGGGTTTGGAGGTGGCTGTGATTTGTTCTGATTTTTGGACTAGAGGGTGGTCGGATCTGGAATCTAGCTGAAAGCACTGTAGCAGAGATAGAACATGAATTTTGAAAAATAGGTAGAAGGCTGATCAAAAATTACAAAACTTTGTGGATGTAGGGGGTGATGGACAGAACGCCTAATAAAATTGAGAGCCCTAAAAAAATCAAAAAGATGGTCAGAGATGGGAAACTTAGAGCTGCTGTCACTGTAGACAGAGACAGGACAGATCTGGGAGTGATTAAAGACCGAAATTGCAAAAATATCAAACAAATGATTTTCGACCTAAATTTTTTTGTGGATGGTGGGATGAAAAAATTACAAACCACGAAGAGGCCGTAGCTGGTATCAGGAATTTCGGGAAGACACCTCTATCTAGCAGGACAGAAAACCGAAGACGGATTCGCGGCGGCTCGAAGGCGGCACGAACGGCGGCGGCGGCGGCACCAATGAAGATCAGAGGTTGAGAGGGGGAGATAGAAGATTGAAACACTCTAGAATGGGGGGTTTGAGGAGAGGAAACCAAGGGGAGAGAGGAAGGGGGCGCACCAAGCTCCAAGGATTCCAACAATTTTCTGAATTTTCACTAATTTTCACATGAAAATACAAGCTTATATATGATTCCAACCAAATCCAACCTCAACCCTTAGATCTAGGGGTGGGGATTGAAGGGCTGTGATGAGGTGTGAATGACACACAAAAACTAATAAAAAAATCAAGGGGAAGGGGGCGGCCTATTGACCATGTGTAAGGTTGAATGGGGTAGGTGGCCAACCTATTAGAATGTTGACCCCTTTAACCCCATGTGTCCATATGACCAGCCCACCCTTCTAGATGTCCACCTAGGAAGGTTGACCAGGCCCACAAGGTGACATGGACCAATGGGAAAGGGCTGAGGGCCCCCTTGCTGGTCCTACTGCATAATTGCATAAAAACCCACACAATCCATGGGAATGACTCATTGGCTTATAAAGCCTTACATTTGCGTACATACTTTCCCAAGGATATAAACACAAACTAAAAAGACATAAATGCAAAAGAAAAGGTACAGGCTCAGCGTCGATTCCCATCAACTCTCCCCGGGTGGGAGGAACTCGACCCCGTCGAGTAGGGGTATGGATGCTCGAGTACTCCGGCGGATCCGTTACCATGCCAAGTAGCGCGGGTATGCTCCACTCCAAGTGATCGTCACCTGCTCATTCCATATATACTCGATATGCACGAACTGCTATGGGCTAAAGGTGGATACTCCGGGTGGGGCACTCTCAAAATGGAAGGAGGCGGCTCGAAGACTCACTAGGAATCACCGCTGGGTCCCTGTAGGTGACTGATCCGGGTATAGAGGTAGAACCGTTCCCAAACTCCTCGAGTGAGTCCACTCGCCTCTTACTCATAAGAGATCGACAACGAGCTTACACAAGACACATGCAGACTCACCATGCACTAACACACATATGCAAATCACACAAACAATCGACTCAAAACACACCACACAAACAAACCACACAAAGAAAACACACTGACTCATGCACGACTCTAGACAAATCTATGGTTAGTCCGACCCGTACATGGGTGACGGCGGACCAGGACACCCGAATGTGTGCCATGCATGCATGTTATGTAACCGGAGATGGGTGGCATGGGGAACATCCAAACGTCCAAGTATGACCTAGTCATGTATGGACGGCCCTTTGGATTTGGGGAACTTGAGAGGGCTAGAAGACCCGGATATGGAAGAGCCGGGTGTGGGTGTATCGAGGATGGGTTTGGTGGGTATAGATGGCCCGACCTGTGGGAAAGGGGTGTGAAAGTGGACTTCCCCGATAAGGTGTGAAGGAAGTGATGGGTCACATGGCCCACTAGAGTAGGGGTCAAATGGGTCAAAGAATATGTGACCCCTCGGTCCCTCCGTTACATAGTCCCATGTTTGAAATTCATGAAGGTGATGGTCACCTCCATCCCTCGTGGTAAATGGGACCGTGTATAAGAGATATGACTCCTCCCTCGGAAGAAAAGTAATGAAGTCGGGCTCGTCCGGTAGCGAGAGAAGTAGAAGAACCTTCGTGGTAACACAACCCACGGTACATACGGAGGTAATGGACCCTATGGCCGGATGGGTGACTAGTGGGTTGGTCGAAGCCTCGGGCCAATAAATGTGTAAATGTCAACTGCCGGTCTAACCCTTTAAGAAGGTCGTCCAATGTGTCCACATAGTGACTAGACCGGAAGGCGGTGTGAAATGAGTTGCTTGGCACTAGAGGTAGTGTGGGGTCCATAGATGGGAATGGAGGTGGGACCAAGCCATCCTTGAGCCAATGAAGAAGCGGCTCGACTATGTATAGTGTTCCCGTAAGAAACACGGGTGGCTTGGGTTTTGGTGGCTCCCAATATGATGGCTCCGGATGAGGGTCGAAAGGTAAGGGTGGTAACGGAGCACTCACGGGTGGTGAAGGCAATGGGGTAGGCAGTCCGATCGGCTCGAGACTCGGTTGGGAGTTAGATGTTTGCCAAAGGGCAGCCAGGGCAGCATCGGCTCGCTGTAGGTCGTCATTAAATGGAGACTCAAATGGCTCGACCTCAAGAGCGACCTTATAGGATTGCGCTAGAGAGAATGCATCGCGGACAAGACATTGGATTTGAAAGTAAATCCGCAAACCTCTCCGGAACTGAAATGCGGCTGTGGTGCTCTCCTCTCCCAAGCCATATACCAACCAATACGTATGATATGCCCGAATGTACTCGGACACGGACCTATCGCCTTGGACGGGTAGACATGGGTTGGCCATACTTGCCAAAAATGTGGGAATGGATCCCTAGGAATGGATGTGCAAGGGCATTTGGACAAGACACTAGACACGACCCTAAGTAATGCAAAGTTGGAATGCATGCACACTAATGCAAACGATGCACCTAGACCTAACCAAGACTCGGTACGTGACGGAGATAAGCGATCCGAAGATCACTCGCGCAAGTGTGCGGCCTTCCCGATAGGCGTAGCCTAACGTTCGGACAACACCTTTTGATATACCGAGTAAAGGGATGCAAATGCAAAAAGACACTTTTTTTTATTTTAAAACAATGATGACCCTAAACACGACTTAGACAATGACTAATGACTAAATGACACTCTTTATTTTTTTGTTTTTGACACCCTAGACTCAAACTCGCTCTGATACCAAATTGATGCGGGACGAGACCACGGACACGACAAGCTCGCGGTTGTCCCTTAACGAGGGAAGCGTCGGACGTGCATGGTTGAGAAACCGGCAAGAGCTAGGGTGGTCAATTCACACTTTCGTGTCCGGATCGGGTCACGGGACGGTAACGCTCTCTCTCGCAACAGCGGTGATATAAATATAAAGCGAGCTACGATCCTAGAACATGCTCTCTAGCAGTGGCATAAACAAGTATATATGAAAATAAGTAACTGCCGAGTGTAGGGAGCGAGAACGGTACCTCCACGCGCTCGGCGTGGGGAAGACGGACCCGGCCGAAACTTGTACTCCCGGAACAATAATACACAGTATTACAGCAATACAACTCGCTGCTCACTCCACGCAGGGAGGTAAAGGGCTACACAATGGGGCCCGGGAGGACCGAATTCGGGTTGACGGGCGGCTTCTCGCGTTGATTCGGCAACACCCGAACTAGTGACGGTGGGGCCCACGTGCTGTCCGGAGGGCCGTGTGGGACCCGGTGGCACCGCTGTAGTGGAGACGCTTGGGGAAGCGTTCTCTGGGCTGGCGGCACGCTGGTTCGCCGGCCGGAGGCCGGGCGGCTCCGTTCGGCACCGGTCGGAATGACCGGCCCCAGATCTGCAGCTTCTGGTTTTCAGCGCGCGTCCCGGCGAGAACGGGCGCTGCGATTAGCCCCGACGTCGGAATGCGACGAAACCAGCGCCTTTGGAAATCTCTCTTCAAATACTTCAACTTAGGCCTAGAGATCAGACCTGGATCTGCTCGGATCTTGTCTTTAATGAATTTTTGAGTTGTTGTTGTACAGTGATCGGACTCTCAGATCTACAGAGAACTTGTCTGAGAACTACCTTTGACCGATATGTGAACGTCCGAATCTAAAGTTGTGGTCTTCAGTAAAGTTGTAGGAAATCAATCTAGAAAATCGGGACTATTTTTTATGAAGGGTTTGGAGGTGGCTATGATTTGTTCTGATTTTTGGACTAGAGGGTGGTCGGATTTGGAATCTAGCTAAAAGTACTGTAGCAGAGATAGAGCACGAATTTTGAAAAATAGGTAGAAGGCTGATCAAAAATTACGAAAATTTGTGGATGTAGGGGGTGATGGATAGAACTCCCAGTAAAATTGAGAGACCTAAAAAAATTAAAAAGATGGTCGGAGATGGGAAACTCAGAGCTGATGTCACTGTAGACAGAGACAGGACAGATCTGGGAGTGATTAAAGACCAAAATTGTAAGAATATCAAAAGAAGGATTTTCGACCTGAATTTTTTTGTGGATGATGGGATGGAAGATAGGAACACACCATAAAAAATTACAAACCACGAAGAGGCCGTGGCAGATATCAGAAAATTTTGGAAAGACACCTCTATCTAGCAGGACAGAAAATCAAAGACGGATTCGCGGCGGCTCGAAGGCGGCACGAACGGCGGCGGCGGCGGCACCAATGAAGATCATAGGTTGAGAGGGGGAGATAGAAGATTAAAACACTCTAGAATTGGGGGTTTTAGGAGAGGAAACCAGGGGGGAGAGGAAGGGGGCGCACCAAGCTCCAAGGATTCCAACAATTTTCTGAATTTTCACTAATTTTCACATGAAAATACAAGCTTATATATGATTCCAACCAAATCCAACCTCAACCCTTGGATCTAGGGGTGGGGATTGAAGGGCTGGGATGAGGTGTGAATAACATACAAAAAATAATAAAAAAGTCAAGGGGAAGGGGGTGGCCTATTGACCATGTGTAAGGTTGAATGGGGTAGGTGGCAAACCTATTAGAATGTTGACCCCTTTAACCTCATGTGTCCATATGACCATCCCACCCTTCTAGATGTCCACCTAGGAAGGTTGACCAGGCCCACAAGGTGACATGGACCAATGGGAAAGGGCTGAGGGCCCCCTTGCTGGTCCTACTGCATAATTGCATAAAAACCCACACAATCCATGGGAATGACTCATTGGCTTATAAAGCCTTACATTTGCGTACATACTTTCCCAAGGATATAAACACAAACTAAAAGGACATAAATGCAAAAGAAAAGGTACAGGCTCGGCGTCGATTCCCATCACATGATTTTCTCTCTCCACCTGTGGTTTTATCCCAAACTTCTCCCGTCATTTTCTCTGCGGATATTGAGCCATTTCGAGTGACGCTTCTTTTGGATGAGAGATAATTGAATTATTTCATCTTTCCTTTGATTATCTCGATCTGAAAATACTTCTAAACCCTAATTTCGAGTTAGACTTTAGGTACTCTATAAATAGACCCTAGAGGCTACCTTCGAAAAGGGGGGGGGGATTTTGGTCGACAGCGAAGTCCTGCTGAATTCTTGAGCGACCTAGCACCAAGGAGGGAGGCCTTCTACGTCCATATAGGCCTCCGGTTCAGGGAGTAGTCATAGTTTTGAGTCTTTTTTGCATTTGATGGTCTCATTTCTTTTCATTGCATGTTTGTTTCTACACATCCATTCTCCCACGTTTTCATTGTTTGTACCGTCATGCACACACTCTCCCATGCTTTCTGACGCCCTAGGGGTTTAAAAACCCCCAGGTATCCCCCATTCAAATACTTATGTTCATTTCCCTTCATTCGAGCGTTTGCTACACTCCACGTTTCTAACTTGGGTTTTTCCTGGTGTTCTACACGTTGTTTTGCAGGTCAGCAGTACACTAACCCGAGGCCCATCCTTTCTGGCCGGCTGGAAAGGGTGGAGGTTGGACCCTTTTGCAACTTCTGGCATGGTGGCCTTGCGCGGTTCTCTCCCATCCGTTCAGGGAGACGTGCGGTAAGACCTGGACCGTCCTTCTTCTTCCTGCGGTCGTGACAGAACCGTTCAACTGCCAGGAGTGCTTCATCCCGCGTCCTCTACAGTGTTCTTAGACGGTCTGTCGTGAGACCATGCATCATTATGGGCGGTTCTTCCTAAGCCGTATATCTTGACAGCGCTGCACACCAGGCGAGTACCTCTCCCTCTTTCTAAGGTACGGCGTGTTCATCACGTTCGACATCTTGGTGGTGATCACTTGTTTACACGCTTCTGTTCTCCTTCTACTGTTCACATTCATTTCATATCTCGATTTAGTAGAAGGGATAGAAGAGATCTTTTGAGCCGGTAATGAAGAGAAAGAAAGTAGAAAAGCATATCAACAATGCTGGGGTGGGAAAATGCATGTTTAGGGTTCGTGCGTCGATCTCTTATTTCTCGGGTTCTTTTGACCGATTTAGGGGCGTAGAATCATGCTAGGTGGGCAGTGAAAGAAATCCCCCTTGGGTGAATGGGGGGTGGAACCGGGCCCAGGGTGCAGCTCCGGCGTCCGCGGGCAATCGCAGGAGGCTGCCACTTTAGTGGCCGTCTGAGCCCTGGTCTGGGCGGCCAAGCCTCTGGCCGCCCAGGGGTGTGGGCGGCCAGAACCCTGGCCGCCTTCACCCATGTAGGCCCAGGACTGGGCAGCCAGCCCGAAGGCCGTCCAGCCCTCTGGGCGGTCCAGTATGTGGCCGCCCAGGTAGGGGGAGGCCCAGGTGCTAGGTGGCCATAGGTGTGGCCGCCCAGGCCCTTAGGCGGCCCAATGTTTGGCCGCCCAGCCCTGTAAGCACCCGGGGTGCCGTTCTCCGCGTTTCTTGCCCCCGTGGTGGCTGTATGGGTTTCGATTTTACGGATGAGATGTCCGCACGTGGTCTCTGAGTCTGGGCTCCCCATGTGGGTCATTAGGGGGCCGTCATGTCCCTTGTTAGTGTTACATCGGTGATTTCTGTTAGTCAGTCAGTTCATACCTCCAGTTACACGTCCACTAGTCGTAGCCTTCTTACGACACGCGTATGCTGACCCACCCGGGAGTGCTGGAGCGGCTTACCCAAGAGAGACGGTTGTTAGGATGGTTGCCGTAGGGCCCCTTCGCACAGCCTGAGTCGGGCCTTTGGGGAAGAACCAACTAGAGGATCTGACCTAGGGCACATGGTATGTGTGTGCATACTTGGTTGGGGGCTTCGGACCCGCGCTGATGAGCGCGACCCCAGCTAGTCCTTGTTCATGGTACTTGTTGTGTGTCTCAGTCTCCGTCTGGGGCGTTGTAGGGAGACACTGAGGCGCGGTGTAAGACGTCAGGGGACACATCCGGCTTTGCTTCCAGTGGGTGTTGCTCCTGTCTTCTGGCAGGTACGGACTTGTGTTTTGTCCGACCGAGGTTGGTTTGTACAGTACGGTTAGTGTAGAGAGCTTTTCCATTTATTTATTATTGCTTGCTGATTCTATCATACTCGCGTTAGGTAGTGTTGCCTTCGGTGCTTGTGTATGCCCTTCCGCTTTGTTTCTTTTGTGCGAGGTGGGGGTTCGCGAGATCCCTACTGAGCCTATCAAATGAGGCTTACCCATGTGTTTTCAGGTGAGGCGGGGTCGTCGGGAGGCCCTTCTGAGGTTCCTTGTGGTTCTTTCGGCCAGAGTTAGTCGCCAGTTGCAGAGCCGGGGTATGTCCCGCGTACTTGTACTTTTCTTTCTATTGACTGTACTTATTTTAGACATGAGATACACTGGTCCCTATAGCAGTTTAGTTATTTATTTAATTTCCTGCATTATTATTTAGTTGTTTATTGTGCTATCTCTGTAGTTATTTTAGCTTCTCTTGTACCCTCACACCATCCTTTAACCCTTCCGAGTCTTCAGGCTCGTGGGTGGCGGGCCGAGGTTCGAGTCGCGCCGATTCCTTTCCGGTACTCGGATCTTGGGTCGTTACACCAATGCCCTTGTCCATGAGGATAATGGCTACTAGTCGGCCCGCGTACCGTGGTGTGGGCTCCTCAGGCTGCAGGAAGTGAATAGTGGGAGGATCCTCAGGAGGCAGAAGGCGGGCGACGACGTCTGAATAAGGAGCCTTGCCCTTATCCCGAACGCTTCCCGCGGGGACCGGAGCAGGCAGAGTAGGAGCTGATTCTTTTGCCTGGTCGGTGCCCGGTGGAGTTACAGAGTGAGGGGGAGAAGGCACCTTCCGGCTCGCCCCGGCGGCCTACTTCTTCCTCTTTCTTTGGCGACGCTGGCTATCTAGCGCTGCCACCTCATTCAGGTTCACCTGGATAGGCGGACCGCCCGAGATGGCAGAGTCCACCTCGAGTATGCTCGCTGCGCCCTCGGAGGCGTCCCGACGAACGCTCGACCCGACGCTGGCCACGAGCATGGCAGACGGGCCCTCAACCGGAAGCGCCGTAGGGTGCGGATACGGCAGGCGCCTTGGCGCCAAAATGATGGCCTCTCGAGGAGCGACGACGGTCACCTGGTCCATGCCTGGTTCGAAGTGGTCAATGGGGCGAGGGGCAAACTGTTGTAACTCGACCGTCTTGTACCGCAACTCTGACGACTCTCGCACTCCTGCAAAATAGCATAAAGAAGGTTAGTTCAGGTGAGCAGCTAACAAAACATGGCGAGAGACGAGGTTAGTACCCTGGGGCAATGGGGGGCTCAAGCCCAGCTCCCGAAGTACCTCCGAGGTTAGCTTGACGTCAGCGTCGAGGAGTTGGAAGCGGAGGAGGGCTTTGATCACCCTGGACTCCTCAGCAAAGGGTTTGGGCAACCTATCAGCCCTAAGAGGACGGGAGCCCGCAACAAAGCTCTAGTCACTCGGGTGGCCATTGCCCCCAGATTTGGTGACGAAGACAAAGCGCTCAGACCAACGCTTAAGGTTAGACACCATGGAAGTGATGCGAACAAGAGTCTGGTCATTCCGGGCCAAAAATAAAAAGATGATGTATCGGTAGGACAATACTGAAGACTGTAGAACTGCCGGAAGAGGAAGACATTTGAGGCAACCGAGGCTTGGTTGCAGATGAAGATAAAACCGCAAAGAATATGCCAAGAATTGGGGGAAAGTTCTCCCGGATATCGACCGTAGTAGTGGAGGACAGATTCAAAGAAGGGGTGTACGGGGAGGCGGAAGCCAGCTCGAAAGGACTCTATCGGTACTCTAAGACCACCCTGAGGATGACTCCACAGGTCATCATCGACGGTCGGGAAGACAATGTCAAAATCGAAGGGATCTGAAAAGCCTCCCACAGCCCATGGACCACCCTGTAAGCGACCAACGGCGGTGAGCGAGGATGACTAGGGCCCGCGCCTGAAGTACTCGGGGCACCGCCACGGCTGGCTTCCGCCTCCTCAGTGGAAGACGTAGGGCCAACACGGAGGACCCTCCTACGAGGCGCCATAACCCAAGAAGTTAGAAGTAGGGGGAAACCCTCACCAGGATGGGAGGAAGCCGCAGGGAGGGCAACTGGCACTCGTGGGAGGCACCGAAGGAGCAGATAGGCTCCCCTTGGGGGCCCTGCAGTGACTCTTATAGCTGCCATAAGTCGGATGAACACTTTGAAATCACATGGAAGGGGAAAAGGCACCTGTCGCCATCAATGTACGATCACCGAACTTAGGCGACCGTTCGCGCCCGCGCTCCTAGACAAAAGTAGCCCACCTCATGATTATAGAAACGTCGCCTGCCACCGCCAGATGCCCTTACGCGCCAAGCACATAGGTGGGACCACCAACTCAAGCAATACGAGGAGACCATCCTCGGGATCATCCTTCAATGCACCCTCTCGAACTCGACTCTCAATTCCCGAAAAAGTGCTCAGCATCTGAGAGTAGGGGGGTTAGTGAGGAGGGTAAAATCAGCTCGGCCCATTTCCGCCAGACCTAGTCAGACCCACAGTTTACGATGCGCCTGTCGGGCCTTGACAGCCGCGGCCCATAACGGATGGCCCGGGACGAATCATACTCAGGTTCGACAGCGCACAAAGGTCATCGACCCAGGTGCAATGGTAGCCGGATGACCCTCCTGCGATTGAACGTTACCCCCCATGACGTCGGCCTCAACTCCACTAAGGGCGAGCACCCCCCTCAGGCACCGTAAGACTCACCAGAGAACCGTCTGATTCCGAAGGAACGGACCCTTAACGGAAAACTCCCTACAATCGCAGGAGACGTTACTCCATGACTTACGCCCTTCCCTACTAAGGGACTGTCTCTTGCTACCAGGACAACCCCCTATAAATAGGACTTTGACGGATAGGCAGAGGGACGATGATTTGCACCAAGAAACACACACTCAGTTCCAGACAAGGGGAAAGAGAAGCCAACCCGCTGTTAAGAGAGGAAGTCCCCGCCAAGTACCGGCTACCCTTCGAGCACCCTTACCGCCCAACGAGCACTCTCTGAGCGCCCACTGGTCACGGCGAGAACCCCCCGAAAGACAGTCCGTCCCTCCAGGCTTACTTCACGACCTCTCAACTCTCTCTCTCTCTCTCACTCTTCTTCCTACTTTTCCGTCTCCCGAGTGCTGACTTAAGTATCGGAGGGTTGTCCCCTTGGGTTGTTAGTATTGGTGTGCTACACCCCAATTTAGGGTCGGGTAAGCCCAATAGTTGTACGATCTTGTTCATTAATAACAAAGTGATATTTGAGTGTAAATATGTGATTTTATATTACTTTACGATGTCCCTAGGATATGTGGTTGTAAAGTCAACTCGAGATGAGATCTCGATCATGAGACTGACTTTACATGGACACATACCTTAAACTGTTCCTGGTTGGAGGGTAATCACTTGGGGATTTTGATTACCTATTAAACCAGTACACATGATGCGTGAGTGACTAGTAGGTGTATGTCCTTGGAGGATGTACACTGAACTGATCTACTATTGGATCTTCAGATTGTTGATTATACCTAATGTCAACTGAAGATCCAACTGTCTCAGTAGCAT
Source organism: Amorphophallus konjac (assembly GCA_022559845.1). Classification (NCBI taxonomy): domain Eukaryota; kingdom Viridiplantae; phylum Streptophyta; class Magnoliopsida; order Alismatales; family Araceae; genus Amorphophallus; species Amorphophallus konjac. The sequence continues at coordinate 69,134,542 of CM040117.1, forward strand.
CGTTGGTCCTTTGACCTGAGACATTGATCGGATCTTACACGAGGACTGAGATGGTTTAATTACTTGGCTAAGTGACTTTAACCATAAGTCATGAATTGCCGAGTCATTAACCATTTCAGGATACGTGTGAAAATCATCAATGGTCAAAAGGGGATCGCTCACTGTCAGGTATATATCAGACAGTTAATGGGTCATGACACTGACGCTCCATTAAATCCCTGGGCAAGGTCGCGTGAGTTCGTTTAGAACGAACGTCATACACTTTAAGGAGGTCATGGTCAAATGGCACGATCATGGGGTTTGACAGAAACCATACCCTCGATCGAACCAGACTCATAGAAGGAGCGAGGGATTATAGTGATGCGGCAACTATAGACTTACAGGTACCAGACATGCTGGTTTAAACCCGACGTCCTCTAGGATCACGCGGATTTACTTGACCCAACGTGATCAAAGGTTCGAAATAAAGTAAACTATTATTCGGCTCTAATAGAAGCGAATAATAAGTTTAATTTACTTCTAATTAGAATTAGAAGTTAATGGGCCTTAATTCACACACAATGAATTCTTGGGTGACGGATTATTATTGTACAAATGTATATATTAATTCCTTTAAAACCCTTTTGGAAAGGCATATAAGAGGGGCTTAATATATATATACAATAATGAAAAGGATATATATATACGATTTTGGTCCTTATGGGTTCCTTTCAAAAGGGCCTAATCCTATATATATATATATATGCTACATACGTGAATGCTCTCTTCTCTCGGCCTAATCAAGCATTACATGGGAGAAGAAGAGATTAACTCCTCCCCCCTTTCTCCCTCTTGCTCTCTCTCTCTCTCTGTGGAAGCTCTCTCTCCAGAAAGGGAAAGTTTAGGGAAGATCGGGTTGGGAGGATACTGTTGCTGCGCGAGGATCCGTGTGGATCAGCTCTAGAGGCCGTGCATCTGTGCGGCTCGGTGTTTATGAGAATCTGCATCAGGCACTGCGGACAGCGTCGTTTCGCGCAAGGTATAAATCTACAACCCGTAGTTAGGGGTTGGGTGTTTAATGCATCGATTAGAGCATGGATCTAGGATTCCATCAAGTCGGATTCGGGTAAATAAATTTTTGTTATCCGCTGCGTTGCCCGAACAGTGATGTAGAAAACCTTACAATGGTATCAGAGACATGTTGACGCTCTGATCGATGTATTATCGCCGTATAGAACCATGTTTTTAGGGGCAATCTAAAATCTTCAATTGTTATTCATAGAATGGGGTGCTTGGCATCTCTGTTCTTCCTAGATGTTGGACATCTATGTAGCAAATTTTTTTGTAAAAAATAAAAAAATTGCGCTGGGCGCACTGCACCGCTCAGGGCGCACTGCGTCCGCCCGCGTGTGCGAACGGCGCACGCGGGCCACGCCCGCGCGCAAGCGCGGGCGCGTCCGCCCACGCGTCCCGCGTGAGCGGCCGCGCCCGCAAGGCGTTGACCACCGATTTTTTTTATTATTTTAACAAAATTATTTTTTTGTAATTTCTTATGCTAATTACATTATATATATATGATAAATATATATATAAATGCACATTAAATTAATTCAATTATTATCTCAAATAGTAATTACCTTATCTCAATAGAAAAATTCAAATTTTAAATTTTGTTTAACTTTTGAATTTAATGAGGTGAGATAATTCATATTTACTTTGAGATAATAGGATAATAATTGAAGATAATTCTGTGAAATTTAATTTTTGAATTTTTAATTATTAGATAATTATTAAATTCAGAATTTGAATTTCATTGAAGTTAATTATATAAAATTTAAATATTTAAAAGTTTAATTATTAGATAATTGTTAAATTCAAATTTTAAATTTTAGAAAAATGATAATTGAAGATAATTATATTATTTAAATTTACTTTCAAATAAAATTATTAGATAATTAGTTTGAATTTAAATTTAAATGATTGTCATATTTAAATTTAATTTTAAATTTGATTATTAGATAATTATATTTAAATTTAACTTTAAATAATTATCTCAATTATCTAACTTATTTGAATCAGATTCAAATATGCATGCCCCTGTTAAAGATGATGGTTCTTTACGTGATTTGCTTAATTTATCTTGCATTGGCTTGCTTATGTGTTTAATTTTAGTTAATCCAACTTCGATTTTTAAAATTAAATAAAGCTAGCTTATTTTTGTTTGCACATCCCATTTTTCAATCCAAAAGTAAGGATTATTTTCAGAAATAACCCTTGATTGATTTTTCATGAATGGGTTGGCAAGTGATCATGGACTTGATTAATGTAATTATTTGGGGTCTGCGAACCTCATTTCTCTCTCTGTTAAAATTCATATGTACTTCTATCTCCCTTTAAAGTTATACTCGCCCTAAGGGCTGCTGGAATTTTATTGACATGTAATTTAAATTTTGCCGGCCTGCGTGTCGTGTAAAAGTTTTAATTAATGCGGCGTCGGAGTTTGAAAGCGCGGAGCACACCCGACGAGGACGATCCAGCTGCTTCGGAAGCGGGCCGGATGTCATAGTTACATTAGGAATAAAGTCCATGATCACTTGTGATTTAATTTGTGCATTGGATGCATTTATTATGTGCAAACTACTAGGTACGGTAAATATATTGGATATATTTATATTACCACCTAGGGTGAGATCAAGATAAAATCAAATTCTCTCACGATTTAATTTTAGATCTAGTAAGCGTGGCTCTAGGAGTCGCCGTGGCCCTCCATCATTATGGGGTGAATGAACGTCTTCATCTTATGGATTTGTTGTGCTTTCCACAAGGTCCATGGGCCTGGGGACGGGATGCAACTCCAAGGCTAGGCCTCAATGGGGTGAGGAATTACACCCGACCTTGTTGTGCTTTCCACAAGGGTCGGATCATGAACTCATTGACATATTGTAATGGTGGTTAGATCTAACCGAGAGTATCCCTTGTTGTGCTTTCCACGAGGGGATGATTTCTCGGGGGTCGAATATCGGATATTGCATTAGATGCAAGTGCCTGTTGACTGTCCTTGAGATGGTGTATGGCTTGTTGTGCTTTCCACAAGGTCGTACATTAGTCTCGTTGGGATTCCGACCCACTAGGTTGATCTCGTTGATCTCATGTTCTATATACTGAGGGTTATATAGTTCGATAAAAAATAGTGGGACTAACTAAGATAGAAAACCACATCTAAATTAGAATTTGAACATATGCTAAGATGTCTTTTATTTCTTATCCAGATTACAATGTCGTCGTCCAACCCCCTCCGCGGCATCTTGGATGCCAACAGACTGACTGGACCGAACTACTCGGATTGGCTGCGTAATCTACACATAGTCCTCACCGCCGAAAAAATAGCCTACGTGTTGGACACGGTTCATTCTGAGCCAGCTCCCAATGCCGACGAGGGCGAGTTGATGACTTATGCCAAATGGTCAGAAGACTCTTCCCTTGTCCAATGTTACATGCTGACCTTTATGGCTCCCGAGCTGCAGAGGTAATTTGAAAAGACTGATTGTAGAAGTATACTTCTTAACCTACGCCAGCTCTTCGGCGAGCATGGCAGGATTGAGAGGTATGATATCTCCAAAAGGCTTTTCAGGACACGGATGTCAGAGGGTGCTTCAGTACAGGCTCATGTACTGAAAATGATGGAGTGGATTGAGAGACTCAATGCACTGGGGTTCAAGTTGGATCTTGAACTGTGCATTGATCTTAAATTCTAGTCATTGTCCGATTCCTTTTCTTCTTTATCATAAACTTTAAAATGAATAGGATTGATGCAACTCTCCCGGAGCTGCTCAACATGTTAAAGAGTGCTGAAGGGACTATGCAGAAAGATAAACCATCATCTTCTGTAATGATTGTTGGCCGGGCCAACAAGAAAAGGAAGGCCACCCATATATCCACCAAAGGCGACAAAGGGAAGGGAAAGAAGAAGGCCATCGGTAAGCAACTCGCCAAAGTTGACAAAGGGAAGGGCAAGAAGAATGAAAAAGAAGATAAATATTTTCGATGCGGGGAAACAGGGCATTGGAAAAGGAATTGCAAGGCAATTCTAAATGAAGGTATTTTTGTCATAGACCTTAATTTGTCATATATGGAATCCACATCATGGGTATTGGATACTGGATGTGCATCTCATATCTGCAACTCTGTGCAGGTGATGGCAAATAGAAGGCGGCTGGGCAAAAAGGAGATTGAACTAAGGATGGGCAATGGAGATTTAGTTTCTGCCAAAGCTGTTGGGACTGCACGCCTCAGTTTACCTTTAGGAGTCATTCTGGAGCTGAATGACTGTTATTATGTTCCTAATATTATTAAGAACATTATTTCAATCTCTGGCTTGTATAACGTTGGATATACATTGGCTTTTAATAGCACTAGGTGCTCTATAATGAATAATGGTTTGATTATAGCCAATGATCCATTAGTCAATGATCTTTATGTATTAGATACACGTTCTAATGTTATGCAGATTTTCAATGCTAATGAAGTGAATTCTACATATCTATGGCATTGTAGGCTTGGTCGTGTAGGTGAGAAAATAGTCTCTCACCTACACTCAAATGGGTATTTGAATTCATTTGAATACAAGCCATTTGATACCTGTGAGTCGTGTCTCATGGGAAAGATGACCAAGGCTCCCTTTAGTGGACATGGTGAGAGGGCTGCTGATCTTCTCGAGCTCATACACTCGGATGTGTGTGGACCCATGTCCATGGAAGTAAAAGGGGGTCACCTCTATTTCATTTCTTTTATTGATGACTTCTCGAGATATGGCTATGTGTATTTTATGAGACATAAATCACAAGCCTTTGAGAAGTTTAAGGAATACAAGAATGAAGTAGAGAAACAGACTGGCAAGAGTATTAAGGCTCTTCGATCGGATCGATGAGGTGAATACCTTAGTCATGAATTCACTTCTTATCTTAAAGACAATGGAAGTGTTTCTCAGTGGACTCCACCATATACACCACAGCACAATGGTGTATCCGAAAGGAGAAACAAAACCTTGTTAGACATGGTCTGATCCATGATGTCTATGTCAGGACTACCCTTGTCTCTCTAGGGCTATGCCTTAGAGATTGCAGCCTATTTACTGAATAAGATCTCAAGTAAATCTGTTCCTTCTATATCATATGAGATATGGAAGGGCAGGAAACCAAATTTTAATCACATTAAAATTTGGGGGTGTCCTGTCCATGTGAAAAGGAACGATAGTGAAAAATTTGAGTCTAGAACCGATAAGTGTAGATTTGTGGGATATCCAAAGGAGACATTTGGATATTTTTTCTATCACCCTTTTGAGCAAAGGGTCTTAGTGGCTAAGAGAGCTGTATTTCTGGAAAGAGAATATCTACTCCAGAAAGATAGTGGGAGCCAAATAGAATTGGATGAGGTCCAAGAACCACAACCCGTAGACACAAACTCATTAGATGAGACTGTATCGGTTGATCCTATTCAGAGTGAAACACCGACACTACGGAGATCTGGTAGACTACCAAGAGAACCTGAGAGATATGTTGGACATGTCTCAGAGAGGTCCTCTAAGGTATGCATCGATGAGGATGAAGATCCTCAATCCTACCAAGAGGCGATCTGTAGTGCGGATTCCGAGAAATAGCAAGAGGCAATAGATTTAGAGATCCAGTCCATGTACACCAACAAAGTTTGGAAATTGGTTGATGTACCTGAATGGAAAGTCCCTATCGGATGCAAATGGATTTTTAAAAGGAAGATCGGTGCAGATGGACAGATTGACACATACAAGGCCAGATTAGTGGCGAAAGGGTATCGTCAAAGATAAGGTATTGACTATGACGAGACATTTTCATCTGTGGCCATGGTTAAGTCAATCAGAATCCTCCTTGCCATTGCTGCATACCTAGATTATGAGATTTGACAAATAGATGTGAAGACAGCTTTTCTGAATGGAAATCTGTCAGAAGAGGTGTACATGGTACAACCTGAATGATTCACTTCCATGCTTCATCCTAATAAGGTATGCAAACTGCAGAGGTCCATTTATGGATTGAAGCAAGCATCTCGGAGCTGAAACTTAAGATTTGATGAGACTGTCAAATCTTTCAACTTCATTCAGAATGAAGATGAACCATGTGTTTACAAGAAGGTCAGTGGGAGCTCTGTGACCTTCTTGGTCCTATATGTTGATGACATCTTACTCATTGGGAATGATGTAGGAATGTTGACATCAACTAAGTCTTGGTTGTCCAAGACCATCTCTATGAAGGATTTGGGAGAAGCATCCTATGTGCTGGGCATAAGGATCTATCGAGACAGATCTAAAAGGATGCTAGGATTATCCCAATCCATGTACATATAAACTATCCTCAAAAGGTTTAGGATGGAAAATTCCAATAGAGGTCTCATTCCTATGAGACATGGAATTTATCTATCTAAGGGGATGAGTCCTAAAACTTCTGAGGAGGTGGCACACATGAATAAGGTACCCTATGCTTCGGCCATAGGGTCAATCATGTATGCAATGCTATGTACACGGTCTGATGTTGCCAATGCTTTGAGCATTGTCAATAGATATCAGGCAAATCCAAGCGAAGAGCACTGGAAGGTAGTAAAGGGCATCATTAAGTACTTGCGAAGGGCTAATGATCTTTTTCTGCTTTATGGAGGAGAGGACCTACAGCTTCGAGCTTACACAGACTCTAGTTTCCAGTCAAATCCGGATGACTACAAATCCATGTCTGGATTTATATTCATATTAAATGGAGGGGCAATCAGTTAGAGAAGCTCCAAGCAAGATACGACTGCAGACTCGACGACGGAGGCAGAATATATTGCTGCAGCTGAAGCTGCTAAGGAAGCCATCTGGATGAAGACATTCATCTTGGAACTCAGCATAGTTCCCGAGATATCAGCTCTCATCCCATTATTTTGTGATAATAATGGGGCCATCGCCCGAGCGAAGGAACCAAGATCTCACCAAAGGTCGAAGCATATTCTCAGGCGCTTCCACCTTATTCGAGAGATTGTTGATCGTGGAGATGTGACGGTAGAGCATGTACCGTCAGAAGACAACATAGCAGATCCACTGACTAAGTCTTTGACACAGATTGTATTTGAGCGTCATCGGGATAAGATGGGCCTCAAAGTTGTGGGCAATTGGCTGTAGTTCAAGTGGGAGATTGTTAGTATTGGTGTGCTACATGCCAATTTAGGGTCGGATAGGCCCAATAGTTGTATGATCTTGTTCATTAATAATAAAGTGGTATTTGAGTGTAAATATGTGATTATATATTACTTTGCGATGTCTCTAAGATATGTGGTTGTAAAGTCAACTCGAGATGAGATCTCGATCATGAGACTGACTTTACATTGACACATACCTTAAACTGTTCCTAGTTGGAGGGTAATCACTCGGGGACTTTGATTACCTATTAAACCAGTACACATGATGCGTGAGTGACCAGTATCATGGTCATTGGTGCGGGGCACCAACACATATGTGTATGTGTATGTCCTTGGAGGATGTACACTGAACTGATCTGCTATTGAATCTTCAGATAGTTGATTATACCTAACGTCAACTGAAGATCAAACTGTCTCAGTAGCATCGTTGGTCCTTTGACCTGAGACATTGATCGGATCTTACACGAAGACTGAGATGGTTTAATTACTTGGCTAAGTGACTTTAACCATAAGTCATGAATTGTCGAGTCATTAACCATTTCAGGATACGTGTGAAAATCATCAATGGTCAAGAGGGGATCGCTCACTGTCGGGTATATATCAGACAGTTAATGGGTCATGACACTGACGCTCCATTAAATCCCTGGGCAGGGTCGTGTGAGTTCGTTTAGAACGGACGTCATACACTTTAAGGAGGTCATGGTCAAATGGCACGATCATGGGATTTGACAGAAACCATACCCTCGATCGAACGAGACTCATAGAAGGAGCGAGTGATTATAGTGATGCGGCAACTGTAGACTTACAGGTACCTGACAGGCTGATTTAAACCCGACGTCCTCTAGGATCACGCGGATTTACTTGATCCAATGTGATCAAAGGTTCGGAATAAATTAAACTATTATTCGACTCTAGTAGAAGCGAATAATAAGTTTAATTTACTTCTAATTGGGAATTAGAAGTTAATGGGTCTTAAACTAGAGTGACTATGGGCCCAGAGGATCACACACAATGGATTCTTGGGTGATGGATTATTATTGTACAAATGTATATATTAATTCCCTTAAAATCTTTTTGGAAAGACATATAAGAGGGGCTTAATATATATGTACAATAATGAAAAGGATATATATACGATTTTGATCCTTATGGGTTCCTTTCAAAAGGGCCTAATCCTATATATATATGCTCTCTTCTCTTGGCCTAATCAAGCATTACATGGGAGAAGAAGAGATTAACTCCTCCCCCCTTTCTCCCTCTTGCTCTCTCTCTCTCTCTGTGGAAGCTCTCTCTCTCCAGAAAGGGAAAGTTTAGGGAAGATCAAGTCGGGAGGATACCGTCGCTGCGCGAGGATCCGTGTGGATCAGCTCTAGAGACCGTACATCTCTGCGGCTCGGTGTTCATGAGAATCTGCATCGGGCACTGTGGACAGCGTCGTTCCGCGCAAGATATAAATCTGCAACCCGTAGTTAGGGGTTGGGTGTTTAATACATCGATTAGAGCATGGATCTAGGATTCCATCAAGTCGGGTTCGGGTAAATAAATTTTTGTTATCCGCTGCGTTGTCGAACAGTGCTGTAGGAAACCTTACATGGGTAACGTCCGGGACTCCTTCTGACGCCCTTCATTTCTGGTGTTTGCAGGCTTTCACTTGTGCCGGGTGGTCTTCCCTGACAAATAAATAGAAAAGTGTGATACGAGGGCTAAAAATCGATTTTCTACCTCTACAAGTATCTTTAGTATATTATGAAAAATATTAATCACTTAAAGATACTTGGTAAAGAGATGTAATTCTTATTGAGTTTTTTCGCTCATTTAGTGTTCATTATTATTTTTCAGGTAATTCTGAAGATGAAATCTATTTAGATGAGGAGGACCGAGAGTAATTGCGTAATCTGCATCCTTAAAAGATCTTTTATTATTTTTTTCAATTTATTAGTCTAATATATATGGAGAGAAAGAGCCAATATAATTGTTTTCATTATATTTTGAGAGTTGAATTAGTATTTGAGTAGTTGAAAGATGTCATATTATAATAAACTAAGTTTGGAGTTATTTATTAATAAAATTATAACTATAATTTTAGAGATGTATATTTGAATTATAGATATTATTTTACACTTATTTCGATTGATTTGATATAATTACTGCACTCCGATATTCTTGGCTGATAGTGTGACATTCTCCTTTCCCCCTGCCCTCCCCATTTCCAGCCCCCCCCCCCCCCCCCCCGCCCAATCACGTTCCCCTTCTAAAAAAGAAACATTGAGGATGACAACCTTGTCCCTTTCGAAAAGAAACCACACCATGGATGGAAGGGCTTCATTGCACAAAAATCATCACAAAGAGTACTATGATTATATGATACCGTCGGAGGGAATGAGACGGATGGAAAAAATTCGCGTGAACCGTCGAAATAAACACACCGTATGACAGATAAAAACTAAATCGAACTAAAGCGAATCGGCGTGTAAAATCTAAACACGAACACAAATTGTCGGAAAAAGAACCACAACGCACTTATGTATATGTTCTAGATTATAGATAGATAAATTATAGATCATAGATGATAGATATAGATATATGACGATACGGAGAACATAAGCAAATAAAGTAGAACAAGCAAGATTCTAGTCATACAACTATTGTTAAAATTAAAATTATAAAAAATTATTGTTAAAAATATTTTAACAGACGTATCATTACTTAAAATTAAATAGTACATAAATATTATATAAAATTATGTAAGCATGAGTTTTTTATATATTTTTTAAAATGATATATCTATAAATAAAAAATTATTTATATTATTTAATTTTACATATGTTATACTTACTAATATTTTTTCACCAATATTTTTTTTATAAATTTACTTTTAACACTGTTCTATTTTCAAAACTCCACACAAGTAGTCATCCCAAATTAAAAATCTCTGCAGTGTCAGGCCCCCCCGGTTGCGGCCGCCCCTGAAAAATTAAAAAAAAAGTCCTTCCCGAAACGGGAAAAACCCCAGAGACGGGTTAAAGTTCCTCCTCCGTGCAACTTTTCCGCGCTCTCTGCCTCTTCGATCTCCCAACACGGGGGCCGCGAGCGTTAACTGAGGAGTGAGGAGCGAGAAGAAGGAAACGGCCGAGGGGCGGCAGCCATGCCGATCGACGACGTCCCCCCGATGGACGAGAAGGCCAAGCGGACCCGGGAGCTGCTAGCGAGCTTCTACTCGCCGGATCCTTTGGCGGCCGCCGGCGCTGTCCCCACCTCTCCAGCCAAAGTCGCCACCTTTGACTCCATCAATACCCCTTCGTTCGATCCAGATCTCTACATGAACCTCCTGGTAGCGGCAGATCTCACCTCCTACCCGCTCTATCTCGATGCATATTTTTCAACTAGCTACATCTCCGCCTGGCATAGTCATCTTAGATCGCGTTCATGTGCAACCGAGACCTTTAACCTTCTTAATTATGCGAATATCGCTCTTTTCACGTACTCGAACGTTCTCAAGCTCGTTATTTGGTATATGTGAGTTAAATCGTAGAGTCAGTGCCATCTGACGCATATGAAATGAGATTGGCCCCCTATAGGATGGGCATGCTGTTTACTGTGAAACGTTTCTTACTTTCAAATATAAAATATGAACGATCTTAACTGACATGTGCAAGCGGGGAAATGGAGTCTCAGAGGATAATCGGAATGAGAACCTGGGTATTCACGTTCAACAGAATAACCAAGTCATCCTTTCCAACCATACATTGTCCATGGATAGGTTGGAATAGTGTGGGCACGCATGCATTACCCAGATGTGATGATACTGCGGAAGCCCGGTACATGCATGCCGGGAATGTGAAGGGCATTGGAAATGAAACCAGCTGATATTTTCTGCAAGCATGAACTGTTAGGGAAATGGTTGTGGGAATTGATGGGTGAAAAAATTACTCTATGGAAGAAAGTCATTTCGCAAAACATTATAAGACTTATCACAGGATTTATTTGAAACTGGTTATAGCTCTTATTTATCTCTACTTTGGAAAGTCATCATCAAATTGGGTTCATATGTGGAATATGCTATTTGGATCAAAGTAGGTAACGGAGAGAATACACCTTTTTGGAGGGACAGGTGTTATGGTGATACGAGTCTCAAGGATAGATTGTCCAGATTGCTCAGGACAGGTTAGCCTATTGTGGTGTATTGCAGGAAATTTTAATGAAGTTCGGACTCCAGCTGAAAGAAATAAAGATATCAAATGCAACACTGGGATGGAGGAGTTCAACAATTGGATTGATGACATGCAGCTTATAGATCTACCCGTTCCTAATATAAGGTTTGCTTGGTTTAATGGTCAGAGATCACCAACTATGTCCAGGATAGACAGGATACTAGTTGACAATGGGTGGGAGTCTCTGTATTGTCTCTCCAAACTCTCAGGCCAGCCTAGAATAGGTTCTGATCATAATCCTCTGGTAGTTGATTGCATCACCATAGATACAAAAAAGAGGCCTTTCAGATTTAAAGGGTCTGGTTATCCATTGAACAATTCATTCAGCTTGTTCAGTCCACCTGGCCATCTACGGACTGTCATGCTTTGGGGGTTAAAAGTTTAGCAAAGAAGCTCAAACTGCTAAAAGGTGCCATCAAGAAGTGGGCTATTGCATGGTCTCATGAGAGGAATCGCCGAAAAAGATACTCTGATTAGCTCAGTTTCAGAGTTGGGGAGAATAGAGGAGCATAGAAGTCTCACAGAGTAGGAAACTCATAATAAAACTATTGCTCAAGCAGAATTGGTTGAATGGCTGCATGAGGAAGAGGTTAGGTGGAAGCAAAAGGCAAGAATCACATGGTTACAAGAAGGGGACCTTAATATTAAATACTTTCACAAAGTGGCAATGGAAGAAGGAGAAGAAATTTCATTAACTTTCTGCAGAAGGATGGTATTCTTCTGGAGAGGCTATAGCTTCAGAGATTATATACTTCTACCAACAGCTATTCTCGGCCGACCAGTGATGATTTCCGGTGTGGTCCGATGATAACCTGCGAACACTCAATGCTGATTGCTGATGGCAGATGTATGCTTACAAAGGAAGTGGTGGAGGAGGAAGTAAAGCTTGTCACATTCAGTTGTGGGGCTGATAAAGCACCTGGGCCAGATGGATTATCCATTTTTTTCAGCATTTTTGGGATTTGTGAAGTTTGACTTACTGAAAGCTGCTCAGGAGGTGATTTCAAGTGCCATGACGACGGCAAGCAACCATTTCAAGTGCCATCTACTGTCACATGTGTGTGGCTATGCAGGGCTAGGAAAAGATGTTGAGAATTGCATCCATGCGTTAGTGTTAAAAGAAGATTGGACAAGATGCCTCAACACTATTCCAGTGGAAAAATTCACCCCCATGCTAACCATAATGCAGGGAGTCAGCATAAAGGCCCCATTCATGCCAAAGATGGGCCTCCAACTCATAAGCGAGCGAGCTTTTGGTCTCTACATTCATCTAAGGCACTATCTTAAGTCAGTGAACCTAGATATCAACTCCCATTAGTGTCACATTTACCGCATATCAAGATTAGGAAGCTAGACCCTCCCAAGGATGAACAAGATGTCCTGGTGGCATTAACATAGTGGAATATTGTATGCTCCTTTTCTCCAATGTACATGAAAATACTCAATAGAGGCAGTCCTATGCCACTACACATCAAAAACTCAGGCTTCCCAGTGATTAAACTTCTATAAACCACATGCCTTGATTGATTGTAATCCTCAAAGTTTATGAATAAATGAAAATTCTTTGAAGTTTTGGGAAAACTTTGAAACACAACATGATCAGTAATTGCCTATCAAAGAGTCGCGGCCAAATAATGGGCACGCGCAATGTGCGCGTGACAAGGAACTAGGATGCCTTTAAATGAAATGCGACCCATGAGCTCGTCACGTTTACCTGATTTCTACTGCAAAATAAAACTTCTTTCTTCTTCTTCCTCTCATTTCATTCAAACCACTAGCGAACATCCAAGAGAGCTTCGGGGATTGAAGACTCCAACGGCCAAAACTGTACACCCACTCTTCCTACTTCCCTTTCTTTTATTCCATCGTTATGACAACAACAAAGAATATAGCACCTAGGCGGCCACGGGCACTACCTATGGTTGAGGAACCTACAGGAGAAATGGTGGTCTGTGAGGACTCACCAGATGTTGCAGAGGCGCTAGTGACCGGAGACGACTCCTCCTGGGAGGGGTAGGTCACTGATTACCCTTCCTACGGGGAGGAGGGCACCGGTGGAGAGGCGGCGATGGCGGAGGCATTGGCCCGACCACCTAAATAGGCCAAATCGCTCTCGAGAAGAAGGTAAGACCTCTACCCTTAGATGAGGTAGGTTAGAATGTGATTAGAGTGACTGAAACCCCGAGAGGAGGCCCGAAACCAAGTTCGGGTGAGGCCCTAGTTATGCGTCACACTTTTGGGGATGTGTTTCCAGTATATGCAACACACCTAGGTGTTACAATTAACCCCAATGCAACACTACAAAATGCATCCACTCAACTGGTCGCGACTACATGAATCGTGCCATGCAAAGGGGTCATGTCTACCTCGTAATGAGAAACCATGACTAGACCAAAATACAATCACCAAGATGGCTGCGAGACCATGAAATGTGACCTATCGAGTGGTCATGAATATTTCACCGAAACTAACCCTAAAGATGACATACTTATGTGATGCTTTTTATTAAAGAAGACCGGTTCATTTTGATGCGTTCTTAGGCAGTGGACTGATTGTGCTACTTTCTTGACTTTTTAGGGCATTATGAGGTCTTGTGTCTCCTGGGATGCGGTGAGGGCAGCGTTTTAGGCTCTCTCGGAGTTCTAGAAGGCGAGGATCAGGGAGATGGGCTTTGGAGTGATTTTGGACATTGAGCCCATTTGGATCGACCTGGGGCTCCTACACACCTTTAGAGAGAGGTGGGACCCTAGGTGTTGGGCTTTTGTGCTCCCTTGGGGCACATGATCTTGACGCTCGAGGATGTAACTTGCATCACAAGATTGCTGGTTCATGGAGGCAGTGGACCAGTGGTGGATATTACGCTCTTTTGGGGCCAGGTGGGCGGCATGGGGTGCAATTGTTTGGCGGTGGAACTTGATGATAGGCTTGAAATGCTTGGGAATTTTGAGTGGTGGAGGGAGTTGCGTATTTTGGGTGTTAGTTTGAGTAGGTTGGGTGGTAGTGGTGCAATTGGCGTAATTGTTAGAGCGGAAGGTAATAAGAAGGGTTTGAAACTGCTCCAACCTGTTCATTAGCTTGAACACCCTCGGTCGTAAGACCTTGGGCCTTCCTTGGGTATTTGGATTTTGATGGTTCAAACATGGGGCATGGATAGGTGAATCTTTGAGTTGAGCTTGAATGAACCTAGTCATCATATGGTTGGCTCATGATGCTAATGTCACTCAACGTAAGGATGTTCCTATAATTGGGCGTAGCATTGGCAATAATGAGTTTAACCTTGTCACCCTTAGAGATTAGACCGTAGACCCGTGTGTCCATGGCTTTCCAACAGTTAGCATAATGACAGTTATCCTCATCAGCTTCCATCTCTTCTGCCATCAGATCTGCCAAAGAATATTTTGGACCCATGCGCTCGTCATGTTTAGCCAAAAACCTAGCTTGAACCACTAAATTTTCTCTTTCTTCGAGCGTCAAAGAGGAGAACCAATCAAGGGTCGGACCATCAAAAGACCACCTGAACAAGAATGCCATGAGATGAGAATCATGCTGATATTGGTAGACTCATAGATGAAATCCTGGAGATGAATGAACAGATTATTGGTCCCCGTGTAGCGTCGGTAATTAGGCATGTCCTCAGTAGGTGGGACCCTTATAGAAGCAAAGTTAGGTAGAGGAACATCTAAAGAATTGACTCTTGGATCCGTGTGTTTCTTTAACTGGGCAATTTTTCTCTTCATGGTGGCCCATTCAAAGAGGATATCCGGTTGAGCCATAGGAGCAAGAAAGTGAGAAGGCTGAGAATGAGCATAAGCTTGAGAAGCATGTGCGTGAGAAGCTTGTGGAAATGGAGACCTTGGCCTAGGATTATCCGACACCTTGGGAAAAGATGTAAAGTCAAGTTTAGTGGACATAAGGTCAATGGGAGCATTGGACCTGGAAGCATTGAAATAGTTGACAGATTCCATCTCGGACTTGGGAGAGTTAGGGGCCTTTCCTTTTATCATGATCATGGTCACCTGGATTTGGGAAGGATCCAAGTTAGGAATCATCTCGATTAGGGTGACTAAGGGATCTTAAGAAGCAGTAGGAGCAACAAAGTTTTAAACTTGAGAGTCATCCCCTTCTTTGGGGATAGGGGGAGGATCTTTCTCTACATGAAAGGAGTTGATGGTGGGATTGCACTGGGGAATGACTTCCTTCTCTCCAAAGGAGAAGAGGGGAAGGGAAAGGCACAGAAGGGAATGGTGAATCATAGATGGGATTGGAGTCATAAATTGGATCATCATAGAATTCCATTTTATTCGATTCCACTTAGACTCTACTAGAACAAAGAAACAAACAACAAAGAGCAAGTTAAACAAGAGTCCTAATGGGATCTAAACACAAGAAGAAGAAAAAAAAAGAAAAAGTCTCAAACGAATCAAGCAAGTTATGATGATGCATGGAGTCCTTTATTGTTTTTCTTCGCCTTTTACAATTTAGGGATTAAGTTCTCACAATGAAAGTCCGAACTCTGGGTAGACTCTATGGTTCTCTCTCTCTCTCTCTGTCTGTCTGTCTGTGAATGCATTCACTAACGGCTCTTCTGATTGGTGCAACTTGCAAGGCGGCCCTGAGGGAATTCATGACCAACGGCGACTCACGGAGGCTCCCAAGTAAAGGGTCGACATCTACCACCACGGAATTAGTAGTAATAGGTCTCCCACAACACCCAGGGAGGTATTCTACTGACATGATGCAAGAATATGTCCCTATGTGTGCCAGAGAACATGCAAATTCTAGCCTAAGGATGCTAACAGATCAAGCCTGAAACATGTCAGACTCAGGTGTTGCGTTCAAGTGACCTGTATCACCCTTGTGTGTCGCATTCTTCGAGGAATGCATAGAGGGTAGGGCGTGATTCACTGTGCCAACACAATTCAAGTCCTAGGTCCCAGACTATGCAAACAGTGTAGATAATGGAAACTAAAATAGTAAAGCAAAACAACGTGAAATGCGTAAAAGAAAATGACCGCGTTCAGGTGAAATGTGCCATCCTTGTCAATTGTGTCCTTCTGGGAATGCACAAAGGTTAGGGCTCGCTTCACCGTGCCAACGAGGACAACACTTTTGAGTGCTCAGGTTATGCAAATCGTAGCATGCAGTGACAGAAGTAAGTAAAAGATGATGATGTGATGTGCAAACAAAAGTCTAGAGACAAAGGGAATCAAGGTTGCAAGTTCATAAGAAAAAAGGCGACTGGAACCAGCGTCGAGTTTCAGGGAAACACGACAGGGTAAGTGGGCATGAAATAAGTGTGAATTTACAATCCGGACTCAAACTTCTAGACCCACAAGAACACAACAAAATATGATCAAAACTACACTAAAATACAAGGAAGATTACTAGGAAGAACACCACACTAAGATGATGTTTTGAGGAAATAAATCCCCCAAATAAAGAGATTAGCGGTAGCTGTCCCACCATGATCGCCAAAAGGGGTGTAGACAAGGAAATTTCCCTTTCAAAAAGGTGTAACAATGATCGTGTGTGCTAGGGATAGAAGGAGATGAAGACATACGAAGAACTACTTCAAAGTAATGAAAATCATATGATGGCGTACCTTGCAAAAGGAGGGAGATTGGGGGATCTTCACTCCGTTTTCTCATCTGGTTAGAGAGCAAGGGTTTCTTTTTATTCACGTTCTTTTAGTCCCTTCAAAACAACAACAAGAGAAGATACAATCGGAACAATTAAATAGTGCAGTATATGTCCTAAATAGTGAAGGAAACTAAGCATGCAAGTGAAGAACGAATCTTGGGCTGGCTTTTAAACCCCTTGGCAAAGGGGAAATTTAGGTTTGAGAGTAGTGCTATGATTTTGAAAACATGCAAAAGGATTTAAAGCAATGATGCATGAGAACTAGCTACATGCTTGAAGAAGAGGAAGAAAGAAAGAGAGAGAGGTGCTTCTTATTGAAGTTCTCCACAAGAATATCCTTCTCCCCGAGTTGAAGAGTGCATGGACATTCTCCCCACAAAAATCCAAGAGAGCGTTGTGTTGGAGAGGGGGCCATGAGGGTCTATTTATTGCCCTTAGGGTTGGGTTCGCGTAGGAGACTAGATAGGCTTAGAACTCCAATGAGGATTAGGAAAACTAGGCCAAATCTGAATTCCAATACCCCCAAAGCCCTCTAGAAGCATCTAGGGACGTTTGCGGAAGCTTTGGACGTAAGAAATCGGGGTTAGAGTTCCATTTGGAGCAAGATATCGCAAAGAAGGTCATTGTAGCACGTGTGTCGTCCAGGGCCTAAGGGGCATGATGACTTGATGTTGGGTGGAACTCGGAAGAACGCCTTGAAACACATTTGACCCAGAATCTTCTAAACACAACCGTTCTACACGACGTGATTAGGAATTTCAGAATTATTGGAAATTTGACTAAAAATTGAGAAACATGATTCAAAGAAAGGTGGCTGACCCCCATCGTGTGAATCAGTCTAAAGACAGATTTTGCATGGATTCAGCTTGAACTCACTAAGGATGATCAGTTTTGGGCATTAGCATGGGACATAGAAAAAATGTCTCAACTTATGGACAAAAAAATGACTGTACATCGACTACTCTTGTGAGGAATATTGGAGAGTCCTCAAGGTCGAAGGATTTGGTCTGGCTACAGGCCATATCTATGCTTGCAGCCGAGATTGTCGCTGGGCTTCGTAAGGATGGAGGCCGCTGTAAAGCTAGGCCTGCCTTTCAAGTCTATCAACAGTGGAAAATTTCAAAGTCTTCTAAGGGGAAAGGTCTTGATGATTGCGATCTGGGAGAGCATACTTCCTTCCCTCCATTTTTACTGGAGGACAAGCTGTCGGCTGATCGTTCCAGGATGGCCTAGTCTCCACAGTTTACGGTGGTCGGTATGGTGGGCGTTTGTGTGGATCATGATCCGGGTGGTGGGGTTTCTTTTGTCCGAACCAGAAGACAAACTATCGACCGATCGTTCGAGGGTGGCTGAGACATCTTCGATGTGAGAAGTCTGCCCTCCACTAGTGAAGGAAGCTGTGCTGGCTGTACTGGGAGATGATAGTCCACCTCCGGGGCAGCAGACACCGACTGATGTGTGCCATGCGTTGGCGCCTGTGCCAGAAGAAGATAAATAATTAGATGCGGTTTCTTAACAATGCTTTCATAACAAGAGAGGTGAGGATTTATTTTCTGCTTGGAGTAATGAGGAGCTTTTGTAGAAAGCAACTTTGCTAGGCTTACAAATAGAGAGGCAAACTTGGGCAATTTCTGAGGCTATTGAGGACTTCACCAAGATGTGCTGATTCTGAAACTCGTCCATGGTCGACGTGAGTTAGCCTCACTGTTGAAGGAGTCTCAAAGTGCTGGTGTTGTTACCCGCAACGATCTAGTTGAGTTCGGTCAGTGTCAGTGTGGTTATCATTGGGGCCAGTAATAGAGGATTTCTCTTGTTTTTCTGCCTTTCATGGCCTGTGGTCTTTGTGAGGAATCTCTCCATTTTCTTGATTGTGCTTCCTCTATTTATCTTTGAATAAAATTGGTGGTATAATCCACATCTCTTTCGGAAAAAAAGTAGCGAGGTTTGGAGAATATTTGGTCACATAGCTTCTTTTTCCACTAATTTCAGCATTGTTCATCAAATATTGCTGCAATTCAAGAATATAAAGGTTTCTCAAGGCACTGTCTCCACAACACAAATCCCCGGCCTAATTCCTCATGCAGTTTGTTGGAGCATTTGGCAGGAGTGTGATAGTGTCTTCTAGGAAAGCAACATTTATGTGGAGAATATTTGTTTTAGGGCTATTTCTTTTTTTTTATAATTTGTTTATGCTTATTCCGGGCTTGTTTTGGGGTTGCTGGCAGAGGGAGCTGAAAGCTAGGTTGAGGAGTGCCCTCCCCCTTCTTTTGAGGATGATGAAATTTCCTTTCCTCCTTGATTGTAGTGCTTTTGTTTATATCATGGAATTGGTGGTACAATCCACTTTTCGGGGGGAAGAACACATGAATACTAATGAAATGATACTAGACTAGCTGCAAAACTCGTGCAATCTCCCTGTGATCCATGTTCATCAAATCACAATCATACTCACAAGCTGCATTGCAACTATTAAAGTTATTGGGCCATCCAACTTAAAACCTTAAGGTGTTGTGAGAGGGCACCACTATTATGAGTATATTATAATTTTGTCTCTTTCCAATATGAGATGATTCTAAGACGTCCCTTCACATGTAGGCCAATTTAGGCATTGTTTCGTGGATCATGACAGACAGTGTGCGTGGCCCAGATCATAACCAGGGGCTCTGATACCATATTAAAGTTATTGGGCCATCCAACTCAAAACCTTAAGGTGTAGAGTGGACAGGTATCCAATATTATAAGTATACTACAATTTTTCCCTTTCCAATATGGGACTATTCTAACAACAACCATCCATCATACATGTTCGTGCATCCCAATCGCTCCTCTAATGCCTAATAGGTGACTTTCTTTGGTACACTATCATATGCATTTTCTAGGTCGGCCTCTGATTCAAGATTTTGCTCCTCTTTGAACTTCACCGTTGTAGGTGTATAGAGTTTGTTCCATTTGGCTATAAATAAATTCAAACTGGTTTCTCATGATTATATTATTTATATATTGTTTTAATTGTCAAACCGGTAGATGTTCACTATGTTAAGCTTCATCCTCTGACAATGTTGTAGATGCTTAGAAAAGCTTTAATTCTTGTTAGAAAGACCTGCTGCAACTGTTTGATGGGAAAGCAAAATGACATTTGTCACGCTAAATAGTAGGTTTTTACATGATACATGTACATTATTCATTGAAAATTATTAGTGTTGATGGCTCTTTTCATTGCCAGTGCTATGGTTGGATTTCTTAACAATTTTACGGGAACTAATTAGAAGTTTCCAAAGCGTTGGTTGAACTTTTCTGAAATTTATTTTCCACATGTATGTTTTGCTTTTGCAGGTTCAAAAGTCAAATTTGGAGGGGCTTCTTCAAAGACATGTTGAGATGGCAGCTGAGATAAAAAATCTTGACACAGATTTACAAATGCTTGTGTATGAGAATTACAACAAATTCATCAGTGCTACGGATACTATTAAGAGGTGAAGCCATTTTCCAATTTTGACTGAAATCCTAGGCTCCGAAGCCTCTGATTATTCCATTATACTTCTACTGGGAGACAATAGTCTTTCCATCCTGACATCAATGTCCTTCCTTTTTGATGCTCTCTGAGCATTCTAGGGCTTTCTCTTGGCCCTTCTTTTTTTGTACCTGTACCTTTCTTTTTAATGAATTGTGACATCAAAAGTCACCTTAAAAACAGTCCTTCCATCTTGGTACGGCCTTCACCTTTGCCTTGGTTGCACTTGTACCATCTAACCTTGTTTCATGCCATACATCCAGACATATGTAGGGCATGGGTCATCCTAAAGTTGGTGAAACAGTTGATGAGATAATTGTGTTTTTTGTCTGCTCATGACTCATCACGATCATTTGTCTAACTAGTTTTCACTGTTTCAGCTTTCTGTAGAATTTTTCAAAGGCTTGTTACTTATTTATATATTCAACCAAAGAGTTCATCTATTTTCTTTGTAGAATTCAAATTTTAGTGATTTTTGCATCTGTCATATTGTTTTTTCTTTGAGAGAAGACAAGGACAAGATTTATAGAGCAAAACAGGAACTGGAATTGGAGGGCTGTTGAAATGTTTCTTTTGTAATATTTAACTTCTATTCTTGTTGGATAAGCCAAAAATCATTACAGTTTGATGTCAGGTTTGGTTTCAATTATCATTCAGTTTTTTGTTAGAATAGTTCAAAAATTAGTACTTCGGGTTCTCATATCTTTTAATTTAATTTCTTCTTTAGTGTAGGATGCAGAATGTCTAATGCTGCGTAAGCCTTATTTTGGTAGATTGGTTTCATATCTAAGAATTAGATGCACGAGTTTCATACTTGGAAATGTTTTGGGATTTGTCTGGGCCAATCCTGATATTGTTTAAAGCCGACCGTTATGAGCTGGTGCCTGGTAGCCAGAACTAAGATCACCAGATCCCGGACAGGGCAGTTCATTGTGTGATGTGAATGTGGTCATGGAAGATGTGCAGTGCTTTGCAATTTCCCGAGTTCTCTTCATGAAAATTTGACATGGTATATGATTGGATTTTTTAGGGGACTTCCCCCTGTTATGTGGGAGGATCCCTAGGTGAACCCCAAAAGCTCTTCAAGAAGGTAATAGATTGCTCATTCCACCTTCACTCTCCTTTCCTGGTCGGCCTGACCACAATGGTAGAGCTATGTCTATCAATTAGTCCTCATATCTATCAACGCCTTTTGCATCCAATGTCTGATGCATTCTTCTGGTCTCTTCTATGCCTTTCTTCTCCTGATGCATATCCATATGTTGACCAAGCTTTTTGCCCATGCTTTGACCAAGGGGCTAGTGTACTTCTCAACACATTATGCTTCTTATCTATACTTTTATCATGGGGCTCGGCTCACCCATCCTCAAATGTACATGCCATTAGATGCACAATAGTTTCATATCAAGTAGTTAGTTGGCATGTAATGTCCAATTTCTGGTGGGCATGGTCAGGTTAACTTATTATTGGTCTGAATTTCATCTGTGTAACTTTGAATCACTGAATTCGAAAGGACATGGGGTTGTGTTGGACACAATCCTGGTTCTCAAGAACCAGCCCCAAGTCTGGATCCAGGGAAGAGAATGAAAATATGTGGCAGAGAGTAGTGGGGAAGGATGGGCTTAGAGAATGGAGGAGTTTAAGAAAAGTCAGGGGTCATGAGTTCAAACCAAGGGGAAGTAGGAAGAAGTTTTGTGGACTCATGGTTTTTATAAGAATAAGTGCCTGTGATTCTGAGAAGTACAGCCTTTTTAATTAAGTTCAGCAACTTGTATGACATTGCTGTTGATAAATGTTTGGGTCTTAAGCATTTTGTTACTTGCAGGAAAGATAATGAATGAAATATTCAGCTCAAAAGGCACCCACTGGAAGTGTGACGGAAGAATTTTGTCGGTGTTTCAAATCCCTTTTAGGGATCTGGTTCACTCAACAAAAGAGATAAAGGACTATGGAAAGCACATTGCTCGGGCATTTTTCTGCAAGATCTTTCATCAAAACTCTGGACGATTGTGGTGTCAGAGTGTGGTTGAAAAGTAAAGACTTGACCTAAGTACATCCCCGTCAAGATAAGACCTCTATCTTTGTGACTGTAGATAGATTGCCCACTAGTGACAGAGTAATAAGGGTTAAAACCTCTTTTGTTGTATGGCTTGGTCGAAGTAAATTCCATCAGAATAGGTCTATGTCTGGTGGCAGAGTTAAAAGGTCTAAACCAGACCCGAGTTCAGTCTCTTTTGTGCATCAAGTTAAGGCTATAAGATGATAAGTGGCCAATGGAAGATTACCCACTAGCAAGTAGCGACAGCCGACAGGGTTAAAAGGTTTAAACAAGATGTGATTTCCAGTCTGTTTGTTGTGTCTAGGATGAAAACATTGATCACTTGTTTCGTTCCTGTGGTATTGTGGAGATTGGGTGGAAAATCCTTTTCAGCTCTGACAATTTTCCATGGCAGAGTTCTGAAAACTTTAACATGATGAAAAAATGGGAAAATGCTTGCTACTACAAGGAGGAGAAAGAAATCTGGTTTATATTGCTCCCTGCTATGATGTGGGGAATACAGAGAAGGGAAATTTGAGAAGCTTTGGTGATAACTTCAATGACATCTTTGTCTCTTGCAGATGGGCTGTTTACTGGTTTGAAGAATGGTCTAGGCCAGCAGGCCTAGATAGGACTGTGTGGTTCTCTTTGGATCAAAGAAATAATATCTGGCATTGATTCACAGCCTAAGTCCATGTTTTGCACTGAGGGCTATGGCTTTGTCTCATCAATGGTCCTGTGGCCTTCCACTTGGAAGGTTTATCTTGTGTAGGTTCTTCTAAAAGGGTGGGTTCTTCTGTGTTGGGCAGTTAACAGTTTTACCCTTTGCAATACAGTAATACTGATGATATTATATTCTTCTCCTTGGGAATTGGATTAACCATTTGTCATCAGACTCTTACTGGAGTTGCTGTATTAGGTTAATGGTCTTAATGTGAACTTTGAGGTGGGCATGATGGTAACGGAGGACAGACTCACTTGAAGGCTGCAGGTTTCCTGGGCTGTGGAGTTGGGGACTTCCCTTTCACTTATCTAGGGCTCTATCTCTTCCCTGGGGCTCTACATTGCAGCAATCCAGGAAAGATTGTGCAGAAGTTTGATTAAAGATTAGCAGGTGTGGGAAAACAGGGGCAGACATGTAATTTTCAGTTTATTTGAGTCTTTCTTTCTCTTTTAGTCCTCTTTTTTGGTCGCCCTCTCTAGTAAGGTCAGAAATTTATATTTTTTTACATTTGATAATTAATATAAAATTGGGGCGAACTGGTCTGGATGGCAGTTTAACCTCTCTTCCCTCTTCTCTCCACATCGCTTCTAATCATGGTATTAGTGTGGCGACCATCCTAGGTTCCCTCTATCATCTCCTACTCCTAGAAGACCAGCTACACTGGGTTGCACCCCTTTCTAGGGGTTCTTCTTCCCTTCGCCAACAGAAGACACTGCTTCTCGCATTGTCACGAATCGCTGATGACTTGGAGGCAGGTCACACTCTCTCTTTCTAGGGTTTTCTTCTCTCTTTGCTGCAAGCGAAGAAAATCCCTGTGTGTGGCTTCCACCTCCTCTATCTTGCTGCGGATTGCTCTACCTGTGAGGGCGATCCTCTCTACTATTCTTTATTGGTTTCGTCACCCTTTGAGGGCCATCCCTCATACTCTCTTGCGGTTATTAGTGCTCTCGGTCTCTGCACCTCGTCTTTGTCTTACTCGATGGTGGATTCCACCTCTACTGACTCTCATATCTCTCCTCACCAAGTTCAACCCACTTCTCTTGCCCCCATGGCGATTGCTTCTCTGCAGATTACTTCCGACAAACTCATTGAGAACAATTTTGCTTCGTGGGCTCTCACTATAGGGTTGTATATTACTGGGTGTGACAAGCTCGGGTATCTTACTGGTGATCTGCAGAAACTTGATGCCAAGGATACAATGAGATGTGGTGCCAGGATAATAGTATGATCATGTCATGGTTTCTTAATTCTGTTAGCCCCGCCATTCGATCGATGATCCTTCACAAAGTTCACTGTTACTGAAATGTGGAAGACTCTAGCAGGTTTTATGGCCAGAAGAAGAACAAGGTGCCCCTGTATCAACTTAATCACATTATACATGAGTTGAAGCAGGGATATCAGTCAGTGACTACCTATTTCTGTGCCCTTATAAGCAACTTGTGGGATGAACTCGATTGTTCTCGGATGGCTTTGTAGACCTCTCTTGCAGATCAACAGACCTTTCTATCTCTCCAAGAGGATGATCACATTGTTAAATTCTTGAGTTGTTTAAATGCTAATTATGAGGCTCTACGGGGATAGATTTTGAATATGGAACCCTCTCCATCTCTTGAAAAGACATACTTTAAGGTCCTTAGTAAAGAGCGATGCCAACAAGTTATGGACAACAAACTTTTTTTTTTAACCTGGAGCTTTATCTAGGACCCTAAGCCGGCTCTTGGAATTTTATTACACCAAAATTAAAAAGGTACTTGGCGGGGGACATGCCGCCATACCCCAAAGGAGTACATCAAAATAAACACAAGATACCATCTCCAACAAGACACAAACCAACTGTGAGTAGTGCTAATACAAAACCATTGATCATCATATAACCTATTTCGTTGGGAATCATCACCTGTCTAATTATCATGCCAGAAGGATAAATTCCTGTTCCCAACTAGCCAATAGGTATTAATGTAGTGGCGATGATTCAAGACCATTATCCAATGTGGCGAGCCTACATTAAGGCAAGTAGAGAGATGATGACCCTGTAGATAGGCTTGATGAACATAGTTGCTCCAAACTCCTTTGCGAGAATAAACCTTCTAGCATAATTTCACTTTAACAGCAGTCCCCAGATCATGAAAGGATCTAATTCCAATGGCACCTTCTTGTGTAGGTCTAGCCAAGTGGTTCAGTGCTATCCAGTGATGACGAGCACTTGTAGTGGCAGAACCCTAGAGAAAAGCAACAAAGTTTCTTTACAAAGAGTTAAGAATGCTCTTAGGGGGAGAGGGAACAACAAGCAAATGTATAGGAATAGTCGATAGAACATGCTTAATTAAAATTAAATGACCACCATGGGAGAGAAGGCGAGATCTCCAAGACGTAAGTTTATTCCTCACCTTGTCTAAAAGGGCCTGGAAATAGCATACCTTAGCTATACCTTTGAAGAAAGGCACATCCAAGTAAACGATGCAGAAGGTTTTATTAGAGATAGAGGTGTTTGTTGCGATCTGGTTGATGTGTTGCCTTGGAGCAGAAGGGGAGATATAAAACACACTCTTATTAGTGTTGATTTTTTGCCCAGAGCTCTTTTCATAGATGTTAAGAAATGCCATCAACCTGCGAAGAGAGGCTCAAGAACCATTAGTAAAAATAATCGTGTCATCGGCAAAGAGCAAATGTGAAATCGCCGGTCCTGATCTAAAGGTGGAGTGTGGCTTGATGATATTTCTCTCAACCAAGTGATGTAGACCCCTGGTAAAGGCTTCTTCAGCCAAAAATAAACAGACTTGGTGCCAAAGGGTCTCCTTGTCTCAAGCACTTGGACTCCTGGAGGAAGAGAAAAAGCCACCAAGTTGACCGTTAAAAACAACTAAGAACCAACAATTAGTGAATAAATTCTTAATGAGATTAGTCCATAAAGTAGAGAAACCAAATTTATGGAGGACATCAATAGGAAGGACCACTTTAATTTATCATACACCTTCATCATGTCCAATTTAAGGATGACATTATGCCCTCTGACTTTCTTAGTGAGATTGTGCACAAACTCTTATGCAAGGCAAATATTGTCAATCATGCCCTTGCCTTTCACAAAAGCTCATTGCAGAGAAGAGACAAGAAAAGGTAACAAAACATATAGTCTTTTGCAAATAAGAAGATAAATAAATTTATAGCTAAAATTGCAAAGACTAATAGGCCTGAAATCTTTCAAGGAGGTTGGGGAGTCCCATTTAGGGATAAGCACCAGATGCGTGGAAGTATAGGATATGGGGAGGGTCCCACTATTAAAGAACTCTAGCACCGCAGCAAAGACATCATCAGAAATAATATCCCAGCTGTAGGTATAGAAGTCACCTGAAAAGTCATCAGGGCCAAGAGCACTGTCAGGAGAAAGGGGGAAGACTGAATCTTTGACCTCTTCCATGGTTGGTTGTGCCAAGAGGGCTGCATTGTCAGCATGAGTGATAATCTGAGGAATATATTGCAAGAGGTCAGCACTGTTAATAGTTGGGGCTCAGAGGTAAATATTTTTTGTAGTAGTCTACAACCATAGCGAGGAGAGAATCTTGATCTGTAACATTGTAGAAATCCAAAATAAATAAATATTTAAATTGAGTCAAGTAATTATAATATTCATGAAATGTTGAAATTATATTGTTATAAACTAGATAATTGAGTTTTTCTTGAAATAAATTGAAATTAAATGTTTTAAATTTTAGCAAAATCATAGAAGACCTAATTAAATTCCCTAGAATGGATTATGATTAACAATTGGGCCATTGGTTAACCCATAATGGGCTGGATTATGGGTTAATGGGATAAAAAGGGTTAAATAGGGTTAAAATTTGTAGCACATGTTAAATACCCTTTTTTATGATTAAATTAGTCTCATTTCTAGAAGATTGTCACAAAATTCAAACCCTATATCATAGCCCACCATGGATTAGGCTTATTTTCCACGTTTTTCCACCAAATTAAGGCCAGGTTAAGAGGAAAAGTTGGAATTTGCTTCTTAAAACACTAAATTCGGAGGTGGAGAATTTTGATTTTTGGGGAAGGGAATCTTGACAAATCTGGCCAAGTTTTTTCTATAAATAGGCCCCTCTAAGCCCCTCTAATCACCCTCTAGGCTTTTGCTACGTTGGGGAAGAGATTGGAGGCAATTTGGGGGTGTGGTTTGAAGGAGAAAGGGGAGCTCTTGAGCATTTCGTCCAGTTTTTCTCTTCCTCTTCAATTTGATTTAAGGTAGGTTTCTCTCAGGCTAAATCTTTAATAATTCATGTCATCTTGTGTGTTTTCAAGTGCTCTTTCCATTGGTACCATTTTCCCTAATTTTTATTGAGTATTAAGCATGTTATAGCCGTTTTATTGAAGATGTATCATCAATTCACCGAAACGGGGTCGGTTTTTAAAGGCGGTTCACCAGAAATCGCTTCTTCAGGTAGCGGTCTTCGACATACCGCCTTCATTCAGAGCCTTTCCCGCCCTCTGAATTTTTTTTAAAAAATGTTTTAGATATCAGAAAGCGTTCTCCAGAGGACCGCCTTCTGAAGAAGACGGTCCCCAGAGGACCGCCTTATTCCTACTGAAACCTGTTTTGTCTTGCTTCATCCAGTTTTGCAACGTCCGCCCGACCGTGATGTTTTCAGGTTCTAATTGAACCAATAGATCGCCCAGCATGTAGATATGTCATGTTATGTTGCATATAAACTAAATTCACACACAATTAAGTTAAGGATATGAAAGAAAATGATTCTATTCCACGAGCTTAAGTTTCCTTCCTAGTTCTTGTTACTTTCATGATATCCTTGCTCTCCATAACTATATTATCCTTCTAGCTTGTTAAATGGAGTAGATATCATCTTTAAAACTACATGGGTTTAGTTGCATAATCTTGATCGATACAAGTTTAACGATTTCCGTGTTACCGTGTTTTCGACAAGTCGTATAGCTCACTAGATTTTCAAGGAAAAACGATGTCTAAGGACGAAGTCCACGGGCAAACGCTTTAAGTTGATAAGTGGTTACTTAATTAGGTCTTTGCAACGCAAGGGGAGCCTCCCACTGCCCCACCTCTTACCTGGCCGTGATTCCTCGGTTTCTAGCTAAATACCCGTCTGTGAAAAATTTGATCTAAACCCGCTTTACGAGGTTTTCCGCAAGGGCTGATTGTGCCTTGTCCGGCAATTCAATCCCTTATCGACTTAATGTCGTTAAACATGATGCCTTAAATCCTCTTCGAACTTTCCTTACAACTACTTGTAATCTTGTACTACTTGATCTTTGAATGGTAAATTTTGCTAGATCTGTACCTTATTTCAAGAACTTTACCTTGAAATTCTTTGGCCATACATATTTTGTGGATGTCTAAATATACTTGGGATCTATTATCCATAACCACAATGCTTGGCGTTAATGGGTCTCGGTCTGGTCTTGGGGGGAGCGCCCGAAAGTACTTGTGCCCATGGGAGTTGAATGACCTGGTGTGGCATTGCACCGAAGTGCTTGACTTGTTAGATTCATTTATGACATTCCACAGTTCGTGAAATACTTGACTTGCTTGAATATATGAAGTACTTGAATTGCATGAAATACTTGACTTGTACATGTTTGTGTGAAATGGCCAATTCCATAATAATATTTTCTACATGATCATTCTCTACCTGAACTTTAGTCTTGATATCTTATTTACTTGTGATTCCAATTACTTGCATTCCTTTACTCTCTCTCCTATTCATGTTCCATGTTTTATTTACGTTTCTCGGTATAGTACAGTAACTTCATCCAAAAATGATAATTACTTTAAGTTGCCTGGTATAGAGATATAAATTCCTACTGAGCGTTTCGCTTACCCTACGTTTTCAGTTAACATTGCAGGTAGTTCCGACGATGAACCCCAAACAAATGGGGATGGGCTAGAGTGAACGAGGGATCAAGTTTATCTTAGTTACCTAGGTTTTATGAGTGTTGCTCTTGCTAGAATTATGTATTTGGAAGTTGTATTATGCCTCTTAAGGTTGAATGATGTTGTAAAACTTTATTTCGATGAAATAAAAGTACCCTTTTCTTCTTATCTCTCATTGTGGTTAGAGCCCTTTATGCATGCTCTGATCGACACGAGTGTTACGACTCGTCACGCCTCGATATTCCACGTCGGGATGTGACAATTTTTGTGATATCAGAGCCTAGGTTTCATAAACCATAGGTTTCTTTTAATAAAGGTTCTAGATGTTGATCTAGAAATTTGGATAGAATCTTGAACCTTACCGGTGAGATTGGGTAGAACCATGGGCTGAGCTTTAAAGAATGATTAATCAAGAAAATAAACAAAACACTTAAGCCTGGTAGTTGTGGTTGCAGGCTTAATTCTCGTCAATGGCTGCCGGAAGAACTCAATGGCGCGAGATGCAAAGGACGGTGCAAGGTTTAATCTAAAGCTCTGCAGCAGGTGGTTCAAGGAGGAGCTAACCGAGGAGTGGGAGACTTACATCGGAATTTCAAAAGTATGAACCCTCCCAAGTTTGCTGGGTCCACGGACCCGGATGAGGCCGAACACTGGGTAAAGGAAATCGAGAGGATTTTCCGAGTCATGCTATGCGCTGATGAGGAGAAGGTTCTACTCGCTACCTTTCAGCTAGAAAGGGATGTCCGTACTTGGTGAGAGTCGGTCGAAGCAACTCTACCACACGACCATGTGTTGTGGGAAGAGTTTGTAGAACACTTCAACAACAAATACTTCTCCGATAGGGTGCAAGAAAGGAAGGCTGCCGAATTCGCTTCCTTGAAGCAAAGGAGTTTGACGGTGGCGGAATATGAAGCCCAATTCGCGAGATTATCCTGATACGTGCCACACCTTGTGGGTACCGAAAAGATGAAGGCGAGGAGATTCTTAAACGGCTTAAAGCCAGTATATTACTCAACGCGTCCCGAAGGATATCCAAGTATATGCCGATGCGGTGAGGAGAGCCCAACTCCTAGAAGATGCAACAGAGATGTCCGAAGAAGGAGCAAGTTACTGGCTCCGGTAACTTCAAGCCCTTCTTCGGGAGAAAGAGGCCCAATTTTGATGGGCGTAACTTCAACAAGGATGGGCGTGACTTCTATAAGGACAAGAAGCCGAGATTGTTTGACAAACAAATCGTCCCGGTTGTTACTCCATCGAAGGAACTATGTAAGTATTATGAGAAGCCTAGACACAAGGCTGATGAGTGCTGGAGAAGACTTGGTGCTTGTCTTCGCTGTGGGAGTCGGGAGCATAGAATCCCGAATTGTCCACTTCTCAACGAGCAAGTCCCGTCGGAAAAACTTCCGGTGGCTATCAAGAAGCAAGGAAGACTTCAAGCCCTTATGGATGCGGAACCTACCGAAAAAGGAGGCGTTGTGGAAGGTACTATTTCTGTGTGCTCAAAGCCCACCTCTGTTCTATCTGACACTGGAGCTACGCATTCATATATATCTAAGAGTTTTGCGGATATTTTACCTATGAGGCCTGTTCCGTTAGAATCCAAACTTGTTATTACTACTCCTATTGGAGCGGGATCAGAGATTAAATATTTCTACCCTGCTAGTGAAGTTCTAGTTAGCTGTTGTAACCTACCTGCTGACTTAGTATGCATGGAGATGGAAGGATATGATATTATTTTGGGAGCTGACTGGTTATCTACACACGGTGCTAGTGTTAACTGCAAGATGGGTACGGTAACCTTTAGTGGCTAACCCAACCTCTTGTTTTCTGGTGTTAGGCATTCTAGACATCTATCCCTTATTTCGGCCCTTAAAGCCGATAAATTATTGAAGAAGGGTTGTGCGGCTTTCTTAGTTTCTATTACTATGGCCGAGCATAAGGAACCCGATCTGGAGGATATTCCTATAGTTCGGGCTTATTCTGATGTATTTCTGGACGAGTTGCCTGGTATTCCTCCGGAGAGAGAAGTGGTCTTCTCTATTGATTTGATTCCGGGAGCTGCACCGGTATTTAAGGCTCCGTATCGGATGTCCGCTGTCGAAATGAAGGAGTTGAAAGAACAACTGATGGAGTTATTGGAGAAAGGATTTATCCGACCAAGTACTTCACCTTGGGGTGCCCCAATC
Source organism: Amorphophallus konjac (assembly GCA_022559845.1). Taxonomy (NCBI): domain Eukaryota; kingdom Viridiplantae; phylum Streptophyta; class Magnoliopsida; order Alismatales; family Araceae; genus Amorphophallus; species Amorphophallus konjac. The sequence continues at coordinate 69,165,927 of CM040117.1, forward strand.
CTATTTGTCAAAAAGAAGGACGGGTCAATGAGATTGTGTGTTGACTGTCGGCAATTGAACCAACTCACAATCAAGAACAAATACCCATTGCCGAGGATTGATGAACTATTTGACTAGATTTCTGGAGCTCGCTATTTTTTAAAAATTGATCTCCGATCTAGTTATCATCAGTTGAAGATCAAGGAAGGGGATATTCATAAAACGGCATTCAGGAGCAGGTATGGACATTATGAGTTCACTGTTATGCCTTTTGGCCTAATCAATGCGCCTGTCGCAGTTATACAATTGATAAACAGTGTATTCAGGCCATACCTTGATCAATTTGTGGTGGTCTTTATTGACGACATTTTGATCTACTCTAAGTCCAAGATGGAGCATGAAGAACATCTCAAGAAAGCCCTCCAATTATTAAGAGATCACGAACTTTATGCTAAGCTTAGTAAGTGTGATTTCTAGCTAGAAGAAGTTTCTTTTCTAGGTCACATAATCTCCCGAAAGGGTATTGCGGTCGATCCTTCAAAGGTCGAGGCCGTAAAGAACTGGGAGAGACCTACTAGCGTGACGGAAATTCGAAGCATCTTGGGATTGGCAGGATATTATAGAAGATTTATTAAGGATTTCTCCAAGATCGCCGTATCTTTGACAAGATTGACAAGAAATGAGATTCCTTATTTATGGTCTGAGGAATGTGAGAAAAGCTTCCAGATTTTGAAATATTGTCTGACTACTGCCCCTATACTCACATTGCCTACTGAAGGAGGAGGATTCGAAGTTTATGCTGATGCATCCGGAATTTACTTGGGCTGTGTATTGATGCAACATGGCAAAGTGATCGCCTATTCCTCAAGGCAATTGAAAAAGCACGAGGAGAATTATCCCGTGCATGACTTAGAGTTGGCAGTTGTAGTCTTTGCCTTGAAGATTTGGCGGCATTATCTCTATGGTGAGGCCTTTATTATATATTCCGACCACAAGAGTCTCAAGTACTTATTCTCTCAAAAAGAACTTAATATGGGACAAAGATGGTGGTTGGAATATTTGAAGGATTTCGATTTCTCTATACAATATCATCCCGGAAAAGGCAATGCCGTAGCTGATGCTCTTAGCCGGAAGCTGATGGCATTATTATCAAGCCTAATGATTAAAGAGTGACATTTATTAGAGCAAATGGCAAACTTAGACCTCAACATGGAGGAGAAGGAAGGAGTATTGATTGCAAATATTAGACTCCAACTCAAGTTACTCTCAGAAATTAAAGAGCTGCAAGATGATGATCCGCTGATTGTTGAAATTAAAGAGAAATTAGATCAACGACCGGATTTCCTCTTTGCGGATGATGGAAGGCTACTTTTCCGAGGAAGAATTTGTGTACTTGGTTGTTCTACCACCAAGGACAAAATCATAGAGGAGGCACATCGATCGAGGTACACTATTCATCCTGGTGCTACAAAATTGTACCAAGATCTCAAAAGAACCTTTTGGTGGCCTAACATGAAAAGAGAGGTAGCCGAGTTCGTGAGCTAATGTTTGGTCTGCCAACAAGTTAAAGTCGAACATCTCAAGCCGGTTGGTAAGCTAAAACCTCCCGAAATACTGGAATGGAAATGAGATAGTATTGGCATGGATTTTATTATTGGATTGCCGAAGATCCGAAGTGGATTTGATGCTATATGGGTGATTGTGGACCGACTAACTAAGTCCGCTCACTTCTTGCCCATCAAGACCAAATGGACCGTGGATGTTCTAGCTGCTCTATATATCAAGGAGGTCGTAAGGTTGCATGGTATTCCAACTTCTATTATTTCGGATAGAGATCCGAGATTCACCTCTCATTTCTGGAAAGGTTTGCAATCATCTTTGGGTACTAGGCTAAATTTTAGCACGACTTTCCACCCTCAGACAGATGGACAAACCGAGAGGACGAATCAGATTATCTAAGATATGTTGAGAGCTTGTATGATAGATTTTGGCGGAAGTTGGCATAAACACTTGTCCTTGACTGAATTTGCATATAACAATAGCTATCAGTCTAGCATACAAATGGCGCCTTTTGAAGCATTGTATGGCAGGAGTTGTAGATCACCTCTATGTTGGAGTGAAGTTGGAGAGAAAGGATTGATTGGCCCCGATATTATTCAAGATACAACTCACAACATCCAGTTGATCCGAGAAAGGCTAAAAATTGTTCAATCATGGCAAAAGAGTTATGCCGATAATCGAAGAAGAGACCTCGAATTTCAAGTGGGGGAGCACGTCTTCTTAAAGATATCACCCACACGAGGAATTAAAAGGTTTGATATCAAAGGAAAATTAAGTCCAAGATTTATTGACCCTTTTGAGATTCTGGAAAGAATCGGGGAAATGGCATACAAGCTGGCTTTGCCTCCGCAATTGGCTGGTGTCCATAATGTATTTCATGTATCCATGTTGAGGAAGTATGTGTACGATCCCTTGCATGTGATTCAATTCGATGATTTGAAGCTACAAAAGAATTTGTCTTATGAAGAAAGACTGATCAAGATATTAGATCGGAAGTTACACCAGCTGAGAAATATGGCTATACCAATGGTAAAAGTCTAATGGAACAAGCGTGGATTCGAGGAAGCTACCTGGGAATTGAAGGAGTCAATCAAGAAGAAATATTCGGATTTAATCTCAGGTTAGAATTTTGACCCTCCATTTGAATTTGAATTTTTTAATTGTTTGATGTGAATTTGGAGGACCAAATTCTTTTAAGTGGGGGAGGATGTAGAAATCCAAAATAAATAAATATTTAAATTGAGTCAAGTAATTATAATATTCGTGAAATGTTGAAATTATATTGTTATAAACTAGATAATTGAGTTTTTCTTGAAATAAATTGAAATTAAATGTTTTAAATTTCAGCAAAATCATAGAAGACTTAATTAAATTTCTTAGAATGGATTATGATTAACAATTGGGCCATTGGTTAACCCATAATGGGCTGGATTATGGGTTAATGGGATAAAAAGGGTTAAATAGGGTTAAAATTCGTAGCACATGTTAAATACCCCTTTTTATGATTAAATTAGTCTCATTTCTATAAGATTGTCACAAAATTCAAACCCTATATCATAGCCCACCATGGATTAGGCTTATTTCTCACGTTTTTCCACCAAATTAAGGCCAGGTTAAGAGGAAAAGTTGGAATTTACTTCTTAAAACTATAAATTCGGAGGTGGAGAATTTTGATTTTTGGGGAAGGGAATCTTGACTAATTTGGCCAAGTTTTTTTTATAAATAGGCCCCTCTATGCCCCTCTAATCACCCTCTAGGCTTTTGCTACGTTGGGGAAGAGATTGGAGGCGATTTGGGGGTGTGGTTTGAAGGAGAAAGGGGAGCACTTGAGCATTTCGTCCAATTTTTCTCTTCCTCTTCAATTTGATTTAAGGTAGGTTTCTCTCAGGCTAAATCTTTAATAATTCATGTCATCTTGTGCGTTTTCAAGTGCTATTTCCATTGGTACCATTTTCCCCAATTTTTATTGAGTATTAAGCATGTTATAGCCGTTTCATTGAAGATGTATCATCAATTCGCCGAAACGGGGTCGATTTTTAAAGGCGGTTCACCAGAAATCGCTTCTTCAGGTAGCGGTCTTCGACATACCGCCTTCATTCAGAGCCTTTCCCGCCCTCTGAGTTTTTTTTTAAAAAATGTTTTAGATATCAGAAAGCGTTCTCCAGAGGACCGCCTTCTGAAGAAGACGGTCCCCAGAGGACCGCCTTATTCCTGCTGAAACCTATTTTGTCCGGTTTCATCCAGTTTTGCAACGTCTGCCCGACCGTGATGTTTTCAGGTTCTAATTGAACCAATATATCGCCCAGCATGTAGATATGTCATGTTATGTTGCATATAAACTAAATCCACACACAATTAAGTTAAGGATATGAAAGAAAATGATTCTATTCCACGAGCTTAAGTTTCCTTCTTAATTCTTGTTACCTTCATGATATCCTTGCTCTCCATAACTATATTATCCTTCTAGCTTGTTAAATGGAGTAGATATCATCTTTAAAACTACATGGGTTTAGTTGCATAATCTTGATCGATAAGTTTAACGATTTCCGTGTTACCGTGTTTTCGACAAGTTGTATAGCTCGCTAGATTTCCAAGGAAAAATGATGTCTAAGGAACGAAGTCCACGGGCAAACGCTTTAAGTTGATAAGTGGTTATTTAATTAGGTCTTTGCAACGCAAGGGGAGCCTCCCACTGTCCCACCTCTTACCTAGCCGTGATTCCTCGGTTTCTAGCTAAATACCCGTCTGTGAAAAACTTGATCTAAACCCGCTTTACGAGGTTTTCCGCAAGGGCTGATTGTGCCTTGTCCGGTAATTCAATCCCTTATGGGCTTAATGTCGTTAAACATGATGTCTTAAATCCTCTTCGAACTTCCCTTACAACTACTTGTAATCTTGTACTACTTGATACTTGAATGATAAATTTTGCTAGATCTGTACCTTATTTCAAGAGCTTTACTTCGAAATTCTTTGGCCATACATATTATGTGGATGTCTAAATATACTCGGGATCTATTATCCATAACCCCAATGCCTGACGTTAATGGGACCCGGTCTGGTCACGGGGGGAGCGCCCGAAAGTACTTGTGTCCATGGGAGTTGAATGACCTGGTGTGGCATTGCACCGAAGTGCTTGACTTGCTAGATTCATCTATGACATTCCATAGTTCGTGAAATACTTGACTTGAATACATGAAGTGTTTGAATTACTTGAAATACTTGACTTGTACATGTTTGCGTGAAATGGCCAATTCCATAAGAATACTTTCTACATGACCATTCTCTACCTGAACTTTGCTCTTGATATCTTGTTTACTTGTGATTTCAATTACTTGCATTCTTTTACTCTCTTTCCTATTCATGTTCCATGTTTTATTTACGTTTCTCGGCATAGCACAATAACTTTATCCAAAATTGATAATTACTTTAAGTTGCCTGGCATAGAGATATAAATTCCTACTGAGCGTTTCGCTCACCCTACGTTTCGGTTAACATTGCAGGTAGTTCCGACGATGAAACCCACACAAATGGGGATGGGCTAGAGTGAACGAGGGATCAAGTTTATCTTAGTTACCTATGTTTTATGAGTGTTGCTCTTGTTAGAATTATGTACTTGGAAGTTGTATTATGTCTCTTAAGGTTGAATGATGTTGTAAAACTTTATTTCGATGAAATAAAAGTACCCTTTTCTTCTTATCTCTCATTGTGGTTGAACCCCTTTATGCATGTTCTGATTGACACGAGTGTTACGACTCGTCGCGCCTCGATATTCCGCGTCGGGGCGTGACAAACATGATCCTCATCAACATTAATGAGCATATGAATATAATTTTTTCATCGTCTTCCATTAACGATAGAGTGAAAGAAAGCTGTGTTCTGGTCACCTTCTTTGAGCCACTTAAGATGAGACTTTTGATGCCAATAAATCTCACCTCAGAAGAATTTCATCAAGCTGTTGCTTGGTAGTATCAAGAGCACATATATTAATATCAGAAGGGGAATTATCAACTAAAGTCTGTAGAGATTGAACCTCTTCCTCAGCCTGTTGGGACTGGAGAAATATGTTGCCATAGGCTTTTTTATTCCATTGTTCGAGAGTCAACTTCAGTCTTCTCAACTTGGCGCTAAGTCTGTATAAAGGGGAAGGATGAAGAGGTTCATCCCAACTGCATTTAACAATCTGTTTAAAATCTGAGTGCTTGGTCCACATCTTGAGAAGTTTGAAGCGACGGTGATGAGAACTAGCATTAGAATTATATTTGACAAGAAGAGGACTATGATCAGAATTAACATGATGCAAATGCTCCACAGAAGTATTAAAAGATGAAAGCCATTCATTATTGGCTAAACCTTTATCCAGTCTAGCTTTGATACAGCCCGGCACTTGCTGCCCATTGCGCCAAGTGAAAGGAGGGCCAGAGAAACCAATATCTGTCAGAGTTATGCTGCATAAAATCATGAAGGCATTGGCAGCTGATTGCAACGGTGCGTTACCCCCTTGCTTTTCATAAGAATAGAGAATAGAATTGAAATTGCCTATTACCATCCACGGGGGATTAAGAGTATTAGCAGTAAAAGCATCTAAGGCGATGAGCGTATCAAAGAAATGGCAGCTTGCATAAATGAAAGTAATATAGTGAACCACCGAGCTAGTAACTTTACGAGTGATGAACTGATCTTGAATATCCACAATATCAACTGACAAAGAAGCATTCCAGAAAATCCACACTTTGCCATAGCTACAGATTTTATTACATCTATTGATGACTTCTCTCATTACTCCTGGCTCTATTTGTTGAGATCCCGGAATAAAGTTCCTTATATTATTCAACTTTTTTGTAATATGGTTCAAACTTAGTTTACCACCAAAATTTCTTCGATCTGTTAATGCTCAGGAATACTTAGCTTGGAGTACAAATATCTTCCTTGAAAATGAAGGTGTAATTCATAAATCTTCTTGTGCATATTTGCTCTAGCAAAAGGGTGTTGCTGAGTGCAGGAACCATCATCTCCTTGGGACAGCCAGAGCACTTTTGTTTCAGTGCCATTTATTGAAATCCTCTTGGGTTGTTGCTGTCCTAACTGCAAATTACATTATCAATTATATGCCATCCAAGAGTTTAGGAGATTGTTGCCCTATTACTCTTCTCTGTTTGGGGAAGCCAGTGATTCCCCTTATGCCTTGTGTCTTTGGCTGCCTTTACTTCATCTATACTCGTGGTCCTGGCAGCACCAAGCTTGATCCTCGGGCTGTTCGAGGTGTTTTCCTTGGGTACTCTTCCACTCAGAAGGGATATCGGTGTTATGATCCAGTCTTTCGTCACACCTATGTTCATACGGATGTTACTTTCTGTGAGTCAGTCCTATTATTATCCTTGGACTCAACCTCTGGGGGAGATTGCTAGCATTGCTTTCAAGGTGTCGCCTAGGCGACAAGGCACCAAGGCGACCAGGTGCCTAGGCGAGTAACCCATTAAGGCACTCACGTGGCCGCCTTGGTGCATGTAGGCCACCTTGGGCCTGCCTAGCCTGCCTTGGCAAGGTATTCGCTCCTTGTTTTGACGTCTATTTTAGTATTTGGGCAAAAGTTTAGGGGCAATTTTGAAAAACTGACAAATAATATGTCAAGATTGGAAAGAGAAGATAGTACTTCCATTTCCCTTTCCCTTTTCTCTCGGATTCTTCTCCCTGTTAGTTCCTCGTCCCTCCTCTTAAGGACATTGATTCGTATTTGTATGGTGCACCTTTTCAAGTTAGTATCATTTTTTATGTCTCTCTTTCATAATTGACAAGTGGAAAATTATAAGATTATTATGTTGATGTTCTTATAATTCACCTAGGAATGCGTCATATTTATGTTTCTTTTTAATATAGAGCATAACTATTTAAATACCAATTTTAGATTAAAATTTTCATATTGATTGATAGTTATTTTTAAATTCTTATTAATTTGCTATTGTTTGTCATTTATTCTGTTTTTACCTTTTAAATATAGGTATATGTTGAAGATTTGTGAATACCAAATTTTCTATTAACTAAAGATAGAACTTTTACGCAGAAAATGTATAGCAATAGTTATCTTGAAATGTACTTAGTTATAAACTCGGCTTTACGTAGGTGTCTCGCCTTGTTACCTAAGCAGTAAGGTGGTGGGTCATCGCCTTGGTCGCTTTGGACATCTTGACAACCATAACTACTAACATCCTGCCATCCATTTCCTCTACCTTTGTTACACCCTTGTTGTCTGCGTCTTTTCCTTTTATGCCCTCGAGCTTTGCCACGGATGGATCTTCTGATGTTCATACTCCTACTTAGGCTGGTGCAGAGGGTGTTAAGAAGCAAATTATTACCTACAGGAGAAAAATGTTTTAAGGAAATTCTTCTACTAATCATCCAAATCCAAAGCTTGTTGAATCTTTAGGTCTGCGTGACCAATAGCTTAATGACTTGAACTTACCTATTGTTTTTCGGAAGGGTGTCCGGCCCTACACTAAACATTCCATCACCAACTTCGTAAACTATTCTCATGTTGCCCCTCACTACTATTTCTTTCCCTTTTTCTTGTCTTCCACCCATGTGCTTGCTAATTTCTTTGAGGCTGTGTAGGATTCGAAACGGCAGCAAGCAATGAAGGAGTTGACCGTCCTACTTGGCCCTAGTTGATCTCCTGAAGGGCAGAATTCTAGTTGGGTCAAAGTGGGTGCTCACTATTAAATATAATGTAGAGGGTGTGATACAGAAGTACAAGGCCAAACTAGTTGCAAAGGGTTTTACTTAGAAATATGGAATTGAGTATCAGGTGACATTTGCTCCCGTGGCTAATCTATCTGGGTAATTCTCTCACTTGCTATCCAGTACCCTTGGTCCTTGTATCAATTAGATGTGAAGACTGCCTTCTTGAATGGTGACTTGCAAGAAGTGTACATGCTGCCACCCCCAGGAGTTGACGTAGGGGGAAAAGTATGTCACCTTGAAAAGGCGCTCTATGCATTAAAGCAATCGCCTAGGGCCTGGTTTGATAGACTATGTCTTGCTATAATCAAATTTAGTTTCAAACAATCAGATACAGATCACATTCTTTTTATCAAATGGAATGGGGTCCATGTGGCTGTGTTGCTTATTTATGTTAATGACGTGATTGTTACAGGTGATGATGAAGCTGAGATTTAAAAGTTGAAAGAAGACTTGGCTGTTGAATTTGAAATAAAAAACTTGGGTGAGTTAAGGTGCTTTTTGGGCATCAAGGTAGCCAAATCTCAAAGTGGCATCTACATTTGCCAAAGAAAGTATGCATTGGGTTTATTACAGAAACCGAGAAGTTGGTGTAAACCTACAACTACACCTATAGAATTGACCATTGATTGATAGAGGCAGGGGGTGAAGAACCCAAACGTGAAGATACGAATATGTATCAGAGGTTGGTAGGAAAGCTCTTGTATTTGTCTCTGACCTGGCCAGACTTGGTGTATGCTGTCAGCATAGTCAGTTAGTTCATGCATGCTCCACGGATGGTACACATGAAAGTTGTGGAACGCATATTGAGTTACTTAAAGTAATGTTCAAGAGAGGGGATTCTCTTCTAAAAAACTGATTGTTTGAATATTAAAGGGTATGTAGACATGGATTGGGCTGGATCTCGAGATGACAGGAGGTTAACTTCTGGCTATTTCACCTTTCTAGGAGGTAACTTGGTCACTTAGAGGAGTAAGAAGCAGACATTATGTGCAAGATCGAGTGTAGAGGTTGAGTATTGGGCTATGACACATGGATTAGTAGAGTTGTTGTGGCTGAAATTTTTCCTGTCAAACTTGGGAGTATTACTTGAGCTATCCATAAAGCTCTATATGTGGCAGCATTAGATCACTCAAATTTGAAGTTGTGGAAGCTCTGAAAAATTTTCAATATATGTTTTTGATGTGACAGCTCAGGAAGGACTGCAAAGCAAAAAGAGAAAATCATCAGCATACAAGAAATCACAAATTGCACAAGCAAAGTTGATATGGAAATTAAAGATTAGAATATTGATTTTCATACCCTGACATGACAGTTCTAGAAGGATCCCTTAAATAGAGCCTACAAAGAAGAAACATCATTATACAAGAAAATTCAAATTATACAAGCAATATTGATGTGAAAGATATAACTCAAACAACAATGGATGTTTACTAAGTGAGTCCTCTGACTCGAAAGAAAGTTCCGGGCGAAGTCAGAAAGGCAAGACCCAGCCAAAGAACTCCAAACCAAGCTCCAGACAAGGTCCAAAAGGTGACATTAAGCGGGAGCAATCCAAGTCCAACTTCAAGCAAAGCTAAAAAGACGAGACCAAGGCGGAATCCCCCAAGTTTAAGTCCTAGATAAACCAAGGAATGAACATGCAAGACGCCCGAAGCAAGGTTGTCAGTATCGGTTTCGGACTCTGTTTCGGTCGAGTCCGAAACCGAAACTGAGTGGTTTCGGTTTCGGCCGAAACTGACCGAAACCCAGTGAAAAGGTTATAAAAAAATCCAAAAATATGTAAAAAAAAAACAGAAAAAATTCAGATAATATAAATGATCCAAAAATAATCCACCCCAAAATTCTTCAATGAAACTTAATTGAGCTTCAATTTAGTCTAAGCAAACCGAATTAGACAAAAGCTTCAATTTTTTTGAACTAATTAACCCTTAATTATCAATTAACCCTTAATCACCCTTCAAATAAATTAATTACCAGCATGATCCCACCCCAAAATTCTTCAATGAAACTTAATTGAGCTTCAATTTAGCCTAAGCAAACTGAATTAGGCAAAAGCCTCAATTTTTTAAAACTAATTAGGGTTTCAGAATCAATTAACCTACTTTTAAAGACTAAAAAATTAACCTACAACAAAAAAAGTTTCAACCTACACAACACACAGTAGCAGAGCAGCTCCTCCTTTGCAGCACACAGCCGCACAGCAGGTCAGAGCAGCAGCAGCAGCAGCCCGGTTGGCAGCACAACAGGGTCGGAGCAACAGCAGCAGCAACCCGGTTGGCAGCATAGCAGGTCGGAGCAGCAGGCCAGCAGCAGCAGCAGCTGCGGCAGCAGCAGGCCAACGACAGCAGGCGACAGCAGCATCAGGTAGCAGGCGGCAGCAGCAGTAGGAGGAGGCCACAGTTTTCTCCCTCAGATCTGAGGGAGAAACGAAGTGAACCCCTTTAATGGGAGTTCACGTGGGTTTCGGCCGAAACCGTCCAGTTTCGGATCGAAACATGTAAGTTTCGGGCGAAACCGATACCGGTTTCGCCCGAAATCGATACCGGTTTCGCCCGAAACCCTTTTTTTTTTAAGTTTCGGACCTGCTACAGTGAGCAGGTCAGTTTTCGGATCGGTTAAGGCCGAAATCGATACATTTCGGCCGAAACGTATCGGTTTCGGCCGATACTGCCAACCCTGGCCCGAAGTGGTATCAACATCTCAAAACTTTGGTCTTTATATGACCGGGCAATTCCTGAAATAATAAAATAGGTGATTAACGTCACTTGCCAAATACATAAAGAAGAGGCTGATTGGGTCAAGATGATCCCAAAGAAGCATGGTCACCTTAAACCCCCTTAAAAGAAAAGCCCGATTGAACAACCCCAATTTTGGAGGCACATTCTGGCTGCCTACAAAGATAGAAACTTATTCTCCGATTGAACTAGCATAACCTAGAAGGCAGGAGAAGAACAAGAAAAAGGATTTAGAAAGAAGGCTGAAGCAAGCATCCTCTTTAGTGTGACAATCATGCTAGGGTGTCTCACCCTACAGAGGGATGCCAAGGAAATCCAAGATTGCATTGGGACCCTTATTCAAAAGGGATAGATCGATGCTCGAAGAAGCTGCGTGAAAAGAGAAACTTTAGACAGGCAGTTGAAGATTTAATAAGCCAAAGCCGCCCGCAGAAATTATGCGCAAGGAAGATCCTATTTTCTACGAGCTGGAATGGCTAATGCTTTAACGTAAATTCCCGACCGACCCGAAAGTCCAGGCCGACTATCATATTGAGCAGGGCACCAACTAACGCTCGAGACAAATTCCTGGGCAAAGCAAAAAAAAAGAAGCGAGTCGTAGCAGCAAGATTCCAGATTAAGTCCTAGACAAAGCTAGAAAAGGCAAAGCTCAAGAGAGAAATGCTAGACCAGGCTATGGACGAAGAACAAGAGAATTTCAGTCACCAAAAAAAAAGAAGAGAGAAAAGAAGAGAGTAAAAAAAAGAAGAAAAAAAAGAGAAAAAGAAAAGAAGAGAAAAAAGAAAAAAAGAAGGGAAGAGAAAAAGAGAAAAAAAGAAAAAAAAGAGAGAAAAAGAAAAAAAAGAGAAAAAAAGAAAGAAAGAAGAATAATAAGAAAAAACAACCCCTATTGTAACCCTCAATATTATCTGCAGATGCATTTTGTGATGAAACTCTGCCTTAGGGTCTACTTGGTGGAGCAGGTCCATGCCACTTCCTTGAAGTGACGTGCGCTTTCTTGAGTTCGCTCTTAGAGATTACTGAGACGAGAAATATCTAATTCAACCAAGTTGAGGTAGAAGTCAAATGGCTCGGCGCGAAGCACGTGATAGTACCAAACGTCGGCCCAAACTCAAATGTCAAATTTTGCGTAGAATTGATGATAACACCGTACAAGACTGAAGTGTTGTGGCAACATATAATCCCTTCCAATCTCACTTCCAGGATGTCGCCATATGTTGGAGGATGTCCATTCAAGGGAGAATCTAGACTAAATTCCCCATCTTGTCATTAAGACTAAGGGGTAAAAAAAATGTACGGGCCGTCTGCTATCCTCTTCGCTTTGACAAACATCCTGTGGGGGCATTTGTTGAACCCTGAAATTTTTTGAAGAAAAAAAAGACGAAGAAAAAAAAGAAGAAAGAAGAAGAGGGGGCGGGACCCCCCTTCGGTGTACTGCAGACCGGAGGGGGGCTCCCTCCAGTCATGTAGACCGGAGGAGACCCTCCCTCCGATGCACTGTAGTGATCGGAGGGGGTACCCCCTCCGGTCTCTCTTTCATGCGTAGCAGACAAGAAACAAAAAAATAGAAGAAAGGAATATGAAGAGGTTTACATGTTGAACTTCCATCGGAGGGGGTGGGGGATGTTTCAACTGGAGGCACCATACCTCCGGTCCACTGTGCAACAGCTATAAAAGGGTGGCAGCGGTGAAGAAACTGGAGGGCAGCAGCCCGAAGGCTTGGAGCCCAAGCAGAAAAATGGAAGAAGAGCACTGGAAGAACCTCTACGAGAACTCCTGCGAGGAGCAGTCCCGTAACAGCAGCATCTGCGAGGGAGGGAGGGCTGGCTTGTCTAACAGCAGCCTTGAGAGCACTCCTGCGAGGAGCAGTCTCATAATAGCATCATCTGCGAGAACTTCTGCGAGAGAGGGCTGCCATATGGGGAGTAGGGAACCGTTACTTAGGGGAGAGGGATGTGGTCACCACACTTGAGTCTCCCTCGGGAGTTCTGGTCACCTCCATTAGGAATGGTGAGCTTAAGGAACCTGTCACCCACTAAAGCCATGAATGGAAATGAAAATGAATTGTTCTTGTGTTGTAAATTTGAAGTTAGTCTTGCAGCAAATTTCAATGTTCTAGCATTTTAAAACCTTACTGAAAAATTACAGAAATGACCCCTTGCGAGAAAATTGAAGAAAAACTCTACTGTCATACCATTGCAGAAAGAAAAGCTCTCTTGATAAGAAATTATGAGGTCTGAAAATTGTAGAAACACCCCTGGTCACTGGAAAATTCTACAAATGCGCTCAGTGCATAAAAAATTACAGAAATACCCCTGATGGCGGAAAAAATGTAGAAAGACTCTCGATGGCAGGAAAATTACAGAAATACCCCTAGTGGATAGAAAATTGCATAAATACCTCCGATGGTGAGAAAATTGTAGAAAGACCCCCGATGATAGGAAAATTGCAGAAATGTTCTCAATAGTTATAAAATTATAGAAATACCCCCGTTGGCGGGAAAATTACAAAAATATCCCGATGGGGGGGGGGAATTACAGAAATACCTCTGGTGGCGGGAAAATATAAAAAGACTCTGAAATATCAGAAAAGTGTAGAAATATCTCATTTGTGAGAAAGTTACATAAAAGTCCTTGGTTCAACTTAGAAATTGCACAAAGTTCTCGACTTGTCTCAAAATCACCAAAGAATGCTCTTGTTCCGATTGGTGCCGTTTGCACCATGGAAGGCAGTTATCGGTTTCGACCGGGACCGAAACCGAAACCGTTTCAGTTTCGGTTTCGGTCCGAAACCAATTTAAATATAATTTTTTTTTAAAAAAAAGACTACATTTGGTTTCGGCCGAAACTCGGGTGTGGGTGTCGTTTCGTTTCGGTCCGAAATCGAAACGTTTCGGCCGAAACTGCCTTCCATGGTTTGCACGACTCGGTGGAGTGGGACCACACCCCTTCCCTGAAGCGGTGTGCGCTCTCTTGAGTTCGACTTGACGGCCCGATCGTATCGGCCGTACCGATACTTTATATACGTCAACATACTGTATTGCACTGCAATGTGCCAACAATATAATAAATATTTAGTGTAAATTATGTGTTGAAATCATTTGTGGCTTAGTTGGTTAGAGAGAGTCACGTGTATAACCGTGAAATTCACGGTTCGAATATCACAAATGGCATTTACTTTTGGCTAAGAAATGAAAATTTGAAAAAATGTGCTTCTGATGAGTTTCGAACATGGGATGAACCGTTACAAGGGAACACCCCAACCAATTTAGCTATCAAAGTCAATTGAACACAAAATAAAACATATAATATTTAAACAGATATAAGTACCGTACTGGTTACGTGTCACACGCCAATCGTACTGGTCTCCGGCTGGTACGGTCCAGTACGTGCAGTACGCAACGTACTAGACCGGTACGTCAAACCTTGAATCCATGTACCTTTTTCATGGCCTCAGAAATTGGTAAAATTGCAAATAAATCATGACGGGATTATTTCCGAGAAGTCAAGAAATTTGACGAGGAATGTTCAGAAAGTCAAATGATAGGACTATTTTCGAGAAGTCAAGAAATGAAGTCAAGAGCGCCCAGGAAGTCAAATGACGAGGCGATCTCTGAAAAGTCAAGAAATTATAGAAATACCCAGAGAGCGTAAAAAATTGCAAGAACACTCCAATATTTGAGAAAACTATAGAAATATCCTGATTGAGAGAAAAATTACAAATATATCCCCACCTTGTGCGGAAGTGTCCTTTATGGACACCAAGACAACTTTAGGGTCTAATCATAATCAAAAGAGTGATTATGACTATGAAGCAACTCTAATGGACCGACAACGATCATCTTGGCGATCCAACGGTCCGATCGTGATGGGATTCAAATTCAACTGTCTGATCAGGGGACAAAAGTAAATTCAATGACCTGATCAGGATGAAATCAAATTCAAAGATTCCAAATGCAGACTGATGTAAATTCAAACAATTTGAGTGCCACCGGATGTAATCCTAAAGACCTGATTACACAATCGGGACCATATGTAATGGTTTTGAAGGACCCATTGTAATTCAAATTATATATGTTCAAAGAAATGAAGTCTCTAAAGTTCTTTGCAAGAGTTTTCACCTGTCATGGGTGATCATTAATGTCACACCAAATAGAGGCAAAAGGCGTTCTATGACAGTTAATCAAAGGTGTTCGGACTTGTTCCGATGTAGATTTACATCGACTCCAGTCGGTGGAGAAAAGTCCTGTACACGATCCCTAAATCGTCTGATAAACCCAAAACGCGCAAATAAGTATGCTGATGATACCCGAAACCCCCAAATTTTAATTTATTATCAGCGTGCCCACATTTGTTTATTTTTTTCGCTTGTGAAACAGTGATTTATTGTGGTACAAGTGTAGCCTTTGGACAATGGTTAGAGATGCTTCTTTTCAAGAGATGTGTGGCATGGGTCCACTAACATTTGTGATCTTTTTCCATCAGCTGTACAGACTTGCCTCTCTTCCCTCCCTCAGCCATTGTTGCTCAGGTTTTCCAGGCGCATAACTTAGGAGGGGATTGGAATGCTCTTTAGGAGAGACTTGCGGATGAGGAGAGTAATCAATTGGTAGGCCTTTTAAGTCTTCTCCAAGGAGTGTTTTTCTGACAAGGGTAGCCAGACTTATAGCTCTTGAGGATGACAACAAAGAGAGTTTTTCCGACAGGCTTGCCTATAAATTCATCCATGATGGAGGTCTCTGGCTCCTTTGGCTAAGAAAGTTTGGAGCCCAAGGAGCCCTCTGAACATTTGGGTCTTTATTTGGGGATTCTCCTTGGAAAGGCTTCCTACTTGTAATGGAGGCCGAGGCAGACGGTGGAGCAGCTCTTAAGGGATTGGAATTTGCACTGGCCCCTCAAGGGCGATGGATGGATCTGGTGGCTCATCCTCCATGCAACTTTATGGGCCATCTGGGGAGAAAGGAACAAAAGGATCTTCAAGAAAGAGGCCACCATTCCTGAGAGGGTAGGGGATTTTGTTATGGATAGGGTGAGAGAATGGGCAGTTCTTCTGTTATGGCAAATTTGCAAAACTCTACTCTCCTATCTTTCTTGGGGACTAGGTAGGCACACCCTCTTGGTGTGTCGCTCTTCCTTTTTGTATAGGGTGTGAGGGATGTTTTGAGAGAGTATAGCACATACTTGTATATCTCTCTTTTCATATTTTTAGTAATACATATAGTGGTGCTACCCACTTTAAAAAAAAGTATTGTCCCTTTGGTCGACAACTTCAGCCATATGTGTTGCTTATGTGGGGAGGAAGAGAACTTTGATATCTTTTTGTCAATTGCTCTTTTGCATGGGAGACAGGAGCATGTCCTCCGTAAGTTTCATCATTTGCAGCATATCCCATCTACTATAATTGATCTTTTGGTTGTATGGAGTCATTTATGGAGGCTCAAGGGTGAATAGTGGCTGATTCTCTGTGCTAGGGTGAAAGGAATGCGAGGATTTTTTCATGTCACTTTATTGCCGTGAATATTTGGATACTATCTCAGTTTTTATTTGTACCAGGGTGTGGGAATGCCCTATACTCATTTGTAATGTGGATTTATCTTCTTCTCTTTTTGATTTTGTGGAAGAGGGTGAGTGACAACATCTAGATGTGCTCCTTTCTGGAAGGACTTTTGAGTTACATCTCCTTTCTATACTTGTACATTCCGCTTCTTTTTGATTTGATAAGAACGTGGTACCATTCACTTAAAAAAAAAATCCAGCCAGGTTTTAGCTTATTGATGGGCTTGAGCTGCCACCTCTTTCTTATTTATTGTATTGAGTTTCCTCCCCACTTAACTCGAGCTTCACACTAACTTTTATTATTTAATGTTAGCTTCCAAAGTGGAGACCTAGGGTTCATGATTCTACCTCCCGGTAGCTGTTAAATGTTTAATATCCTTGGGTGCACCTTAGGTCCTTAGGCCACATCAAAACTTAATAGCCATTGTAAAAACAATATCATAAATGAAGGCTCAATTCGTGGAGAGGAAGACTGAATGAATGAGAGTATAGGACTGAACGAAAAACAATATCATAAATGAAGGCTTAATTCATGGAGCGGAAGACAGAATTAATGAGTACAGGATTGCTAACTAACAGAAATTCCAGATTTAGACACTTATTTATAGATCAGAACCACCCAAATTTTTTGCACCTATGTTGAGACTAGGGTTCGTCGACCTGTCTGTTCTGCATGTTCTGGGCTTGGCCTGGTACGGTACAAACCGGGCCTAATTGAGATAGACTCGTGCCGACCCGAGCAGGCCTCCGCTCCTCCGGCCTCCCCCCTTCCGCCAGCCTCCTCCGCCTCTGTCGCAGCTTCCCCTTTTTCTGCCGGCCTCCCCTTTCTCCCTCTCCTCCGGCCTCCCCCTTCTCCGCCATCCTTTTCTCTCACCGTTGCGGCCTCCCCCTCCTTCCTCCCCATCCGCCCTCTCCTCCAGACTCCCCCTCCACCTTCTCCTCCGGCTTCCCCCTCCTCCACTGGCCTCCTCCCTCTCCTCTGCCCAAGGATGTCGGTATCGGTTTCAGACTCGGTTTCGGCTGAGTTCGATATCGAAACCGTCCGGTTTCGGTTTCGGCCGAAACCGGCCGAAACCCATTGAAAAGCTTAAAAAAAATCAAAATAAGTCTAAAAAATCAGAAATAATTCAGAAAATATGAATAATCACATAAAAATCATAAAATTCATTAGACATGCATTTGATTGTAAAGAACTTAGATTAAGTGCAATAAACATGAAGTAGGCATTGAAGTTCAAACATTGAACATGTTAAACTAATATTCTT
Source organism: Amorphophallus konjac (assembly GCA_022559845.1). Classification (NCBI taxonomy): domain Eukaryota; kingdom Viridiplantae; phylum Streptophyta; class Magnoliopsida; order Alismatales; family Araceae; genus Amorphophallus; species Amorphophallus konjac. The sequence goes on from CM040117.1 coordinate 69,183,756, forward strand.
GAGTACATATTAAACATGAATTAGGTTCAAGCATAGGGGAATAAACATGAAATAGGATTAAGTGCATTACACAAGAAGATTAATGGGTTCAAGCATTGAAGTTATTAAACGAATATTGAGTACATATTAAACATGAAATAGGTTCAAACTGTACAATAAACATGATCCTTACCTAAATGATGATGCACTAATATGGATAATAACTAGAAGAACCTTCTCCCTCTTCGTCTGGCTTTTCATGTTCATACCCGTAAGAAGGTTGCATGTATGGTCTATATTCACTATAACCAAACAATGAGATAGCCAAGTCCTGCATCTCTCTTTGGATCCCTCTTGGAGTGTTTGGATGGCTTGATTGGAATCCAGTATCAGCATAAGAATCTTGAGGAAGAGAAGAGGAACTGGTCGGATGTGGATGGAATTGGAATGCTGGTTCATAACCCCACGACCCATAAGTAGCTGCTTGTTGGCCACCTCCGTAACCTGATGGATGCCCATATTGGCTCTGTGAATCATGTCCTCGCTCACCCTGACTGTATCCTCTGCCTGTGTCTGCGTGGAAGGAGGAAGGACCACCAGCACCGCCAGTAGTAGCACCTGCAGCTGCACTGGGATCATCATCATCATCGTCACCAGCATCATCATCACCATCAGAAATCAGTCGCCTTTTGGCCTTTGGGGATGCTTTTTTCTATTTTAGTGTGATTTCTTTACCCACCCTTGACATGAATCCTCCTGCCCTTGGCGTGTGTCTCACATAAATCTACTTCAACTGCTCAATTGCCAGGTCATCTCGAGCAGCAGCACTTGTTTTCTCAGTTAGCCCATGCACTGATGTACTTCTTCTTAACTGCACAGGTGGCTTGCCCATTCTAGGAGTGACTGACATGCTATCTGAGTCTGAGTGTCTAGCTGGCTGAAAATCATGCTGCTCCTCAGTGTCATCAACAACCCCAGGTGGGTCCCTTCTCTGGTGCACCTGAGTATCTCTGGCCCTCTTTGTTTTTCTTCTTAATTCGGGATCTCTTGGCTCATGTTCATGTAGTATGCCCTCTGCCCATCTCTTATCATCATCTTCAAAAACAGGCTCATCAACCAGCTCCCGTGTCTCCACCCAAGACTGTAATGGATTATCATCATCAAATAAGGCATCCACATCAATTTCTGCAGTGGCACCTTCAGCGACGCGTTTGTCTCGCAGTTGTTGTCTCAACTTCATATTTTTTATTCTCAACCTCATATTGTAGTGGCAGTAAACTAACTTGTCTAACCGTTCAGCCTTTAGCCGATTGCGAACCTTTGAGTGTATAAGGCTGAACCTGCTCCAATTTCTTTCACATTGGCTTGTTGATGTGGTTTGACTCAGCACCCTGATTGCAATGAAAGCCAATGCAGAACTGCCCAAATCTCTATTATTCACCATTATCCACCAGTCAACTGTTCCACCAACCATAAACAAATAAATATTAGTTGTAAATAAAAATCAATTCAACATGATAGACTTGCAAAGAAAGCACAAAGATAAAGTATATCTGAGCTCACTCTTCCCACTGCGTATTGTAATTGGGAGTCAGAATACGTCCCAGTTCTCATTCTATAGGAGTTCATCTACAAAAATAAATTAATAGATTAGCATAACTCTCCTTAAGTAAATTCTATACCTCTTATTAATGAAATCATAAAGGCCAACCTCTACTTCCGTCTGAAGTCTCTTTTCTGGTGTCCTCGATAAACGACCAATGATTTTTAAAGTCCCTTGGAGCACCTCGCCATCAACATGTGCATTGGCATCGTACATAAATCGAGGGTTGAGAAAATAACCTGCATTTGTGTATAAGTGTCTAAATGTTACATATAAAATAACCTAAACAATAATGTATCAATATAAATAATCACTCACCAGCTGCATACAAGTCGTGGTGTAATGTGGTGTCCCATCTATGATCAATAATTTCCCACCACTTTGTATATTCTTTGGGAAGGGATTCCTGCAACTCCAATTTGGCACGGTCCATGGCCTCATACAGATATCCCATGTCATTCTTCTCATCCCCATCCACCATTCTTAGGACCTTTACGAGTGGGGTGACTACTTTCATGTATCGTGAGACCCTGTCCCAGAATTTGTTATCGTCCACGATGTGGGAGACCTCCAAATAATCCATCTGAGCATCAACATTAGACTTGTCGATGTATTCTCGCAGGGCATTGTGGTACATGAAAGCTTTCAGCTCATTCTTATATCTGTGCAAAGAAATGAAATTTGAATCAAATATGGATCATAACTATAAGGATAAAGAAGTAAGAATTGACTTCAATCTTATACCTGTGCAAAGACTCCAAAGAAATGAAATTTGAAGCAAATTTGGTTGGCCCTACACGGATGATATCTCGCCCCCCACTTGCATGCTCCCTGAACATGTTCAATTTGCTAGGATGGCCATAAATATACTGGGTAATCCTTTGTGCCCTTTCAACTGTCTTTTTCACATGATTGTCCTTCCCAATGTCTTCCAGAATCAAATCTAGACAATGTGCAGCACATGGGAGCCAGTATAAGTGACTGTGCTTCTGCATCAATTTCTTCCCTACAGCCTTATAACTAGCTTCGTTATCAGTCACTACTTGTACAACATTGTCCTCTCCAATTTGGTCTACGATGTTATCCATCAAATGAAACAAATAATTTGCATTTTTTTCATAGTTTGATGCATCTACAGATTTTACAAATACTGTACCTTCGATGCAATAGACCAAAAAATTAACCATGGACTTCTTCGTGGTACCAGTCCAGCCATCACACATAATAGTGCATCCTCTCTCCATCCATATATGCTTGAAGCTTTCAACCCAGTCATGGAGCTCCTCAACCTCTCCCTCAAGGCCACGCCCGTATATGTCTCGACGTGATGGGGCCTTCAAGCCAAGGCCAGCATCTGCTATGACATCTAGCATGGGTTGGAAATATTCGCTTTGAGCTGCATGTGCAGGGACACCTGCATGAAAAAATTATTTGCAGATGCTTTTAAATGCATGCACTGCAACTTCTGTTGATTTTTTTACCCCTCTCAATGCAGACTTGATTTTAGGTTGCCTGGGGCCTTCTGTGGAGATAGCTGTCCATGGGACCTGTTCTCTGCGTATGTGGGGCAGCACCACTGTCAGGACGTCGTGCAGCTGTACTTTCGTAGGTCCCTGAACCCATGGGTGCCTTCCCTTTCCTTCGAGCGGCTTGTTCACGCTCCCTTACTTCAGTCAGCTCTGGATCTGAATTCTCAGTGCCTTCCTCATCATCATCCCTCCTAACCCTTCTGCCAGAAATCTCCTCAACAATTTCAGCCTCATCCTTAGCCTTTGTTGCATCCTGTCCTTTTTGCCCAGAAGGCACTGGCGCATCTCTTCTCACACCTCTCGGAGACAGTGGTCACATTGTTTCACCTCTCCTCTGACCCCTGCCAAATGTTGCTTTCCTCTGGTAATTCCGCCATGTATCTCCCTACAACAGTAATTGCATTTCACCTTTCTTCTCTTAGCATCAACTAAGGACAGGTGGACCCACCCCGGATCCTCCTACCCTTGCTGCTCCTGTATTTGCTGACGTCTAGGCATGATGCTGCATTATGACAGTCAAAGACAATCTCTTGTAAGTACAATGAAAAAAAGGCAATTCAACATGAATGAAGCTTAATTGAGCTTCAATTGTCGCTAAGAAAGTCGAATTAGACGAAAGCTCCAATTTTGATTAACTAATTAGGGCTTAATTATCAATTAACCCTTAATCACCCTTCATAAAAAAAAATCCCAGCATGATCCCACCCCAATTTCGTCGATGAAACATAATTAATCTTCAATTGTCGCTAAGAAAGCCGAATTAGACGAATGCCCCAATTTTCATTAACTAATTAGGGCTTATCTACCAATTAACCCTTAATCACCCTTCATAAAAAAAAATTCCCAGTATTATCCCACCCCAATTTCGTCAATGAAACTTAATTAATCTTCAATTGTGGCTAAGAAAGTCGAATTAGACGAAAGTCCCAATTTTCATTAACTAATTAGGGCTTATTTACCAATTAACCATTAATGACCCTGGAGAGGGGGATTTCCGTAGCCCACCACAAAGGCAGCCCAACAAGACCCACACGGTCCAACTAGGCGAGCCCGCCCGAGTGATAGCCCGCTGGGCCCACTCAGGGAAGAAAAACCCAATAAATAAAGACTCGAGGAACCAACTCTCCCCGGCGGCCTTCTAGGCTCGGAGGGCCCGAGACAACGGTCAGGTCCCAAGGAAGGTCCGGTCTAAAAGCCCTCTCCTCACCCGAGAGAGACAGGCTCCAGCCGACCTATCCGACCCCACCTTCGCCGGGCCATCGCTCAGACCAGAGCTAGCCTCCCCGAAGCTCGGTAAGACCGTTTGATTAATCCGCAGGTACGGCCGTTCAGAGTCCTCCGCCGACGGGAGAGTCAGGGGTGCCGCCGGACTCCAAGGGGATAACGTCCCCACGATCCGGCCATGAAAGCCCCCGCTGAAGACGTAACTCCCGCCGGGAAGCCCTCAGCTCACCGGACTCTTAAAAGGCGACGCATTATTTAAGCAAGGGATACCCTCCGGAAGATGGTAAGATGAACTAGGCATTCACATACCCTAAGCTCCTGAGCACGATTCGCTTCACCCTTTGGTGGAGAGGATTCTCGCGCATCAGCTCTCTCCTCCTCCCATTATCGCTTCCACCATCGCTCTACTGACTTAGCCATCGGAGGGTTTGCCCCAGGGAGATCCCCTGGGCCCTCTGACACGTTTCCCTCTCTTGCAGATTCATCTTCTGGTGATCCACAGCGCTCAGGACCCAGCGCGAGATTCCGCCTCTTCATCTGGCGCCGTCTGTGGGAAACGCACGAAGAGTCAAGATGGTAAGAAAAAGCTCAGGGAGGAGATCCGCCGGCGGGGCAGGTAAGGCTGTGGCGGCGGCGGGAGGCGCCCCCTCTAGGGTCTCACAGAGCCCCCCCTCCAACGCCAGCGTCCCCACCAACGGGCCACCACCCCCCCCGGCGGAGACAGGGGCACCCCTCGACGGTGGCGCCAACGCCTTCCAGGCCCAAAACGAAAAGATGGACGTCCTCGTGGAGCTCATGAGGGCCCAGGCGGCCCGGGACGCGAGGTCCCGCGCCCCGTCAGGAAGTCCCCCTCGAAGGAGTGCAACGCAGCACACCGCCGGAGGCCGCTTCACCCTCCGCGGCCGACAGCTCCTCCGCAACGACGTCGGAGGACCCTCGCAAGCTCCGCCTGCGGAGCAAGAGGCTTCCTCCACGCCGAGGAGAGGGAAGTAGGGGGCGAGGCAGCCGCGCCCGGGCACCAGTGCTCCGGGAGATCGCCACAACGCCCCCCCCAGCCCCACGGCGCGGCCACAGCCGGAACTGTCTCTCCGGCTACGAGATTTTGAAAGACGTTTCGCAGAGCAAGAGCGCGCTCTCCGCGCCCTGCAGAAGACCTCTTTCCCGGAGGACGAGGAGAAATCCCCTTTCTCCGAGTACATCTTGAAGGCAGAGGTCTCTCCTAGAGCCTCCATCCCAACCTTCAAGCTCTACGACGGCCAGGGCGACCCAGCCGACCACTACGATAGCTTCGACGCCCTGGTGACCCTGCATGGAACGCCGGATCCCATCAAATGCCGAGCCTTCGCGGCCACCCTGGTCCAAGGCGCTCAGGCATGGTTCCGGGCCCTCGCCCCGGGGTCCATTCGAGACTTCAGGCAATTCGGGCGAATTTTCAAGGAGAGCTTCGTCGGTAGCGCCCCCCCAAGGTCAGTAGCGGGGCTCCTGGCTCTCAAACAGGCGCAAGGGGAGAGGCTCCGGACTTACGTCCACCGATTTAAATCGGAAGCCCTTAGGATCCTCCGCCTGGATGTGGCCTCAGCCACAACCGCACTGACCGGGGGCACCCGGGACGAGAATCTCCGCCGCGAGCTTGTCCTCCACCCTCCCTCGACCCTTGCCGAGCTAGTGACTCTGGCACTGCGCCACGCCGAGTGCGAAGAAGTACTCAGCGCCTGCCGAGACGCAACCGGCTCGGGTCGGGAGGGGGACAAAAAGCGGACCTCCGAGCCAAACCCCGGCTCGAGTAAGAAGCGCGATCGAGAAGGAGAGCGCAAGAGAAAGTACGAGCGGTATACCCCCTTGACCGCACCAGTTTACGAGATCTATGAAGACATCAAAGACTCGGGACTTCTCCGCCAGCCCGAGCCAATGAGGTCGAAGAACCGCAAGCGGGACAGGCATTGCCTGTTCCACGGCGACCACGGGCACCACACCGGAGATTGCCATCAGCTCCAGGACGAGATCGAACGCCTCATCCGTCTGGGGCATCTAGCCCGGTTCACGACCGGGCACAAAGAAGACCGAGACGCCGCAGAGGAGATCGACAACGCTCCCCGAGGGGTCCACATCAACGTCATCTCCGGAGGGGCGGCACCAACCGAGGAAGGAAACGTCATGCCGAGCGGGCCAGCCAAGCCTTAGAGCCTCCCAGAGGTCCGCCGATGGAGCCCCAGGTCATAGTCTTCTCCGACCAAGACCTGGAAGGGCTGAGCACCCCGCATGACGATGCCCTCGTTATCTCGGCCACGATAAATCACTGTAATGTAGACAGGATTTTGGTTGATAATGGGAGCGCCCCCGATGTATTATCTTATGACTGTTTTCTCAAGATGGGGGAAGACCCATCCAAGCTCCGCCCGATCCGAACACCCCTTTGCGGGTTTAATGGCCTAGCCACCTACCCCGAGGGAGCCCTAAGCCTGCCGGTCACTATCGGCACCCCACCCAAAACTGTTACGGTCATAGTGGACTTCATAGTGACTAAAGGTATGATAGCGTACAACGCCATTTTCGGCCGAAAATTACTCAGCCGAATAAAGGCCGTACCATCTACCTATCACCAAAAAATGAAGTTTCCCACCAAAAACGGGTTGGGGGAAGTCCGAGGTAACCAGGCCACGGCTAGAAGGTGCTACAATATCTCGGTGGGAGCCTCAAGGCCGGACGGGAAGGATAAGGGCCCCAGGGGAGTCGAAGGAAAAGCCGTGACCACCGAGTCCGGTGGCGAATTATTAACGGTATTCCTGAACGACGACCCGGCCCTTGGAGTAAGGATCGGTGCCGACCTACCACCGAAGGAACAGCAGCAATACAAGGAGTTTCTTTCTGGGTACGTCCGGGTCTTCGCTTGGTCCGATGATCAACTCCCTGGTATACCAGAGGAAACTATGACGCACAAGCTTAACCTCGATGCCACCGTGAGACCCGTACAGCAGCGGAGGAGGAAGCATGCGCCCGAGAAACAGGCGATCATCAGGGCGCAGGTCACCAAGGGACAGGAGACTGGTCTTTTCAGATCGGTCCTGTACCCAACGTGGCTAGCCAACGTCGTCCTGGTGTCGAAGACCACCGGCAAGTGGCGAATGTGCGTAGACTTCACCGATCTGAACAAGGCCACCCCCAAGGACTGCTATCCGCTACCGAGCATCGACCAACTGGTTGACTCAACCTCGGGCAACGAGATACTCAGTTTCCTGGATGCCTATTCGGGTTATCATCAGATCCGAATGAACCCTGAAGATGTCGAGAGGACCGCCTTCATCACCGACTACGGCGTGTACTGCTACACCCGGATGCCCTTCGGATTGAAGAATGCTGGAGCCACATACCAGCGACTGGTCAACCATATGTTCGAGGGACAGTTAGGTCGGAACGTCGAGGCCTACATCGACGACATGCTCGTCAAGACCCCGAGGGCCCAAGACCACTTCACCGACCTCGCCGAGACTTTCGGCACCCTCTTGAAGTACTGCATGAAGCTCAACCCCGCCAAGTGCGCCTTTGGAGTAAGATCCGGGAAGTTCCTGGGTTTCCTGGTCACTCAGCGAGGGATCGAAGCCAACCCCGATAAGGTCCAGGCCATCCTGGATATGCGCCCGCCCGCGTGTATTAAAGACGTCCAGCGTCTAACGGGGCGTGTCGCTGCTCTCGGTCGTTTCCTGTCCCGTGCGGCCGAACGATGCTTGCCCTTCTTCAAGCTGATGAGGGGGCCCAAGGTAGCATCTGCCACGTTCGCATGGGATGGGGAATGCCAGACAGCGTTCGCCGAGCTCAAAGAGTTCCTGGCTTCGCCCCCGGTGCTTTCCAAGCCCGTCCCGGGCGAGGTCTTGTTGCTCTATCTCTCGGCGACGCCGTCAACGGTCAGCTCGGTCCTAGTCAGAAATGACTCGGGAGTCGAGAGGCCGGTCTACTACACCAGCAAGGTGCTCAACGAGGCCGAGCGGAGGTACCCCGCAACCGAGAAACTCGTGCTAGCGTTGGTTACCTCCGCAAGGCGCCTCCGACCCTACTTCCAGGGGCATCCCATCACAGTGCTAACCGGCGAGCCACTGAAGAAGATTCTGGCCCACCCCGAAGCCTCGGGGCGACTTGTCAAATGGGCCATCATGCTCGGGGCATACGACATCTCGTATCGGCCACGATCAGCTATCAAAGGGCAAGCGCTCGCCGACTTCATCGCCGAGAGCACCGTTCCGGTCGAGGACAGGCCTCCGACAGCAACCGGGCCAACCTGGGAGCTGTTCGTCGATGGATCGTCCAACTCAGTCGGCAGCGGCGCAGGGATCCTCCTAAGGTCCCCCGAAGGAATAGAGTTGCAATACGCCCTAAAGTTCAACTTCTTGGCATCCAACAATGCTTCCGAGTACGAGGCCCTTATCTCGGGGGCCCGCATGGCCCGACGGTTGGGGGCTGAGAGAGTCAGGATCCACACCGACTCCCAGCTAGTTGCAAGCCAGGTCAGTGGCGAGTACGAAGCTCGGGAGGCACCTATGATCAAATACCTCCAGTTGGTCCGGAGCCTGGCCCAGCAGTTCGAGGAGTTCGAGGTAGTCCGAATAGCTCGGGAGCAAAACTCTCGGGCGGACGCCCTCTCCCGACTGGCCTCCTCCCTAGACCCGGAAGGTACACGATCGGTCCTCCTAGAAGAGCTAGAGCGCCCGAGCATAGACTCGGAGCTCCTCGCCATTGACTCGGCCACTCCCGACGACTGGCGCTCCCCCTACCTATCCTGGCTACGAGACTCCCAGGAACCCTCCGACCCTCGAGAAGCCCGCCGGATGAAGTACCAAGCTCGGCGCTTCGTCATCCTCGACAACGCTCTCTACCGAAGATCGTTCTCCGGGCCCCTTCTGAAGTGTCTCGGCCCCGACGAAGCGAGCCAAGCTATTGAAGAGATTCATCGAGGCCTGTGCGGAGCACATTCAGGAAGTCGGTCGCTGGCCAGAATCCTGCTAAGGCAAGGATATTGGTGGCCGACCCTACAGCGCGACTGCACGGCTTACGTACAACATTGCGACCGTTGCCAGCGGTTCGACCATTTGGTCCACCAGCCGGCCACGGAACTTGTCACCCTTACCGAGCCCTACCCTTTCGCTCGGTGGGGGATCGACATCCTTGGGCCATTCCCAACGGCTCAATCCCAGAAGAAGTTCATCATCGTTGCCATCGACTACTTCACCAAGTGGATCGAGGCTGAAGCAACAGCGAGAATCACCGAGATAGTCGTCTGGGGTTTCGTATGGAAATCGATCATTTGTCGCTTCGGCGTCCCCCGAGTGATAGTGAGCGATAACGGGCGGCAATTCGACTCTCGATACTTCCGAGACAGATGTGCCGACCTAAATATCCGCAACCACTTCACCTCGGTCGCCCACCCTCAGGCCAACGGGCTGGTTGAAAATGCCAACAAGACCATCTTGAAGGGCATAAAAATCAGACTCGGCAAGGCTAAGGGTAGCTGGCTCGAGGAATTGCCTAGCGTACTATGGTCGCACCGAACGACCCCCAGAACGGCAACCGGTGAGACCCCTTTTCAACTGGTATATGGCACCGAAGCCGTCGTTTCGTTAGAAATCGCCAATCCGTCTCTCCGAGTGATCAGCTTTTTGCCCGAGGCAAACGAGCAGAAGCTGCTCGAAAACCTCGACCTGGCAGACGAACTCCGAGAGATCGCGAACGTCCGAGCTACGGAATACCAACGCCGCCTCACTCGGTACTACAACGTCAAGGTCCGAGGCAGACAATTCCGACCAGGGACTTCGTTCTCAGGAAGACCGAAGCATCTCGACCACTGGAGGCGGCGGGCAAGCTATCCCCCAACTGGGAAGGCCCCTACCGAGTGATCGAGACGCTCGGGAAAGGTGCGTACAGGTTAGCCACAATGGAAGGGGAACCCATTCCCCGGACATGGAATGCAACCACACTACGCAGATTTTATTTCTGAATACTGTATCAACAAATCGGGTAAAATAAACCCCCTTATCTTTCGCATTCATTCAAGATAACTGTTGGTACATCAGAAAGGCAACTGCCAATACATTACATAGTGAAAAGCAAAAATCCATCTAGCACCGCGGCAAACGGCCATCGCCCGACCGACCCGGTCTTGACCTTCTCGCATCCAGCCACTGACTCTGCCTCGCGTAGAAACTGGCTCGGACAAGAGATGGTCGACCCAGTTAGCTCGGGTGGACCGTGACAAAGGTGACAGAGGGACAGTAAGGAGAAGGCCACCTTTCACGCGAGGAAGGCTACCTTCCAAGTTGGCAACAACCTGGAAAAAGGAGCGCCGTGAAGGTCCCCTCTCTGCCAAACTACCAACTCTTTGGAGGCGAACAGAAAGCAAGCAGCCCCCGAAGAGTGAAAGAAATGAAGAACAAAAGAGAGAGAAAGAGGCTGCGGACAGGGGTGAGGAAGGGACTGGAGCCGCCTCCTCCCCTCCCACGGAGGGGAATGGCGGCCGGCATCCCTAACTCCCCCATCCGCCCTCCATCTCGGCGTCCACCCGGAAGCCTCGCCGGAGCCAAGAGGAGGCAAACGGCGTGCCCCCGCACGTCGAAGCCCTCTCCAGATCCGCGCGGCGACCGTTGGACCCGTCTCATGCACGCGCGGCGACCGTGGGACCCGACCGATATTCCAGGACAGCTGGAACCGGCCGCTCCCCGTCGTCTGCAGCGTCACCTTCTGAAGGGTCCTCCATGCTCCGATCGCGGCGGCGCAACGCAGAGCGAAGACGAGGGAATAAGAGCAGACCGCCGGCGAGAGTCCTAAGTGTTAAGAGGGAAGGAGCACCCTTCGGTCCTTTTTATAGGCCAAGGGAGGCCACGCGCCTTAAATGACTCCCCCCTCGAAAACACGCTATAGGACCTCCCCTGAAAGATCACCTCAAATTCCTCGGTCCCCACCCTAGCGGGATTCGCGAAGCATCTCGACTTTCAAAGCATGGTAATACGGAAGGACGCCCGCAAGAAGTCTCCCGAATCGACGTGCGAAAACGGCGCAAAAAATATCGGCACTTTCCAACTGCCCCGATACGCCAACCAAATCACAGCAAAGATAGCGATCAAATAAAGTAAGTCATTTATTGCCTCCCATAAAAACCTCTTACAAAAGGAAAGACAGACAAAAAGGGGAAGGGGCAAAATAAAGTTACATCAGGCCTCGGGCCCACTTTGAAGCTCGGGAACAGCAGTAAGGGACGCGTCACCCCCGGTACCCTCGGCGACGGCCGGCCCGGACACTGACCTCGCCTGTGCTAGAACTGTCCCGGTCGTGAGCCCTCCCGAGGCCTCCGGAGCTGGTGACCCCGCTGGAGGCGACTCCTCCGGTTCTTCCCCGGCCGAAGATGAGGAGCTGGAATCTGACTCGTCCGAGTCATAACTCTGGCCATAAGGAAAATCACCCCCGGCAAGGTGCTCATTGGCATAGTTCATCGCCCGGCGATAGCCCTGCCTGAACCCCTTTCGAGCACCCCGGCGGAGCGCTACCTCGTAGTAGGGTAGGGCAGCTGCAATCAGGTCGGCCGAGTAAGCTTCCGAGCCTTTATAGCGCTCGATCGCCTCCGCCTCGACCTGCCCGTCCCGAGCCCGCTCCGCCTCGGCCGCACGCTCTTCCGCCCTCGCCAGACGCTCCTCCAGCTCGGTCATCCTCCGCTCGGCTTCGATCATCCGACCCTCCGCCCGGGCTCGGTCCGCCTCGGCCTCAGCGCGAAGGCGCTCCGCGTCCTCCGCCCGATTCTGCAGCTCGCCGCGCTCAAGCTCCCAGAGGCTATCCAGCTCGATGTGATTCTAGACGTTTGCTCTTCCTCTCGAGCGATTCTTAGGCCCTTGTCAGCTGCTCGGCCAGCACCTCGGCTTCCCGTCGGCTCGACCGCGCCAACTCCCTGAATGCGAGGAACTCCCGCCGGAGCCCCTCGTGCTCCCCCTCGAGCCGAGCTAGTTTCCCCTCGCATCCACCAAGGGTTCAGGCGAGCTTCGACCGCTCCGCCTCCGTCCGGGCGTGCGCCTCTGCCATCACGGTCGCTGTCCGAGCTATGACCAGGCCGCCCTCCATCAGGATGTTAAGGACCCCGGCAGGAGTGCTGCGCTTTTCTCCCCCCCTCGTCCTATCGGCGATCGACCGGCAGAGCCGGTACAGGTCACCCGAGACACCGAGCCTGACCAGAGGTTCCGGCAAAGGGGACTGCTCCACCCTGGGCACCCCGCCAGAAGGCCCTGTTGTGGCGGCGAAACCAACCGCCCCGCGCGCCATGGTCGGTTGGGGTTGCAACGCCTCCCCGGGCGAACCCCCACCCTCGACCGGCGCCGCGGGATCAACCGCACCAGAAGCTGCCGGCACTTGGGGTTGCGACGCCCCTGCGGGCGAACCCCCATCCACGCCGACCGAACCCTCGGTCCCAGCGCCGGCCACGCCGGCATCGGTCCCTTCTGTCCCTACAGAGGGGAGAGTCGACCCATCACCTCCCTCTGCGGGGCCCCTGGTCTCCTCGGCCCCCTCTCGCTCGGCGGATGGGAGAGCCAGCCCGGAAGGGTCGGCCCCATCCTGCCCCCGAGGGGGGAGTGCCGCCGAGCCAGAATCGCCCCCGACGGCGGTAGGAAGACCGGCTTTCCTGGCCCTCTTCCTGGCCTTTGCGGCCTCCCACAGTTTCCCCACCAGGGGATCCTTGCGCTTCAGACCAGTCGATCGAGAAGACCCCTCGGAGGCCGCCCCCTTGCCCTTATCTCGGGCATTGACGCGACCCACCGGGGCATCAGGCTCATCGGCTGCCGAGTCATCTCCCAGATCGATGACCTCGGCCGCCTCTTCCAGAGGCTCCCGCCTCACGTCTGCAGCAAGAAGAAGCCCCGGTCAGGAGGAGAAAAAAGAGGTACCACCCCAGAAAAAGAGCCTCAAGAGCCGTACCTGACGACGTCAACCGCGAGAGAAGACACCGTTCGATGTTCTCCGGCGTCACCAGCTCCTCGGTCGATTGGCGATTCTCCAGCAGACGGGCAGCCTGCTGCTCCACGTGGGGAGGGAACTCCTCCTGGCGAGGGGGCAGATTCGGGTGAAAGTTGGGCGAGGTCCGGCATCTCCAGATCTCGTCCGTCGCCACCGCCTTCACCCAGAAGAATTGGGTCTTCCACCCCTTGTGCGAGGAGTCCTTCGCCGCAAGCGAGATGCAGCTCCTGTTCCTCCGCGCCTGGATGAAGTAGAAGCCTTTCCCCGCCTGCGGGTGCGCTTTCAACTCAAGGAATAAGTGGAAGAGGTCCAGAGAAGGGTAGATGTCGCGCTGGCGACACAGAATCCTGAAGGCCGAAAGAAGAAGATAGGAGTTGGCCACCAACTGAATAGGTGCCAATCGGAAAAAATTGAGAAGCTGCAGCACGTAAGGGTCGAAAGGAAGTCGAAATCCGCTCTTCCAAGCCAGAAGGAAGGTGCAAATAAGCCCAGCACGATCATCCAAACTCGTCTCGTACGGAGTGGCGGCAACAAAGCTATAGCGGAGAGGCAGACGGAAACGGTGCTCTAACCTCCTCACCTCCGTCTCCCCCAACTCGCTACAGTTGGGGACGGGTTCCCGCCTCACCGGCACAGGCTCCGGGCTCCGGTCCGCCATCGAGTCGAGAGAAGATCCCTCGCACGAGCTTGAAGACTCCGGGGGAGAAGGAAGCTGCCGGATCGCCTCCGCGGTTATCCTCGCCAACTCTTCGAACGCCGCCGCAAGGCTCCGCGTCTCCACTGTGCTCTCACGGCGCATCAAGAAGCAAGGAAAGCCTAAAACCCTGGAAGCCTAGAATGATGAACAGCGCCCCTTAAAAAACCCCTGAGGGTGGCGGCGCGCCGTTCCGTGCTCCGAGAAAAAGGGGGGCCCCTTCGCTCCAAATCCGTCAGGATCATCATTATGGGCCTCGGCGACCGCTATAAGCGGCTCCACAACGCCAACGGAATTCCACCCACCTGAGCCACGCCGGTCCAAAGCCTCGAAAAACTACTCATCCGAGCCTCCTTGGCTCGGGAGTAGGAGGGGGACAAGTGGAGAGGGGGATTTCCGTAGCCCACCACAAAGGCAGCCCAACAAGACCCACACGGTCCAACTAGGCGAGCCCGCCCGAGTGATAGCCCGCTGGGCCCACTCAGGGAAGAAAAGCTCAATAAATAAAGACTCGAGGAACCAACTCTCCCCGGCGGCCTTCTAGGCTCGGAGGGCCCGAGACAGCGGTCAGGTCCCAAGGAAGGTCCGGTCTAAAAGCCCTCTCCTCACCCGAGAGAGACAGGCTCCAGCCGACCTATCCGACCCCACCTTCGCCGGGCCATCGCTCAGACCAGAGCTAGCCTCCCCGAAGCTCGGTAAGACCGTTTGATTAATCTGCAGGTACGGCCGTTCAGAGTCCTCCGCCGACGGGAGAGTCAGGGGTGTCGCCGGACTCCAAGGGGATAACGTCCCTACGATCCGGCCATGAAAGCCCCCGCTGAAGACGTAACTCCCGCCGGGAAGCCCTCAGCTCACCGGACTCTTAAAAGGCGACGTACTATTTAAGCAAGGGATACCCTCCGGAAGATGGTAAGATGAACTAGGCATTCACATACCCTAAGCTCCTGAGCACGATTCGCTTCACCCTTTGGTGGAGAGGATTCTCGCGCATCAGCTCTCTCCTCCCCCCATTATCGCTTCCACCATCGCTCTACTGACTTAGCCATCGGAGGGTTTGCCCCAGGGAGATCCCCTGGGCCCTCTGACACGTTTCCCTCTCTTGCAGATTCATCTTCTGGTGATCCACAGCCCGCTCAGGACCCAGCGCGAGATTCCGCCTCTTCAGACCCTTCACAAAAATAAGATCCTAGCATGATCCCATCCCAAATTCGTCAATTAAACTTAATTAACCCTTAATCGTGGTTAAGAACGTCGAATTAGACGAAACTCCCAAATTTTATGAACTATTTAGGGCTTAATTACTAATGAACCCTTAATGACCCTTCATAACAATAAAATCCCAGCATGATCCAACCCCAAATTCGACAATTAAACTTAATTAACGTTTAATTGTGGCTAACAAAGTCGAATTAGACGAAAGCCCCAATTTTTATAGCCGAATTTAGGGTTTAATTACTAATGAATCTAATTTTAAGTATCTAATTAGGGTTTATTTTAAAATATGAACTAATTAGGGCTGCACAAATTAAGGTACAAAAAAAATACTTACAACCCAATGAAGTGCACAGCAGCAGGGGGTGGGCAGTCCGGCGGTCCGGCGGTTGCAGCAGGGCGGTCCGGCCCGGCGCTGGCACTAACAGCAGTAGCTGCTGCAGTAAGAGCAACAGCAGCAGCAACAGGGCGGCGGCTGGGGGCCTGGGGCAGCCGGGCAGGGCGGCGACTGCGGCAGTAGCAGCAGTACCAGCAGCAGGGCCACGACAGTAGCAGCACCAGCAGGCGGCAGCAGCAGGCCAGCGCAGGGGGAGGGAGGGTTTCGGCTCGGCTGGGTAGTGGGTTTCCGGGGCCGGGGGGGGGGGAGACAGCAAGTGAACTCCTAAAGGGAGTTCACGTGAGTTTCGGCTGAAACCGTCCAGTTTCGGGCGAAACGTGTATCGGTTTCACCCGAAATCGATACACCTATTATGTTTCGGGTTGCTACAATGACGGGGGCTCTTTTCGTATCGGTTGTGGCCGAAACCGATACGTTTCGGCCGAAACTGCCAACCTTGCCTCTGCCAGCCTTTGCTGCGACTTGTGCAGCCTGCCCAACTCAATCCCATACTGGGGACCATGGAAGGCAGTATCGGCCGAAACCGATACGTTTCGGCCGAAACGTATTGGTTTCGGCCGGTACCGATCCGAAACCGCACCTAAATACTGTAGCAGGGCCGAAACTATTAAAATTTTTTTTTTTTAATGGTTTCGGACGAAACCGTTAAGGGTTTCGGCCGAAACTGACCTGTTTCGGTCCGAAATTGGACGGTTTCGGCCGAAACCAGACAAGAATATCTATATTTTTTAATTTTTTAAAGGGTTTCAACCGGTTTCGGCCGAAACCGATATCGGTACCGAAACCGGTACGTATCGGTTTCGGAACCAGCCGAAACCGGTACCGAAACCGATACTGCCTTCCTTGCTGGGGACCCGGGTTTCCCAGCACAAGTACGGGTTGGCAGACTCGCACTGGTACGATATGAGTCAACAACCTCAGTGGAGACTAACATGTGCTGCCCCCCTTCCCTCGCCCTTTTTTTTCTTAAAGCGAGATGCATTTTTTTATTTCACATCATTCAAAACCTGAATTCAAGAAATACGGGGATGCTTCTAGCTGAACATGCTGTATAGGTGCAATAAAATCAAGTGGAGATGAAATCTGGTATAACCTATATAAGAAGATTTTGGTGTACCTCCCTTTATTTAGGATGATGTCACAAAACACTTCAAGAAATCCCAAATCCAATAGGGAAAGAAAGAAGAGGCAAGTAAATGCAAGCAAATTTCTACATGCTATGCAAGTATTCCCCTACCTTTAACAACCTAAGAGGCTGTTTTACATCCATCCGGACAACAGACACCTAGAGATTTCTTATGATAACCTGTCCTATTAGCCAAGGGGTGTGGACTGCAGTGGGACAGCTTTTCTCTTTCTGACTCAACTTGACTACGGTCCAGCAAATGTGGCAACATTTCCGGAGTTTGCGAGCCGCCTCCTTTGATTAAACGCAAAGACTGCTCCTGGGTCTTATTCCTCATGCCATTGCATGGAGTATTTGGAGGGAGAGGAATGATGCCATCTTCCGGGGAAGTAAATTCTATGTAGAGAATATTGCCCTGTGTGCTATTTCTCTTATCTTTCAGTGGTCTAGGCATATTCTCCATTTTGTATAGCTGACTTACAGAGGGCTGTTTAGTTTATTCTGGCACAGCATTCCCTTGCCTTCATTTTTATAATTTTTTACTTTCTGCTTTCCGGGAGTGAGGAATTTCTCCTCACCTCAGCTTATTGTACTGCCTCTATTTAGCAATAAAATTGGTGGTAAAATCCACATTTTTTCAAAAAAAAACCCCAAGATGGCTGTTGGAATCAGAAGAAGAGATTGGTTTTTGACCCTATGCAGAGGGAATACATTCCATGGCTCCCATATGCTTGGCAACAGATGGAGAGAACTCCCACGGCTATCTCCTTCACTCTTCAAGTCTTGGAAGTGAAGGAAGTTGGAGGAGGGACATAACCATAGTCCTCCTCTCTCTCTCTCTCTCTCATTCTTTCTTCTCTTCTTCTCTCTCCCCCAACCCCCCATCCCAAAATGAAATACAAAAAAAAAGGGAAGGAAAAACATTGGTGAGGCTGACCAGTGTGGGGGTGGCCGGACCATGCCCCTTTAGCTAGGGGCTATGTCGGCGGCCCTAGAAGGAGGCGGGCAGTTAGGAAATGATCCTATACTCATCTCTGGTCTACTGAGGTCCCACTATGTGGGGACCTATAAAGACCCAAGTTGTTGGCCCAAATTAATGGCCATGTCCCAGAAAATTTTACTCAAAACTAAACAGTAACCTTTTTGACCCTAAAGGTTTATGAATATGAATACTTTCTGTTTGACTTTCACAAAGAAGAAACTGAAAATTGGGCATATTACTGTCATGGCTGTGTTTCCCCTCCTATTGCTTGGTCCATGTTGTCTGTCATTGTTCATACCTCAGCTGTGCTTGCTGCCGCTCTGCCCAACCTGGTGCCATCGCAGCACTCTGGTTCTTTCTTTTCCCTCTTTTTAGTTGTCTTTATTTTTGTTGCTTCCACATTCTTTCATGTAAAAGCAAATTGAGTTAGTTACCCCTATATCCCTAAAATCCTTATAAATAACTTTGTCCCTACAAATCTAATTTACCTTGATGCCCCTAAAATCTACAAACCAGAGTTATACCCCTAAAGGGTAGATTTTAGGGCTACACAGTATTATTCTTTAAGTATGCGGTATAGGATTTAGGGGTATATGGTATTATTCTTAAAGATTTTAGGTATATATAAGTAAATTAAATAAAGGGAGGAGTATACATTTCAGGGATATAGAGTAATTTTCCCATCCAATTGTTTTGTTCCCATCACTCTGGTACCCTCATGCAGTCTGCTGCGTGAAGTCAAAGCTACCTACTATTTTTTATTTGAATGTGGGTGGTACCATAATTGTATTAAGTGTAAAAAGAATGGGATGTACAAGTACAATCAATGTGCTCTCAAAAGGCCCCTGTACAAAATTCCACACCAAGGCGGTGCGGTCCTCCCTTACCCCCCAACAAAAGGGAAAGAGAGGAGTTGTATGACTCCACTTTACATAGATTTCTCGTCCATTCCCTCACTTTGTCACCAATAGAAGATACAAGGCTATCCTCAATTCTAGCTTCACTTCTAAAGATTCTGCTATTCCTTTCTCCCCAAAGAGCCCATAATGTGGCATGGAGAATAAGCCACCAGATCCGATTATCTCCCTTAAGAATCCACTTCTTATGCCAGTTTCTTAGCAGTTGTTGTACACTCTCCTGTGGTGGAAAAGTGCATTGGATCTTGCTGGCGATCTTTTGACCGAAGCTCCCTTGTAAATGCACACCTTGTGAAGAGGTGATTCATGTTTCAAAGCTACCTGCTATTATCCCGCATGCCATCTCTTGAACTTACAGATGGAAAGCAATGGTTCCATTTTTCAGGGAAGTAAAATCTTAGAGATTATTTGTTTAAGTATTAATTCTTTTCTTTGTCATTGGGGTAGATCCATTCTTGGGATTCCTTTATCTGGTTGGAAACTTGGAATAAAGAGGCTGAAGGCTTGTAATCTACTTTTGTTGGAGGTAGAGGAACCTCTCCTCTCCTTTCCCGATTGTAACCTCTGTTTATTTAATAAAATTGCTGGTACAGTCTGGTATATCCTTATGGGAAAAAAACACTCCTGTACCCTCACTGCAACCAAACCAATCACAGACTTTACTGCACAGCCCGCTATCCTCCCAAACCAGGTTGCTTTGAAGAAGGCCCATTTAACCCAGCCCATTTTCTACTTTCAAAAAATCCAGATCATTTTCTGTTTTTTGAGAGTAAGTAATTCACAGAGATGCAACTCCTTTGCTAACTGTGGAGATTGCCATGTCTGAATGTGGAATAAAGCATTATGCGAACACAGAGGGTAGGCATCAAAGCTAGTCAAAATTGATAAGAGAACTTGCAGATGATTAGATGCTTCTTAATTTTGAAATTCTTTTCAAGTTGCATTGGGCATGTGCCGTTCATGCATATTTTGAGTCTTGAGACATGTCTGGCATCACAAAGGAAGCTGTCCTATGGCAGATATTTCCTAATTCATTTTCCTCGAAGCTTAATTTTTGGGAAGAAATTAGGTCAGGCTTGTACAAGTGGTAATTTCCATCTACCTTTCACTATATGGCCTGGATAGAGGTGGGTTGCTTCTGTGTAATGAAAGGGACTCCATGTATTGTCCCTTTCATTTTGACAAATTCTGGCTTAGTTGCTGGCTGAAGGGAAAAGGAAAGGATGTTATAGTTGTATTGCTTGTGATGCTTGAGAAAAGTATCTTACAGTGGCAAATGAAACTTAGACATTATGTAGATAAGGTAACATGGCTGGATGTTAGGGAAGGATCTATAGGGAGCATTCCTATAGAGAGAAGATTCTTTTAGTTTAGCTCCCTTTATGCCCGTATTCATAGTTCCTTTTTAATGGAAAGTTCAAACGTGTGTTCAAGCACACATCATTGCCATAATTGGTGGGGCGGTGCTACTACATATGCAAATAAGACAGCTGTCTTCTTATTTGATAGTGTATGAGGTTGTATGCATAAGTTCCTTTTAAACTGAGTTCTAGAAGTGCTATATGTCTCAGAAAGGTTATATGTTTCAGAAAGGAAAATAGCAGTTATAGGCCCATGTTATGTATGTAGGATGAAGAATAACATCACGGGCATGGAGGCAAATATGCAGCAGCTTCTTGAAAAGGTTCCTGGATCTCACTGAAATTAACATTTTTATAGTTAAACTTTTACTCATACTGCACATTCATTTGGTCTTCGCTTCTTGTTTTGTTTTTTGCTTCAGATTATTTCTGTTCAGTCCAAGAGTGATGGAGTGAATACATCTCTTTTTGCAAAGAGAGAACATATTGAGAAGCTGCACCGAACACGGAACTTTCTTCGTAAAATTCAAGTACAGTGTCGAAACTTGTTACTTTCTTTTCAAGTATAATTTCGGATCTTATCTCTCTTTGTGATCATACTGTTGCTTCTTTATATTTGTGGAAAAGCATGGGCAATATGGTTTTGTTGCTATCCTCAGAAAATTTTACTTAACTTTTGTTGGCTCATACATGCTTGTTCCTTGTTTAATTTATCATGGTGATCTTAATTAGTCATTTATTTATTACTGAAAGTGCTTGGGCTATGTATGATCGGCAGTATAAAGTGCAATGCATATTTGATTTCTTGAATGTCTACGACTGCACCAACACTGTGGGCATATTTACTTGTGGATGGTGCTTATAAATAGAGGAAAATCAATTTGACTGAGTGATCTTAACAATAAGGTCTCCTTGATGATTCCTTGTTATGTTGGCTTTTTCTTTCTCCCCAGAGAAGATTGAAATGAGCTGAGAGAACGAAAACCTGCATAATATGATCAGACTCATGCCAGACAAGTCTCTCTCAAGGGTTAAGTATATGCAAGAATTCTAATTTCGTGGACAGGCTCATTAAATTTTCCCTTGGAGATGGCAGGTGGAACAGACCTTGGGAAGATGTCTAGGCCTCTGTTCAGTCCTTTTGCCACCCTATTCACACCCTATTCCCTCTGTTGTATGATCTCTCCCTTTCTAAAGGGAAGGTCATTTAGTTTTTTATTATGAGAAAGGAAAAGGTGTCTTGGAATCTAGATTTCAGATAGGAATTGACTGATACATAGATTGCTGAATGTGTTCATCTAACTGCCTGTCTGGACAGTATCAAAGTAGATGACGGCAAGCAAGAGGTTGGAGAAAGAAGGTATCTTCTCAGTCAGATCATGTGTGAGCTTTCTCCAGGATGGAGGCTGCAGAATCACTTGGAAAAACCTGATTTGGAAGGCTAAGATACCAAATAAGTTCAAGATCTCCTGGAAAGTGGTGTCGGTCTGGCGTCCTCCTGCTGGCAGACTAAGAAGGTTCATCCCTCATATTAAGGGGAGATGCCTTTTCTGTGCCGTCTTCCTTGAATCACATGATCACATTTTTGTTGGCTGTGGCATCATGAAGATTCTTTGGATTATTTTTACTGAGGCTCTTGGCTTGTATTGTGGGAGCCTAGACATCTCCTTAACCTACTGCAAGGATGGAAGCAGAGGTGTCCGCATAGCAGTAAGAAATTCGTCCTTACAATTCCACATACTATGCACTGGGTACCTTGAACTATCCATGTGGCTGAGAGCCCTAACAGGTCAGGCACAACGACGCAATTGTCAGGGCCGTGCTCTACCACTGAGCTAATAGGCCATCATGTGGGCCTCCCATTGGGGAGAAAGAAATAGTATATTTTCAAGCACAATTGGCACATTACCTTTGATGTCCCCAGGAGAGCTCTGCTTATTGAGGACTGGTCCACCTGTTCCAGAATGTATCAGACTTTCTCAGACTTCCTTCTTATGATGATGTGGTGGAGAGGTTTTGTCACTTAGTGCTTGTGTGGAGGGTTTTGCTTTTCTTCCCTCCCTGTGTTTTCTTTCTTTCCCTTTTTACTTAATTTTTTGGAGCTTCTCTTACTGTTTTGTTTGCTTGGGTTTCTGTTGCCCCTCTGTGGGAGTTGTTTCTACACTTGTGTAACCTTTTTATCTTTGTTCAATGAATCATGGCTTTTGCCACCTTCCCCCCCAAAAGGAAAGTGATCAGACTCATTCCATCAATACAGCCTGACAGTTCAAAGTGGTGGTTAAAAATTACAATGAGCTACCGAAGAAGCACCACACGTCCTCAGCAAAGTCTAAGGAACTTTTGCTTAAAAATGACTGTTTTATGTGGATAATTCTGCTATCAATGCCTTTTTCATGTCTGTCTGCCTGGCATCACTACGTTGCTTTCCAGTTCACAGCCACTTGGTCATCCTAAAATAGTACCGAAAAGTGTACTTGAAAATGGTTTCATTCATCACCTTCCAAATCTGCCAGGACCATGTCAAGATAATAAATTTGCAGTACTTATTCACAGCTTTCTTCTTCCCATTCTTATAGGCATCACACTCCAGCAAAAGATGCTGGCTATCTTTTGCAGCCGTGGCCAGATCTTCTGAGTAAAGGGGCACGTAAAAGAATAATTCTATGCTTTGTAATACTTCTTGGCAGAAAGAACAGGCATTTTATGTCTTTTTATTCGTCTCCATCTTAGGTCATCCCATTCCTTGGTTCTATTTCAATAACCCATAAACTCATTGACTTTGAGGGCACTCTGAACTCCAAACAAGATGCTGCCTCTTGTTTCTCCTTCCACATTCTGGTAGCATTCAAACATGGTCTGATTTTAATGTTTTTTTGTCTCCCATCCCTATACTAGGTACACCATCCAGCCTGCTTCATCCTGTGAAAAATGTTGCAGCTTTTGTGTCAAATTTGTCTTTTCTTCATTGTTTGCATTTTGGCAGAAGATTAGGATCTCAACATTTGTGCCAAATTTGTCTTTTCTTCGATGTTTGCATTTTGACAGCAAATTGGGATCCTGTATAATACGATATGCTCCTTTTAGCTTCTGAGGCAGCCAAGTACATCTTTTCTCCTTGCTGTTATTGCTGTGTACTTGCATGTAACTCTGTGGTCTGAACAGCTGAGATACTTTGATGGTTTCACATATGCAAATAATTAACCCAAAATTGTCAAATTGCTACCCTATTTTTGATCCATAACCAAGAGTGAAGTCATTGGATTATTTCAAGACTCCCTTTCTAAATTAGGGAGATCTCTTTCTTATTGCATGGAAGGAGTTGCCATGCGTGATTTATCCAAGCAACATTTAAGCCACCTAAATGTTCTGGAGAGTTGTCTTCTACTGAACTGGGAATCTAGATTATTTCAATGATGTGTGACATCATTAATCTTTAGGCATTATCTCATTCCAAATGTAAAATGAACTAAAAATATGCTTCAATTTTTTTTCTTTTTTGTTCCAGAAACATACGCATGATGTGCATATTTCAAGGTTCAGTTGGACTTGAGAATTTGAATCATGATGCTTCTCACATAATAGTTAGAAATGAATTTCATTATCAATATCATCATCGCCACCATCACTCTCATCACCTTAAAGCTTTAGCCCACTAGTATGGAGGGTTACTTAGGCCTTGGATGAACAATGGACATTTACCTTAGGCTGTGATTTTGTGCAGATCCACTGCAGTTATCGGCTACTGCTTCAAATTCTCTCTTCTTCCTCATAATCTCCATCGTCCTAGTTCTAATCTATTGCTCTTTGTAACAAACCACCTGGTAGCGGAAGCAGCCCCAACTATAGCAGCTATTCCCTTGGTTCTACCAAACTCCACTGGTTTGGAATTATAGGAATGGCCACGGGAACCAAAGCAATTGTTGGCAAACATCAAAATCCAACTAGGGGAATCAATGTGGTGGTTTGATCATTCATCATCCTGGCCGGTTGAGGCTCTCTACTGCAAATTGCCACCACCACCTACTGTCATGGATGCAAAACCATCAGATTTACTGGCTGCTACCAGTCCCAGTGGCCATGTATTTCTGCAAAAATAAACACATTGCTAATGTCAGAAAACCATATGGAGGGAAGGAAGGTTAAAAAAGGAACGGATGGGTCATGCAGGGAACTGGCTGCCAACGAGGCTTGCTGTCAGTTGGTAAGCTGCCATCCCCTGTTCCACTTTGGAGAAGGAGATGAAGTTTCCTACCTGAGCCTCATGTCTGCTAAGATAGAGGTACTCAGCAGAAACTCTGCCACCCCCTTTCCCCCTTTCCATCACCATCTCCACCAAGGAATGCCATATCAAATCTCCACATCATCTTGGAATGCTGAGGATGAGATCTTAGAGAGGTTTTGGATAATGGGGAATAGCACCCAAGGATCATGGCAATCTTATATTTCGTAGAAAAAAACTTAAAAATCTTATGCATTTAGCCATTATTCAATGTTCTTTTATAAAATATGAGGCATGAGAATTCTTAAAGATTGTCAACGAGGATAAGAAGATATCAAAAGATTGTACTGCAATCTTTATCAATAATTTAGTGAATTTAGCCCTTTGAGGACTTTTTGTACCTTGGGAGATCTGCATCTGAGATGGCTTTGTCGGCAGGTTTGTCCTTACAAGTGGCTCAACTTGAGTGGGCTGTGTCTAAGAGAGCATTGGAAAGAGAAGAGGCAAGCAGGTATTTGTATTTCAGAGATGGGGTTTCTTTCATGGGAGATCTTGATCTTCAAGGCTTGCTATTAACTTGACATCCTTGTGAGTTGTTCTGTCATCCATTCTTGTGTTGGGTGCTGAAGGAGTGCTACTAGTGTGTTCGGTCCTGGAGTTCTTGAAGCTCCTACCGGAGTTACCAGGAACCAGGCCAGTTTCGGGACAGCTTTGTGATTTCAAAGGGAGTGAAATTGACAAGATCTGGGGGATTTCAAGAATCTTCTTTATGTTGTTTTGGGCTGGTGCAATATATGCAGGTAATCTGGGCTGTGTTATGGGCATCTGAATAAGGTGACCTACACTATTTTTTTTCCATGAACCAGTCATCCAAAGTGTGTATACCGGGTGACTTTCTTTCATTTGGCAGTCCATCTCTATCACATATAAAAGGCCTATTTTCAAATTGTGCTCCTCGATGAATAACTAATTAATGGATGCCTCATTATTGTTGCTTCCTGTGGATATTTGATCCTGCATGCTGCACTTCTGGAATCTGTATAGATATTTTCTACAGATTGTTCTTGTGTGAATATTTTTCTCCTGGAGGCTACACTTCTGTATGGCATTCTGATTGACGACTGTGTCAACGCTGCAAAAGAAACTCCTATGGCCAGCCTCCTTACACGTCCCACACAAAATCATTTTTCTCTAGATGACGAGGGAAACCTGGCTTTTAGCAGTAGACCCCAGTAGCTGAAGGCAGGGGAATTCCAGCACGCCAGTTCATCTGCCCCCATGTGGAATCAAACCCAGGACCTCTGGTTTCTTAGTCAGAGTCATTTCAATTGTTCTAGTAGGGGGTCACCCCCTCCAACACACAAAATAATTCCAGCACGAAGCTGCCTGATGCTTTTTTTTTTAAAACAAAGACACAAGTGACTTGTAGGATTAGGCCTCCAACACTGAACTGAGTTGATTACCTTCTTTGTCCTATCACCGGCAGATCCACTTTTATGGAAGATGGTTAACCATCCATCCTTGTTGGGATTCCCTAGCTTTGGTTTCCCCCTAATCATCATCCTCATGGCATTTCTCTCTGCCATTGGGGTTTGTTTTGCCATGGGTTAATATCTTTTCCTTTGACTCCTATATTGAATTCTTGGAGTAGTAGGAATACCTGAAGATGCGAATTTTTTTACTCCTTGTTTGAGACAATCAGACTTAAGATTCTCTGATAGTTCTGCTCCGGTATCATAGAGTTATCAGGACCCCTCAGTTATCTCCTGATGTCATGCACCATTTTCATTGGTTCTCCAAGACAGTGTGCACGGCTGCTATGACAGTGACTTGTAAGGATGTATACATGTTTTTTTCCTTCAACGAGAACAACTATGCATACTTTGTTAAGTCATTTCAATTATTTGTTGTTGCCCAGTAAATGGCTGACCCAAAGGGGGGTGAATGGGTAATTAAAAATTAATCGTTATAAACAACGTTTTAGAACGATGCGTGACATAATTATAGCGCTTAAACAGATGCGGCATGAAACTAAAGCACAGTAAATCAGAACAACAGTCACACAAGTGGACACAAGGATTTTATACTGGTTCGGCCCTGACCTCCAGTCAATCCTACGTCCAATCCCCAGCAACCACTAGTTTTTCACTATCTCCCCCAACTGGGAATAGTTACACTTGGCTGTTTTTGATCAGGTGTTCAGTCACACCACGGGCGCTCCCTCAACTAGAGCCCCAGTTGTTTTTGATCAGGTATTTAGCCATAGCGGGGGCTCTTTTACTAAAGCCCAGTTATTTTTGATCAGGTGTTCAGCCACACCACGGGCGCTCTCTCACTAGAGCCCCAGCTGATTTCCAGGTACAACCAAACCTACAGGATACTGACCTCCTGTTGGTCACACAGGATACAGACCTCCTGCTGGTTGCCACAGGATACAGACCTCCTGCTGATCCTCTTGTCCTCGAGCAAGAACTTCTCCCCTCAAGGAGAAGATCACCACTTTTCAAGTGGGATTACACAGAGATTGCCTCTCGATAGGCAGAGTGTGTACAATTGTTACAACAAGTTCAAGATGAAAAATAAGAGTGAAATCAATTGATCTTGAATTAGAAAGAAAAAGCCTTCTAAAGAAAAATCAGAGAATCGCAGAAGGCTTTGAGAAGAAGCTAAGAAGATTGCAGCAGGAAGTCGCGGTTGCTTCTTCTTCTTCTTCTCTTGAGCACGCAGCAGCTATATGGTTGAGAAAGGATTGAGCTTCTATTTCTCTCAACACTTGCCATGTGAGCTTATGTTGGAAATTGGCTATTGCATCGCTCGCTAGGTTACTCTGTTCGATCAACCACCATATAAATAGCCCTCTTGAGCGTTGGTTCCATTAGACACAATCCTGGTGAACGTTAGACTCATCCTTGTATACGTTGGACTTCGCCAGGTGATCGTTAGACTCAATTTTGTATTCGTTAGAGAGCTTCATGTTCTTCCTGGGATGCGTAGCTGCTTGTCAGAGAGAGATCTTTATGTCTTTGATAGATACATCGTTTCTTCTTCGTGAAAAGACAATAGCAGACCTTCCTAGGATAGTTCCTTTGACTTCGTGTATCTCTTGGAACTAAAAGGATCTTCCTTTCGGCGCTTCCTCTGTAGCAAAGTCCTTTTTGGAGGTTTCTTCTTTTTCCTAGGACTGACAGATTACATAAGGTATTTGTTTATCTTATAAAATCAAACAATACTGCATTAGAATACTCCCTTCTTTCTACAGAGACTGAAACGTGTTTGTACTGCTCTACTGCGTTGCTTTCCTTTCAGTCTGTTTCTTCCTAAAATAGAGTATAAAAACTGACTTTTCCAGGTCGTTGGTCAAGTGGAAAGAAACAGAGCTTCCGTGTTCGTTCTTACGCTACAAGGATAGAATTTAATGTTGCACAGTTGCATTCAATGCATTTGAATTTTGAATTTTTAATTTCATTGTGATAGTCACTTGATCATTGTCTTAGTCGATTAAGAGGTGTAATTTAATTTATACTATCGACTAAGTATTTTTATCACATGCGTTATACTGCAGCTATCATATATATAAGAATAAAACTTTAAAGATATCTTTAGTTAGATAGTTGATGTCCTATGCGACTATGTTATTGACTGAGTGAAGCTTTCATAGGATAGGCGTTCTTTGTGATAGTCGATTATAACACATGATAGACGATCCTTTTAAAAGTTGAGATAGTCAATTATCTCATGGGTATAACACATGATAGGCGATCCTTTTAAAAGTTGAGATAGTCAATTATCAGTCCGTCTTTATGAAAATCTTGTTTATGATAGTCGAGGGAATCTAGCGCCTATGTGTGCGACTATCTGAGTTAAGTGCGCCTATGTGAGTATGTCCGTCTATCTGAGTTAAGTGCGCGTATGTGAACTGTTTGTGTGCCTATGTTGAAAAGCTTTAAGATAGGCGACTAAGTTACTTTTAATTTACTGTGACTATGTGCTGCGCCTATGTTTGAGATAGCTTCATTTCTGTAGCACCTATGTTATCTTTAGCTACTGTTCCAGCGACTAAGTGATTGTAGCTATTCTTCTACGCCTAAATTAAAATAGAGCTTTAAGTCAGTGATTAAGTAAACTTAGCTTTTTAGTTGCGCTTATGTTTTCTTATGTGCCTATGTCAATATGCAACTATGTGAATACACTACGACTAAATGAAACTTAGCAGAGATCTTCAGCACCTATGTGGACTTAGTCTTATTTTGTAGCGCCTATGTGAATAGCTTTGTTTTTTGCACCTAAATGAAGAAGCTATGTTCTTTTTGCTTCTATTATTCACTTGGACGATTTTTCATGCTGTTTCTACTTTTCAGAGGGCTTTGTACATGAACGCTTTTGGTATCATCATAGTATTGTTGTCATCATTAGAGTTTTGTTATTCTCATAAATAATCAAAGTTTTGTTCACAATTGATCCAAAGTTTTGTTATCACCAAAACTAATGTAATTAAGATAATATTTGGATTTTAGCCCAAATATACTCAACATGTTGTCATCATCAGAGTTTTGTTGTTCTCATAAATAATCAGAGTTTTGTTCACAATTGATCCAAAGTTTTGTTATCACCAAAACTAATATAATTAAGATAATATTTGGATTTTAGTCCAAATATACTCAACATTTGTTTCCCCATGGATGAGTTTCTTTACTCCAACAAGAGGATCTGTGCATACATTGTTAAACAGATTCAATTATTTACTTCCGGATGGATAAGTTTTTCTATTTGTAAAATTCCTTTTTTGTGGGTAAATGCAGTTTATATATGATCTTCCTGGCCGGCTTCGAAAATGCATTGAATCAGAAGCATATGCTGATGCTGTACGGTTTTTCATTGGAGCCAAGCCGATTTTTGAGGTTCATCTCTCTTTTCTAAATTGTTGATATTGCTACATAAAATTTTCAGGCTATGTGATTCTTATTTTGCTCCCTGTTTTAGGCTTATGGAACATCTTCCTTCCAAGATTGTAAAAGAGCATCTGAAGAGGCAATGGACTTGGTCATTGAAAACCTCAAAGTAACCAACTTTTTTTGGGTTGTATATTTTGAGACCTTCTTTCTTGCTTGACTTGTTGGATTATTCTCATTCATTCTCCATCCTTGTCTGATTTTTTTTCACATCGATTCTAGGGCTCATGTTTGTATCCTTCCAAACTTGGTTTAAACTAATTTCCTTGAGATGTTTATTGTGCATATTTCATTGCATTCGTGATTTTGGTTGTATGACAGTATGCTGTTTTCAGACATGGAATCAGCTGAATGAAGACAACTAGGTTCAAAATTTGAGCAGAAACAATTGTTGAACTGCATAATGATATGTTCATTTCTGCTATTTTTTTTTTTGGAAAGTGGGTAGTACCGCTAATGTATAAAAAGAAAAAGTTTATGTACAAGTATAAGCTGTCACAACCCCAAAAAATGGCAAACGCCAAAAAATCTCTGTACAAGAGAAGCCCACATGAAGGCAGTGTGGATCACCATAGCCCCCCAAACAGCCAAAAAGAGAAGTAAGGGAATTCACATTACAAAGAATGGCAGCTCATTCCCTTACTCTAACACAAACAAAAGAGACAACATGGTCCTCGGCAGTCGGCACGAGACTCCCTCCTGAAGAGACAACTTATCTGCTATTTCATGTTACTTTTCTGGATTTTTGAATTGACTGATTGATAAGCATGCGAGTAGATAAGACTAAGGTTTGATAAACCAGACTGGTACTGGTACTAACTGGTACCATCCGGTGGTACGGTACTGTTCCCCCTCCCATATACCTCTTTCTCAGTCTCTCTAGGGTTTCAGGGAGAGATCTCCCAATTCTCTTCGACCTCCACTGTTGTTGCCTCCAACGAGCCTCCAACGACCTCTCCCACCAGTGAGCTTCCTCTCTCTCGTCTGTGGTCACCATCCGCAGCCCCCTTTGCTGTTGTCTGCAGCTGCCGTCGCCATCATCCGCAGCCCCCTTTGCTGCCAATGACCGCCACATCGCCGAGCTCACAGTCCCAACCCTGTTCTCTCCCTCCTCTGCCCCCTTCTCTCTCTCTCTCTCTCTCTCTCTCTCTCAACAGTGAGATGAGAGTCCGGGGGAGATTTTTTTCTGTACCGGCCGGTTCTTGATCAAATGCCCCGAATTGTACTGGCCAAGGCCGGTACTGGTACGTACCGGCCCGGTATGGTACGTATCGGCGGTGCTGCAGACCATGGATAAGACCCACTAAATTTTGGCCTGGTTTCATTGGGTTGTACGCTTTTAATTACATTAGAATATAGTGCGATGCCACACTTACAACAAATATTTCCAGTGATTACTTTCAAAGTCTGCAGAGCAATTGTTTTTATTGAAAGTACTATATGTTATTAAAAATGATTGATCGCAAATCTTCCATAAAAAAGGTAATAGCAAAAGATTATGGTCATCCTGGGACATATATGTTCTGGTTTCACCAACTAAGGCATGTATTACTTTTTGTTATGCACTCTGTCCTTCTGATACATCAAACTCATAACATATTGCACGATTTATTTTCCAAACACGTTCAGTGATTCCTTTAGTTTTTTTACATGTACTAACTCAACATTTATCTTTGTAGAGGCCACATGCATTCTAGTGGTGAGCCTAATTCCAAGAATATACATTTAATATCTTCTGTGTTCCTCATAATACTCATTCTATGAACTTCATTTCTTACCAAGTTTCACTTACATGGTTTCTAACTACGTAGCAGAATCTTTTAAGTAGGTGGAAACTTGGGTGTTCCTATGTTTTATTGATGCTAGCTCTAAAACAGGATAACTGTATTGAGTTCATCTTATAAGTTTTGCCAACTAATCAATGTCAATAAACATTATTTCAGGGGAAATTATACTCGGATACTGAACCTATTGAAGCAAGAGCAGAAGCTGTTGTTCTTCTTAAACAGTTGAACTTCCCTGTTGGTATTTCATCCTTTTCTTCCATATATTTTTAGGTACTGTGTATGTGGACAATACTGCACTTATTTGTTTAAGAATTCATATTAACTGTTGCATTTATGATCTTCTAATGCATTTTTAACCACGTTATTGGACTGTGCTCCAAACGAAGCATAGTAGAAAAGTAAATATTTCATATGAAATTGTCATCTTTAGTTTTGGCCAAAGTAGAAGAGTGCTAAAGGCTTTGCCTGATGGAAGGACAATCTAGGAATGAGAGAAGATCTAGTGTATGTGATCTTATTATGTCTAATACATTTCAGAAAGCTCTAGTTGCTGTCCTGTTATAGCTGAAAGCCTATGCATAACTTGTGATGTTTTGTTACATTGTGAAGGTAGAAGATCTAAAGAACAAGCTGCTAGATAAGTTAGAGGACTTCCTTTTGGAATTGCATTCAGAATCACAAGAGAGAGACACTACTAAAACAAAGCTTGATGAATCAACAGGTGTAAATGCCTCATATTCAGTTCAATCTGCAGCACAGCTGGATGATGCATACCAAGTAATTTATTTGTAACCTACATCTGGATATCACATACTGAGTTTTTTTTGAGGAGGCCTTGTCTACCAGATATTGTGTTTGTCAATTCTATTGACACTAAATCTCAGTCTGGTGTTTTCCCTTCTGTTTTCTTTTTGAACTTAGGCATCAATTGGAGAGTTTTCCAAGACCGTGCGAGCTTATCGAATAATATTCCCCGACTCAGAAAAGCGGCTCATAGAACTCGCACAAGATTTGTTTACAAAGTAATGTCTGCATATTTTGTTTATCTGAATGACAATTGTGATGGTTCATTTATTTCATTGACAAAATTTGATGGTTCATCTGTTACGGGGGCATTAAAAATATGAATATAATGATGCTAATATATTACAACTGATTTGTGTGTATGAAGGCGCTTTCAGACAATTCAACAGTGGATAACAAAGCAGTTGTCTTCAGAAGCCTTATTGTTGGCCTTACGTAAGGATTTTACATCCAGAAAATGTGCTGTTTAGTTGACAAAGTTATCTTAAAATCTTCTCATTTCACTTTATTTCTGTTTCTTTATACTGTATGCACTTTTGGAGTTTTCACTGATTGTTAAAGAATTTATTGAGGGAAAAAAACATCTCAATCTCTCACATTGGGGAGAATGTGAATATGTTGTATATGAAAAGGAATTTTTAGTTTTCAACCCTTATAATTCATTCTATTTAGGATTAACCCCGCCTATCCTTATATATATATAATGAGAAATGCTAGCTGCACATTTGGACGGGTAGGAAATTTACCCTTCCAGTGCGTTATTGGTCCATTCATTGGCACGCACGGGTCCCACCCAACAGACTCCTTAAATGCTTCTGTGTTTTTTTCCCATAAAGTTATTTGTCACCCCTAGATCTAAGGGTGACAAATAACAAATTAAGGGTGACAAATAACTTCAACATGAAAAAGTTATTTGTCACCCTTCTAGTTAGTTATTTGTCACTCTTAGTATTTAGGGTGACATAACTTGTTTACCTTGGGAGTGTGAGTCTGTATAAAAAAAGAGGGAACAAAGATGGTGGGGCCCACGCACTGCACATGTGGCCCAATGACATACAGGACAGGTAGGAAAACCTACCCGTCCTGCACGGGAAGTAAGCATTTCTCATATATAATATATGCATAAAGCAGATGGTGCCATTGTTTCCTTCTATAGGAAAAATAATTATCAGGGAGTAATAGGCAAAAACTTCCCTATACAAAAAACCCCAAAGAAACTTTACATTATTTCACCCCCAACAAACCAAAAAAGAGTTACGAGAGTCTTTTTTTTTTAAAATCAGTTACAAGAGTCCACTTTACAAATGATAGCACCAATCCTTGGCTCTGTCACATACCAATTTAGCAGTCCTATCCAAAACATTGGCTTCTCTCCTAAAAACCCTTCCATTTCTTTATCCCACAATGCCCACAGAGTAGCATTCAGGATGAGCCACTGAAGTTTAAGGTCACCTGTCCATGTCCTATGCCATTGTTGGAAAAGCATCTCAACTGGACCCAAGATGTTGTTGTTTGTACAGTAAGTCCTGTCAAAAATCTGCTGCCAAACCTCCGTGGTGTGAGGGCAACATGTGGATTTGTGATTCGTGCTCTTCTCTGTCCTACACAAACAGCAATCTATGCCAATGTCGTCCATGTAGGGAGACAGTCTATCACAAGTTGGCAATCTTCCATGTGATATCCTCCGCATTCAGAATCTTGACCTTCAAAGAGAAAGAGGAGACCAAACACGAGAAACAAGGGGGTGCCATCTCCACCATCTGCAACGAAGGCATAAGCAGACCTTACTAAAAAAGGAACCATTGGCTTCCCATCTCTAGACCCAACCATCCTCTTTAGAAGTATCAATCTTCTTCCCCTGGAGCATGAGTAGGAGAGTAGGTGCTCGCCTATATTACGAATTTCCTCTTCCAGCAGCTGCCTTCTAAGTTTGGCTCCAACCTTCCACTAGTGGGTTGTCACAAAAAATTGAGGAACTGTCACCATGGGATGAGATGAGATAGCAAACAATCTGGGAAATCTGTCTTCCAATTTTCTACCCTCTCTCCACCTAGCCTTCCAGAATCGGTATCGCTGGCTGTTCCCCAGAGTGACCTGAACACAGGCTGGAAACAAGTCTGCTGCCTGGAGGATGTCTCTCCACACATGAGAAATACTGTGCTATGAGGATGGGGACACTCCACACTCGGCCTCTGCTGTATATTTATGAGAAGTGAGCTCATACCAAAAACTGGATTCAGCTGCTTCGAGTTTCCAAAACGATTTGGCAAGGAGAGCCAAATTGAAGTTCCTAAGGTCCTTCAACCGGACCCAGAACCTCTCTGCTCTTACAGACTCTACCCAGTTGACTTTGTGCCACCCTTTGAAGGCTTGTCTGTCCCTTGCCAAAAGAACCTGCCATGAATGGTCTGCAACTTTCTAGGGACAGTCTTTGAATCCTGAAAATAGAGAAGGAAGATATAGGGAGACTGTCTAACACCAGTTTGCGCAAAGCTACCCTGTCCCCATTTTTAGCAGCCTGCCCAACCTGCCGTCCTGGATTAAAATATCTAGATAACACTCTGCCAATGTCTGCAATGTAGAGACTGGGTGTAAGGAGGAGCCCTGGGCATGTGATCAGAACTCCTTATATTTATTTAATATTTATAGCCCCTCACAATTACACATATATTTGATCACCACTCTTTTTACGGGCTTTTCCTAGACACTTGGAGGGCTTATATGCCTATTTTTTGAAGCGGTTGATCTCTAAATATGATAGATTGTGGGGGTCAAAAACTAAAGGGATTTTGCATATGAACTTTTGTTAGAACAAAAATTACACATTTATCATTCCTGTATTCAAGGTTTTCCATCTCGAATATCGGTTCTGTCTCGGAAAGGCGAAAGAGGAGATCTCGGAGTGATTTCGAAAAAATCTCGGGAGATCGGATTCGGTGATTTCGGAATTTTTTTTTTCATATATATAGTCTATTTCTATAATAAATTAGGAAAATAGTTTATTTCTAAGACTTGGTGGTGGAGTGAGGAAATCCAAAATATCATTAGAGTAAAAAAGGAATGCTTTAAAGTTTGGCAAACTAACAAAAATGATCAAACCCTAGAAGCCTATAAAATCGCTAAAAAGAGAGCTAAGAAAATAGTTAGCGAAGCTAAATCAAAGGCATTTAAAGATTTATATAATAAATTAGGAATCCGAGAGGGTGAAAAGGACATATTTAAACTTGCTAAATTAAGAGAAAGGAAAACTAGAGATTTAGATCATGTTCGGTGCATCAAAGGTGAAGATCAAAGGGTTTTAACTAAGGATCTTGAGATTAAAGGGAGGTGGCATAGCTATTTTCAGCAGTTACTTAATGGGGATTCCGTCAATGATTTATCTTTAGAAGGTACCCATGAGTCCACAATATTTGATAAATATCAATATTTCAGGCGTATTAAGATGTCAGAAGTGGAGGATGCTTTAAGAAAAATGAAAGTGGGTAAGGCCTTAGGACTAGATGGCTTACCTATTAAAGTTTGGAAAGGCCTAGGAGATATTGATATTCAGTGGCTAACTAAATTTTTTAATAAAATTTTAAAGGAACGGAGAATACCAGAAGTTTGGAGAAAAAGTGTTGTAGTTCCTTTCTATAAAAACAAAGGAGATATTCAAAGTTGTAAAAATTATCGTGGAATTAAGCTTATGAGTCATACTATGAAACTTTGGGAAAGAGTAATTGAAAAACGCCTCCGATGTATGACTACTGTATCGGAAAATCAGTTTGGTTTTATGCCAAATAGATCTACTACAGAAGCTATTTTCTTACTACGGCAGCTAATGGAGAAGTATAGAGAGATGAGAAAAGATTTGTATATAGTTTTTCTTAATTTAGAGAAGGCGTACGATCGAGTATCGAGAGAATTGATTTGGTGGACATTAAGAAAGAAGGGAATCTCTCAAGGATATGTTGATTTGATTAAGGATATGTACGACGGCGCTATTACTAGTGTTCGTACTATTGCTCGGGAGACTGGTGAATTTCCCGTTTCTATAGGTTTGCATCAAGGTTCTGCACTAAGTTCGTATCTCTTTGCCTTAGTTATGGATGAAGTAACTAAACAATTGCAGATATCCCTTGGTGTATGCTTTTTGCAGATGATATTGTTTTAATTGATGAGAGTATTGATGCTCTAAATGCTAAGTTAGAGCGTTGGAGATTTGCCTTGGAGTCTAAATGTTTTAAAATTAGTAGGAGTAAGTCAGAGTTTATGCACTGTAATTTTAGTAATGGGAGAGTGGTTCAGGAAGACATAGTTCTAATTGATGGACATAACATTCAGAAGAATAGTAGCTTTCGATACTTAGGGTCAATCATACAAGAGAATGGGGAGATTTATGGTGACGTTACACATAGGATTAAGACAGGCTGGTTAAGATGGAGAAGTGCATCAGGTGTCCTTTGTGATCGTCGTATGCCTGTGAAACTCAAATGGAGATTTTATAGAACGGCTGTGAGACCTGCTTTGTTATATGGTATCGAGTGTTAGGCAGTACGAAAGGAACAAATCCACAAAATGTGTGTAGCAGAGATGAGGATGTTGAGATGGATGTGTGGCAAGACTAAGAAAGACAAGATTAGGAATGAGCGTATCCGTAAGGACTTAGGGATAGCTCCAATTGATAGTAAAATGAGAGAAAATAGACTCAGGTGGTTTGGGCATGTGTGTCGTCGCCCTAACTCAGCGCCGGTAGAGAGAGACCAAGAGAGAGGGAGGAGGAAACTAGGAGGGCGTGGGAGAGAAGATCTCGATCTCGGAGGCTTCGTTTCTCGTGACTTTTTGAGAGAGAGATCTCGGAGAGATCTCGGATATCTCATAAGAGATGGCAAACTATGCCTGTATTTGTATTTGCACACATATCACTAACAATGACCATATTGTGCAAAAGACCACGGATTGGTCTTTTTGCACTATTTCTATGTGCAAAGAGACCACTTAAAATAGTGCAAAAAGAACATTTTGTGGTCTTTTTGCACAATATTGATGTTTTTAAAGATATGTGTGCAAAGACAAATCTAGGAATGATACATCTACAGTTTTCATTTTAACAATGGTTTATTTGCAAAACCCCCAAAACTAAAAGTTCCAAAATTCCACGAAGGATAGGTTAGCGAGGATAAAAATACGCTAGGTCGTCCTCCTATTCACCTTGACAAATTAAGAAACAGATGTTCGACCTACCTTTCTATTTGCCTTATTGTCCTGAGTGTCTTTATTGGTCCCCCCCTTTCAGGATAAATCTGGACCATGGGACCTTACCCGTTGGTATAAGGTAAAAGAACAGAATCCTGGAGGCTCCACACATAGATTACTCCTTTTACAATTTGAAAGGACAAGGAAAAGACTCAGCTAAAAAAATCAATTTATTTCATAGGATGGAATGTAAGTTCCTAAAAATCATTCAGTCATTATGTCCAGAAGGTAAGGCAACAACAGAAAGTGTGACTAATTGTTGAGCCCATTTTTTTTCTGCCAATCAAGATAAATAAAATTAAATCGGTTCGATAATGGTCGGTAAATAGCATAAAGCTAATATTGTCGCTCTGGTAGACCGTTTATGAACTTCGGGAGCGCCATCAGATGTCCTGGCATTTTCTCAAATTAATCGAGATATTTGGAATTAATTCAGTCCGTTGATGACTGATAGATGGCACAAAGTCTAGTGTCATCATAATTCCGGACAAATTCCAAACCCAGGGAACTCCAGCCGGATGCTCGGCATTAAAGGAAAATCCCTCACAGCAAGGAAACAATTGGACGATGCTGGGTGTCTGGCACGTGCCGGCAACATGGTCTAGTAGGATGGAAGCTTCCTCCCTCGATGAATGGCGTGGACGGAGCAAGAAAAATAAGTACAAAGCACAAAGGAGAAATCACTTTCTCCCCTCCACATGTCAAAACACAAAAGCTAAGGGAAAAAAATAAAAAAATGGGGGCCTTTTATAGAGGCCACCCTCTCTCTCCCCACTCCCGGCCTACTAGGACCGGGTGGGTCCCATGGGGGACCTACCCGGTCCGGATAGACCCTGCAGGCCTATCCAGGCCAGGGGAAGGAGCTCCGCGTGCCAACTGGCCCCGGATTTGATCAAGGATCTATCCGGTCCCAAATGACCCCCCAACCTCTATAAAAACCTCCATGATCTCCACTTGAAAAAAAAAAAGGGAATTCAGAGAGACATTCCAGCACACTCGGAGGCATCCCTTAGAGCGCTTGGAGCAATTGTTCTTTGATTTTTTGTGAAGGCCCATATAGGGATATGGTTGATAAATGCCCTTAGGTTGTGCATTTTATGCCCCCTAGGGGCTTTATGATGTAATTTTCTATGTAATTTGACAGTACAATGATATAAATTTCTGAATTAATAAGAAATTATGAAAATACCTCTAAAGTTACAAGGAAAACCCCGCAATGTCTCATAATTGTAAACATACCCTTCAAGTTTCAGAAAGTGTAGATATGTCTTACATTTTTGCGGAAAAGTCCTGTAAAAATCTATAATTAGCCGACAAAGTCTGGTATTTGTAGAAAAGTTTTGTATTTATGCCGTTCTTCGACACGGGTTAATTGCAAAATATCTTGGCCTCCTAGTAGGTCGGGAGTGAGTTAATTGCAAAACAAGCACAAAACACAAAGGAGAAGTCACTTTCTCCCCTCCACGTGTAAAAACACAAAAGCCAATGGAAATCAAATAAAAAAAATGGGGGACTTTTATAGAGGCCGTCCTCTCTCTCCCACTCCTAGCCTACTAGGATCGGGGGGACCTACCCGGACCGGATTGGTCCTTGGAGGGACCTATCTGGGCCAGGGGGAGGAGCTCCGTGGGCCAATCGGCCTCGGATAGGCTCTCAAGGGAACCCATTCGGACTGGATAGGCCCTTAAAGGGGCCTATCTGGTCCCGAATGACCCCCTAACCTCTATAAAAACCCCTGTGGTCCCCACTTGAAAAAAAAAGAAGGGAATTCGGAGAGACATCCCAGCACACTCGGAGGCATCGTTCAGAGCGCTTGGAGCAATTGTTCTTTGGTTTTTTGTGAAGGCCCATATAGGGGTATGGTTGATAAATACCCTTGGGTTGTGCATTTATGCCCCATAGGGGCTTTATGATGTAAATTTTTATGTAAGTTAGCAGTAAAATAATGTAATTTTATGAATTAATCAGAAGTTATGAAAATTCCTCCAAAGTTA
This sequence comes from Amorphophallus konjac, assembly GCA_022559845.1. Lineage (NCBI taxonomy): Eukaryota > Viridiplantae > Streptophyta > Magnoliopsida > Alismatales > Araceae > Amorphophallus > Amorphophallus konjac. The sequence continues at coordinate 69,222,747 of CM040117.1, forward strand.
CAAGAAAAACCCCGCAATGACCTGTAATTGTAGAAATACCATTCAAGTTTAAAAATTTGTAGATATGTCCCGCATTTTTGCGATTTTTTTTTGTGAAAATCTACAATTCGCCGACAAAGTCTTGTATTTGCAGAAAAGTTTTGTATTTATGCAAACATCTTGTATTCTTTTCAAGGATTGCAAAGTACTCGGGCTTCTGATTAAATGTGTGAATGTTGTTCTTCGACATGGGTTAATTGCACACATGTCCTCCAAGACTTGATTTGCTATCACACTGGGAGCCAGTACCAAATTGCCAATATACTCTCAGCTATAGTTGTCAAGACGACAAGGCGAACCAAGGCGTTCACGGGGTCTCTAAGCGCTTAAGTGACAAGGCGTCCGTTTAGGCGTCGCCTAGGCGACATTTTGGCCACTGATTAAAAACTCTAAAAATATATCTCCTAATATATAAAACAAGAATAAAATATATGAAAATATTATAGAAAAAATTACAAAAAATTCAGAAGCATGAAGAAATTGCAGCACTTAAATTGCATGAGAATTATATAAAATTAATTTGCATCAAAAAATTACAGAAAATTCTGAAGTAAATACAAAAAATTTAGAAAATTACAAAAGAACATAATAACATCAAGAAAATTACAGAAAATAAAGGTCAAAGCGGTAAACACACTAACATGTGGGCTACATTTTTTTAGCTTCAACTTTTTTGTTTGAAAGTGTATTTTATTAGCTCCATCCTGAAAGATATTAGATATACATGGAAAACAAATTCTACCAAACATAATAAGTTATTAACAAATAGCAAACCACATCATTAAGTGTCTTAACATAACATGAAAGACTAAATTCTAAAACCAAATGGCACTTCTGCTGGAATGGCCTCAGCATGATTGTCATTGTCATCATCTTCTTGGCGAGCTTAACCTTCTTCATTAGACTCTCATAGAGCATCATCATCATCCTCTTCAGAATCTTCTTCTAGCAATTCTCCATCATCTGATGGATCATCATAATCTCTTGGTTGTGCTCTACTTCTTGTTAGTCTTTCATATGATGCTTCCATAGCAAGCTCAACATCTGCCCAAGTAAGATCGTCATCATCATGAACTAAATTCTTTGACTTTTGAGTCATCCACTCACTCCCCCAATCTAAATCTGGTAGACAAATGGGATCATATTTTTGTGGATGATTTTTCCTCTCTTTGAACCTCTCTTGAATATGACGATTATATTTAACATATACAAGATCATTCAATCTTTTATGTTCCAAGCGTTTCCTCTTCTTGGTGTGAATCTACATGCAAAGAATACTAGTGGAGAATGTAAAATAAGGACAATATTAATCAATGTAAAAGAAAAATTTGGAATTAGATGAGTTTGTGAAACTTACAAACTCAAATGTATTCCAATTGCGTTCACACCCAGAAGCACTACAACAAAGTCCCCAAATCCTTATCGTAATATTCTTCAATTCGGAAGTTTCCCCACCATATGTTACCCACCATTCAACAATAAAAAAAAATTAACATGTCAAAATATTGTTATTTGAAAAAATATCGAGTAAATTTTAAAAATTATTAAAAAGATACACTTACTTGGCATTATCCTATCACGAGCTCTTATGGCTAGTTCTCTTCCGAACATCCCTCTTTCATTCAAATACATTGTAACTTGATCACCTATCTTATCTTGAAAGTCCAAATCTGGCACCATTCTTTCAAGACATGTAAAAAATCTACTCGCAAACTTCCCACATGAATCAACATCTTTCTCTCTAGCCTTGAAATATAAGTTGGGATTTAAGAAAAACCCCGCCAAATGTAAAGGACGTTGCATTTGATCTTGCCATCTTTTATCAACTATCTTCAGAATTGGCTGAAATTTTACTTTCTGTATATGAATGATGGAGTTTAAAGAATGGTAAAATTCTAATTTATTTATAAACGTATATGAATTATGCAAATTAAAGCACGGTAAATTTACTTTGGAGCCAAAATTTCTAACAATTTGCTCTTTTGCATACTCCATGGCAGCGTATATGTAAGGCATTGCATGTTTTTCATCTCCATCAACCAATCTTAACACTTGCAAGATTGGTTGAGAGGCTCTCAAAACATCTTCAACACCTTGTCAAAATCTCACCTGAAAGACAATACTTGAGGCATTTTTCCCTGCATTTGTTGATGAGCATATACTCTTATACCAAGCTTCAGAACTAAATAGTCTCCGAAGAGCCCTTTTTGTTACGTCATCATTCAACCTCTCCAGTGTAAGAAATGCTGTGGCAAATCTAGTCACACCACATCTCACCAATTCTCTACCCTTGGTTTCATGGAAGGCAGTATCGGCCGAAACGTATTGGTTTCGGCCGGTACCGATCCGAAACCGGCCCTTAACACTGTAGCAGGTTCGAAACCGTATTGGTTTCGGCCGAAACTCACCTGTTTCGGTCCGAAACCGGACAGTTTTACTAATTTTTTGAGTTTTTTAAATGGTTTCAACCGGTTTCGGCCGAAACCGAAACCGATACGGAAACCGGTACATATCGGTTTCGAGACCGGCCGAAACCGCTACCGAAACCGATACTGCCATCCTTGCTTGGTTTCCTTTCTCATGTGTTCAAGAAGTTGAGTGTGAGTGTAAATATAAGCTGTCAACTTCTTAGCTTTTGTAATTACACCTTTGTAACCCTTTAACTTACCAATATCTTCTAACATGAGATCCAAACAATGTGCAGCACAAGTTGTCCAGAATAATATTTTTCTTTTATCCATCAACAAGCGACCAGCTGCTACATTATATGATGCATTATCAGTTATAATTTGCATCACATTTTTTTCTCCAATTCTTTCTACCATTTTATCAAGCAACTCATATAACAACCCTGCGTCTTCCTTCTTATCAGAAGCATTAACTGACTCAACAAAAAAGTCCCCTGCGAACAATTGACTAGAAAGTTGATTAACTTTCTTTGTCTTTTATCGGTCCAACCATCACACATTATTGTACAACCATACGTCTTCCAACGCTTTTGATATTCCTCATACATCAATTTTGTCTTCTCCACCATGTCCTTCAAAAGGGACACTCTCAACATGTGATAGCTTGGGGGCTTATATCCTGGTCCAAACCGTACTATAGCCTCCACTGCATGTTCAAAACATTTTAGACGGGCTACATTGAATGGAATGCCTCCTTCATAGAACAAAGTGGCAACATACTCATCAACCATCCTTTTGTTTTCTTTGTTCCATCTATTTTCTAACGTGATTTGAATTTTCTTCCCACTTCTTCTAGCATCAACAGAGTCTTTTATACTCATTCTTGCAAAGGCATCAATTGGCCCTTTGGATTGAGTTTTAGGTGGTTTGCTCGTCCCCGAACTCTTTGCAGAAGAGTCCAATGTTGAAGAACCTTGCCGAGACTTTTCCACATGTCCCTCCACTTCACATTCATCATCGGAATCTCCTTTAGTCGGAATACTCTCATTTGGCTTTCTTTTTTTGTTTTTGTTCATCCAATTGAGCATCTCTTCAACAATTTGTCTATTAATATTTGGGCATTTTTTCACATCCCCAAAATCACCAATCAAATGTTCCTTTTTTCTTTTGATGCCCCCATTAGTAATCAAGCCCAAAGATCTCACTTGACCTTGTTCTTATCATTTACATCAGGCCAATATGCATACTTCCATCCCGGGTCTCGACTTTGCTTTTTTTTTTTTTAAGCTCGGTCTCAGCCGTGGAACTATTCTTTGTCATGATCTACATGCAAGACAATAACTAATAATGAAAAATAATACAATTTCAATTTCAAAAAATTTCAATCTTAAAAATAAAAAAATTAATAATGAAAACTTGTATGACTGTCTGACGAGGAGAACTGTGGGCTCAGACAGAGAGAAAGAGAGAGTGGGGATTGCGGTGGGCTGAGAGAGGCCGTGGGGTGATAGAGAGGGGCCACGGGGGAGACAGAGAGGGGCCGTGGGGGGGGGAGAGAGAGAGGGAGAGAGAGGAGGGACTGTGGGGAGACAGAGAGGGGGGACCTTGCGGAGGGCTGAGAGGGGCCATGGGGGAGACAGAGAGGGGCCGTGGGGGGGGGGAGAGATAGAGAGGGAGAGAGGAGGGACTGTGGGGAGACAGAGAGAGGGGGGGACCTTGCGGAGGGCTGAGAGGGGCGGTGGGGTGACAGAGAGGGGCCGTGGGGGGAGACAGAGGGGCTGTGGGGGGGGAGAGACAGAGAGGGAGAGAGAGGAGGGACTGAGAGGGGCCATGGGGTCTGTGGGGGAGTCGGGAGACAGAGAGAGGGGCCGGGGGGGGGAGAGAGTGAGAGGAGGGAGACAGAGAGAGAGGCCATGGGGGGGGGGAGAGAGAGAGAGGAGGGACTGGTGTGGGGGAGAGGATGGAGACAGAGAGGGGCCGTGAGGGGAGAGAGAGAGGAGGGATGCGTGGGGGGGAGAGGGAGAGAGGACTGTGGTGTGGAAGTGGGACTTATCGGAGGCGGAGATGATAGCTCCTCCGGCGCCGGCGGTGGATGTCGCAGCAGTGGAGGAGGTGACCGACGAGGGGATGGCGTCGGACGATGCGGCGGCGTCGCGGCGATGGCGTCGGAAGAGACGACGTCGATGGAGGAAGATGGCGTTGGACGAGAGTCACGAGACTCCTGCGGAGGCGATGGCGCCGGGCGTGATGGTCGAGGCGACGACGAAGGACGGGGGCCGCCGGCACATAGGGCTGGGAGCGGGAGAGGAGGAGGATCGAGGGGGGAGACGAAGGAAGGGGACGGGGGGGGGGTCAAATGAGTGGTTGACCATAGAGGGGGGGTTAAAAAAAAATCCGACGTTTAAAGTAAATGGGTCGGTGCATGACTCGGATGGGGGGGGGGTTTAACGAGTCGCGGGTGTGGCGGCCTCCTTAGCGCCCAGCCCGCCTAGTCGCACGCCCGGTTCGCCTTTTCAGCCCAATTGAAGGCGGGCAGGCGCCTCGCCCCTTCAACAGAAGCGTCTAGGCGACCGCTTTGACTACTATGCTCTCAGCTACTGTCAAATTGTGAATAAACCCTGGGAGGTATTGAATTGTAAATATACCCTTGTCCCTATTGAATTACATTTAAGTCTCTAGGTGGTGTCAAACTGTGACATAATCTCTTAGCCACTGCTCAAATCCTTGCTTAAATCTACCACTATTCTCATAGGCTTATGTTGCCCAGTACATGGCTTACCTAGAGGGGGGTGAATTGGTAATTAAAAATCTTGATTATTATAAACCTTATTTATGTTGGTGTGCATTTTGAAAAGGTGTGTTTAAATTGATCCTGGACAAAACTTAAACACAAGAGATAGAAAAGCAATTACAGATAAGTGCGGAATGACACGATGACTCTACAGCAGTTTAGAACCATGAGTGTCAGAGTTGTAGTGTTTAAATATATGAGGAATGAACCCAAGACACTTCTAAATTGAAATGTGGTCATTGCAGTAAGATGTGATCATAGATGTAATTGCTGTAGCAATATAGTGATTAAAAATAAAGAAATAACAATCACACAAATGACAATCTCACAGGATACAAGAATTTGTACTAGTTCGGCTCTGACTTCAGTCAGTCCTATATCCAGTACCCAGCAATCACTGGGGTTTCCACTATCTCCCCACAAGGAATATTACACTAGCTATTTTTAATCAGGTGTTCAGTCACACCACGAGCACCCTTACACATGAGTCATAGTTGAATTGTAGGTTAGTCAAACCTAGCTATTTCTGCTGGTGTTCAGCCACACCTCGGGCACCCTTACACAAGAGTCCCAGTTGATTTTCACGGCACAACCAAACCCGGGATTTCAAGTCTTCTGTAGGCACTCTTGCCCGCAAGCAAGGAACTTCTCCCCTCAAGGAGAAGTGAACCACTTTTAAGTGGGTTTACACAGATAGAGCCTCTTAATAAGTAGAGTTGTGTACAATGAAAATTGGTTCAAGATAGAAGGATAACAATGAAAGCATAGCTATCTTGAACTACAATGGTAAAAGCCTTCAAAGATAAATGCAGATAATCATGGAAGGCATTTGTAAGGAAGTTAAGGATATTGCTGTAGTTGGAGATTCTCCTTGCTTCAGCACGCCGTAGATGTGGTTGAAGAGGAAGCTGGCTTTGCTTTTCGCTCAACACTAGACTTCAAACTTCTATTGGATGTTACATTTTGTAGCTCCTTGGATAAAAGATATATCTGTAGGTAAGCTCAGCCAAGGCTCTCTCCAGGAGAGTAGTTCTAATCTTGTTCAGCTACAATAGGTATTTATAGCTCTTAGATAGAATGGTTCTGTTAGATACATCTTGATGATCGTTTATACTCATCTAGGTATTCGTTAGACACATTCTGTATTCGTTGAAGAGCATTCCGTTTCTGCCTGTAGCGAGTAGCTATCAGTAGAGTGACCATTACTGTCTTGGATTTAACGCGTTCCTTTGAATGAGAAGAGATGTCAGATCCTTCCTAGGATAGCTTCATTGACTACGTGATTTTCTCTTGAAGATCTTCCTTACACCGTCGTATCTTTTAGCAGACTACTTTTTTGAGAGAGCGAGTGCTCCTTTTTTCTAGAGCTGTCACATTGCAGAGGAGATTGTTTATTCTATAAAGTCAGGAATGGCTGTATAGAATACTCCCTTCTTTCTACTGAAGTCAACACGCATTTGTACCGTCTATTTTGGTAGTAACTTTCCAGTCTGTTATTTCTTGAAATAGAGTTAAGAATACTGACCTTGCCAGGTCTTTGATTAAGTATGTTTCACAAGAAAGAAAACCGAGTACATGTACGCTTACATACTACACAGATAGCATTTACTGTCTTACAGCATTACACAATGTATTTGAAAATTGAATCTCAGAGAGATAGTTGCTTTAACTATCTCTTAGTCGATATGAAATAAAAATCCTTTTATTGCAATGACTAAGTTAATTCTTAACATGAATATTTGAACTGCAGTTATCATTTTTATAAGAAACTGTTGGTTGTTTACGATAGCTGTTGTTTCTTGTAACTAAAGACAGATAGCCGTTCTGACTATTTTTTTCTTTTGTTTGACATAGTCAATTTAGAAGTGAACTGATCGACTAATCTGTTTTAGACATAGTCATATTTTAATTCTGTAGCTACAGGCAATAGTCTTTGAGATAGCTGATGGCATATGTGACTATGTGGCTTTTTAATTTGTTTAGATAGTCGAAGTAAGATGAGATAGTTGCTACTTTGTTTCGACTATATATATAGTCAGTCTATCTTGAGATAGTCGATTGTGTATTCGACTATTTATTTAGATAGGCGATGTATTCGACTATTTGTTTAAGATAGGCGATCATTACGTTCATTCACTTTATCATTGGGATAGCCGATATCCCAGTGACTATGTTGATGGATAGGCGATAGATCTCACCTATGTGACACGTAATGACTTTAAAGATAGGCGATCATAGGATAGGTGATCGAACTGTTTATGCGCCTATGTGAGTTTTTAAGTGCGCCTATGTTTGCTTCACGAGATAGTCAATCGGCGATGGGTGCGCTTATGTTATCAAGGTTACAGCGACTATCTGAATTCAATGCGACTATGTTTAGATAGACGATGGTCATGCGACTATGTTAACGCCTAAGTGAGCGTCTAAGTGAATTTCAACGCCTATATGTGTTTTAGTGTCTTTGAGCGCCTAAGTGAATTTCAGCGCCTATGTGAATTTTAGTGTCTTTGAGCGCCTAAGTGAACTTAGCGCCTATGTGAGCGCCTCAGTGAGTATGCGACTATGTTATTATTAGAAAAAATTTAGGCTCTTTTTACTATTGCAGGGTTTTTCTTACGAAAACTTACGTTGCTTTTAGTGATCTTTTTTCTTATTTGGATTAACCCTGAAGCTTTGTTTTTACCTAAAGGTTGACTTTGTCTTTAGATCATTTATAAATTATCAAGACTTAATTAAGGTTCAGAATTTACTCGAAATTTTTGTTATCACCAAAATTAAATTAACATAAGTGAATAACATGATTTCGGTTTAACACTAATTGTTTTAGCTTTGAGTATTAAGTCATCAATCTCTCCCAATGCTTTAGTTTGAATATTAAGTGGTAAGCCATCAACTTATAGGTCTACCGTGTCCTAAACCAAATTACATGTTTTCCCTCGTCATGGTATAAGTACCCTTATCTTTTCAAAGGTGTTTACCGTTGTTGTGAATTTGCCCTCTGTGCCATAACCGATATTGTAGAGGACAATATCTCTTCTTTGGTAGTCAAATAAAGGTGTCCGGATTTTATGTCGATGTAAATTAACACTTACCGAGGTTAGTGGGGAAAGGTCCAACATTCTTAAACCTAATTCATGGAATTAATAATGCACACGCTATTTAAATAGCTAATAAATATGTATTCATGTTCAATAAATGAACAACCTTAAATTTTTCTGTGTTCCAACACTACGCGGTAAATGAGTCACTTCCTTTGATTCTAATGACCACTACAACTGCATTCAGTTCTGTAGATGGAAGATGACATCATTTCATGTTTTCCAAGCATCACTGTGAATCCCTATAAAAGCGGCAGCTATCTTTTTCTAAAAACTTAGAAATTTTAACAGAGTGCATGGAATTCTCTGGAGGTTGATAAACAACCAAAGTTGCTCATCACTGAGTGCAAATTGGAGGAAGCCAAGTGGTGGGGGAGTGGTCCGAAGGTCGCCTTAGGGCGAACAGAGTACCCCTTGGGGGGCAACCCTCGCCACTGCCAGAGCTCACTGAGAGGTTTTCTGCTACTTGGTGACCCGAGCAACTACCTGGGATTCTCAGGGTCCAACCTGCTACTGGTGTAGGAGGGGTCACCTCCAAAGGGTTTGTAACTATTTGGCGGAAGAGGGTCGAATGGGGAAGTCCACAGGCCAGGCTAGGCGAAGACCGAGGCATTCTCGACAGTTCGGTGGTCCTACGCTGAGGTCACCAGGAATGTTAACTAAGGAGGGGGGAATATAGGGGGTTGTGTAGAGGGGGGTTTCTTGCGGGCCAACGTGGTGTGTAGCTGGCTGGAGTGGCTCCAGTGGTGCTTGTGGGTAGCACCGGTGGAGGGGGGGGTGGATGCGGTGAAGGTGGAGGACGTGCTGCCCAAAGGAAGTGGCAGGGACGCCGGCTTGGATATAACCCAGGTGAGTAGGACCGGCTTTCTGGCCGTGGGAGATGCGAACAGGTAGTGGAGGCGGCGGCCACGACAGGTTTTGTGTAGGTGGACGGAGCAGTTCTTGGGACGGTGAGGTGGGATGTGAGGAGGGGCCGTATCCATCTTTGGCTTATGGGGGTGCCCTCGATCTATTGCGATGATGTCGGTGCGTCCCAGGTGGTTAGCGGCTTCAAGGCGATCGAGGTAGGGACGGTGAGGCTAGCCATGGATGGGAAGATAATGACGCTCGAGATGATAGCCCGGATGAACGGTCCCTTGGTAGTGCCAAGGGTCCTCATTGTTCAGATTGGCGGTGACATCTTCTCGGTGTCCGTTCACCCTAGGCCGATTTCACAGAGGACGTCGGTGCGGGAGGAAGAAGATGAATAGGGTCGGGGCGGGGGGTCGTGGCAAACAACCAACGCCCCGTTGAATTCAATTTCGAATTCAAATTTTCGAGGTGTCGGATCAGGTAGGATGGCTGGGTCTAGGATTCCTAGTGGATCAGGTGTAGGAGTTCCCCGATTCGCGAGCTCTATGGCAGCTCGAGAAGACCCAACTAGAGATATCCGACCCTTTTCCGTACCCGGGCAGAGCGAAATGAGGGGCCCCGATAGCCCGCTTCAACCTGGTATGACCAGTGACTTACTCGGATCTAGGAAGCACGGTTGTATCGGGTCCATGGGACCCGTTGCTATTTCTCTCCCCTTCCTAGGATCCCTGAATAGAGAAACGCCACCTCTATAGTGAAGTCGCGACATCGACCGCCTTGGCGATCACCGACGGCCGTCAAGAGGGATGTCGGTTGCCGAAGTGGTGTCCTTCCTCTCGCCCCCTCTGTAGCAACGGGGTGAAAGTGATTCTGGAGATCTGAGCGACCATTGGTCGTCGGAATAGGGTCCTTCCTCTCTCAACAGTTGATGGAGGCTGCCAGGGTTGTTCGAAGGCGAGGAGAGAGTGGCATCCCCACTTCCGCCGCCTTCCAGTGGTGCGGGAGCCATACTGGGCAAGCACGGAGTGCCACCAATCGTTGAAGCCCAGTCCGCTCCTGCCAGAGGAGTGGGAGTGAACACCCAGGAGGATGATGCGGCGGCAGAGGAGGGTGGAGTGGAGCTTAAGGAGGCTCCTCTAGGTGTGGGTACTGTTGACACCTAAAATTTGGCGTCAAGAGCAACGAGCCTCACCAAATCGAACAATGACAGTTAAAAGTGTGTCAACCTGGCAAAAGGGGAAAGAGGCATCAGGGCGTCAACGCACACATGAAGAAACAAGCCACCTGCTAAGGTGATCAACAGCTGTGTCGACGCAACTCACTAAGGGCGTCGATGCACACATGAAGAAACAAGCCGCCTGCTAAGGTGATCAACGGCTGTGTCGACGCAACTCACTAAGGGTGAAGAAACAAGTCGTCTGCTAAGGTGATCAATGGCTGTGTCGACGCAACTCACTAAGGGCGTCGACGCACACATGAAGAAACAAGCTGCCTGCTAAGGCGAACAACAGGGTGTGTCGACGCACCTCACAGAGTGCGTCGACGCACCTAAAGACAGAGCAGTCTCCCAGTGCGATCACTAAGGTGCGTCGACCCACTTCATAGAATGTGTCGACACACCCTCAATAGTGAGAAATATGTACCAGCAGTAGGACCCGCTCATGGCACGTGATCCAAAGATCAATGTTGGCACCAAAAATACGGTGCCGTTTACAAGAAGAATCCCCCCCCCCAGAACGATGATAAAAGATTTGACACGATGTCCCAAGGGGCGCTCTGGGTCGATCTAAGTTCGTGTCCAGAAAGGACGATTACTTGCGAGTATATCCGACACACTCGATAATACGCCTAAAGGGGAAAGTCAACACACTCTTCCTGATGGCGATACCCTGAATATCAAAGTCAACCTGAACCGGCGTTAGCCTATTTACGTCAGGATAACTTGAAGCCCGCATCCAGTGACGATGATTAAACATGATCGCTTGTGAGTGTGCTCAGCACGCTCGATAATGCACCTAAGAAAGAGTCAAAACGCTCTTCCCAACGGTGATATTTTGAACATCGAAGTCAACTTGAATCGGCGTCAGGCTACGTCGGGATAATTCAAGGCCTGGGTCCAGGAAGGACGATGTTAAACTCGCGTTGCACGTCCAACGATACGTCTCGGAAAAAGGGACGACATGTCCCCACCCGACGGTGAAAGGCGAAACACCAAAGATACTCGCGCCAACGTTGTTAAGCGTGATACATGAAGCAATCCAGCGCCATTTCGGCGCCGGAACGGGCTGGTTGTCTCGATCTAAGGTGGATGTGCCTCATCCCCCAGGCCTGGCGCCGAATGGGCCTCACCCCCATACCACTCCAGAAGCGTCGCCCGGCGCCGGACAGGTCTCACTCCGATGCCGATCCAAAGCGGCGCCACGGTGCGTCAGATCGACTCCTGTCGTCCCTATAAAAAGGACAACGAGCAGAAGAAAAAGAAGTGTGAAAAAAGAGCAGAAGAGAACAAGCAAAGGAGACGACGAAGAAGAAGGGGGGAAGAAAATAGCGCGAAGTTAAGCGAAGAAGGAAGCAAAAAAAAGAAGAGAAAAGAGGGGGAGAACAGAGCGAACAAAGAGCACCGTGAGAGAGAAAGGGAAGAAGAATTCTGTGCTAGGTGGGTGGGTTTCTTTTGTTCTCTTTTCTTCCCATGCCCGATGGAGGGCTATAATTTCTATAATCTCTTGTATCCCAATCAATGAAATGCTTGGTTGTTTGGTCTCGATTTTTGAATATCGTTGTCGTAGTTGTATGTGATGTGCTTTCTTCTATGTTTATGCTCTTGCAGTGAATAAATGTGTCTTCCCTTTCTTCATCAATGGTTCACTTGGTCTATGCGTGTGCTCGATGGCACAGTTTATGGGGTTTGCTCAGCAAGATGAGTAGGATCCCATAATCTGCGCCGCCTGAAAATTCTTCCCCGCCTTCTTTGGGCATGAAATGATCTCCTTGTGCTTTGTTTATATATATGTCTTAGCCTTTCATTTGTTGTAAGCTACCTTCGTTGAGGGAGGTTAGACCTCACCCCCTTCTCTGCGAGTTGTCAGGGAGAGGAGGAGGACGATCATCAAGTCATCCCCGGTGCCCCGCGTAATTACACTTTGCACAGGCTCTCTCCCCATGGTGAGAACTTTGGGGTTTAAGCTCCCCATTATTGTGAATCAATGTCGTTTTACTGTGCCAACTGCAAGCTTCTTATTCTTTTCTTTTTTACCCCCGTGGTTCATTGATTCGATGGAGAAGGAGGCTTGTTAGAGGTTGAACTTTATTGGCCTATGCAAGTGTCCCCTTCCCCTGGGCCTGCACAGTGAGATTTGATTTCATTCCCGATACTCTGTTTTCATGGATGGTGATCCGACGCGTTGCGAGTAGCTAATTCGGTGTTCCCCCTGTGGTTTGAATTGGTGCGCCTCATCGCACGAGCCAACGGTTTTTGGAAGGCTGAGTCGGCGGCTCACATACGTGATCCGGCGCCTCCCCATCATGGCATGAGTGGATCGGCGCAGATATGCACTATGGTCGATACCCTCCCGTGCGGGTGATCCGGCGCTGGCCTACGTGCTGGCTGGCCGGTGATCCGGCATCCACATTTTGTTCGATTCGGCGCTGGCCTGCACGCCCTTGACCCCGCGCCGTTGCTCCGCTTGAGCCGGCGCACCTGAGCTGGTGGTCCGACAGCTCCTTTCGATGAGTTGATCCGACGGCCTTGCCCCCTTGATCCGGCGCAACAATGTCCTCCCCATTTCTTTGTCCGGTTTTGCCTCGGCTTTCTGATTGTGATTCTAGGCTCCTCAACCCCTCTCGGATCTTCCGGGCAATCCTGATCCCCTCGTAGGCTGGCCCTCGATGATACGGAGCCATGGATAATACGGTATACCATTACGATGGACATATCCGAACTTCTAAGGGACCGTCTCGGATCCTCCGTGGACGAGTACCCGCTCTACATCCTCCAGTACTCTGAGTCTAGGGGAGATGTTGCCGAAATCTCGTCAGAAGTCCAACTAATAAATAACTAAACGATGGACTAATTTTAACTCCAAAGAAAAGGACGAAAAGAAGTAAAGGAAAAAGGGATAGGATAAGATCAAAACTTACTCCACATTGAGAATCAAATAAAAAGAGGCCATCAGCATTTCTGCACATCATTTGCATCTTTTGCATACGTTAAGTCTTGCACAACATTACTTTGAGACATTTCGTGCATACTTCAACTCATGCGTGCTTGCGTGTTGAGATTCCCTGATATATACGATGATGATTCGTTAAAGGTTGGATCAGGTCCTGCTGAAAACCTTCACTATGCGTGAGACAATACTCCGCCTCGTACCGGATATCATTTGGCATGGATATGCAGTTAACCCCTCGCATGCTTGTTTGTGTATAGATCACAAAGCCATTTCTTGAATGATTCAAAAAATCACATACACCCTGCTAAATAAATGCTGCATTGCACCTGAGCTATTTGAAGTTAGAAGATGAGGGGAGCTACAACTTTATCTAGTATCTGTCAAAGCACAGTCAAAAAAAAAAAAACCAGTCGACCCTGCACACGGGTCGACTTACTTTTCAAAGGTTCAGTCGACCTTGCGCACGGGTCAACTTGCTTTTCAGAAATTCAGTCGACCCCGCGTGCAGCAGGTCGACTGATTTCTTGAAATTCAGTCGACCCCTTGCGCACTTGGTCGACTGACTTTCAAAAAGTCAGTCGACCCGCTTCTGCTATTTGGCTGATCAACGGGTCCTGACCTATCACAAAAAATAATAATAAAAAACAAATAATAATAAAATAGCAATAATAATAACAAAATAAAAAATAGTACAACAATAAAAATAATGATAATAAAATAATAGTAACAAGGGATAATAATGGTCAAAGGGCAATCAATAACGTCCGTTTTGGAGCCCTCACCTCCCCTAGACCCTGTGTGAAGGGAACATAAACGATGCCCTTGCAAGCCAAGCTTGGATCTCGGGGGTTACCCCGTCATGGCCATGGCCTGGTTTCGCTTGGGGCCAACAACCCCTTTGATCCGATTTGTTTTCACCAGGATTCATCCCGCTCCTTTTACTAAAACATCAAACTTTTCGTATCCCCGGCAAATATTTCTTTTGAACGTCATTTATGTTTTCGCTGTGCTCCTGACTCGGAATACTCTCTGAGCATGGGGCACGCGATGAACAAATGAACGGGTTTAAACGCCCTCGCCCTAAAATAGAAACTCTCGATATGTTTTCGAATTGTTCATTCTCTTTCATTAATGTAAACTTTAGGCTACATGGTCCCTCTTCTTGGCGACTAATCAAGGGTTTTCTCTCCTCCGGAGAGATGTAATTAACGTCGTTACCTTTAAGGCACGGCGGGTTCTAGTCTCGACACGATATCCACCACCATTGTCTGATCAAGTCAGACGGCGCGCATTAGTGTCTCCAGGCCACCTTGGTCTCTGGGGTCTTAATAAATTGTTACTTTGTGACTGGCACGCCCACGCACTATTAAATAAAAATAATAAAAATAAATAAATAAATAAATAGGAGAAAATTTAAGTGTGTCCACAGCTACTCGATGGGACAAGGAGGCCAAAGACTCGGAACATGTCAGGGGGGGGGGGGGCTGGCCTCTCCTTGTGGACTCAATGGACCTTGTGGCCCTATTCAAGATTCCTTCACACCATGTTGGATGCAAGAAGGATGACATCCTCAACGATATACTTCACACCATGTTGGAGGCAAGAAGGATGACATTCTCTACGATATACTTGAAGCAAATCAGGAATGAGGGCCAATAGAGGACATGTAGGGAGCTCCCAGTGAAGAGGGGGTCCTAGAGTTAGCAAAAAATTGGTGAGAAGGGGGAGTCGGAGGGTTTGGGGAGGGAGGAGGTTAGGGAAATGGTCAGGATGGTGGAGAGAATGACAGAGCCACATGTTAGGGAGTTAGCGGAGAAGGTTGGGTCATCCTTTGCCAATCTTGAGAAGGACATCAAAGGTTTGTTTAGGAAGGTCCAGAAAAGGTGGCTCATTTTCATGGTGTGGGAGATTAAGGGAGGAAAATCTGAAGAAAAAGAGTGGAACAAATAATGAAGAAGGAATGGGGATGAAGGGGGCTTAGGGGTGATGGAGGGTGGGAACTAGTCTTCTTCCTCATGAGAATTGTTTTGTGAAACGTGAGGGAGATTTGCGGGAAGGAGAAGAGGAGGGTGATGAAGGACCTAGTTAGGAGATTTAAGATAGATATATCGTGCTTACAGGAGTCCAAATGTGAGGGGATGAAAAGAACATTATGAGGGAAATAGGGGGCTTAAGATTGTCTAAAGGGGTGGCATCCCCAATTGAGGGGAGAGCGAAGGGTATCATGGTGTTGTGGAGTGAGTTTGAGGTAGAAGAGATAGGGGATTGCAGACACATCACCAAAGGGCCATTTTCCTATGCTTCCATAGCTCTGATGATAGATCGAGAGTGTATGGACTGCAGAATAGGGAGGAAAAGGAAGCTCTATAGGATGATCTTCTCTTCCGCACTAACTCTAGCCGTCCATAGTGTGTAGGGGGAGACTTTAACACTGTGATCTCTCCGCTCGAGAGGTCAGGCGACTATCCCCCATAGGGGAGATGAAGGACTTTATAAAATTTATCTCTGAAGCAGCACTAATTGATGTCCACATCCTTAATACCCAATTCACTTGGTCTAACATGAGAACAGACCCAGCATAGTCCAAGCTTGATAGATTTTTTGTCTCAGTTGATTGGGAAGACCATTTTCCACATCTGGAGGCCCTTGCTTTTGCTAGAATTGTCTCAAACCACAAGCCCATTTTGCTGAAGACTTCTAACAGGCATAGGAGGAAAGCACAGTTTAGATTGGAAGGATATTGGTTAAAAGAAGATGACTTCTTGTACACTATCAGGAAAGTGTGGGATGCGCGAAGGCAGGAGGGACTGATATGGCTATTCTGGTAGGTAGGTTGAAATACTTGGCATAGGAGCTGATCAAGTGGGGAGCCTCCAAAACTCTTTTTGGCAAAGCAACGAAGAATAGGATCATGGAACAATTGGAGGGACTAGATGCTTTAAAGGAGGCGGGTCTGATGGACGAGTAAGACAGAATTCAGTGAGACAAGCTTAAGGCTGATTTTGATCAGCTCATTATTGACTTGTCTAATATGGAGAGGCATGTCACACAATTCTACTTGAGATTGTTCATTGAGGATGAGCCAATCAGACCCTCCATTACAAAGGATCTGCGTTCTCGACTTATAGCAGGTGACAGTAGGAGTCTCTTTTGTCCTGTTGAGGAGGAGGAGGTGAGGGAGGTTGGCTTCTGCCTGGTAGGGAATAAGGCTCCTAGTCTGGATGGCTTCCCGTTGGTCTTCTACCAACATTGTTGGGAGATCATTAAAGAGATTTGCTTGAGCGATATGAGAGTTCTAGGAAGGTAGGGCCCATTTGCGAGGCATCAACATGACTTTGTTTATTCTTATTCCAAAGATGTAGGGAGCGGAGAACCTGAGGGACTATAGAACTATTAATTTGCTCAATGGGACCTATAAAATTATCACTAATTTATTGGCTACGAGGCTTGATAGTGTCATCTATAAGATGGTTTGTGGTTACTAGGGGGACTTCATTAGAGGGTGCATCATCTTGGAGAATTTCTTGGTTGCACATGAATGTTTATAATTATATGCTTTGAAGGAATAGAGGAGGGAGGGGTGGTGATCAAGCTTGACTTTATGAAAGCTTATGACTGGGTTAGATGGGAGTGTCTGCTCGATGTCCCTAGAAAGATGGGATTTGATGATAAGTGGGTCAGTTGAATCATGGCTTGTCTCCAATCATCTACACGTGCTGTACTCACTGATGGGAAACCATCAAGTTATAGGGTGTTTGGTTGCTCTTTTTTACCTTTTTTTCTCTCAATTTTAAAAAAAAGAGAAGGAGATCTTATAACCATGTTTGGTATGTCTCTTCTAAATTTTAGGGAGAGAATCTACTCCCGTACAAATCTTCCTCAAAAAAAAAAACTCTCGACCAATTTTTTATTTGAGACCGCAGTCTCTCGTTCTCCCCCCGTGCGTCTCCCTCCCCTGGCTCGTCCCCCCCCTCCCCCGACCATTCCCCCTCCCCCTCCCCTCCCTGGCGGATCGCGCAGCCCCTCCCCCTCCCCCCCTCCGGTTCCCCCCCTCCAGCAGCGCAGCCCCAGCCCCCTCCCCCTCCCCCCCTCCGGCTCCGGCGGCCCCCGCGCGCAGCCCCTCCCCCCCTCCGGCAGCGCAGCCCCGCTCGCACCTCCGGTTCCCCCCCTCCGGCAGCGCAGCCCCGCGCGCAGCCCCTCCCCCTCCTCCCCTCCGGTTCCCCCCTCCGGCAGCGCAGCCCCCTCCCCCCTCTGGCTCCGGCGGCCCCTCCCCCTCCCCCTCTCCGGCTCCGGCGGCCCCCGCGCAGCCTCCCCCCCTCTGGCTCCGGCGGCCCCCGCGCGCAGCCTCTCCCCCTCCCCCTCCCTCCGGTTCCCCCCCCTCCGGCCGTGCAGCCCCTCCCCCTCCCCCCTCCGGCTCCGGCGGCCCCCGCGCAGGCCCCTCCCCCTCCCCTCCCTCCGGTTCCCCCCCCTCCGGCCGTGCAGCCCCTCCCCCTCCCCCCTCCGGCTCCGGCGGCCCCCGCGCAGGCCCCTCCCCCTCCCCCCCTCAGGCTCCGGCGGCGCCCTGCGCAGCCCCTCCCCCTCCCCTCCCTCCGGTTCCCCTCCGGCTCCGGTTCCAGCTCTCCCCTGCCAAACAATTCTATATAAATTTTAAAAATTATATCATTTTTACCTAACAGATGCTATCGATTTTTATCAATTTTAAAATTTAAGTTAAAAATTAACACAACGTAATTTTTGAGATAGAAAGAGTTCTAAAAAAAAAGTACTCCCAAACACCCCATTAATTTCATAGTGATAGAGGTCTAAGGCAAGGGGGCCCTATGTCTCCACTTCTTTCTGTCATGGTAGCACACATTTTGGGTAGGATGTAGCAGAGTTGAATCCCATGGTTTGATTAGGGGGTTTCCAGGTGGTGCCATGGGGATAGTACATCTCCCACCTTCAATATGCCGACGACACTATTCTCTTTGTAGTAGAGGGGGAGGAGCAGTTGTATACCATTAGGCTAATGCTGGAGCTTTTGCAGGAGGTCAATGGTCTCAACGTGAACTTTGAGAAGAGCCAAGCTCTGGCTATGAACATGGAATAAAGAGTCGTCAGAAGAGCTGCTGTTATTCTAGACTGTCAAGTTGGCAAGTTCCCCATCACTTATTTGGGACTCTCTTTGACTCCTGATTTTGTAAAGTGCAGGGATTAGTGAGGTATGGTGTAGAAAATCTAGTCCAAACTAGCAGGATGGAAAGGGAAGTTGCTCTCATATGGGGGGCAGTAGGTGCTTTGCAAATCAATACTCGATAGCCTCCCTATCTACTATCTGTCCACTTTCCGGATCCCTATATCTGTTGTAATGAAGCTAAGTCTATCCAAGTGAGATTCTTTTAGCATGGAAGTAGAAAGAGTGGCAGAAGGTGACATGATATTGTTTGGGGGAGAATTTGCAAAAACAAGCAAGTGGGAGGGCTGGTGCTTCACACTGAGTCCACACTAGCTTATGATGGGCTTGACAGGCTTATTGCTCTTCTTTTTCCCTTTCCTTTGGTATGTGACGATAAACATCTTTAACTGCTCAACTTTGTGCTCCTCCCTCTGAGATAATAGTTGTATGCATGCAGGAGGTAGGGAGATACTTTCGTCAATTGTACGATTGATGAGATTGGCTTCAAAATTGGTTTCCCGCCTCGCCAGCCGAGCTAACTTGGTATCGGCGGTGCTGGCTTGTATACTCAGACTGTGTAAGCTGGTGAGGTCTTCATTTACCGTGAAGAGCTCGTCCTCATCTTCTTTTTCTTCTACAACCATTTTTTGCTTCCCATTGTTGTTGTTCTTGGTAGGAGGCTCAATAGTGGGTTCCCCAAAATAGAGCGGAGCATCCGTCAGATTGCATTCGTTCGGGCGGAACGAAGCTCGGTCAGCAAAGACTGTATGTTGCTCTCCACCTTTCGCATACTTAATGTATTGGTGGAGTGTTGAAGGGATGACCCAATTTTCATGTAATCAGGGTCTCCCGAGCAGGGCCTTAAATGACGTATTGGCGTCGATAATGTAGAAAGTGGCCTTAGTGACAAACTTATCCATAGTCAGCTCCACCTCCACTTTACCCAAAGCGTCCTCCGAGTCCTGGTTGAATCCTGAAATCTTTACATTATTGACCCTTTGTAAATAAGGCACGAGAAATGAAGACTTGAAAGTCTTAAGCGACATTATATTGATAGATGCCCCGGGGTCCACCAGGATCCGATTTAGCTCGTGTCCATTAATCTTTTCTTGTATGTACAGAGAGCGGTTGTGGCAAGGGGAGGACAATAACATGTCTTTGTCCGTAAATGTGACAGTCACTGCAAGTGCCTCATATGCCTGAGCTTGAAGTTCGGCCACCTGAGCCTCATAAGCTTCTTGTTCTTAGAGGACTTTCATAAGGGCCTCCCTCAGTTCTTTGCTCCAAGCAATAGCTTCCCAAATAGTGACATCGGTTGGGAACCACTTCATATGTTGGATGATCTTGCGATCGGCCCGCGCACGGGCCTGATCCAACGGAGGGATTACCTCTGAGAGAGGCTTAGGTTGATGATTGGGCTTTTTGCTAGGCTCAGCTTTCCCTTGATCGTTCGACTCTTCTTAGAACGGTGGAGCCAAAGAATCTTCTTCTAGAGGAGGTGGCTCGAGACCATCCTTACTAGAGGGACTTGCTTGAGTTGGGTCAGCGGGCTTCTCTTGCGGGATTGGCCTGATAGGCTCACCCTCTTCATCTGATGGGTCAGATAAGAAGGTGTCAACCAGAACTTGAATTTCAGGCGGATCAACCGTTTTTCTTTGCATGGCCGGTTTAATGTGCTCATCTTCTTCATTTGACGGGTCAAAGAGGAATGTATTAGCTCGAATTTGAACTTCAGGAGGATCAATCGGCTCCTCTCCTCGAAAGACAATGACTCTTTGAGGGCATGTCGGATTAAGACTCTCCCCATTAGAGGATGTCGGGTGCCTTCCTCGCCCACGACCACGACCTTTGTCACGACCGTGGTTCCCGAGTTCTGCATTACGGCGTCGGTACGTCGCCATTGTGATCCTATCCCCAGTTGCGGGAGCAGCAACACCATCTTCGCTTGGTGTTTGTAGACTTTTGGGCGGAGGTATGGACACCATATTACATGGAAGTTCTTCAACATTTCTTCCAATTTCTCTATGGTGAGCTCTTCATTTTTGTAAAAGATAGATAGTTCCTCCGGAAGGGAGAGCTTCTCGCCCCCTTGTGCTCGCTGGTACATTTTTCGGAGGCTCGGAATCAGTTTTTGAGTCGGATCTTGCATTCCAACTCATCCCATGGAATATACTTGTCAAGGGGGATAGCCCTGGTTGGCACGGAAGGGGCATACTCTTCCAACTCATTAATTAACTTTTGCAGCTTCTGCAAGGGAGTTAGCTCCTTGTGAGTTTCCATGGCTGCTGCCTGCTTGGCCTATTTTTTCAATCTTCTCTTTAAATTCTTATTTTTATTCTTTTCCTATTTTTTAGCTCGCACCAAGTCCATTTAAGACGGGGTGCCCATCTTTGCGGGGGATTGGGTAATACCCCCGACAATAGAGTCATTGAAGCGGGTCTTTCTCTTAGGGATTTTCGAGTAATTGTGCTTCTTTGAAGTAACATCGACCCAGTCAGTCTCTACTTCACGGGCCTGAAATGTAGCCTTAATTACCTGCTCGACTATTTCAGGCGGCAATTCTTGAAATTCAGCCATAAAAGGACCGAAGGCTTGAGGTGTTGATGCAACTTCGGGTGTTTTGCCCGCTTGTTGCTGGGTTGGCCCGAGGTTCAACTCGGGGGAGTCTATTTTGGCTTTTCCATTTTGTGTTTGCCTGGAGGTTGATGTAGGATCTCTGTTGAGACTTGCCTTCCTGGCTTTGCCCAGGCTCTGATTTGGGCTTTTGTTGCTGGGGCTTGCTTTGTTGACCTGGTTTAGTATTTGACTTAACTTCCCCCGGAGCCTTGCCTTTTTGGCTTTGCTCGGCCTTTGACTTGGAGCTTTCTTGTTAAGGCTTGCCCTGCGAGCTTTGGTCAACCTTTAACTTGGGGTTTTGCTGTTGGGAATTGCCCTTCGGGGTAGGGTTGACCTTTGATTCAAGATCTTTCTCACGGGGCTTGTGACCCACTTTACTTGTACATGCGACGGGTGGCATTTGACCCGAGCCTCCAGAGGTTGGCGTGAAATGGCACCTTGGAGAGTCACGGACTAATACCTCTCTTCCACCCAGAAGGATGCTAAGAAGCCTCCGGGTGTCCTCTTTTGAGAAAGGTAAAGACTTTAAATCCTCCCATGACTGCCAGTTAGAGCATTGGGCCATGGATTGATCTTGACTGAGTGTGTCTTTTTCCTTATCCGGCTTAGGGGATGTCCGAGAGGTTGATGCATGAATGACATTTACTGAGAAAATTGATTGGTCCCGCGGGGGAGACCTTGAGGACCCCCGGAGAGGATTATCTATGTTTATCACTTGCCGGGTGATCAAATCCTGCGTGAGGTCCTTAAAGGCAGAGCAATCATAGATGACATGGCTTATGGCGCGATCGTACAGGGAATAACCATGTTGGTGCCTTATGCTGGTGCTCGGATTATTGTCTTGCGTAGGGAGCTGTATCAACCCCTCTCTTCGGCAGATATGAAATATTTCTAGAGTTTTATATCGAGGGAAGGAGCATATCTTTTGCGGAGCTTCATCGGCGGATGAGTCTGCTTAATCTTCAGACAACCAACCCCTAGATCTTGGCAGCCTTCGAGGTCCCACTGTAGCTTCTGAGTTGCAGGTGTGGGCTGGGATAGACTCCCTAGTGGAAGGTACTGGGGAGAGTGCTGACAATCGTTCATCAACGTGCTTCACAAGCTACAGTAACCTTTGCTGATTGCATTGCAGTCGTTTGACCTCCTTTTAAATTTTATTGACAGTCCTCCGAATGGCCAGGCATTCAGAGAATTGAAGGAGAGTGCCCTCTTGTAAAGCTTCTTGCCGCCCAAGAAGGGAAGCTAGCTCAGACTGATTAGCGACAAACCTTGCCTGCCTTGTTCTAGAATTTTTATGAATGACGTTTACAAACAAGTTTGATTTTTTCCAAACATGAGGTTGAGGTGGGCTAACCAAGTGTCCTCGCATTGAGACGGAGCCACTCTAAATTATTTTTTCTAACTCATTCTTGCAAGTGTAGCAGTCCTCAATGACATTGCCCAACATGCGATGGTAAACACAATAATTGGGCTCATGTGTTTTGCTCATTTCTGCACGTCTCTTTGGCCTTGGCAGGGATATGATTATATTCTTCATGCAGAGTGTGAAGAGCTTCTCAGTATGTTCCGTTTTGAAAGAATAGGGAGTTTTCATACACTGCCAATCCTGCCAGTGATTTCCCTTTGGCCTTTTTGAAGGATTTGCTTGAGCCGCCTTTCCCCTGGAGATAGCTATCCGAAGGAGGGGACTCCACCACATTCACTGATGTCTTAGTCATCATCGGTGAGGGCTCGACATTTATCGGGAGCCCATTATCACTTTGGTTGCTTGCTGAGGATGAGAGACACAGAAGCAAGGTGTCACGTTCTTACAACAGTTCTTGGAAAAGAGACCTTAATGCTTGAGTCTCATGCCTTAAACCCTCCAGAGTAGTGGGTTCAATATTATGGAGGACATTTCCAAGACTTTCATTGATAATGCGAAGATTTTTCAGCATGTTGGTCAATTGAGGCACCTCATGTCGAAGTGACGCTTTGCAAAAATGGTTGCTTTGGACTGAGCGTCCCGCGGTATTGGACTCTTCTTCACATGGGCCTTCTGTGGGAGAGGTTTGATTTAGAATTTGCTTGGTAGCTTCCCTGAGGCTTTTCCTTATCATGCTGTCCCCTTGGAGATCGATCTCCCCCTTTTGAATGAGGGCTTCGATACAATCTTGCACCTCTTCGCAGTTTGCACTCCCCGGTAGGGTGAGATATCGTGGCATGGTATTCACAATATCTAGGTTGTGCTTTCTCCTCCATGTAAGTTGGTGACGGGTTGTGTGCCATGATCCGGCCCTCTTTAAGGAGGATATCAAATATGCTCTTGGTGTTCTCTTTTGGAAAGGAGCATTGATGAGAGGGCCCCCAACCGGGATACCACAGAATGTGTTTAGTCTCGCTGGGGCCGGCTTCATCTGCCCCCGAGTTGGGGAGTGTAAAGGCCGCCGCCTGACAACTTACAATAGCTGAATGATGATGGTGGACGACGTTAGCCGAGCAGGTTGACCTATCCCAAGAGTGGGACTGAGGAGGGTCAACCCGACACCTTTTCATGGTAATGAGTTGGTTTTGGATTATTTTCTCCAACTCATTTTTGAAAACATAACAATTTTGGATGGTATGTCCCAATAATCGGTGATATACACAATAATTGGGATCATCCGACTTGTTGAGCTCTTTTGGCTTTTTGGGCTCTAGCAAGGATATCAACTTGTTCTTCAAACGGAGGTTAAAAAGTCTCTTGGTGTGCTCCTTTTTGAAGGAGTAAGGGGTTTTCATGTGCTCGACCAATCTTGTGGCCGATGTCTTCCCTTCGGGAATGCCAGAGTCACTTGGGGTCGTTCCTTCACCGGCTCCATTCGTAGGAGAGAAGTCGACATAATTTGCCTCTTTCCCGGTAGCATTACGCTCTTTGGGTGCCTTGCCCTTAGAGGGTGTAAACGTTGGATTGTCGGCGAAGAACATTTCAATCTCCGCGACCACTGAATTCAGCTGGTCGAATCCTTTGATATTTGCCCCAGGAGCCTCTCATTGACTTCTGGAGATAGGCACTCTTCGGCATATCGTTATAGCATCCTCTTGAGGAGGGTTATCGCACCTCATGTTTAAATCCCTCTAGCGTTTAATGAAGTCCAGTGCAGTCTCTCTTTTTTGCTTGAGCGAGCAGAGCTCCACAAGGGACACTTTCCTCTTGGCCGCCAGGAAACGGTCGATAAACTTCTTCTGTAAGTTGGCCCAATCGGCCACAGAATTTGGCTTGAGTCTTGATTACCATTGAAAGGCACTATCGATAAAGAGGGGTCCCGAAATAGCGGAGGAGATAAGACTCCTCGAGTGTCAGGTCGCCCATGGCCGTTATATAGTAGGCCAGATGTTCATGCGGGGATCCCTGCCCATTGAACTTTTGGAGTTTTGGCGCCTTCAGACAGTCTGACAGAAGCTTCTTGAATTGATGGTGGAGTGGATATGGCGCGTTGTAGAGATCCATAGTGGCAATACCCTCGCCGCACTGGGCGAACTTATCTTTAACTATCTTCTCTGTTATGCGCCGTTGGGCGATGACATCTTCAGCTGCTGGGGCCCAGGAAGACTGGACATTGGGCGCCGAGGTGGTTCAGCCCCCATTTTAGCGGACACATTATGAGGAGGAGCCACTTGCCGGTTGGCTGCGGCAGGATTGGCCAATCACTGTTCCCTCCTAATATTCTAGTTATATATCGATATCGCGGGCCTTTGGGCATTGATGTTCATATTTTGCCTCAATTCGAGCATGAGATTCGGCATTTCGATGTGCCAGCACTGCATAGTTTCAACTTGGCATTGTCGGACATTGCCATAAAGGCATCTCTTGAGGGTGGCTTGAAGACCGGGTTAACATAACCGCCGATGGGCTGATTGCCCCCTTCTCCTCGAACGCTTATAACTTCATCCTGGTCATTTTCTTCTTGGGGCAAATTTTCACCCTAGATTTAAACTTGCTCCTGGATGTGGCCCTGATGCGGGCCTTAGTTGGAAGTTCCCGCCTGGCCGCTGAATTGGCCCTGGAGGTTCCTTCTAGCGGCATTGCTGGGGTTGAGATACACCGCATCCATCGCCGGATTTGGGTCATTTAACCGAGTAGGTTTATTTGGGTTGGCCGGGTTGCCAAGAGCTTCCATCAATTAGCAGGTATAAACCTTGATGCTGTCTCCGACGTCAAGACATTTGAACCACCCTCCGCGTCCTTGGTGGTTGGACCTCGGGACGAGGAGGTGCCCCCAGTCTGTCAAATACTGATGCTTGTGACGAGGAAGCGTCTGTCAGTCTGTCAAAGATTGAGATTTGCACCGGCGGTGCTTGGGTGCGACTAGTTCTTTCAACCCGGACCGTCTCCGAGACTTGAGAGTGAGGTTGAGTTTACGATAAACTCCCTTCCTATTTTGCCTTTACGGACGCTGGGGTTTAGCAGGGTTGCCGAAGCATGCTGATCTGGGGCTTGCTCGGGCTTGCCTGCCGTAGCCCTCTTAATTGCGCGGACCTCTTGTTTAGTGGCCCACACTTGTTTCATTTTTTGAGGGTGCTCCACAATTGCACCGCCCTCATTCTTGGGGTTAGACTTCTTTTAGAAGTCCTACTTATCTTCCCGCACTCGGTGAAGAATCGAGTAGTGATTGGAGGTCGGAACTGTCGGGAGATAACTGACTCGAGGTACAATCGGCTTGCCGCTGTCAAGCCGAATGTAGAGGTCCCCGACAAGTACTATCTTGTCGGATCTTGAAATTGTCGGCACAGGCTTCCTACTTTGGCGACTTTGGCGTTGCCCCCATTTGGCAGGGATGGCGTCGAACGTGATGGTGTTAACCGAGAAAACTCGGCCTTGAGAGGAGCGGGGTTTGGTGCTCCCACCAGCGGCAGGCATGGCCATTGCAGCTGGTGTTGGCTGGATTACGGGGACCACCCCCAGGAAGAAGGGAGACCCCACAACAATAGGAAAATCCCCATAGACAATTGGGGTAGCCAGATAACCGAATCTGGCATGATTTGCGACGACGAGAGGGCTGTAGGTGACCGCCGCTATTGAAATTAGTTGAAGCTTGGTTTTGAGCTTTTGGAGATGAAAGTTGAGTCCCTCCCTGCTCCCTCCTGTAAGGACAAAAAGGGCATCAGGACCTTCGCAAAGGCATTAAAATCATTAGCAGTAAGAAGAAAGGCGGGAAAAGTCCCACCGGACGTGCCAATCTGTTTCCCAGTCGCGAAATTTTCATGCATGTATTTCGTTGGAATGGATATGCGGATATTTCGGCATATTTGTTAATTCCGCGCTTTTGATTTATCAGACGATGTAAGGTTCGTGTACTGGACTTTTCCCCGCCGACTGAAGTCAGCGTTAATTTATATCAGACAAGTCCGAACACCTTTGATTAACTGTTAAAGACTCCCTTTTTAACTTTACGGCCCATGCCTTGAGGCAGGGGGGAATTTTTTTGACTTTTTTTGAGCGAGGGTTTTGCTTCTAATTTTCCCTCTTATGCGGGTTTAATCACAATTTTCCCTTTACTAGCGTGACTAAGGTGCCATGTGTGACATTTTCATTTTTTTGAATTTTCTATTTTTTCTTATATTGTTGCGGATATATACGTAATTTTAAGAAATTTGAGGTAAAAATGTAATTTTCGAGACTTAGCCCTGAGCGAAGGCATTTCCATAAGTTAGGGAGCATTCCTTGTGAACAGAAACATCTCTATCTTGAATTTCAACATTTTTAAATTTTTCTTGAAATAGATGGACTTTTACGTAATTCCGAAAGAATTCAGGGTAAAAATGTAACTCTCGGACCACGTGGGGACCTTTGCATAATTTTTCATAACGAAATTGATATATTTCTATCATTCATTGAATTTTCATATCTTTATACAATGCATCTCAATAATACAATGTCTTTTTTGTACATCGGGGGGTATTTTTGTCAATACATGCACTAGGAGGGCTTTCTTGTAAATTACAGGGACTTAAACCCAAGAAGATTGGGCAGCAAAGAAGGGGGCGTAGCCTTCTTCACCTCTCTTGCACTTGGGGCTCCTTGAAGCTCACCAAGTCTTTCTTTCATCTTCTTCCCTCCAAGTTTCTTCCCTCTCCCAATCCTTGGAGGTCTCTCCCTTTTTTATAGGTGCGGGAAGGAGAGGTGGAGGGGCTTCTCTCCTGTTGGAAACACCCTCCAGTTGAAGTGCAAGGTGTAACGACCCAAGATCCGGGTACAGGAAAGGAACCGGTATGACCCGAATCCTGGCCCGCCACCCACGAGTCGGGAGACTCGGAAGGGTTATTTGGACGGTGTGGAGATATACAAGAATCTAAAATAATTGCACAACCACAACACAATATATATTAATGTAGGAATTTAAATATTTTACATAATTAAACAATTATACAGTCCAGAATATCCAAGTCAATAATAAGTACAATCCACAGAAAGAAAAGTACAAGAACACGGGGCATATAGAGTCTCTGGCAAACTGGTTGCTACACCGGACCACCGGCACCATGAGCCTCCGAAGTACTCCGCGCCAACCTCGCCACACCTAAAAAGCAAAGGGGGTGAGCCTCATCTCATTGGCTCAGTAGGGGTCTCGCAGATCCGTACCTCACAACGAGAAACACAACGGCACGATAAACAATACGCGAGGATAATAAAATAATAAGCATATAACAAAAGGAGGCAGTAAATAATAATAAAAAGAACTATACAAGTGCTAGCCTCGCAAACCACGTGTCACACAGAATAAGGTACACGGAGCCGCCAGAACAGTAACCTCGTGACGAAGGAAACCAGAGTTGCTACCTCACAGGAGACGGGAGTACTACCCACTAGAAGCAAGGTCGGATGCGTCCACTGACGTCTTAGTCCGCGTCCCAAGTGTCTCCCTACACGTCCCAGGTGGAAACTGAGACACACTTACCACGTAACTACAGATAAAGGACTAGCTGGGGTCGCGCTCGTCAGCACTGGTCCGACGCCTCCAATCACGTGTGCATACACAAACTATGCGCTCTAAGTTGGGTCCTCTAGCTAGTTTTCCCCCTTGCCCGGACTCAGGCTGTAAAGACGAGGGGCCCTACGGTAACCAGCCTAAAAATCGTCACATCGGGACACGCTCTCCACCACTCCCAAGTGGGTCCGCACACGTGTGCGCAGGAAAGCTACGACTAGTGGGAAAGGTCACTGGAGGTGTGAACTTGCTACGAAGCGGAAACCACCGGAGTACTACCGGTCTGTACTAACCCAACAGTATATGCAGAACACACCACGAGGTGGCTCATGTCACGAAAACTAAGAACCTCTGACTGGACGGCTAATCTCTCAATTGTCGGTGCAAAGGACGCGAGCCGGAACCAAGCGCGAAAACTCGGCAAGATGAAGAATGGCCCAGTAGGGGGTTCGGCCTGGGCGGCCAGGGTAGTAGCCGCCCAGCTCCCCTGGCCTGGGTGGCCAGCCTAATGGCCGCCCAACACAGGACAGGGCGGCCAGCCCTCTGGCTGCCCAGTCCCTGGGCCAAACACCCTGGGCGGGCAACCCTGTGGCCGCCTAGAGGTCTGGGCGGCTAGGGTTGTGGCCGCCCAGAAGAAGAGGCTCCTGGGCGGCCATCCTAGTGGCCGCCCAGCCCTGGCCGCCCTGCTGGGCAGAGACGGCAGCCTACCCGGCCGTCTTTGGAGTAGATCCTCCCGAAACCCAGCCGGAAGGTCCTTCCAAGCCTGTCTCGCCCTCATTGCGAGCAGAAAACTCGAGAAAACAAGGGGAACTCGTCCCCGACGAGGATGGTATTCGATAAACCCGATCTAAACTAGAAATCGCGAAGAACTAGGCCGATTCGAACTCACATCTCCGAACATGGCATTTTCCTTCAAAAACACAATGCACCCCACTCTCTCGCCCAATCGTTGTCAATCGGAAAGGAAATGCGAGAGGGGAGCTAGGGATCCACCCCCCTACCTCGGCGAAGCTTCAAACCTCAAATGGCGCTTCAAACCATGTCGGAAGTCGCCGGAACTCGAACCCACGTGCGAGGAAACACGATCCCGCATGCGCACCCACGAACCACCTCCCCCACGCTCGCCAAGCTCGCCGCCGTCGTCGATCATGCTCCCCCTCGCACTCAGCGTCTGCTGTCGGAGAGGAAGGGCGAACGGTCTCGCGATCGGAAGTGGAGGAAGAGTCAGGAGAGAGAGGAGCGGGGTCGCGTTAACATGAAAAAGGAAAGGTTTTGGGATTTCCCCAAAACCCCGAAAAAATCAAAATTGTAAACATGCCCTATCCGCTTGCATATAAGGCCAAACACCCGCGGAAAAAATTCGAAAAGTCGCAATTTGAACGGAATCTAAAATTTGACATTTACAAATTAATTTATCCACAAAAATAAGATCCGAAAATCCGGGGGCGTTACAGTCCTCCCCCTTATAAAAATTTCGTCCTCGAAATTAAGTTAGAACCTGGCCAATAAAGGAAGAGACTTACTCGAACAGGTAGGGGAACTGTTGCCGCATCTCATCTTCTCGCTCCCAAGATGTCTCACCACCCGAGTGACGTTGCCAAACCACCTTTACCAGGGGAATAACCTTGTTCCGCAGACGTTGCTCACGCCGATCCTCAATGCGGACAGGATACTCCGGAAGAGATAAGTCTGGGGTCACCTCAGGCCACACGGAATCCTCCAGGACATGAGAACCATCCGACATGTACCTCCGAAGCATAGACACATGGAACACGTCATGCACAGCCGCCAACTCCGGGGGTAGCTGCAATCTTTACGTCACCTCGCCGATGCGCTCAACAATGGGAAAAGGGCCGATGTAGCGGGGACTCAGCTTCTCACGCCGGCCGAAGCGCATCACCCCCTTCATAGGGGAGACTCTCAAGAATGCCCGGTCTCCCACAACAAAGCTTAAGGGGTTGCCTCCTCCGATCTGCATAACTCTTCTGCCGACTCTGCACTGCCAGCAACTTCTGCCTGACCGATTGCACCACCTCGATACATTGCTGCACCAACTCACGCCCTGTCATAACTCGCTCACCGACCTCAAACCAATCGAGTGGAGTCCGGCACGGTCGCCCATTCAACGCCTCATATGGAGCCATATCAATGTTGGAATGATAGCTGTTGTTATAGGCGAACTCCACTAATGACAAATGATGAATCCAACTATCTTGCCACTCTAGGCAACAGGATCTCAACATATCCTCCAGAGTTTGGATGGTCCTCTCTGACTGACCATCCGACTGGGGGTGGTAAGCCGAGCTGAAAGTTAATTCCGTACCCAGCGCTCTCTGAAAGCTCCTCCAAAATCCTGAAATGAAGCGAGGATCTCGATCCGATTCAATGGAAATGGGGATTCCATGCAAGGGAACAATCCGCTCCACATATAATTTGGTCAATTTGTGCATACTCCAACTGACTTTGATCGGTAACAATCGAGCTGCCTCCGCCAGTCTGTCCACTAGCAACCAAATACTATCATACCCAGTAGGAGTCCTCGGCAACCCAACTACAAAATCTGTTGTCATGTGGTCCCATTTCCACGCGGGAACCTCCAAGGGCTAAAGTGTACCACCTGGTCGCTGATGTTCCGCTTTCACCTGTTGGCAAGTCAAACACTTGGCCACAAACTCCGCGACATCCCTCTTCATGCCAGGCCACCAAAACTGCCTCTTCAAATTTCGGTACATCTTTGTTGCTCCTGGATGTACGGTGTATCGGGTGCCATGAGCCTCCTGCAACACAACGCTCCTCACCTGATTTTTGGCAGGGACATACAGTCTGCCTCTGAACCTCACTACCTCATCCTCACCAAACTCCACCTCGGCCATCGACAGAATACGAGGTAGCTCGAGGTCCACACGCTGAGCCTCCATCACCTGACGATGGATAGCTGGCGTGACGGTCAAACTCGCAAGAATGGCCGACCCTGGTCCCGTGGGACCTTGACCCTAAAGGTTACAGTTGGCACTTGCTCCCATAGCCTCCATTTTTTCAACATCATGTGACTGACCACCACCTTCCTGCTTAAAGCATCCGCCACTACATTCATCTTGCCTGGTTGATAAGACAGAGTGAAATCGTAGTCCTTCATGTACTCCATCCACCTCCTCTGCCTGAGGTTAAGATCCTTCTAAGTAAACACATACCTCAAACTCTGGTGGTCAGTGAAAATCTCAAATTCCTCCTCATACAGATAGTGCCTCCAAATCTTCAGAGCAAAGAATACCGTTGCCAGCTCAAGATCATGGGTAGGGTAGTTCTCCTCATGCGACTTCAACTGACAGGATGCATACGTCACAACTCTGCCATTCTGCATCAGCACTGCACCCAATCCTACACTGGAAGCGTCTATACACACCACAAAACCTCATGATCCAGAAGGTAACACAAGCATTGGAGCGGTAGTGAGCAATCTCTTTAGCTCCATGAAGCTTTGTTCACACTCATCCGTCCAGACAAAAGACACATCCTTTTGCGCGAGCCTAGTCATCGGGGCTGCAATACGAGCAAAATGCTGATTGAACCTCCTATAATAGCCTGCCAACCCCAAGAAGCTCCTGATCTCTGTCACCGACCTCGGCCTCGGTCACTGTACCACAACTTCTACCTTGGCTGGATCCACAGAAATGCTATCACTAGAGATCACATGCCCAAGAAAATGCACCTCCCATAGTCAAAACTCACATTTGCTAAACTTGGCGTACAATTGGTGGTCCCGTAAGGTCTGCAACACGATCCTCAGATGGTACGCATGCTCCTCCTCAGACTGCGAATAAACAAGAATGTCGTCCACAAACACAACCACGAACTGATCCATGTAAAGACGAAACACTCTTATGCATCAAATCCATAAATGCCGCAGGGGCATTGGTGAGCCCAACGACATCACCTAGAACTCATAATGCCCATATTCCGTACTAAAAGCAGTCTTCTCCTTATTTGTGTCTCTGATCCGCAGCTGATAATAACCAGACCTCAAATCAATCCGCGAGAACACCTGGGCCGACTGAAGTTGGTCGAACAAGTCATCAATTCGAGGCAATGGATACTTGTTCTTAATAGTCACCTGGTTCAGCTGTCGGTAATCGATACACAGTCTCAAACTACCATCCTTCACGAATAGCACAGGCACACCCCAAGGGAAAAAGCTAGGGCGAATATAGCCCTTAGCAAGCAACTCCTGCAACTGCGCCTTCAGCTCTCTCAACTTTGCCGGTGCCATACGATTAGGTGCCTTAGACAAAGGCATGGTGCCGGGCACAATCTCAATGACAAAATCAATCTCTCTCTGTGGAGGTAACCCTGGCAACTCCTGAGGGAAGACATCGGGAAACTCACATACGACAGGAATGTCCTCTACACCCCGCCGCTGCTGATCAACCATTACCACCGAAGCAAGAAACCCCTCACACCCAGCATCAAGCAATCTGCGGGCTTTAATAGTTGAACTAAGAAAGCGAGAGGAAGAAGACCGAATACTTTGGAAGTAGAAAGCCGGTCTACGGGGATGCTAAAAATAGACCCTCTTCGAACTGTAATCAACTACAGCACCATGGGCCTCGAGCCAATCCATTCCCAAAATTACATCAAAATCACTAAGCTGCAATGCATAAAGCTTAGCCGACAAATTCTGCCCCTCAATCCATACTGGCACCTTCTCAAGGTAATAAGGGGTGAACATGAAATCACTCGTGGGCAACTCTACTGCCAAATCACAGGACATCTCGGTAGCTGACTCCTCAGCACAATGAACGAAATCCTCGGATATGAAAGAATGCGAAGCACCAGAATCAAACAAAACTCGAGCCGCACAACCCAAAGTCACAGTTGTACCTTCTACTAACTGCGATGCCTCTGCCTCAGCTCAGGTCATGTGCATCACTCGGCCTCGGGACCTCTACCTCCCTACGCTGGCCAACCGTGGCAGTGGCGGAAACTGACCCTATTACTGAGGTCACTGCTGCTGCGGCGGTAGTGGCTGCTGGGGCTGGAATTGCTGCTGTTGGAACTAGTGTGGTTGGCGCGGCCTCTGAGGACAATCACGTGCTATGTGCCCTACTTGGTCACACTTGAAGCACGTCAAGGGTACTGAGCACAGTCTGCCTGGGTGAAAGTTGCCACACTGGGGACACGCCCCCTGCTGACCACTGACTGAACCCTGGCGCTGGAGTGGTGAAGGCTGCTGTACACTGCCCACTGATACCTGCTTCTGCTCTCTACGTTTTGGCGCCTTCTATCAAAACCGGCCCTCCTAAACATCTTCTTGAGCCTCGAGCCAAAGGACGTAGAACTGGCAGCCGACGATTAGAACTGGATGCTCCTGTGCTACCTGGGGAGTGCTGGAAGGCACTCTGCTACTGCACAAACGACTGCTGACCTTGGCCCGATTGCGACTGCCCTACGTCGGTCTGCTCCCGAGTCCTCTGCAAATCCTCCTCCAAATCTGCTACTGCCTCGTATGCTGCCTCCAAGTCGGTAACATGGGTCCCGATCACAACATTCCTGAGCTCTGGCCTCGGACCTTTAATAAACTGTCGAGCCTTCATCTTCTCACCTACCATAATGTGAGGAGCATAGCGACCCAATTCTATAAACCTGGACCTGTACTGCATCACTGACATGTCCCCCTGGGTCAGCTCCATGAACTGATACATCTTCTTCGCCTTGACATGCTCTGGGCTGAAGACACGCTCGAAAGCTTCAAGAAACTTCTGCCACTGAATCTGCCGGAGGGGGCGGGAATGAAATGTTGATTCCCACTCGGTCGTCCACCAAGCCAAAGCAGAACCCATGCAATCGATAGGTAGCCAGCAACACTCTTTCATCATCTGCACACTCCATGGAACGGAATACCCTCTCCATGGCATCTGTCCACGCCCTCGCTGCATCTGGATCTGACTGCCCATCGAACTGAGGTGGGTGGAACTGCAAGAACTCCTTCAGCGCAAGCCCACGACTTCCTTGAGATGACGAGCCTTCACCGGCTTCACCACCATGTTGCCGAAGGTAAAACTGGTACATGTCCTCTATGAACTCCTCACGCCCCTGAACTCTAGCTACTCCTGCCTCTCCTGTCGCAGCCGACGCTCTACTCTGCCCCTCCTGATCCTCGGCCGCCTGCCCCTGCTGGGAGCGGGTCCTCCTCCTCGGTGCCATAGTCTTCTAGCCATAGTTGTCAAGGCGACAAGGCGACCCAAGGCGTTCACGGGGTCCCTAAGCGCTTAGGCGACAAGGCGTCCGCTTAGGCGTCGCCTAGGCGACACTTCGGCCACTAATTAAAAAATTTAAAATATATATCCTCTAATATATAAATCAAGAATAAAAAATGTGAAAAATACAAAAAAAATAAATTACATGAAGAAATTGCCGTAAATAAATTATGTGACAATTATAGAAAACTAAATTGTATCGAAAAATTCAGAAGTAAATGCAAAAGATTCAAAAGTAACTGTAAAAAATTCATAGAAATTATAAAAGAATACAATAACATCAAGAAAATTATAAAAAAGAAAGAGTTAAATGTACATAACCAAGTTAGATCCGGTTCGGACGGGTCACGGTTGGCCCGCCTTGGCGCCAAGGCGGGCTTTGGCGCCTAGCACGCTTAGGCGACCGCCCAGCTCGCCTTTTCCAGTGTCAACAAGGCGCAGGCGACGCCTAGGCGCCCGCCTTGACAACTATGCTTCTAGCACAGAAAAAGACAAAAGGCGGAATTAATAAAACACACGGTACCCTAAGCCAGTTGTCAACTGTACCAAACACTATGGACTTTCTGGACCGCCGCAACCATTTTAGGTTCCTATACACCTCCACAACCTCGCTCTGATACCAATTGTAACGGCCCAAGATCCGGGTACCGGAAAAGAATCGGTACAACCCGAATCCTGGCCCTCCACCCACGAGCTGGGAGGCTCGGAAGGGTTATTTGGACGGTGTGGAGATATATAAGAATGTAAAATAATTACAGAACCACAAGACAATATATATTAATGCAAGAATTTAAATATTTTACATAATTAAACAATTATACAGTCCATAATAACCAAGTCCATAATAAGTACAGTCCACAGAAAGAAAAGTACAAGAACACGGGGCATACCCCGTCTCTGGCAAACTAGTTGCTACACTGGACCACCGGCACCATGAGGAGCCTCCGAAGTACTCCGTGCCAACCTTGCCACACCTAAAAAGCAAAGGGGGTGAGCCTCATCTCATTGGCTCAGTAGGGGTCTCGCAGATCCGTACCTCACAACGAGAAACACAACGGCACGATAAACAATACGCGAGGATAATAAAATAATAAGCATATAACAAAAGGAGGCAGTAAATAATAATAAAAAGAACTATACAAGTGCTAGCCTCGCAAACCACGTGTCACACAGAATAAGGTACACGGAGCCGCCAGAACAGTAACCTTGTGACGAAGGAAACCAGAGTTGCTACCTCACAGGAGACGGGAGTACTACCCACTAGAAGCAAGGTCGGATGCGTCCACTGACGTCTTAGTCCGCGTCCCAAGTGTCTCCCTACACGTCCCAGGTGGAAACTGAGACACGCTTACCACGTAACTACAGAACAAGGACTAGTTGGGGTCGCACTCGTCAGCACTGGTCCGACGCCTCCAACCACGTGTGCACACACAAACTATGCGCTCTAAGTTGGGTCCTCTAGCTAGTTTTCCCCCTTGCCCGGACTCAGGCTGTAAAGACGAGGGGCCCTACGGTAACCAGCCTAAAAATCGTCACATCGGGACTCGCTCTCCACCACTCCCAAGTGGGTCCGCACACGCATACGCAGGAAAGCTACGACTAGTGGGAAAGGTCACTGGAGGTGTGAACTTGCTACGAAGCGGAAACCACCGGAGTACTACCGGTCTGTACTAACCCAACAGTATATGCAGAACACACCACGAGGCGGCTCATGTCACGAAAACTAAGAACCTCTGACTAGACGGCTAATCTCTCAATTGTCGGTGCAAAGATGCGAGCTGGAGCCAAGCGTGAAAACTCGGCAAGATAAAGAATGGCCCAGCAGGGGGTCTGGCCTGGGCGGCCAACACCCTGGCCACCCAACCTGGGCGGCCAGCCCAATGGCTGCCCAACACAGGACAGGACGGCCAGCCCTGCGCAGTCCCTAGGCCGAACACCCTGGGTGGCCAACCTTGTGGCCTCCCAGAACAGGTCCTGGGCGGCCAGCCCTGGCCTCCCAGAAGAAGAGGCTCCTGGGCAGCCAACCCAATGGTCGCCCGGCCTACTCAGGCGGCCAGCCCGTTGGCCCCCCTGCTAGGCAGAGACGACAGCCTACCCGGCCGTCTTTGGAGCAGGATCCTCCCGAAACCTAACCGGAAGGTCCTTTCAATCCCGTCTCGCCCTCATTGCGAGAGGGAACCTCGGGAAAACAAGGGGAACTCGTCCCCGACGAGGATGGTATTCGAGAAAGCCCATCTAAACTAGAAATCACGAATAACTAGGCCGATTCGAACTCACATCCCCGAACATGGTATTTTCCCCCAAAAACACAATGGCACCCCACTCTCTCGCCCAAATCGTCGTCGATCGGAAAGGAAATGCGAGAGGGGAGGTAGGGATCCATCCCCCTACCTCGGCGAATCTTCAAATCTTAAATGGCGCTTTAAACCACGTCGGAAGTCACTAGAACTTGAACCCACCCGCGAACCACCTCCCCCACGCTCGCCAAGCCCGCCGCCGTCGTCGATGGTGCTCCCTCTCGCACTCGTCCTCTGTAGCTGGAGAGGAAGGGCGAGTTGTCTCGCGATCGGAAGCGGAGGAAGAGTGAGAGAGAAGAGTGGGGTCGCGTAAACGGGAAAAAGAAAAGGTTTTGGGATTTCCCCAAAACCTCGGAAAAACTGAAATTGTAAACATACCCTATCCGTTTGCATATAAGGCCAAACACCTCCAGAAAAATTCCGAAAAGTCGCAATTTGAACGGAATCCGAATTCTAACATTTAAAAATTAATTTATCCACAAAAATAAGATCCGAAAATCTGGGGACGTTACACAAGGGATAGGTATAACTCTTCCTCTTCTCCCTTCAGTTTTTTTTTCTTTTTTTTTGTCTGTGCGAACAGAAGGGATCGGAGGCGGTACCCCCTCTGGTTCCACAGTGAGCGGACGGGGTCCCCTTCGGTCAAATAGGTATCGGAGGGGGGTCCCCCTCTGGTACATGGGGATCAGAGGGGGTCCCTCAGGTCAAAGGACACCGGAGGGGGAGTTCCCCCTCCGATTTGAATCCGTGGGGGGGGGGGTCCTCCGGTGCGTAGGCCACCGGAGGGGGTCCCCCCTCCGGTCTTAAGGCACTGGAGGGGGGTCCCTCCACTGTGCAGGCCATCGGAGGGGTTCCCCCTCCGGTGCTCAGTCCCTCGGAGGGGGGTCCCGCTCCGGCCTTCGCGTCGCCCGGGAGAGAAGAGAGAGGGGCGGAGGGGGGTCTTGCTCCTTGGCTTGCTTGGGTATAAAAAGGGATCTCCTATCCCTTTCAAGTATTTTTTATTGCTGAAACTCGGGCTGCAGCACGTGGAGAACCCCTTCTTTGTCTGCTTTTGGCCGCTTTGTCCGGGGAGTATTCCCGTTGACTATTGGGACGACCGGGAAGAGAAATAGTACTTGTAGTGGATTTCCTGCATGGGTGAGTGGTTTTACACCACCCTACAAACTGCTTGATAAAATTTCTCATGCATAAAAGCACATATATAAGATTACAAATAGTTCCTATTTTAACTGTACTCTTTTTGAGGGTTCACGACGGCGATGAACTTGTTGTTTCGGGGCCATTCATGATACATTCGGTTTTGTTCTTTCTTTTTTTCTAGATTTTTTTTGAAAATATCAGAAATTAATAGTAAACTTTTCGGGGTCCAATGGGAGATGAGGGGCATAAATTCACGCTGTCTATTGATTTCTGAACATGGGATTGAGTGGCCAGATGCTCCCCAGAATGTGCCATTTGTGGGGGCTAAGATAATGCTTGACACACTTGCTAATAGTTCCCAAGCTATGTTCTAGCAGGAGATTCTCCCCTTAGTTGAGGCCATGCAGAACGTCCTTCAATGTGGCACATAGGCTTATCATATATTAGGGCTGCCCAGAGAACCTTGGATGGCTACTGTGGAGGGTATCTGGGAAGAATTTCGGCATCTTCATATAGCCTCCGAATGGGAAAGCCACCGTTTAAAGATACAACAGCTCGAAGATGAGATCTCTACGTTGTCGTGTGAGGCCCGCGGGTTCCATTCACAAGTTGAAGTTGCTTGTGACCGCTTGAGTGCTTTGGAGGTGGAGCAGGCTGCAAATAAGAAGAAGATGACTCAACTCCAGGAGGCGGCTCAGTCTTTGTTGGCTGAAGTGTAGAAGTTGGTAGTTATGGTGGAGGCGAGCGTTGGGATGGTTCAGCAATTGCAGGCTGAGGAAGGTACCCTCATGCAAAAGGGCTCATACCTTCAGTGTGAGATTAGCGTTAGGAGGTCCCAGATTGAGGAATTACTGAGATCTTTGAGCTCGCCCTTTGCACTTTTGTGATTTATTGATGGATCCGTTCCGTTTTTTTTTTTTTTTTTTTAAGTATTCATCATTTGGTGGTGTGAGACACGGAAAAATCTAATCTTTTTTATCGTGGATAAAATATAGATTTTGTTCTTTTTGAAAAGAAACATCCCCCCCTTATCTGAGTAGAGGGTGATTCCGTGGGTGCGCATCGTATCAGACAATTTGGGTTCGAGTGCTGGACCTTTCCCCACTGATCGGAGTCAATGTTGATTTACATCGGTCTAACGTCCGAACACCTTTGTTTGACTGTCAAAGAAATCTCAAAAGTCTTCTATAGGGGTTCTGATGTTGAGGATAAAATCTCTTGGATGGCTCACAATGTCCGCTCACTCACCACCGACAAACAGAAACAACAACTAAGTTAGGGTTTTAACTGAGGCCATGTTTGGGCAAAACTAGGATTTGGGAATATGAAGATGATTTGGGGGAAGTCGTAGGCATTTTTGAAGTAGAGGAAGATTTTCTGGACCCCGAGGGCATTTTGGTAATTTTCCGAGGCCAAGGATATTGCTGAAATTTCTGGGCTGGAACGGCAGTAAGACTGGGTTCCTGACTTCCCAAGGCATTGAGGTCATTTCTGGAGGGTTTTAAGGGCTCTGAAGTCATTTCTGGGTCAAAAGGGTAGTTGGGTAATTTTACCACACCCTATGTATAGGTTAAGGTGGCACCCCGAGTGTCGGACAAGGCTGACAAGGTTCTTGGGCCAACAGAGTAGTAAAGGACTTCATAGAAGACTTATTTGTGTTGACATCGCCAAAGGAGGGACATATACACAATTTCCACGAGTCGAAGGGTTTTCTTATAATTCTCCCGATCGACGTACAAAGACAATATGTGGAGTACATTGGATATTTTTATGACCCAGCTGGATACAAGGATTGTCGGCGAATTGTCGACTGTACAAGGATCCGCACCAACGCGGGAAGTAGGGACGTAGTCCCAATTATAAAAGATTGCAGGGTAGAACTGTAAATTACAGGACTTTTGTCTCTTACGGTCTCCGGGAGGGCATTTTTGTAATTCTGCCATTGTAGGGACAGAACCACATAACTTAGTCGTCCCGAGACGTAAAGATTTACAAACATGGCCCGCTGAGGGGCATAATTACAAACACGGCCCACTGAGAGGCATAATTACAAACATATCCCGTAGGGGCATAAGTACAAGACCCGGGGACTTATCCCTCACAGGTCAAGACAAACAGAACAAACTCCTCCGGATGCTTGGTGGCTTCGTATGTCTTCGTAGGTTGTAGATGTCTCCACTTGGACCCTTGGGGGTCTATTTATAGAAGGCGAGAGGACCCAGGTTGACAAAACCGTGGAGAAATACTCCGGTTCTGTCAAGGTGGGGTGCAAAAACCCCTATTTCTGTCAAGGTGAGGTGGCAAAAAGCCTTTTTGACCCCTCTCCTCCTTTTCTTCCTTTTTTGGTTTTGGCGCACGGGAGAGTAACCCCGGAGGGGTCAAATGACCCCTCTGGCTACCAGAGGGGTCAAATGAGGAAAATCGCCCCGGTTCTTACAGGGTGGGGTGTAAAAACCCTTTTTTCTGTCAAGGTGGGGTGGCAAAAAGCCTTTTTGACCCCTCTCCCTCATTTTCCTTCTTTTTTTTTGGAAACACGAGGACCCGGAGCGGATGACGACCCCCGGGTGGGCGGACCCAGTGGGGTCAAATGACCCGGCGGGTGGGCGCAACCCCGCGGGGTCGTTTGACCCCGCAGGTGGCGCGACCCGGCGGGGTCATTTGACCCCGCTCGGGCGCGCGAGCCCCGCGTGCCCCCTCCTCCTGGGCTGCAGGTCTAGAGGGGACATTTGGCCTCTGAACACCCTTTTTGACTCCTCTCGGCGCCGTTTTGCTCCATTTCTGTCAACCTGGGTTGAGAAGAAGCCGTGGTGGAGCGTTTGTAGCCCGTGGAGGCCCGTTCTTCGCCACGTGGCAGTCGTTCATCGGTGAAGACTTGCGCGGGAGCGGAGGACCGTCTTGTTTGTTGTTGTGTTGTGCATCGCCGCGTGGGGAGGAATCTTTGCGTCCGTCCGTGCCGTGTGATACACTTGCTCGGCCTCTTTGACAGGCATGCATGCATGTCTTCCTCTTAACTTCCATT
The DNA here is from genome assembly GCA_022559845.1 of Amorphophallus konjac. Taxonomy (NCBI): domain Eukaryota; kingdom Viridiplantae; phylum Streptophyta; class Magnoliopsida; order Alismatales; family Araceae; genus Amorphophallus; species Amorphophallus konjac. The sequence goes on from CM040117.1 coordinate 69,263,532, forward strand.
GTTGCGACGGCACTTGTGATAATATTATCCGGTCGATAGACCCTAAATCACGGAGGTACTTCGCGGTCCGACGACATCGGCGCTACACCGCATCTTTTTCGTCGGTTGTTTCGGAATGAAATTCTCGAAGTATTTCGAGAAAATTACGGGTGCAACAGGTGGTTATCCCGAGGGCTTGTCTCGGGCTCCAATTTTGTGGATGAATGATAGTAATTACAGATGAGTTGATAGAGTTGAGAAGCTTATTGTCATGCTTGAACGTTGCTCTTTGTTTTAATATTTTCTCTCTCTCTTTTTTTTTTTCACCTTACTAGTCTCCGCGCCCTTTCGGGTTTTCAACTAAACTAGTCCCCTTCAGCTTTTTCCAATGCGCCCTTGCAGGTTTTCACGTCGAGGGGTTACCCATTTTTGTCTGAAGCATTCTTTCGGGTTTTCACCTCAATCGGGTTATGACCTTTCTGCCCTTAAGTAATCGGCGAACCGGGTACCTAAGTCCGTTGGGGCACCTCTATGTTAACCTCCATTTTTTTTAAATACGGGTAGCTAACCTTCGTGAGCTTGGAATTGAAAGTTACTCTTTGGGAGTGAGTGGCTTTGGGGTGATCACTCTACTGACCTCTGATGGTTTGAGGGCCAAGGATAGAGTTTGGAATTTAAAACTTTGGGTTTTTGGGCTGACCAGCTTGTGCTTTAAGAGTCAGGAATTTTTTTTTTTGGGGGGCTGACCGAACATGGTTTAGGAGCCAGAAATTGAGGTTTTGCATTTGGGGCTTGTAGATTATGATTAAAAATCAACTTAGGGAAAAATTAAGAATATGAATAAATAAGCATGAAATAGCACGAGGTGCTAAGGGGAATTTGTGATCGCGAGAGACGCGAGGGCCTCAAAAGAATATAACAATGAAAAAGTGTGGAGGGATCGCGAAAAATACCTTTAAAGGTGCGGGGATGTGAGTGCTTTCCTTTCTCTTCAAATCGGCCGGCCGATGAAGAGAGTTCTTCGATTAATTACCCTTGCAAAAAGACACAAACACCAAAAGGATATTAATTAGAACATGGTGAGTGTAGCATCAATTCTTAATAAAAAGGATGAGCATGAAAGTATGTGCAAGAACACACCTTAAGGGTGTTGGCCCTTAAACCCCTATGCAAAAGGGTGGGAAAAATATGATGAATGATATGCAAAATAAAATAAGGGAAAGAGTGCAAGAGTTGCACTTAAAGGGGAGATACTCAACGTGGTTGAGCAGGAGAGTTAATAGGAGATAAAACATGCATGCATGAGCAAACCGATGATGATAAAAACAAAAGGAAGAATAAAATAAAAGAAGAAGGGGCCTGTGCTGCTTCTTTTGGCCTTGATTAGCGTTTGGGAGGAGGCTTTGATGGATGAAAAGGTGGGACGTAGGAGCCTTCTCCTTCAGCCACAGCAACACCACCCTGCGAAGGAAAACAGAAGAAGAAGATAGAAGAAAAAGAAAACAGAAGAAGGAAAGAAGAAGAAGAACCGAGGGAGGAAGGATCGGAAGGGCAGAATCCAACCTATTAACAGAGACAATGTCTCTATTAAATAGGTTGAAAAAGAGGTAAGAACGGCAAGAGTCCTACGGAGGCAAGACTCCAGTCCCCAATCAAGGAAGGTGTCTAACGAAGCAAGGACTCTCTGGGGAAAGGGATGCGAAGACAGAAGATGAAACACGCCCTGGGTCAGGGCGTCAATTCAAGAATTGACGACCTACCATAGGGCGTTAATTCAAAACACGACGTGGCCAAGGGCGTCAACTCCCAGATCAATTTTGGAAATAAATATTTCTTTTATTTGGAAATTCTGAAACACGCCTCCGGGAGAGGCGTTAATTAAAACACGCCCCCAAGAAGGGCGTTAATTAACATTTTTCAAACATTTATTCTTTTTCAAAAATTGGATAATGTCAGGAATTGACGCCCTTTCCAGAGGTCGTCACTTCTTTAAAAGGCGCCCTAGGTCCGTCGTGAATCAAAACGCGCCCTTGATCAAGGCGTGAATTCATAAAAATAGGAAAAATAGGGAAAAATAGGGGAAATTCAAGAAAAGTGGGAAAAACCACTCAAATAAGCCGATTTGAGGGTCAAATGGGGCATCACATTGCGATATGAAATATACTCAAAATAATGTCAATTTTGGCGTGTCTACAGCTGCCCCGCCTTGGCGTCTGCTTTGCAAGGGAGCATAGCAAACTGAAAAGTAGATGCCAAGGTGTGATGAGACACGCAATCAACATCACTTGATGAGAATCAAATCAAAAGCACGAGATGAATCAAATCTCGAGAAATTCAATGAAATCAACAATGTTTGGATAAAAGGGGAGTTGTGCACGCGGTGCACGAAGGAGATAAAACAAATGATCAACTTCCAACGCGGTTGAAGTACCCTAGGTCACAAACCTGTAGATTTCACCATTGGGGAGCGGTTACCAGCCAGTGGACGTGCTGCAGCCAAGGTGGATCAAAGGGAGATAAAATAAGATGATAAAAATCCAAACAAGGAGCTTTCGAGAAAATGACCCAAAACAGCGACAAAACGAACTGAAGATTCAATCCGGCATGGAATATCTCATATCTGGAAAGATTAAGATCAATTCAACTCTCAAAACCAGCTTATCAAAATGATTTCCCAAAGTTGATTCAAATTCCTACATGAATGCATGCTGGGTTTTAAAGGAAAAATTAAATCAAATGAAAATATAAGATAATCAAGGATAATATTGTTAAACTGCCAAGACTGGGTCAAGAAACCGATTCTGCGAGCCGATACTAAGCCGAAGCCCGTTTATCCACGCACCAACTTACAAAAGGGAACCATCGTCCCCAGTCTTGGACGGCTCAACGGCCTATCCGTGTGACTAAGATGCCTCTGGAATCGTCATTATTTTTGATAAAGGGGAACTCAAATTCCAGATTTACCAAAACCACAAGGTCCTTGATATAATCTAATAGGGTATGTATCATATAGTAAAATGTATACAGGAAGATGGTGATAAGCAATGAGCATGGGAACTGAGAACTGAGCTGCAAGCACCGTGGGGCTTGGATGATGATGCCCAGTCGGTGGGACCAAGAGCTTCTTATCCTGCGCTCAAAAATTCATCAGCCAAGATATAAAAGATAACAAGCAATGAATAAGGCATTTAAGCGTAGCAAGCATAGCATGAATCAAAGCATCAATAGCATGTCACAACATAGTAACCATTATGAGTTGAATCATGATATTGCAAAGCATCATTGTTTGTTATTTTGTCATGAGGATGCCAACTTGGCTAATCAAGATTTGGAGTTGAATGATCAAGATCTGATAATGCCCATCGGCAGAATTGATCAAGAGAAATTAGTAGGAGTTGATTGAAGGATCTGGAGATGAATAATCAGAATGATAATCAGGAGATATAACCAAAATGATATAAGGAGGTGATAACCAAAAATGCCCAGGGTGGCATGTCATGAGAATATCGGGAGAATCAATAGATTGATAGCAATGAGTGGAGATAGGACTCATCCCGTGCTCTTGGTCCTTGCAAAGCTGTTCCTGCAAAACACCATCAGAAAAATACAATGCAATTTTTTTGGATTTTGAAATATGCAAATTTTTATGAGTTTTTGAAAATATACTCAAATTTTTATGAATTTTGGAAAAATATGCAAATTTTTATGGGTTTTGGACAAGAAATATTCATTTTTTTGTTTGATTTTGCTCAGGAAATATTCAAATTTTTTTGGTTTGATTTTGCAATGTTCAATTTTTTTTTGGATTTTGGTTTAGACATAGCTAATGCAGCATCAAATGGTGTTTAAACCATTAATTGGGGGTCCTCGTTCCTTCCCTTTTCGTTTAAAATTTCCCAAAGCCGGGCGTGCATTGAAAGTGGCATCCTATAACCGACCGCCTTTGATCAGCGGTGCCCCTACCAAGGCCATACCCGAGAAACATTCGGTCTTGGAGGGAGAAGAGAAGAATAACTTGGGATAAGCTTTATGCAGGATGGGAGATGTCAAGACTTGAATTCTTTCCAAGGTGTTAACCCTCAAAGAGGTAGTCTGTTGCGCCGGGGCTTTATGCCTTTGATTTTTAGACCCTTGACATGCATACGACTAGGGTTTTCCCTGCGGGGACTTTGCCACTCTTGTCATGCCATAATTCACAATCTTGCTTTTATCGAAATTCTGACTTGATTTTCATAATAGCCCTTTTGGTGAGATGTATATCATGAAATTCATATTTAGTTTGGGTCAAGACTGCCCCTATTTGAGACTCCTCTCGTATTGGGGATTACCTAGGTTGGTCATCTTGTCCGTCAACCTCTTGCCCCTGCATTCGGCCGAGTAAAGAAGAGAAAAGACTTTCAGATATACTCATGGCATGGCCAAAGTAGCAACGGTGTTGAACCAAAGGAGCCGGCTAAGGACGCCGTGAAGTGTGTGAGGTGCCCAGCTGAGGGTTATTCTTAACAAGCAGGGAGAGAATGTTGAATTCCCAACGCGGGGTTCTTATTAACCAAGGTGCTGCATAAGCAAGCCTAAAGACTCTTCTTTTAACAATGGTTTAATTAAACAAAAACCTAAGATAAAGATCTAAAACACCACTCTTAATCTTGTTAGGAAGCACTTCATTTTGAAAATCATGCGTGAAGTAATGAGGTAATGATATCATATAAATGCTTACTTACGCCAATATGTTACCTTGCAACCTTTGTTAAAGCAGCTGCCGCGAGAGGTTGATCATCGTGGGATAGTCCTCTTAGGTAGATAAAGGATTGGAAGCAAAGGATTGAAAGTGGCTTAACAAGAAGGAGTGGTGCCAAGACCAGACTCAGACGAATAAGGAAAAAAAGGAAAAGAGGCGAGGGCTAGAACTCCCTCACTAAGGCGCGGAGACCCTGATCACATGGAACAGTCTACAGAAGGAGAGGAGAATTAGAAGGAGGAATGAGGACTAAAGTCTCGAAAGCAGTGAGAGAATGGGCAGATGCCCAAGGCAGTGGATGTGGAAGAAGTTGGGTCGGACCCAGAATCATGAGGAATTAGAAGAAGAAATTGATAGATGGAAAGAGGCGGATCTGGAGGGTCCGGAGGCGGAGGAGAATCATGAGAGGAGAAATCATCCGGAGGCTCCGGAGGGATAAAATATCGAGGGACGCGATGCCCTGAGAAGAAATCTGAAAAAGAGTGATAAAAAAGGAAGAAGAGAACGAAGGAGGTGATGTCTTGGAAGAACAGAAAGATGAACTGGAAGAAAGATGAATGGTCCGGAGGTTCCGTAGGGAGAAAATGGAAAGGGGCGCGATGCCCGAGAGATAAGTCCGGAGGTTCCGGAGGAAGAAAATGGAAAGGGGCGTGATGCCCGAGGGAAAGGTATGAAAGATCCGGAGACTCCGGAAGAATAAAGTGGAAAGGGGCGTGATGCCCTGGGGGAAAGTCCGGAGGTTCCGGAGGAATGAGATGGAAAGGGGCGTCATGCCCGGAAAGAGAATAGAGAGAATAAAACGGAGAATCCGGAGGTTCCGGAGGGATGAAATCAGGAAGGAGAAGATGGAAAGGGGCGTCGTGCCCGGGGAAAAGATTGAGAGAATCAGATGGAGAATCCGGAGGTTCCGGAGGAATGAGATAGAAAGGGGCGTCATGCCCGGGAAGAGAATAGAGAGAATAAAACGGAGAATCCGGAGGTTCCGGAGGAATCAGATGGAAAAGGTGGAAAGGGGCGTCGTGCCCGAGGGGAAAGTATGGAAGATCCGGAGGAATAAAATCAGGAAGGAGAAGGTGGAAAGGGGCGTCGTGCCCGAGGGGAAAGTCTGGAGGTTCCGGAGGAAGGAGATGGAAAAGGTGGAAAGGGGCGTCGTGCCCGAGGGGAAAGTCCGGAGGTTCCGGAGGAATGAGATGGAAAGGGGCGTCATGCCCGAGGGAAAAGTCCGGAGGTTCCGGAGGAATAAAATCAGGAAGGAGAAGGTGGAAAGGGGCGTCGTGCCCGAGGGGAAAGTCCGGAGGTTCCGGAGGAAGGAGATGAAAAAGGTGGAAAGGGGCGTCGTGCCCGAGGGAAAAGTCCGGAGGTTCCGGAGGAATAAAATCAGGAAGGAGAATGTGGAAAGGGGCGTCGTGCCCGAGGGGAAAGTCCGGAGGTTCCGGAGGAAGGAGATGAAAAAGGTGGAAAGGGGCGTCGTGCCCGAGGGGAAAGTCCGGAGGTTCCGGAGGAATAAAATCAGGAAGGAGAATGTGGAAAGGGGCGTCGTGCCCGAGGGGAAAGTCCGGAGGTTCCGGAGGAAGGAGATGAAAAAGGTGGAAAGGGGCGTCGTGCCCGAGGGGAAAGTCCGGAGGTTCCGGAGGAATAAAATGGAAAGGGGCGTCATGCCCGAGGGAAAAGTCCGGAGGTTCCGGAGGAATAAAATGTCGAGGGACGCGATGCCCTGGGAAGAAGGGAGAGAAATCTGGGGGAGTGAGATGAAAAGGTTGGAAAGGGGCGCGATGCCCGAGTAATGAAGATGAATATGAATAAGATGTGAAATGCGGAGGATCCGGCGGTGCCGGAAGGCGGGGAAGATACGGGTTTGGAGACCCGGGAAGCAGGAGGTGCAAATGCATATGAATGCAATAGAATGGACGTGATGAATGCAGTGAATGCATGAACGCAATGAAATGCAAAGAAGATGAGGAACATGAAGGGTGAGAGGGCGAGATCTTCCTCTTTCCCCTGGGAGTGGCCCATGAAGAAAACGTGATAGACAAGAATATGGATGGAGTGGGATAGAGGGTGGATAAAGGAGTGGAGGACCCCTTAGCGCCAAAATAACCGCCCCTCCATGGCAGCGAAAGTGTATAGCCAATTGGCCCAATGGAAGAAGCTTCAGTAATAAATAACAACCCCCTTGGAAGGCAAAGAACAACAATGTGAGAGGATTGGAAAGTTGGAACATGAAGCATTGTGCTACCCATTAACTGTGGCGTATATGGAGTGTTGAACAAAATGGGCATTCGCCCCTTGCATGGAAGAATGGATTCAGGATTTGGAAATTGGAACAAGGGGTGCCCTGCCCGGCCCTTGGATGGCATCAGTGCTTGGCATTCTTCTCTGGCGAACAGCAGCGGCGGTAACTTGGCCTCTTCGACCGTGCTCGGAATAATAACCTGGATTGGCATCCGGCAAATGAACTCTTGCGTCTTGAATAGCATGGCCATGGCCAAATTCTTCTTACCCGGCTCTTGTTTATCTTCGGCACAAGTATTTCTAGCAGCGCTCCCCTTCCGAGTGGTAAAAGGAGGTGAGGCGGAGGCGGAAGGCTTCGTGGAGGGTGGAGGTATAATAGAAAGTGTTGGCGGAGGTGGAAGCGGAGGTTCAAACACATCAAGTTTCTCCCTTTGCTCGGAAGCAGTCGGGGTTGGCTCGAGTGCAAAAAGTGGTGGATCCTGCTCAGGATTAACCATGGGTAAAGATGAAGGGTTAAGTGGGGGAATAGGTAAGGTGGGTTGAGGCGGTGATAATGGGATAACGGAAGGTTGAATTGGGGAAGGTTTAATGGTAGGCTCGGTGAAGGCTAAAGGCTCAATATGTAGAGGTTTTATAGTGGAAGGCTCGGGGGAGGCTGATGTCATGAAGGTTGATGGTATAGTGGGTGGAGGTGTAATTGGTGGAGGGTTAATGGGTGAAGGTTTGGTGCGTAGGAAATGCCGAATGGGGCGAGCGGTGTTTGGAGCGGGGAAAGACTCAAGATGCGCCGGCGCGGGTGATTGGATTATCGACCCATCGTCGTAATACCAAGAAGTCTCGGAAATAGGGTTGAATTGGGAGTGGCGGCTTCATCCTGAGCAGGAGGTTCATCGAATGAAAGTGGGGGAAGTGGGAAACGAAGGAAACTCGGAAGGGGTGCCTGCGTAGCTTCATCATCGTATATTGCCTCGGATTCTTCAAATGCCGGCTCTTGCTCGCTTGGAATGCTGACGCCATAATCCTCTCTCCTATCTTTCCATTCTCTCTCCATCTTAGTAATCTCGTCCAAAGCGGCATGGAGAGGATTGACCGGAGTAGGAGGAGCCATGACCCTTTTTAATTGCTCCTCCATCAAAGTAATCTTATCAAGCAGAGTTTGCTGGAGGGGTGTAACATGAACAACCGAGGGTTGGCAGGGCCTTGAAGGAGGAGGGGCCGCATAAAAAGGCCGTGGAGGGGAGTTAACGGGATGACCCGTAAAAGAACCCGGATGGGCCGGATTACAAGGAATATAAGGGCCTCGGGGCCGTGATGTAGGAGGAATAGAAGAAGGCGGGTGTCGGACCACCCGAGGAGAAGGATGAATAGAAGGAGATGGGTAATGGGCTACCCGATTAGGAATATGAATGGAAGAGGGAAGTGGGTGATGGGCCACCCGTGGAGGATTAGAAGGAGGATGAGATGAAGGAGATGCACCCCCAACGGCGGCCTTAAGGGCTTGGATCTGTTGAGGGGTGAGATGATCTAATGCATGCAAAATTTGGGAGACTTTCTCATCATTAGGACGAGAGGGTCCCGAAGAGATAGTGGCTCGTGATTGAGTGGGTGGACCATGAGGATGGACATTGCCCGTGGGTCGGGCATGACCATAAGAATGAGGACGTGGTCCCTTGAAAGTATGGTGAGAATGATGAACATGTTGAAATTGAGGGGAATAAGATGTGCTAGGTTGATCACCCTCATGAACATTAATTGAATTGAACATGTTATTTTGTCTATCAAAGTAAGCCATTCAAGCAGTTTAATGTGCAAACAATTTGCAAAGAAACACACAAGTTGTGATGGTTACCTTGATTTCTTATGTTTGAACCTTGGTGAATTAATGAATTTATACAAATTGATATGATTTACACAAGGGAGGATCCTAGTTTCAATATGATTTAACTCCAATGCCAACTAGGAACACTCTCTCACCACGTATAGGCCAACTAAACTCGGGAACTTCAAGGGTACAACCTGCCCGGCGTCCGTGAGGGAATCCACGGGTGCGGGGGCTTATGGAGGCTTGGTTTAGGAATTTCCAATCCAAAGAGACGGAATGCTCAATGGAGGGTCGTTCCTTCACCAAGGGGGTGTGTGGAATCCTAGTGAGGAGAGAGGAGGTCTCCCAAACCAATGCAAAGAAATGAATGAATGCAATGCAAGGAGATATAAACAAATCCACTAATAGAGCCAAGTAAATGGTATAATCAATATAAAATCAATGCACAGATAAGCACGGGCTCTGTGAAAACTCAGGAAAGACACGACCTGGGTAAGGTCGCTATCAGAAACGAGACGCCCTGGGCAGGGCGTGAATCACTGTGGAGGGCCCACAGGCAGAGAAAAACGCGCCCTGATATGGGGCGCTACAAACCAAAGAAACGCCTCCTGGTGAGGGCGTCAAAACCCAGGGGTAGCAAAGAAACGCCTTTGTGTGAGGCGTTACCAAATAAAAGGACGCCCTCCAGAAGGGCGTGAATTCAGAAACCATCTGCACACCGCAATACAATAATTTCCAGTAAAAGACGCCCTGAAAGGGGGCGCTATAAATCAAATGGACGCCTCGGGGTGAGGGCGTCAACTCTCAGGGGATGCACAGCCAAAACAAGACACGCCCCTGAGTGAGGCGTTCTGCAATAAAAAGGCGCCCTGTGGTAGGGCGTTAATTCACAAAGCACCAGGGACGCGCTAAAAAAACGCTCTGCTGGAAGGCGTTATAGAATCAAAAAGCGCCCTGTATGAGGGCGTTAATTGTAAACACGCCCCAAATTGAGGCGTTAATTCTCAGAAAGCTCCACGACCAGCAAAATGAAACACTCACAATCACATAAATAAGGCAATCAACAGGATATCATGCTCATTAAGATTTTATTTTTAAGAGGATAAGTGGAATTTCTAAAAAAAGAGATATAATAAACTAGCCAATCACTAGTGGGGAAGTGCAAAAGCACAAAGGAGGGTGCCCGAGGGGCACAAAGGAAAGGGTACCGTGGGTACCAAAGGGAAAGGGCACGCGAGGGTGCCAAAGGGGAAAGGGGTAATCAAAAAAGAGAACAATAGGGGTCCCACCGTGATCGCCAATTTGTAGATTCTAATTTTTAGAAAGATCTACTTAAACAAATAAAAATAAAAGAATATAAGAATATATACATATAGGGGGCATGAAAATAGCACGAGGTGCTAAGGGGAATTTGTGATCGCCAGAGACGCGAGGGCCTCAAAAGAATATAACAATGAAAAAGTGTGGAGGGATCGCGAAAAATACCTTTAAAGGTGCGGGGATGTGAGTGCTTTCCTTTCTCTTCAAATCGGCCGGCCGATGAAGAGAGTTCTTCAATTAATTACCCTTGCAAAAAGACACAAACACCAAAAGGATATTAATTAGAACATGGTGAGTGTAGCATCAATTCTTAATAAAAAGGATGAGCATGAAAGTATGTGCAAGAACACATCTTAAGGGTGTTGGCCCTTAAACCCCTATGCAAAAGGGTGGGAAAAATATGATGAATGATATGCAAAATAAAATAAGGGAAAGAGTGCAAGAGTTGCACTTAAAGGGGAGATACTCAACGTGGTTGAGCAGGAGAGTTAATAGGAGATAAAACATGCATGCATGAGCAAACCGATGATGATAAAAACAAAAGGAAGAATAAAATAAAAGAAGTAGGGGCCTGTGCTGCTTCTTTTGGCCTTGATTAGCGTTTGGGAGGAGGCTTTGATGGATGAAAAGGTGGGACGTAGGAGCCTTCTCCTTCAGCCACAGCAACACCACCCTGCGAAGGAAAACAGAAGAAGAAGATAGAAGAAAAAGAAAACAGAAGAAGGAAAGAAGAAGAAGAACCGAGGGAGGAAGGATCGGAAGGGCAGAATCCAACCTATTAACAGAGACAATGTCTCTATTAAATAGGTTGAAAAAGAGGTAAGAACGGCAAGAGTCCTACGGAGGCAAGACTCCAGTCCCCAATCAAGGAAGGTGTCTAACGAAGCAAGGACTCTCTGGGGAAAGGGCTGCGAAGACAGAAGATGAAACACGCCCTGGGTCAGGGCGTCAATTCAAGAATTGACGACCTACCATAGGGCGTTAATTCAAAACAGGACGTGGCCAAGGGCGTCAACTCCCAGATCAATTTTGGAAATAAATATTTCTTTTATTTGGAAATTCTGAAACACGCCTCCGGGAGAGGCGTTAATTAAAACACGCCCCCAAGAAGGGCGTTAATTAACATTTTTCAAACATTTATTCTTTTTCAAAAATTGGATAATGTCAGGAATTGACGCCCTTTCCAGAGGTCGTCACTTCTTTAAAAGGCGCCCTAGGTCCGGTCGTGAATCAAAACGCGCCCTTGATCAAGGCGTGAATTCATAAAAATAGGAAAAATAGGGAAAAATAGGGGAAATTCAAGAAAAGTGGGAAAAACCACTCAAATAAGCCGATTTGAGGGTCAAATGGGGCATCACATTGCGATATGAAATATACTCAAAATAATGTCAATTTTGGCGTGTCTACAGGGCTGACCAGACATGGTTAAGGAGCCAGAAATTGAGTTTTTTCATTTGGGGCTGACCACTCATGGTTTAGGAGCCAGAAATTGAATTTTGGATTTAGGGTCGACCAGAGATGGTTTAGGGGCCAAAAATTGAATTTTGGATTTGTGGCCGACCAAACATGGTTTAGGAGCCATAAATTGAGTTTTTGCATTTGGGGCTGACCAAGGATGGTTTAGGAGCCAGAAATTGAATTTTGGATTTAGGGCCGACCAAAGATGGTTTAGGGACCAGAAATTAAATTTTGGGATTTGTCATGGTGGGACACACACAAAGAATATTTGAAGTGACCGATACCCTTTAAGGTCTTCACCTGGGTTAGTCGCTTCTTTCATTGTTACTCCTCGCCAGGAAAGGAGACATCTAGCAATGATGGTTGTCTGAACTCATGCCCGGGGACATGATACAACTTTAAATGTTTTCCATTTAATTGAGGGAATGGGTTCTCTCTCTTGTGGTCGACAACTATATATGTGCATCCTTCATAGACTCTCGTGACGACATAGGGCTCGCGCCAGTTGGGTTGTAGTTTGCCGCTTGACTTTCCCAGCATGACTTTTCTTTCTTTGACCATAACAAGGTCACCTCTTTTGAATGCCCTTTGTTTCTTTGACCAGCTTATCGTAGGCTCGTGTCATTTGGGCTTGATACGCTCGAAGATGCTTGTAGGCTTCCAACCTTTTGCCCTCTAGGTTAGATAATTCTTCAAGTCTTCTTTCTACTTCGTCTTGCTCCTGGGTTTGTAAGCCGGCATGGATGGCTACTTGGTAGGAATACATTTTAATTTCAATCGGCAATGTGGCTTCTACCCCATATACCAGCGAGATGGGGGAGCACCCAGTGGGAGTCTTTTAGACCGTTCGATATGCCCATAGAGCTTCGTGTATTTTTTCGCCTTAATATCTTTTGCGGCTGCCAACTATTTTTGGCTAGGAACTTGCAGAGGGTTTTTTAAATGCTTCGGCCAATCCATTAGCTTGGGGATTGTATATCGTTGAAGTCCTCCAGTTGATGTAAAACTTTGCCACCAACTGGTAGATGGTTTTATTTTTGAATGGAGTGCCATTATCTGACATAATCCGGCTGGGAGTACCGAATCTATAGATAATATGGTGTTTGACAAACCGACAACAATTTCTCCGGTCACCTCTCGTAGAGGGATAGCTTCAGCCCATTGAGAGAAGTAATATGTTGCGGCCAATATGAACTTGTGGCCTTTAGAGGATGGTGGGAAGGGTCCCACGATGTCCAACCCCCATTCCGCGAAATGCCATGTAGAGGCCGTGGGGTGTAGTGAGTTAGGAGGTCTCATTGGCACTGGGCCAAAGGCTTGACATTGTGGCATGTGCGGGCATATCGGTTGCAGTCCGCATACATGGTGGGCCAATAAAAGCCCTTTAGCTTTATGTTGTTTTTCATTTTATCCCTTGCTTGATGGGCTCCGCAAAGCCCTGAATGGACCTCGCACATAATCACTTTGGCTTCCTTTGGCGAGAGACAACGTAGGAGAAGAGACTTGTCTTTTTCATGGACGAGCCTATACAGTTGGTCTCCTATCAGCTGATATGACATTGTCTTGTGCACCAGCTGAACTCTTTGAGCCCGATTTGGAGGGAGGCAACCATTTTTTATATTGATAATTGGTTAATGCTAATCTTGTTCCTATTCCTCTGCAGGATTGCCTTCTTCAATTGCGTTGACCTCGGAGGTTGTGGGGTCGGTTTCTTCGTCTAAGACACTTGGCATAAGCTTTCTGTGTCTGGCGGTTATGTCAAATTCTCCTTCGGGGGCCAAGGCATCTGCCTGAGAGTTTATGCGTCTGGGGACGTGAGCTATTTCAAATAGGTAGATTTCTCCTTAAGCCTCGTCACAACGGCATGGTAAGGAATTAACTTCTGCTTACGGACATCATAGTCGCCTATGACTTGTCGTATAACAAGCTGTGAGTCCCATAGACTTTGATACATCTGATGCCCATGTCCAGAGCTAATTGGAGCCTGACAATTAATGCTTCATATTCTGCCTCATTATTTGTTAGGGGCTTCATAAGTGCACTGGAATTATGTAGAATTCCTTCTTGAGGAGTTACGAGGATAATACTTGCCCTTGATGTGAGGCTTGTAGTGCCATCATGCTTCTTGGCTGTTCGGGAAGCACTATCAAAGTAGAGCTCCTAGCATGGCATGTCAATTGCGAGGGCATCCTCAATGTAATCTTCTGCACCTGGTTGAGGTAGGAGGGTTTCTTCATCGGGCAGCCTAATGTTAAGTGAAGAGTCTGCCGAGACTGGATGTGCCGCCAGAAATTCCGCCATTCCTTGTCCTTTGATTTTTTTTTGTGGGATAAATGTTATGTCAAACTTCATGAGTAACGCCCATTTTCCCAGTCTCCCTGATAGGACGGGCTGTTTAACGAGGAGCTTGAGTGGGTCGTACTTTGAAATTAACTCGACCTGGTGGGATAGGAGATAATGTCTTAACTTCTTCACGGCGAACACCAACGCCAAGCATACTTTCTCCACTGGGGAATAGCGGTGTTCATGGTCAACCAGCTTCCTAATGAGATAGTATAGCAGTTGCTCCTTTCCCTCTTCATTTATTTGTGCCAGTAGGGCTCCTAAAGAAGCGTCCATGACAGCTATGTAGAGTATCAGGGGCTTTCCCTTGACCGGTGCTCCCAACATCGGGGGAGTGAGGAGGTAGTCCTTGATTTGCTCAAATGCATTCTGGCACTCCTTGTCCCAAATGAATGGTGCTCCCTTTTTCATTCCCAAAAGGTGCGTATCTTCCTAAAAGGTTGGATATGAAGTGCCTGATGTAGGCTAGCCTTCCCTGGAGAGACCTTAAGTCAATTTAGTTTCTGGGAGGTGGCAACTCCTGAATTGTCTTGATTTTGTCGGGGTCTATTTCTATTTCCCGATATCTGACGATGTAATCGAGAAATTTACCGCTTGAAATGGCAAAGGTGCACTTCCTCGGGTTCATCTTGAGTTGAAATTGTCGGAGTGTTTTGAAAACTCGATGCAAGTCGGCCAGGTGATTCTCCCGCCTTTGAGTTTTGATGACGAGATCATCAACATAGCACTCGACCAAGTTGTGGAGCATTTCATCAAAAATTTTGGCCATTGCCATTTGGTATGTGGCACCCGTGTTCTTTGAGCCGAAGGGCATCCTTTTGTAATTGAAGATTCCTTTGGGGATCGGAAGGCCGTGTGTTCCTTATATTTGATGGCCAAGCGGATTTGGTTGTACCCCGACGATCCGTTCATGAAAGATAAAGCTTCATGCCTGGTGGTCATATCGACCATGGTTTCAGTGATCAAGACAAGAAAGTCATCCTTAGATCAACCCTTATTTAAGTCTCTGTAGTCAATGCAGACTCGGACTTGACCATTCTTCTTTTTGACGGGGACTATATTGACGAGCTAGATTGGATAAATACAGGACTTTATGAAGTCCACCTATAGGAGCTTGTCAACTTTAGCATTCACTTTGAGCTCGAGTTCATGGCGCATACGCCTTTGAGCTCGTTTGTTGGCCGTGGGAAGTATTGCTAATGCATGCTCTGCCATGGAGGGCTCTAGCCCGGGCATTTATTTGTAAGTCCAGGTAAAGCAATCTTCGTACTTCAATAGGAGTTGTTTATATGCTTGTCTTTCTTCCTCGTTGACGAGAGCACTGATGAAAATTGGCCGGGACTCATCAACATCCCCAAGGTTAAGCTCGACTAATTCATCTACAATCACTTGCCCACCATCTTCAAGTACCCGCGGAACTGGCTGTAGGTCGATGAAATCCTCCTCGTCGTCAGTTGTGGCAACGTGGATGTCATAATATTCCAGGTTGTTGACAATGGACGATCAAAGTTGCTCGTCTTGGTCTTCAAGTGTCGCTTTTCTTGGATGTTCAATTGCGAAGTCACTGGGCTCCTCGTCAGAGTCTGACTTATTGGAGGAGGGTGACAACCTTAGAGTGTTGACAGAATAGTGGATTTTAAAGTCTACTTCCCGGCCATGGGCAAGGCCTCTTGCATCTCTTTTAGAGAAAGGAGGCTATCTCGGAAGCGCTTCCTTTGCCACAAAGTTTGGCAATGCAGACGCGTCTAAGGCGATTTGCTTGGCCGAGACTTTTGGCCGATCCCATGGATGAGGTTGCGGAGGAGACACTTGATGATTCTTAATTTGGATGGCTTTCGACTGTATCAAGCTTTCAACTTTGTCTTTAAAGACATAACAATCTTCCGTGGCATGGCCTTCATTCGGTGATATCGACAGAAATTGGCTTCTTTGACCCTGCTTTCCTTAGCTAGTTTTTGGTGCTTTGACAGTGCTATAAGCTCCTGTGCCATGCAAAATTCGAATAATGACTCAATATACGCTTTAATGAAGGAATATGGTGTCTCCATCCACTGTGCCAGCGTTAAAATAGGGGGCTTTCCCTTGGTATCTTCATAGACTCTGCTCGGGCCAATTCCTCCTTGGAAACAAATATCCTTAGGGGAGAAATCCACGCCACTTGCCCTTTTCTTGATGGCATGATGGACCTTAGTAGGTCTGGCTTCACCGGCCGTCGTTTTGGCCAAAATTGTTGGAGGGTTGACATTCGCTACAGATCCCAAGTTGGTTTGGTGTGTGATGAAGATGCGAGATGCCTAAGCAAGTTGTCTCGTTCTCGCAATAATTCCTGTACGAGAGATTTCAATGCTCAGTTTTCCCGTTTCAAATGCTCCAAAATGGTGGCTTATTCTTCCTGTTGTTCATTTGTGGGAGGATTAGTGATGATTGGCGTGGGGTCATCTGGCTCCCCGAGGTCGAGTCTAGCCAATTGGCCTAGAGCCACTTGCCCAACATCTTCAAGTTCTTCCATAAAATCTTCTTCGTCATTAGATCCGACGACGTGGACATCCAGGTTGTCAATATCGGGCGACTGATCTTGACGATTGTGTCTTGCAGGTGCCAATTCCCGTTGGTATTAACTTATGCAGGCGCTAGTCTCCTGGCCGGGGTTTGAGTTGCTGGTGGAGGATGACAACACTATGGTGTTGATAGCATAGTAGACTTTGAAGTCTGCCTCCGAGTCGTAGCCAAGCCCTCCTTTATCGTTCTTAGGGAAAGGGGGCTGCCCCCTGACTTGCGAGGGCTGCCACACAATTGTCGAAAGTAGTCGCGTCGGGAAGTTTCCTGTATTTGGGGGATGTTCTGTTTCCGGCACATTTCTTTAATAGATTCGACATGTCGTCTATTTCCTGGACGAGTTCGTGGGCATTCTTGGGCACCTCGCTCCAGTCGAAGTCATCGTCGAGAGGACCTTGAGGTACTAAGTCTCCCTTATAAAAAATGATGGGCTTACCGGCCCTATTGCTCTTCTTTCTCTATTTTATTTGATATGTGATGATAAACGTCTTTAATTGTTCAACTTTGTGCTCCTCCCTTTGAAATGGCAGCTGCATGCATGGCGAAGGTAGAGAGATGCTTGTGCCAATATTATGCTTTAACAGAAAACCTCCCCTCCCAACAGCAGCAGCAACAACATCCATGGCCGGGGCGATATTGCCTCCTATTAGCAGGAGCAACTTGGACATGTATTGTGTTGACATTTGGTCTTCGACATGAAGCCTTAACCTTGATGCCCTAAGCGGCAGCAGTAACGGTCGGGATGGCGTTGCCCCCCGACAGCCTTAACCTTGATGCCCCCGACGATAGCTTCAACAGCGGGAATCTTTTGAATTTCTTGCAAGAGTGTGAAGGAGTCACAACCTTTATCGAGACATAGCTATTCTTTGACAGAGAGATGAAAGGTAGGAAAAGTCCCACTGGGCGTGTTAGTCTATTTTTACGCTCAAAATACGGACACGCGGATGATGAATTAAAATTTGGGGTTTTGGGTATCATCATCATGTTTATTTGCATTTCTTTATTTCACGTTTTGGGTTTATTAGACGATTTAGGGTTCGTGTATTAGATTTTTCTCCACCGATTGGAATCATTGTTAATTACATCGGAACAAGTCTGAACACTTTTGATTAACTGTCAAAGAACGCCTTTTACCTCTATACGTTGTGGCACTAATGATCTTGACGATCGCCCATTATAGGTACATACTCTTGCAAAGAAATTTAGAGATTTCATGTCTTGGAACATATGTAATTTGAATTACAATCGGTCCTTCAAGACCTTTACATATAGTCCCGACTATATAATCGGGTCTTCAGGATTACATCCAGTTGCAATCAGATTGTTTGAATTTGTTTCATTCTACATTTGGATCTTTGAATTTGATTTCGTCTTGATCGAGTCATTGAATTTACTCGTCCCCTGATCGGACGGTTGAATTGGAATTCCATCACAATTGGACCATTGGATCGCCAAGATAATCGTTGTCGATCCATCGAGGTTACTTCATGGTCATGATCACTCTTTTGATCGTGATTAGACCCTTACGTTGACTTGGTGTCCATAAAGGACATTTTCGCACAAGGCGGGATATATTTGTAATTTTCTCTCATCAGGGTATTTCTACAGTTTTCTCAAACATTGGAGTATTCTTGCAGTTTTAGACTCTTTCGGGGTATTTCCACACTTTTCGGAGATAGCTCCGTCACTTCTTGATTTCTTGGGCATTCTTGTCATCTTTGACTTTTCGGAATATATTTGACATTTCTTGATTTCTCGAAGATAGCTCCGTCATGTTGACTTTCTGGACATATCTGTCACTTCTTGACTTTTTGGAGATAATCGCGTCACTTCTTGACTTCTTTCTTGACTTTTTGGGAATAGCCCCGCCACTTCTTGACTTTTTGGGCATTCCTGTCATTTCTTGATTTTTTTCGGAGATAGTCCCGTCACTTCTTGACTTCTTGGGAATAGCCTTATCACTTTTTGACTTCCTGGACATTCCTGTCATTTATTAAATTTTCAGAGATACACTCGGCACTTCTTGACTTCTTGGGCATATCTGCCATTTCTTGACTTGTTAGGGTTTATTTGTAATTTCACCCATTTCTGAATTTCCGGACATGGTAGTTCTTGGCCATGAAAAGATATATGGATTTTGATGGTCAACTATAAACCGAACTCAGGAGAGCACACACCACTTCAGGGAAGGGGCGTGGTCTCGTTCCACTGAGTCGTACAAACAACGTAAACAAGAACGAGGGCATTTTGGTATTTTTGAGACAAGCTGGGAACTTTGTGCAGTTTCTAGACTGAACAATAGCTTTCATGCAACCTTCCCACAAATAGGATATTTTTGTAAATTTTTCATATTTTAGGACTTTTCTACAATTTTTTTTGCCATCGGAGTTTTTTTACAATTTTTTCACCATCGGGGGTATTTCTACAATTTTCTCACCATCGAGAGTCCACCGGGGGTATTTCTGTAATTTTTCGTCACTGGCAGTATTTCTATAATTTTCTCACCATCGGGAGTATTTCTGTAATTTTTCACAAGATTTGTAAAACCTTGAACATTCTGTAACTTTCCACAAATTTTTAAAACTTAGAACATTTCTGCAAGGTTCTAACACTTGCCATCATTTTCATTCAATTTTCTTGAATGCATCTTTATTTTATTTTTTCTCTTCCTTTGATTTTCCTTGAATGCATTTTGATTTTCCCTTTCCATGTATGGTACATGTATTTTTCTGATTTTCATATGGATTTTCCATGTAAGGCACAAGAATGGCACATGGATTTTCCTTTCAATGTAACTTCTTCATAGCATTAGGTGAGAAGTTTCTTAGGCTCACCACTTCCCAGGGAGGTGACCAGACCTCCCTGGGGGGGGGGGGGGTTTACTGTGGTGACCATACCCCTACTGGCGGATGGCAGACTGGGCAAGCCTCTCCTATTGGAGTTCTCGTCTCCCATTCTACTCTTCGTGCCTCTTCCCTCTCTTGTTGTTGTCGTTCTTCTTCCCGTGGAGTTCTGCTACTGCTCCTTTATATAGGCATTGGACAGGGATCGGAGGCATGGTGCCTCCGGTTGGAGGCTTCAAGAGATCCCCCCCTCTGGTGGAAGCTCAACAAGTGGCTGCCTCCCCCCCTCTTTCCAGTGGAATCTCAACAGGTGGTTGCCTCCAACCCACCTTTCTCTTCTTTTCCTTTTTTTCCTTTCTTTCTTTTCATTTGTCTGCTACGTATGAAAGAGGGACCGGTGGGGGTCCCCCTCCGGTTGGTTGGCACAGGAGGGGCCTCCCTCCAGTTGTGCAGATTGTCCTCTGGTCTGCACAACCAGAGGGGGTACCCCTCCGGTGCAGTGCAACCGGAGGGACTGTTGCCTAGAAGAATGACTGTTTAACCTAGAGGGGATGAATGGGTTATAAAAATTAATCGCACTAAGATAGCTTGAAATGCAGCGATTATGAATATTAAAATCAAACCGTTATATAATAGTGGAAACTTATGTGCTTGTGGAAACAGAAAGAGCTAAACTCTAAATGCAAGAAACAATCATACAAGGGATGCAAGCATGTTTATACTGGTTCGACGCTTATTTTGATCAGCCGTACGTTCAGTACACAACAACAACTGGGATTTTCACTATCTCCCCAACTGGGAATAGTACACGCGCTGTTTTTGGTAAGGTGTTTAGCTCACCATGGGCATCCACACACTTGGATCCTAGCTCACTTGCGGGCTAGCCAAACCCGAATGTTTTTGATTAGGTATTCAGCCACACCACGGGCACTCTCTCACTTAGAGTCCCATCTGATTTCCAGGCATAGCTAGGCCTGCAGGATACGGACCTCCTGCTGGTCCTCTTGCCCACAAGCAAGAACTGCTTTCCACAAAGAGAAGAAAACCTCATATATGATGAGGTTACACAGACCGTGTGCCTCTATGATAGGTAGATTGTGTACAATACAATGCAAGTAGCTCAAGATAAAGAGATAAGAATGAGAAACAACAATCTTTAATTGAAAGAAGTAAAAGTCTTCCAAAAAGAAGAACAAAGTATCAAAAGGCGGTTGAGAAGAAGCGATTGAAGATTGTAGGAATTGCAATCGCTTCTTCTTCTTGAGTATGCAACGACAGATTGGTTGAGCATGATGATTAGCTTCTGGTTTCTCTCAACACTTGTAGAGAATGCTTGTGCTCGGAGTGGATTGCTCGGTTGGTTGGTTGGAGATTGTGTGAACGCGTCTGTTCTCACCAACATCTTTTTCTTTCTGCATACAGCTTCAATATATAGTTCCTTGGCGTGTTGATCCGTTAGAGACATCTTGGAGATCGTTAGGCTTAGCAGGGTATCCGCTAGACTCATCCAGGAAGACGTTAGACATATATGAGATTTAGAGCTTCTTTGTTTTCCATGGACCTGTAGCTGTGCAGATATTTCATCTTCTAGCTTTCTTGAGCGAGCATAAGTCTACGAAAAGACAAAATGTAGATCTCCCTTTTTGTTCTTTAAATATGTTTCTGAGGAGAGGATCCTTGTTTTTCAATGTATCTTCTTGCAGTGTCCTTTTTGTAGGTTCTCTTTCCATCCGGGGACTGTCAGACTGCAGAAGTCAAAAAGTGCTGCATAAAATATTTGCTACTCTTTTGTATGTCTTGAAACGTGTCCCTTTGAATCTGCCATTGTTAGTACAACATGAAATAAATTAAATACTTTGCCTTTCCTAACTGTTAGTCAAGTGTACATCAGGACAGAAAAACAAAATATTATAATACAGCGACAGTAGATGCATTCAAAATTTGAATTTTAATGAAGGCTACTCAAACATAGACTTAGTCGATATGTCAGCAACTAGGACACGATAAGATAGTCGATATGTCTTACTTCTTTTTGTTACAGCGACTAAGTTAAGTTTATGCAATATACTATAGCTATCAGGAAATGTTTTATGTTGCAGCTATCAAAAGGTAAGAGGTATATTCTAATAGCTTGACAATTAAGTGTAGGTAATTGTTTAATTTTTTTGTCAGTCAGTTAAGGCAATTCGTGCGATATACTGACTGAGTTGATTTCAGAATATTTCAGCTATCATGAATTATAAAGCAGTATGAGAAAGATAGTTGATATTTGTTCAATACAGATTGGTGCAGAAATGCAGCTATCATATATATTTAAAAATGATGTATGATCAGATAGCTAGTATACATTAATCTCTTGATCAAGTCAAAATTGCATCTATGTTAAGAAATGAGAGTGTAGGGCATATAATTGTTAAGATTTGGTCCATTGATTATTTTATGTCATTTATCTAGACAAATGACTATGCTGAAAAGTGTAGCTATCCAAAGAGTAAAAAGATATAAGTCTGATAGCAAACATGTATTTTCTTGAATAATTGTAGCATAACGGTTATCGTAAATAACAAGGAAAATACAAATACAGATAGCTGAATAAATATTATGCCTAAAAAGATTTTATCAGTTTAAGTTTGTAAATGAACTATTAAAAATAAGAAAGTAATATTTAGATAGCTGAAAGAACAGTGCGCCTAAGTTCTTTTTGGATAGACGAAAAGAATGAGATAGTCAAAGTCGATTTAATAAGATAGACGAAGTTTCAAAAGATAGGCAAAGTTTTTCAAGATAGGCGATGCCCTTAGGATAAGCGAAGTGATTTAGTCGCCTAAGTGAATAAAGATAGGCGATGGGCATTCGCTTAAGTCAGTGAGATAGGCTAAGTGATAGTCGATATAACCCCTACATAGAGTCTTATAAAAAGATAGGCGATCTTGCGTCTATGTGAGTTATATATCTCCTAAGTGATCGAGATAGGCAGAAGGATAGGCGAAACAATGTTTATGTTACTTAGATAGGCGATACAGATAGGCGAAGTAACGCCTAAGTGAATTATAGCACCTAAGTGAACAAATAGTCGAAGTAAGTTCGGCTATGTTTAAGGATAGGCGAAGTTGAATCAAGATTGGCGAAGAGATAGTCGATATAATGCCTATGTTAGGTCTAAGAGACAGATAGGTGATGTTGCGTCTAAGTGAACAGATAGTCGACTAAGTTAATAACTTAACTGATACGCCAGCTATATGAGCAATGAGTTGAGTTCTTTTTATATCATCTAAGTATGATTATAACGCTTGTTCTGGTTCATCTACAGGCAAGGAAGGCAGAATCGGGGATCGGGATCAGATCGCCCGGTCCCAAACCGATCCCGGACCTATCCCGACCGAGTCAGGTCAGCTGACTCGGCTAGGGATACAAATGTCTAAAAAATCTGGAAAAAATCTGAAAAAATAGAAAAATTATTCAAACATAGATCTATATGAAATTTAATGTGAAATAGGTGACATTTGCTCATCATTTTGTGACAAATGTGGCAAACTTTAGACTAGGTAATTTTACACGGCCTCTGTTTATTTGATGTTTACATGATTCCATGTTATTGTACGTCTTCATGGATCTATTTTATGAGATATTCATGTTAAAGCTACTACTATAATCTTTTAGACCTCATAAATGTTGTCTCTTCTCCTTGTCCTTGAATGTTTGTGATAAATTCGAGGCAAGAGAAGGGTTGCATCCTTGAAATTGGAATCCTCAGTCTAGTGCACTTTACCCTCTCTAGATAAATATTTACAATTTGAATATTCAATATATATAGCACCCTCTACCTGTCATACCCATACCCCAGATCATGAATCCTGATCATTCCAATCTGCACTATCAAGTGAACAGTTGTCAAATGCTAACATTTCAACCATAATGACTTCCATTGAAGTTGTTTTTGTTATTGTCATTTCTGAGGTTTCTAGATGAGAGAATCAGCTGAGCTTCACGCTCAGGTTAGGGACACAGAGACTCCAAAGAGGACTGCAACACGAGAAACCTTTTTTGAAATTCAAATGGGACAAGGGCGGGATCGGCCTGAGATCGCCCAGGATCGCCTGGGATCGGCCGATCCGGCCGATCCCGCTCGATTCGATCGATCCCAGGGGTGGATCGGTTCAGGCCGGATCGGGATCGGGTCGTTTTGCTCGGAATCTGATCGGATTGGCCGATCCGGGCCGATCCGATCCGATTATGCCTTCCATGTCTACAGGCACAATTCTTGAGATTCTAGCTTCTTTAGATCTGACCCAAGACCTTCCTTGCTAAGTGAATCCACACCTCTTTAAGCTACTCCCGTGGATGTGGATGCAAGGGCTCATCTTTTCATTGCTGATCCCAACATTGAAATACTTCAAAATGGTTGTCACCATGGATCCATTTGATAGCCAATGTAGTCTTTTTCTACTTCCAGCATTGGCTATTTTCTTGGCATCTTTTGCCCCTTTCTTCATGGTCTTGAGGATAATGGAAGCTAGATTGATTTCTCTTCTTTCCATAAGGGCGAACAAAAGATTTGAGTCTTCAATGGAGCATGATGAATGACTTCCTGCCCTTGGAACTACAATATGAGTGATAATCAATTGTAACATTATGTCTTTGGCTTCCATTTGAGTGACATCCAAAAAGCCTTTGTTTATTATTCTAAAGTTAGGTCTAATGATGCGTTTACCTTTTATATTAATTTCCTCTCTGCTATCTAGGTCGATGCTTGAGGTAGAACATTCTAAAGTTTCTGCTAGAACCTGGGTTGTGATCTGTATTCCGGTATTTCTGACAGAACTAATAAGTTTGTCTCCATCTACCTTCAGATTGAAGTAGAATACTCTGCTAGTCTCTGTCAATGTTTCTTCTTTGAGCGAACAGAATTTCACAAGTTTCATTGCTTTAAAATCGTCAATCAAATCTAAACCTTTTTATGCTAATCTATCAAAGTCTACACAGTGCCCAACTAAAGTCGCTGAACTTTTATTTAAAAACTGAGTTCGTTCAGTATAAGATGCAAAGAACTGGGCGTCTGTAGCTATGGTCGCCATGGGGTTTAGGTTTCTGAAAGAGATGATGAAACAGAAGGTTGAGAAACCCTAATTTTTGGGATGGTGCTAAGGAGAAGATCGAAAAAGATTAAAGATTTAGGACAAAAGATCCTACCTGAGTAGCTTTGTGAGATCGAGCGACTGGAGAGGGACAGAGGTTTTTCTCCGGAAAGTGAGGTAGTAATGCGGGAGGTTTCTTGGTTCGAAGAGAAGATAGTGGAAATTGGAGAGGATAGGCATTCTCTTAAAGCTTTGTTTTATCGACTCCCAAGCTCGGTGGATTTTTTAGAGATAATAGAATATTGCATTGAATTATGGTGCTAATGCGATAGGCGCAGGGACAACCTATAAAGTCGACTATCTGAATGGATTTAATTAAACAATATCATAGTCAATATTTTTCATTTCTTATCCGCTTTATTGAGAATTTCTGCACTGTTCATTAAATAGTCTGTATGTATATGTACATATATATATATATCCAAAATTTCAAGTAAATTTGATCTCAACAAGATTTACTAAATATTTCAACATTTTTCATTTTATTTTCAAAATCAAAAATTTTCTATCTAACTAAGCATAATATAAGATGTCGTCATTTTAGAGAAATATTCTGATAAAAACAAATGACGTACCTTTTGTGCTTAAGTTTTTTTTTGACATGCTTTTCTTCACATGTTGGGTGGTCTTATGCTTACTTGGCCTTTTCAATTGGCCAGTCCTTTTAGCGTTTCTTCTGATGAACAGGGCTTGGTTCCTTGTCAAATGTGTCTTGAGCACCGGTTAATCCAGGAACCAAATATTGCATTGAATTACTGGTGCCTAAGTTTCCCTACAAGACTAAAAATTGTTAAGTGTCCAAACGGACTTGATCTATTTGGGTTTCTTCAAATATTCTCCATTCAAATGCATAAACACACTTTTTCTTTTAGCATATGCATCTGAATGTGAATTAATTAAAGTAGCATTCATACCTTTCTCTGGTTTGAACTTACCATAGGCCCACTTACCTCCTAAGTGATTTGTATTAAATCTAGAGGATACATGGAATGGCCTACCAAATATGTCGGTATGTAATGCATTAACGTTAAAGCACAAACTACATACATTTTCAAATGTGTTTTCTACATAATTACAGAATGTATGCACGTTTTTAATGTTAGATGCATCAGAGTGTGAACTTATCTCAAGATCTTCAATAAAATTTTCTTGCAATTTTTCTTCCTTTTGGAGGTGGAGTTCTCCCGATGCAATTTCAACATTAATAAAATCAGAATCAGAAATAAGATTATCCCTACATATCTTACCTGATTCTGTTTTTTCATTAGCCTCGTCATTTGATTCTACTTGTGATGTGTTGGAGGCGGACTCCTCATATTCTAATCTCAACTGGTTCTAGATTTCTTGCGAAGTTGTACAAGCTGAGACTTTGTAGAACACTTCCTTTGAGAGTCCACTGCTAAGGAACTGTTTGACCCTGGCATTGGGAGAGATTAAATTTTTTAGTATTTGTCCAGTTCTCTCTGGCCAGGTGACTGTAGATGTGGAAAATATGTAGCGTGGTGTCACAAGTCACATAGGCAAGCATATGTGCATAAGTGATAACATAATGTGCATATCAAGTGAACATCATGAACATGTGACTATGTAAACATGGTAGCATGATCATACAACAAGACAAAAGCGATAAAAGATGTAAAAGAATGCCGTGATCGCCACCAAGGAATGACAACGCCAAAAGAATATAAAATACTAAGTGCGTTGTGTACCTTGGAAAAAGAGGATGATCGCGCTCAATATCAAGATGCGGGGACTATGTGGATTACCTCTCCTTGCCTTCCAGCCGGCTAGAAGGTAAGGGCCTCACTTTCCATGCTTTCCTGCGAAACAAACACAAAACAAGAGGTAAAACCCATTAGAAAATGCTAAGTGTAGAAATCTGCCCAAGTGCATAAAGTAGCATGAAAGATTGAGGGCAAACTTACCGGGGGAGGGTTTTTAACCCCTATGGAAGGGTGCAAACAATAGGTGTGTATATTGTGATGAGATTAACATGAAGAAATTGATTTAATATGCCATGATGAACATAGATAAACAAGATGCAAAAGTGCATGCCACAAGAAAAACTGTGCAAACAGTGTAAAGTGGGTGCAAAGACTGATGCAAACAGTAGGGCAAACGATGTCCAAATGAAAAGAAATTTGAGATGACAGAAGACTTGAGTGTTGTAAAGAAGTAGGAACAAGAATCACTCAAAAAGGAGGTCGGGACAGAAAGTTATGACACCGGAGATTTGGGAAAAAATATAGACTGTGCAGAAAATTCAGAACAGTGCACAAAATGGACTCAAAGAATGATGAATATCTCACAAGATAGAACACCAAAAGAGGAAAGAGTGGATGCTATGGAAAGGTGGGAGTGTTGTGGTGAAACTAGGGTAGAAAGGAGAGTTTAAAACGGGGAAGAGACCAGTGAAAAACGGGGTGGAAAACACAAGAAAATAGAGCGGTGCAGAACATGGGAGGAAAATGACTAAGTATAAAAACGGAATGATCAAGCAAAACTCATGGACAAAATATGCATGAAGATGACAAGGTGATGAGCCCAAAACCAAGGAACACAAAGATTATACTTCCCTCTAGAGCCTGGAGTTGAAAGGGAGGATAAAGAGTGCCCCACGGCCTCGTACCAGCGACGCAAACATGCCCCCGTTGCAAGAAATCTGAGTTTCAGCAAAGTGCAGAACAGTGTGATGAAACCTCAAAAGTAGGGGCTTGGAAGAGGGAGAAAAGATATGAGAAATAAGGCAAACATATAATGAAAACGAAGCTAATACTCCCCTCTTCAAGATGGAGTTGAGGGAGGACGAAAAGGATGAAGCATGACTCCGCACCGGCTTGATGAACAGGCCCCCGTCGTGAAGTTGTAGCAGAAAATCAGCAAACTGTGATGATTTGCCAAAAGTAGGGGCGAAGTTAGGAGGGCAAACGATGATGAAATTGAGCAAATAAGGAACCAAAACGAAGCTTATACTTCCCTCTTCAGGCTAGGGTCGAAGGAGGATGAAGAAAATTCGGCATGGCTTCGCCGTCGCCTTGAAAACACGCCCCCCGTCGCACAGGAAATCTGGGCAGGTTTATATAGAAAAAGTGGTGAAACCCCTAACTTTCTCCCACGATTCCAGAAGATAGAGTCCACCAAATCTCGAGATCTCTGGATCATTCTCGAGATAATAGTCAAGATAAGGCGTAGGAACAAACATGACTCTTTTTGGTTGAAGATTGTGGAAGTTATGGCTCTTGGAAGAAGCCTCTGGAACCTAATCTGTAGGGTTTTTTGGTTGCACGAAAAGCAGAAAAACCTGATATTGCGGCCACAATTCCAGGAGATATAGCCCATCAAATTTTGATTTCTATGAACCAAAGTAAAGATAATACAAAGGGCTAGAAGTAGGAAAAAACGGGGATCAATTTGGATAAGTATTCTAGAAGTTATGGCCGCCGCAAGATAGCCACATCGCGCAGGTTCGTGGAGATAGAGTCCAGAGCAGGCTGGACTCTTATTGGATAAACGGTCGGACGACTGACCGTTAAGGGTTAAACGGTCGTCAACCGACCGTTTACAACAATGAACGGCCATTAACACGACCGTTTAAGGTAGACTTTGCGTGACTTTGGAAATTGGATTATATCTCCCAAACGGTGCAGAATTAGCAAAAGTGGTAGAAGACAAAATTATAGCTAACTCAAAAATGAACAACTTTTATGAAGAAAGTAAGATGAGAAAATGATCGGAAGAGAGAGAAAGTGGGGCTAGAACAGAGAGAGAAAATACCAGGACATAGGTGAACAGTGCAGTCTGTCGAAAAAATGTAAATAACTTGAAATCGGTGCAGAACTGGCCAATGACGTAGAAGAAGGAATTGTAGGGATTTAAAAGATGAACAACTTTGGTGAAGACACATTTTGAAAAGAGGAAAGGAAGGGGGTGAAAAAGGACAATTTTCAAGACTACGCAGCGAAAGGGGGCTGAATGCTTGAGGGAAGCCGGCCTAAATGGGCCGTAAGGCGACTTTGAAGGCCGGAAGGTGACAAGATAGGCTCCAGGGCTCTATGAAATAATGATCTCCAAGGTTCAAAAGGAATGGAATAATGAAATGGGCTCGAAATCCATCCAAGAAAGGCTCCAAAATAATGGGTAATTTGGGGCATCGAAATGATGAATAAGAGAAATGACTCAACTTGCAGGCTAAAAACGGGTGTCAACAGATGCCCCTCCTTGATGTCCGCTTTGCAAGGGAGCAAGCGAAAAGCGACGCGGAGGTGAAATGGAAAGGAGATGGAGCGAAAGTGACAGCGACGTGAAATGGAGATGAAGCGGAGATGAAGCGGAGAGAACTGATAACCGGGCATCAAGGCAAAAGACACCCGTTTTAACCAACAAGCGACAGGAATTCTCCCGAAATCGCCGAACTAACCACCAGGACTGGATGACAAGAATGAGACATGTCTGGAGAACTAAACTAATAGGAAAAAAAGGAAACACGACCAGGCTCATCGGGGACACAATCCACAGACAATGAGGGGGTCGGAAAGGAGCACAACGTAAAAAGCAAGAGAAATATAACTGAGATAAAATCCAGACAGGAATCACACTGGCCAACCAGACCAAGCGAAAAGATCAGAGAAATCGTTCAAATTCAGAGTGGAATAAAGATCTGTTATCCAAGAGACATGAAGTGCAACTAACCATTATTGAGGAGAAACCTTGAATGGATCACGAGACATTAATGCTCAAAATATGACATGATGCATGCTGGGCTAAAATAAAGAAATCATCAAAACGAATGTAAAGAAATCATAAAATAGAAAGTACTCGAGAATAGTATTGCTAGATTGGAACGATCAGGGTCAAGACACTATCCGCAACCACGACGTGCGTGATAGAACCATCATTCCCTAATTTTTCCAACCTAACGGCCTATCCGATGATTAAACATGTGCACCTAGATCATCATCGTTTTTGTTAGAGGGGAACGTCAGATCCTGGAACACATGAATGACCAGCCGGTTCTCGAGATAATATAACAATATAGATACCATATAGTAATGCAACAATGAGTAGGGATAGAAGGCCATACCTGACTTACCTGTGCAGGCGAAATGGCATTTTTTTGATTTTTATTTTTTGATTTTTTTTATTTTTTCATATATAAGACAAATATGATAAACAAGCAAGTGTAAACATAGACAAAATAACATAACTATCAACTGAACGACAAACAACACGACATAACATAACGGTCAAATGAAATGGGAGACAATGCAACATAACATAACAAAGGTACACGAGCACATATGCAATGGCATGAACGAACAACATGCATGCATGAACACGGTGTGACAAGACAACAACGCGGTGGGACAACACACGGTTGGGACAAGAACATGGGACATAAAGGGGTGACTAACAACATGTGCAAGACAACTAACAACACTCGGTGAGAGATAAAACAACATGTGTGGGACAACACGGTGGGACATAAACATGTGACAAGGACACAGCGGGACAAAGACATAAACAAATACGCCCTTCAATCAAACCCAAGATCAGAATG
This sequence comes from Amorphophallus konjac, assembly GCA_022559845.1. Classification (NCBI taxonomy): domain Eukaryota; kingdom Viridiplantae; phylum Streptophyta; class Magnoliopsida; order Alismatales; family Araceae; genus Amorphophallus; species Amorphophallus konjac. Next base: position 69,293,515 of record CM040117.1, read on the forward strand.
AAGCAGAACCGCCAAGTTCATAATCGTGAGGCAAAGTCCTCTCATAAAGATATGATCATTGCAAACAATAGCTGAGAAGGACATGAGCTTCGGAACAGATCGAGAGATAAGATTGAAGGAGAGAACAGATCAAAGATGTGGACAGGAGGCAGAGCCCAAAGATATAGCAAGGAATGCCCGAGTACTTGCAACCTGCACACTTAGCAAACAGATTACGTATTTGTCCTTAAAACAAATGCAAATGTATGAAAAAGACACATTTTTTAGATTTTTGTAATCTTTTTTATTTTTTTTTGAAATTTTCAATAGTATTTCATTTTTCCTGATTTTTTGAAATATTTGATTTTTTAGGTTTTTTAAAATATTTAATTTTTTTTTGAAATTGTGAGGTATTTATTTTTTTGGATTTTTGATAATATTTGATTTTTTTGGATTTTTTTGATTTTGACATTGCAATCCGCAGTACCTAAAGACGGGCTCAAACTACTGTCCAGGGATCGTCATTCCGACCCCTCTCATTAAAGGCTCCCTTAAGAAGGGCGTGCATATGAGGGTCGCTCGTCACAACCAACCGCTTCTAAAGAACGGTGCCGCTACTAAGGCCATACCCGGGATACAACCTAGCCTAAGAGGGAAAAGTAGAAGAAAAATTGGAGACAAGCTTCGTGCAGGATGGGAGATATCTAGACTTGACTTCCTTCCAGGGCATTACCCCTCAAAGAGTAGGTCTGTTGCGCCGGGGCTTTGTGTCTTTGATTTTTAGACCCATATTTATCAGGCACGCATGCGACCGGGCTCATGACGTCCCGCGGGGAACTATACTGCCACTCTTGCCATGCCTTTGATTCATAATTTTGCATTGATTCATTTTCTCATTTTGGCAACCCTTATTGGCCAGATATAGCATGAAAGCTCACTTTTGAGGGTCAAGACTGCCCCTATTTGAGACCTCTCTCGTATTAGGGAGTGCCTAGGTTGGTCATCTCATCCATCAATCTCTTTCCCCTGCACTTGGCCGAGCAGAGGAGAGAAAAATACCTTCGTGCATACCCAAAGTATGGCCAAAGCAGCAACGTTGTTGCACTAGAGGGGTCGGCTATGGCTCGCCGTGAAGTGTGTGAAAAATCCATGTCTAAAGGTCACCCTCAACAATCGGGGAAAGAAACTAGACTCCCAGCGCGGAGCTATCACCAGCCTAAGGATGCTGCAGAAGCTAACTTTTTTATTTGACATAAAGTTAAGATCTAATTAAACAAAGACTCCTAAAGTCACTCAATCATGTTAAGGAATCATGTGTAGAAACAACAGAAATAATGGAAATGCAAGCACGTTCTTGCACAAAATAAAGATATCTCTGCAGATCCATGGCGTGGAAACCAGCATCCTGAAGCGATTTCGATCATCGAGCTTTGAGGAGCGCGAGTAGCTTTGCATTCCTTGCTTGTCAGGATAAAGGATGAAAGGAGAGCAAAGGATTGGATTCCTCGACATAGAGGAGTAGCAGACATCATACAGGACGAAGAAAGGATAAAAAGGAAGAGAGACGAGGGCTAGAACTCCCTCGTTAAGACACTGAGGCCCTGATAACAAGGAACCAGATACATAATAAACCAGGATTAACTGAGATCAAGGCGGGCTAAAGCCTCGAAAACAGTAAGAAAAAGGGTAATGACCCTGAAAGGGTGAAGAGGAGTGAGAAGAAAGAGGAGGAGAAGAATCATCCAACATGGTCGGAGAAGGAGAGTAGCGATCACCCGCCAAAGGCGGGGAAGAAGAAGCATAAACACCCGACCAGGTTGGGGAGAAGAAATGAAAACCACCTGACAAAGTTGGGGAAGGATCAGAAAAACCACCCGACAAGGTCGGGGAACGAGCGCAAGGAATCCCCAATAGGGTCAGGGGAAAAGGATGAGAAGCAGAATCCGGATGTATCCGGGGAGAAAAACTAGAAGATGCCCCCGGATCAGGGGAAGAGGAGGACATAGGCAGAGACCTAGAATGGTGAGGACAGGAGAAGATGGTAGAAATATAGTCAGGTGGTGGAAGGTACACCACCCAAGGATAAGAACTGAGCAAAAGAAAAGATGAATGGACGGAGGAAGGAGAGGAGGAAGTGGACCCTCGAATGCACAACTGACGGCCTTTATACTTATGTCGCCACCTCTTCTTGGCAGAAATCTTCTTGAAACAACTCCGCCTGGCGCGGACTCGGGCCTTCGGGCTTCTTGTCTTGCAATACTTTCTTAAATAACGGGCCCACCTGGCAGACGACCTAGCCCGGTTATGAATATGCAGCTTCATCGGGGCGGTTGCCCCTAGACTCACGGTGCTAACATGCTGTGGACATTCTTGAGCAACTGACTCCTCAGGATGATGAGTATCATGGAACCATGGAGTCTTATCTCTTGGCACTAGAACATGGAGATTCGGCAACTTTACTCGGCAACTGGGCACGAAGCATAACTCCCTTACCAGAAAAGCAGGACAGAACTGAGGGGGAGTAATGTGCGGCGTTGACGTGGCCGACATACCAATAAACCGAGGGAGATTGCATAACAGATGCAGAATGTCCTTAGAGAATGTAGAAAACACGGCCAACTGCCCCTTGCATATAGAATTCATCAGGCTCTTGGCGGCCGCATGAGTGAGCACCATCTGGGTAGAGAACCCCTCTTGGCTAGTGAACTGAATAGCCATGGAGTGAGGAGAAATGACAACATCGATAGTGAATCCTCCGGTGAGCAGTGAGATTGCCACCGGCCTTGCTTGTGAAGAAACTGGCACTAGTGCAAGGGAACTCTTCTTTGCAAACATTTCTGAAAATGCAGGCTCTTTATCCCCAAAATAACCAGGGACTAGGACCCGGATTGGCATGCGGAAAATGACATCTTGAATCTTGAAAAGCATAATCGAAACCTGGCTCGGCTCATTATCTCCCTGGGGACCAGACCCAAGGGGCACCAAAGATAACGCACACCCGCTCCGTGGGGTGGAAGGGGATGGAGAAGCGGAGGTAATAGGCTTGGAAGGTGTGGGTAAAGGCTCGGAAGGCGTAAGTTGGGGTAAAGGCAAAGGTGGAGGCGTAGGAGGGGGTAAAGGCGAAGGTGGAGGTGTAGGTATAGCTTGCTCAGGCTCGGGCAACAATGGCGAAGGGGATGGCAAAAGCGGTGAAGATGGTGGAAGTGATGGAATAGGGGTCGCTAGGAGAGGAGGTAGTGAGGGCGGTGCTGATGGCTGTAGGGGTAGTGGAGATGATGGAGAGGGCGATGCGGGCAATGGAGGTAGTGGAGGTGGTGGAAATGGAGAGGGTGAGGAAGGAGATGAAGGGGAAATGGAAGGTTGTGGGACCCAACATCGGCGTATTGATACGACACGCCGAGCGGCGTTGGGGGTAGGAGTAGTGGCGGTGGAAGTGGAGGCACCAGCCTGAGGAAGAGATTGGGTAGGCAGAGGTTGCGGAGATGGGGTAGGAGATGGCGAAGGTGATGAGGTAGGTGGAGATGGAGGTGGTAACGGGGTAGGCGATGGCATAGGCAGGGAAGTGGATAAGGGGGTAGATAACGGAGCGGGCGCTATGGTAAACGCAAAATCACAGGGGTGCCCCTGGCCTTGAGATGGAGACGGCTGCTTAGGCGACGCTTCCTGTTGTTGCTGCTTACTGCGGAGATATAGAATGACCTCATGAATAGCAGTCCAATCAATCCTCTTCTTCGCTTCTAGATCATAAAGATAATCCTGGAACTCGGGGCAATCCTCAACTAAATGCCCCTGCTGGCGGTGAAATTCACAGAACTGAAGTATATTCCCAACCGCTGGTCGACAAGGCACAACCGGAGGGAGCGACAACGCGTGAGTGGCCATTAAAGCCCTGAAAATGTCGGTAAAACACTCTGGCAATGGAGAGCGAGGAGGAGCCTGCTTCGGGCTAGGGGGATGCCGAGGGATATGGGAAGGTGATAGAGAAGGTTGCGGGGATAGAAGCAGAGGTTGCGTAGGCAATGGCGCATGGCTAAGGGAAGGATTTGGTGAAGGCATATGCGGAGCAGGATGAGGGGGTATATAGACGGCATCCACCTGCTCGGGGTGTGGTGTTTCCTTGACCGGAGGTGGGGGTTCATGCGGGTATGAAGAGGCAGAAGGCTGACTCATGGAGGGTTGATATGTGGAGGTATATGGATATGTGGAGGTATATGTGTGGGGGAGCGGAAGGCCGACTCATGGAAGGATATGTGGTGGAGGGCTGACTCAGGGAAGGTGATGGATAGGAGGCGTATGTGGGCGTAGAAGGTGGAGAGGACTTGGGGTCAAGGGAACCTAAAAGTTGTTGGTGGATGAAGCGGGCTCGGCTATAAAGCTGTTGCCAGGAGGTGATGTCATTCAAGGCTAAGATGAACCGATACTCGGGCGTTGCATTAGAAATGATCATTTTGATTTGCTCTCCCTCCGGAATATGCCCCGGGACTTGCGCAGCTAGGCGACGCCAGCGGTCGGCGAAGGTAGAGAACTCCTCGTCAGGCTTCATCTTCTCATGGGCCAGATCAACTATAGAATACTTGGGCCCAACCTGGTCTTGATACTGCTGAACAAATTTCTGTTGAACGGCTTGAAAATTCACCACTTGGTCTTGCGGCAATGTAAAGAACCAATCTCGAGCCGAGCCCTCTAGAGATAGACCAAACAAATAAGCCATCAAGCGTTGGTCATGTCGGAATTGAGCCGACTCACAAAGAAACTCCTTCAAGTGCACATAAGGGTCACCGGCTCCACCATAGCAGCGATAAGTAGGAATTTGTGAACGCGGTGGAAGTTGAAGACCTTGGAATGCGAATGGGACACTCAAAGAAGTTTGGGGATCAATTCGGTGCTGAAGTTCATCAAGCCTGCGCTGAGTTTGAGCAATCATCTCCTCGATGGGGAGAGACTGAGAAGGATGCAAGCTAGCCTGAGCAAGAGAGTGTGAATTTGGACCAGCATTATGGTATTGGGCTGGATAAAGGGATCTGGATTGAGAAGAGGGGAAGCCCATTCCAGGAGTGGCATGATACATGGGCCTAGAAAAATCATGAACATGAGAATAAGGACCGATTGGGCCAGCAGCAACATGGGACCCATTAAGAGAATAAGAGGGCCCGTTAAAGGAAGGGGCCCCACTAAGAGTTGAAGAGGGAGGCCCATTATTAGAATGAGGCCCATTAAGATTAGCAATGAACGTTTGGGCCTGGACTGGGGCCGTTTGGCAGGCGACAAATGATAAGTGGGTCACATGATTTGCTTGCGGGTCGGAAGGGCCACGAGGAGATGGGCCCGCGTGGGAAGAGGAATCTACACGGGAATAAGAAGATGGGGAAGAAGAAGGGTAATATACAGGAGAAAAACGGCGCTCCATGAGGGCAAATGGAGACTTTATATAGGAAAATCAGGGAAATACAATGAGGGAAGTAAGGGCTCAAAGGAGGGGGACTGACTCAATAATGCAAAGAAAAAGAAAAGAAAAAGAAAAAGAAACCTAGGACAATGAGACTAGACAAATGGACATACAAAATGGACTACCCTAAATGGGCCTAACAATAAAACCTATATGGATGATGGGGGATGCAACACAAAATAACACAAGTGGGCTTGGACAAGCCCACACAACACAAACAATATGAAGGATTTCACCCAAGTCAAACAAGTTAATATGATGGGAAGTATTTTATTGTCAAAGTTTTGAGTGGGCCTTTAAATATTTTCAAATTAAGATTAATTCCCTCAAGATAGGTATCCTATAGAGAATAAGGTCCAAACTTTAGGTTGACTAGGGTTAACTCCTTCACAACGTATGTAAATGCAAGCCTATGGGGTGGAAAGGTACAACCGGCCCGGCGTCCGTGTGAGAATCCACGGCTCGCGGGGACTTATGGAGGTCCCGAATAAGATCACCTAGTCGAGCCCAAGGAATATGGGAGCGAGAGGATCACTTACCGAGAGGGAATGCAACTACAATATGGCAATATGCATGACCCTATGTGCACCGGAGTGCATGCAATTTCTAGCCTAAATCTAACAAATCAAGATATAATTAACATATGTGAACATAACAATATGGATGCAAACAAAGTGAACAATATGAGCATGAAACGCTATCTAAACATGGACATACACACCAAAATCGCAGCAAAGCATGAGACAAGTGATGGGCACTAGATGTCCCACCGTGATCGCCAAAAAAAGGTGTAGATGTGGAAAATATGTAGCGTGGTGTCACAAGTCACATAGGCAAGCATATGTGCATAAGTGATAACATAATGTGCATATCAAGTGAACATCATGAACATGTGACTATGTAAACATGGTAGCATGATCATACAACAAGACAAAAGCGATAAAAGATGTAAAAGAATGCCGTGATCGCCACCAAGGAATGACAACGCCAAAAGAATATAAAATACTAAGTGCGTTGTGTACCTTGGAAAAAGAGGATGATCGCGCTCAATATCAAGATGCGGGGACTATGTGGATTACCTCTCCTTGCCTTCCAGCCGGCTAGAAGGTAAGGGCCTCACTTTCCATGCTTTCCTGCGAAACAAACACAAAACAAGAGGTAAAATCCATTAGAAAATGCTGTGTAGAAATCTGCCCAAGTGCATAAAGTAGCATGAAAGATTGAGGGCAAACTTACCGGGGGAGGGTTTTTAACCCCTATGGAAGGGTGCAAACAATAGGTGTGTATATTGTGATGAGATTAACATGAAGAAATTGATTTAATATGCCATGATGAACATAGATAAACAAGATGCAAAAGTGCATGCCACAAGAAAAACTGTGCAAACAGTGTAAAGTGGGTGCAAAGACTGATGCAAACAGTAGGGCAAACGATGTCCAAATGAAAAGAAATTTGAGATGACAGAAGACTTGAGTGTTGTAAAGAAGTAGGAACAAGAATCACTCAAAAAGGAGGTCGGGACAGAAAGTTATGACACCGGAGATTTGGGAAAAAATATAGACTGTGCAGAAAATTCAGAACAGTGCACAAAATGGACTCAAAGAATGATGAATATCTCACAAGATAGAACACCAAAAGAGGAAAGAGTGGATGCTATGGAAAGGTGGGAGTGTTGTGGTGAAACTAGGGTAGAAAGGAGAGTTTAAAACGGGGAAGAGACCAGTGAAAAACGGGGTGGAAAACACAAGAAAATAGAGCGGTGCAGAACATGGGAGGAAAATGACTAAGTATAAAAACGGAATGATCAAGCAAAACTCATGGACAAAATATGCATGAAGATGACAAGGTGATGAGCCCAAAACCAAGGAACACAAAGATTATACTTCCCTCTAGAGCCTGGAGTTGAAAGGGAGGATAAAGAGTGCCCCACGGCCTCGCACCGGCGACGCAAACATGCCCCCGTTGCAAGAAATCTGAGTTTCAGCAAAATGCAGAACAGTGTGATGAAACCTCAAAAGTAGGGGCTTGGAAGAGGGAGAAAAGATATGAGAAATAAGGCAAACATATAATGAAAACGAAGCTAATACTCCCCTCTTCAAGATGGAGTTGAGGGAGGACGAAAAGGATGAAGCATGACTCCGCACCGGCTTGATGAACAGGCCCCCGTCGTGAAGTTGTAGCAGAAAATCAGCAAACTGTGATGATTTGCCAAAAGTAGGGGCGAAGTTAGGAGGGCAAACGATGATGAAATTGAGCAAATAAGGAACCAAAACGAAGCTTATACTTCCCTCTTCAGGCTAGGGTCGAAGGAGGATGAAGAAAATTCGGCATGGCTTCGCCGTCGCCTTGAAAACACGCCCCCCGTCGCACAGGAAATCTGGGCAGGTTTATATAGAAAAAGTGGTGAAACCCCTAACTTTCTCCCACGATTCCAGAAGATAGAGTCCACCAAATCTCGAGATCTCTGGATCATTCTCGAGATAATAGTCAAGATAAGGCATAGGAACAAACATGACTCTTTTTGGTTGAAGATTGTGGAAGTTATGGCTCTTGGAAGAAGCCTCTGGAACCTAATCTGCAGGGTTTTTTGGTTGCACGAAAAGTAGAAAAACCTGATATTGCGGCCACAATTCCAGGAGATATAGCCCATCAAATTTTGATTTCTATGAACCAAAGTAAAGATAATACAAAGGGCTAGAAGTAGGAAAAAACGGGGATCAATTTGGATAAGTATTCTAGAAGTTATGGCCGCCGCAAGATAGCCACATCGCGCAGGTTCGTGGAGATAGAGTCCAGAGCAGGCTAGACTCTTATTGGATAAACGGTCGGACGCTTGACCGTTAAGGGTTAAACGGTCGTCAACCGACCGTTACCAACAATGAACGGCCATTAACACGACCGTTTAAGGTAGGCTTTGCGTGACTTTGGAAATTAGATTATATCTCTCAAACGGTGCAGAATTAGCAAAAGTGGTAGAAGACAAAATTATAGCTAACTCAAAAATGAATAACTTTTATGAAGAAAGTATGATGAGAAAATGATCGGAAGAGAGAGAAAGTGGGGCTACAACAGAGAGAGAAAATACCAGGACATAGGTGAACAGTGCAGTCTGTCGAAAAAATGTAAATAACTTGAAATCGGTGCAGAACTGGCCAATGACGTAGAAGAAGGAATTGTAGGGATTTAAAAGATGAACAACTTTGGTGAAGAACACATTTTGAAAAGAGGAAAGGAAGGGGGTGAAAAAGGACAATTTTCAAGACTACGCAGCGAAAGGGGGCTGAATGCTGGAGGGAAGCCGGCCTAAATAGGCCGTAAGGCGACTTTGAAGGCCGGAAGGTGACAAGATAGGCTCCAGGGCTCTATGAAATAATGATCTCCAAGGTTCAAAAGGAATGGAATAATGAAATGGGCTCGAAATCCATCCAAGAAAGGCTCCAAAATAATGGGTAATTTGGGGCATCGAAATGATGAATAAGAGAAATGACTCAACTTGCAGGCTAAAAACGGGTGTCAACAGTGACAGGGTCTCTTTTCTCAACTATCATCTATAAGTCATAGTCTTGACTTTGAAGGAAGCACTCCATCTGAGATTTCCAATAGACAAAGTCTTGACCATTGAATAATGGAGTACAGTCAACATAGTGACCTTCCATCACAACAACCATTTATGATCTTTGCTCTCAGATCGTGAGATCTCTAAATATATGAGGGCCTGGGCTTTGATACCACTTGTTGCCCAGAAGAATGGCTGTTTAACCCAGAGGGGGGCTGAATGGGTTATAAAAATTAATCGCACTAAGATAGCTTAAAATGTAGCGATTAAGAATATTAAAATCAAACCGTTATATAATAGTGGAAACGTATGTGCTTGTGGTAACAGAAAGAGCTAAACTCTAAATGCAAGAAACAATCATACAAGGGATGCAAGCATGTTTATACTGGTTTGACGCTTATTTTGATCAACCGTACGTTCAGTACACAACAACAACTGGGATTTTCACTCTCTCCCCAACTGGGAATAGTACACGCGCTGTTTTTGGTAAGGTGTTTAGCTCACCACGGGCATCCACGCACTTGGATCCTAGCTCACTTGCGGGCTAGCCAAACCCGACTATTTTTGATTAGGTATTCAGCCACACCACGGGCACTCTCTCACTTAGAGTCCCATCTGATTTCCAGGCATAGCTAGGCCTGCAGGATACGGACCTCCTGCTGGTCCTCTTGCCCACAAGCAATAACTGCTTTCCACAAAGAGAAGAAAACCTCATATATGATGAGGTTACACAGACCGTGTGCCTCTATGATAGGTAGATTGTGTACAATACAATGCAAGTAGCTCAAGATAAAGAGATAAGAATGAGAAACAACAATCTTTAATTGAAAGAAGTAAAAGTCTTCCAAAAAGAAGAACAAAGTATCAAAAGGCGGTTGAGAAGAAGCGATTGAAGATTGTAGGAATTGCAATCGCTTCTTCTTCTTGAGTACGCAACGACAGATTGGTTGAGGATGATGATTTGCTTTTGGTTTCTCTCAACGCTTGCAGAGAATGCTTGTGCTCGGAGTGGATTGCTCGGTTGGTTGGATGGAGATTGTGTGAACGTGTCTGTTCTCACCCACATCTTTCTCTTTCTGCACACAGCTTCAATATATAGTTCCTTGGCGTGTTGATCCATTAGAGACATCCTGGAGATCGTTAGGCTTGGTAGGGTATCCGTTAGACTCATCTAGGAAGACGTTAGACATATATGAGATTTAGAGCTTCTTTGTTTTCCATCGACCCGTAGCTGTGCAGAGGTTTCATCTTCTAGCTTTCTTGAGCGAGGATAAGTCTACGAAAAGACAAAATGTAGATCTCTCTTTTTGTTCTTTAAATATGTTTCTGAGGAGAGGATCTTTCTTTTTCAATGTATCTTCTTACAGTGTCCTTTTTGTAGGTTCTCTTTCCATCCTGGGACTGTCAGACTGCAGAAGTCAAAAAGTGCTGTATAAAATATTTGCTACTCTTTTGCATGTCTTGAAACGTGTCCCTTTGAATCTGCCATTGTTAGTACAACATGAAATAAATTAAATACTTTCCCTTTCCTAGCTGTTAGTCAAGTGTACATCAGGACAGAAAAATAGAATACTATAATACAGCGGCAGTAGATGCATTCAAAATTTGAATTTTAATGAAGGCTGCTCAAACATAGACTTAGTCGATATGTCAGCAACTAGGACACGATAAGATAGTCGATATGTCTTAGTTCATTTTGTTATAGCGACTAAGTTAAGTTTCTGCAATATACTACAACTATCAGGAAATGTTTTATGCTGCAGCTATCAAAAGGTAAGAGATATATTCAAATAGCTTGACAATTAAGTGCAGGTAATTGTTTAATCTTTGTGTCAGTCAGTTAAGGCAATTCGTGCAATATACTGACTGCGTTGATTCCAGAATATTTCAGCTATCATGAATTATAAAGCAGTATGAGAAAGATAGTTGATATTTGTTCAGTACAGATTGATGCAGAAATGCAGCTATCATATATATTTAAAAATGATGTATGATTAGATAGCTAGTATACATTAATCTCTTGATCAAGTCAAAATTGCATCTATGTTAAGAAATGAGAGTGTAGGACATATAACTGTTAAGATTTGGTCCATTGATTATTTTATGATTTTATCTAGACAAATGACTATGCTGAAAAGTGTAGCTATCCAAAAAATAAAAAAATATAAGTCAGATAGCAGAAATGTATTTTCTTGAATAATTGTAGCATAATAGTTATCCTAAATAATTAGGAAAATACAAATATAGATAGCTGAATAAATATTATGCCTAAAAAGATTTTATCAATTTAAGTTTGTTAAATCAACTATTGAAAATAAGAAAGTAATATTTAGATAGCTGAAAGAACAGTGCGCCTAAGTTCTTTTTGGATAGACGAAAAGAATGAGATAGTCAAAGTCGATTTAATAAGATAGGCGAAGTTTCAAAAGATAGGCAAAGTTTTTCAAGATAGGCGATGCCCTTAGGATAGGCGAAGTGAAAGATAGACGAAGTGATTTAGTCGCCTAAGTGAATAAAGATAGGCGATGGGCATTCGCTTAAGTCAATGAGATAGGTGAAGTGATAGTCGATATAACTCCTACATTGAGTCTTATAAAAAGATAGGCGATTTAGTAAGATAGGCGATCTTGCGTCTATGTGAGTTCGATATCTCTTAAGTGATCGAGATAGGCAGAAGGATAGGCGAAGCAGCGCTTATGATACTTTGATAGGCGAACTAACGCCTAAGTGAATTATAGCGCCTAAGTGAACAAATAGTCGAAGTAAGTTCGGCTATGTTTAAGGATAGGCAAAGTTGAATCAAGATTGGCGAAGAGATAGTCGTTATAATGCCTATGTTAAGTCTAAGAGATAGATAGGTGATGTTGCGCCTAAGTGAACATATAGTCGATTAAGTTAATAACTTAACTGATACGCCGGCTATGTGAGCAATGAGTTGAGTTCTTTTTATATCCTCTAAGTATGATTATAACGCTTATGTTATTATTTGCGACTATTTTATACTTAGCCTATTTCTTAGAGTTCTTCTGCTTCTCTTGTCTTTCAGCCATTTCATTCATCGGCCATTTCTTATCTTATTGTCATTACTGAATGATTAGAGATGTGATTTTATTGTCATCACTGAATGATTGGAGATGTATTCATGAATAATTTTGTTATCACCAAAACTGATAAAGGTAATATTTGGATCTAGCCAAAATATACCTAATAATCTCACCATTTTTGGTGATGACAAAACCTTTGAAAGTGGTGACAAAAAGCTTCTGATGTCGGGTGTATTGTAGTTCATTTCTCCTCCTTAAATAGTTTATTGTTTTAATTGGCATTACTACGTCAATGTTTTTATCTAATCGTTGTTCACATATTTCTCCCCCTTTTTGTCATTCAACAAAAAGGTTCAGTAAAGATATGAGGGAATCAAACAGATAAATTGGAATAGAAAAAATTTGATAGAGGAAAGATAACTGTTCAAAAGTTAGGTTTACAGAGAATGAAACATATTTCTCCCACTAGCGACTAAGTTAAGTTTATGCTATATACTACAGTTATCAGGAAATATTTTATGCTGTAGCTATCAAAAGGCAAGAGATATATTTAAATAGCTTGACAATTAAGTGCGGGTAATTGTTTAATCTTTGTGTCAGTCAGTGAAGGCAATTCATGCAATATACTGATTGAGTTGATTTCAGAATATTTTAGCTATCATGAATTATAAAGCAGTATGAGAAAGATAGTTGATATTTGTTCAGTACAGATTGGTGCAGAAATGCAGCTATCATATATATTTAAAAATGATGTATGATCAGATAGCTAGTATACATTAATCTCTTGATCAAGTCAAAATTGCAGCTATGTTAAAAAACGAGAGTGTAAGATAAATAGCTGTTAAGATTTGGTCCATTGATTATTTTATAGTTCTATCTACACAAATGACTATGCTAAAAAGTGTAGCTATCCAAAGAGTAAAAAAATATAAGTTATATCAGACATGTATTTTCTTGAATAATTGTAGCATAACAACTATCGTAAATAATAAGGAAAATACAAACACAGATAGCTGAATAAACATTATGCCTAAAAAGATTTTATCAATTTAAGTTTGTTAAATCAGTTATTAAAAATAAGAAAATAATATTCAGATAGCTGAAGGAACAGTGCGCCTAAGTTCTTTTTGTATAGACGAAAAGAATGAGATATTCGAAGTCGATTTAATAAGATAGGCGAAGTTCCAAAAGATAGGTAAAGTTTTTCAAGATAGGCGATGCCCTTAGGATATGCGAAGTGAAAGATAGACGAAGTGATTTAGTCGTCTAAGTGAATAAAGATAGGTGATGGGCATTCGCCTAAGTCAATGAGATAGGCGAAGTGATAGTCGATATAATGCCTACATTGAGTCTTATAAAAAGATAGGCGATTTAGTAAGATAGGCGATCTTGCGCCTATGTGAGTTAGATATCGCCTAAGTCATTGAGATAGGCGGAAGGATAGGCGAAGCAGCGCCTATGTTACTTAGATAGGCGATACAGATAGGCGAAGTAATGCCTAAGTGAATTATAGCATCTAAGTGAACATATAGTCGAAGTAAGTTCAACTATGTTTAAGGATAGGCGAAGTTGAACTAAGATAGGCGAAGAGATAGTCGATATAATGCCTATGTTAAGTCTAAGAGACAGATAGGCGATGTTGCACCTAAGTTACAATGCCTAAGTGAACAGATAGTCGACTAAGTTAATAATTTAACCGATACGCTGGCTATGCGAGCAATGAATTGAGTTCTTTTTATATCGCCTAAGTATGATTATAACGTCTATGTTATCTGTTTGCGACTTTTTATACTTAGTCAATTTCTTAGAGTTCTTTTGCTTCTCTTGTCTTTCAACCATTTCATTCATTGGTCATTTCTTATATTATTGTCATTACTGAATGATTAGAGATGTGATCTTATTGTCATCACTGAATGATTGGAGATGTATTTATCAATAGTTTTGTTATCGCCAAAACTGATAAAGGTAGTATTTGGATCTAGTCAAATATACCTAACATGGACCCTCCCCTCCGGTGCTTGTGCAACCGGAGGGCCCCCCTCCGGTGTTGCCTGACTGGAGGGGGTCCCTTTCTGGTGTCCCTGCGTGTTTGAGAGAGGGCGGAGGGGGGGTGTTCTTGCAACCTCATTTTCTCTTTTTTTTCATTTTTTATTTTTCTCTCATTTCCTTTTTCAAAAAATTTTAGGGTTCAACACCGACCTTTGTGGTTTGCTGATCGAGGGTTTAGTTTGCGTAGGATGACCTTTGTGGTTTAGTAGCCGAAGTGTTTGAAACTTTGAGTAGGCTCATCTTTGTGGTTTAGTAGCCGAAGTGTTTGAAACTTTGAGTAGGCTCATCTTTGTGGTTTAGTAGCCAAAGTTTAGAGATTTTGGTTTATGGGTAGGCTGAACTTTGTGGCTTGGTAGCCAAGGGGTTCGAAGGGATCGGCTAGACTTTTGTGGTTTCACCGAAAGAATGAAATTTGAGGGGCGACATATGTTTGCCGCTGGGGGATAAAGTTATTGTCTGATTCCGACAATGAAGAAGGATTTTTTTTTTGGTTTTTTTTCCTCTTTTTTTTTCACATTATCAGGTCCATCACCCTTTCGGGTTTTCGCCGAACCTAGTCTGTCACGCCCCGAACCGATAGCAGCGGAACGCATTGCTCGGAACGTGGTAGCGATGCGGTCGTGTTAATCAGAGCAATAACTTATGACACAAAAGATCAAAAATTGACGAAAATAAAATTTTATTGATATAAATTTGTTATTACAACTTATTGACTCAATTACAATTTTCAAAAGAAAATAAAAGACACACTAGCCAGACTTAATACAAAATTTGAATCTAGACTCAAGAAATAGGAAAGACATGGGTCTTCTAGCTTCAAGATCACTCCTGCACACTTTGCCCTTCTTGGTTAGAGTAAGCGTCCTCACTTGTCACCTGATTACCTGAAAAATAGGGGAAAACACTAGATGAGCGAACACTCAGTAGGAATTATATCTCTAATCCAGACTTGTTTAAAGTAATTAACGATTTATGCAATATGCCATGATCATGTATGATAGAACGCAGGATAGTATCGAGAGTGGAATAACAAGAAATAATAAGGATGAACTAGTAAGATTTCGACATATATCAAGTAAAGTTAACAAGGATATCAAGCATGTAATATCAAGTCATGTCACGAGATATTGGCTATTTAATGTAGCAAGTATATACCTGATTCGAGTCACGCAAGTCACGCCATGTCATGTCAAGTCAAGTCAAGTACGAGATGTGGAATGCTATAGATTAATCTAGAAAGTCATGCACTTCAGTGCAATGTCACACCGTGGTCAATATAGCTCCCATGGGCACAAGTACTTTCGGGTGTTCCTCCCAAGACCAGACCGGGCTCCATTAACGCCAGGTATTGAGTCATGTAAATATCTAGACATCCACTATAGTTTATAGCTAATAGAGTTTCAAAGTGATAAGCCTTTGTAAGAACAATAAGGTAGATTCACAGAATAGGGAGTTCAATGACATAACTTTATGTAAGGACAATATAACGATATATCTCTCATGAAACCCGATCATTCATAAATCTGGGAAAAATGGCGTCAATATAGTCGCCGTGAATTAAAGAAAATAGCGTCACCTGTCTGGACGCTAATTCTTATGAACAATAGGCACGATGGAAAATGGCGTCACCTGTCAGGGCGTTGTTTCCATATGGCGTCAACTGTCTGGACGCTAATTCTAGACAGTGACTGGACTCTCACAGAAACCCATCGGGGCGATCTATGAGGGTTATGGCGTCATGTTTTTTCAGAGTGACATGATAAAACACAGTTTTCAGGGTTTTTAGGATACAACCCGCTCGGCTTCCTTGAGGGATTCCAAAGCTAGCGGAGTCTTACGGAGGTCTCAATGAAGAAAGCACCGATCCGGCGGAAGGGGTATCCGACGGAGGGTCCTAACCTCACCAAGAGTTGAAGTGTCAGTGGTAGAACACAAAACAGGGACCATGTCTCGGCCATGATACAATGGTGCCAAAGATCTAGCGGTATAGGATCAAAACATGCGGATAAAACAGTCACAGGAAACGACGTCTGGATGGTGGCCGCTAATTGAAATTAGCGTCCACTGTATGGACGTTAATTCTTGATTTCCAGAATTCATTTTTTTATTTCACTAATCTGCGTCTCTTCAGAGAGGCGCAAAAACATAAAACTGCGTCACCTCATAGGACGCTAATTCTTGATTTATTTTATTATTTAACGGATTTTCAATAATCAGCGCCTTTTGTCAGGACGCCAATTCTTCATGTATTTCTTTTATATAAAGTCTCATGAAATAGCGCATTTCTGAAAGGGCGCTGTTTTTAATTAGCGACTGTGATCTGGTGGCTAATTCTTTATTTATTTTTCTTTTATCAGATTTTTCCAGGAATACGAGTCTCTTTTGCTATCGCTAATTCATTAATATTTCGTTTTAGTATAAAATCTTTAGGAAATAGTGCCTTTCTACAAGGGTGCTAATTTTTAATATGGCGTCAGAGAGTTGGACGCCAATTCTTTTAACGTTGCGCACTGTAACGCATCCCCTGGATATGTTTGCAGACTCAACACACTATTCATTTACGATGGTTGCTGTTCATTTAGGGGATGAACATTGTTACTTTTAAATCGAGGGGATTTACAAAAAATAAAAAACATGGAATTTAAGAGAAAAATTTGGGGATCCCAAAAATATGCATATCATGATTTTTAAGTACATGACTCCATGGTTATAGAATTTTAAACATTGGTTAATTGTTTAAATTGTACAAGGAAGTTACGTCAGGGCTGTTGACGTAAACTAATTTACGTCTTTTAACCTGACGCAAACCAAAATAATTTGCGTCTGCTTCACAGGCGCAGAATAATCGGCGACGAGGGTGTTGTCGCAGATTAGAGAATCTGCGTCCTCTATTGTGGTCGCCAATTCTTTAAACATCAGAAAACGATAATACATCATATAAACATGCAGAGGAATAGGAACGTGAATATGAATAGAGAACGTAATTATGAAAAAATTCAACAGAATGATCTAATTTCTTTTAATTGCATGCATGCTGGTTATAAGGTTTTGTCTGGGGAGAAAACCTACCTTGATGTTGGACGGAGGAGGAAGAAGAACGAATGGAGGAAGAAAAAGAAAACGTGAGGACGAAGAGGACGGCGCTACGTTCCCCTTCACAGCACGCAATATCCACGTACGCCACCTCCATCGGTCGCAGCAGCAGCAATAGATTTTTTTGCTATGCACGAAGGGCTCTATTTATAAGGTCCTAATACCCCAAGAGTCCTAATACGAGCATGGAGTCCTTGTTTAAGCGAAACCTGCCATGATAAGTCTTGATCCTTCCGAAATAACAACCGTTATCCTCTTTTACGATCATTCCAACATAAAACCCTAATACAACCTGTTTGATCGTCGCTTATTGGTTTTGGATGGGTTGTAGTATTAAGCCCATTAACCGGGTTAATATCAGTTGGTGTTTAAGCCTCTTAACAAGCTAATGGCTTTTAATATGATTAATACGGAAGCCCATTTTTACGGTTTTAATGATAACGATATAAGGCCTGATATCTATTTAGCTATTTGGGTTTAAGGCCTAATAGGCTTTATTTGGGTTGGACCTTTTGTTTAAAGATTATTTGTGGTGGTTTTCCATTGGGTTAGACTTTTTAAACTACATATCACTATTTTATTATGGATTTTTTATTCTACATTTTATTTAACTAGTTGGATAAGGAGATATTTATTATTCTATTATGATTAAGGCCCAAGTCTTTTTACATATAATTATTCTTTAACTATTGTGTGACCCATTTGGGGTAGGGACTTAACTCCTCTCATTAAATTTTTATCAATTACATGTCACCACATTAACTCAAGAGTTACATATTAATTCACCATATTAAAGATTGATTTTTTTTCCGAGCTTTATTTTTACTTCTAAATATTATGGGTGCTTTATTAATTTGAGTCATTAGATTCCTTTTTGACTTAAAATTTTTAAATGGGAGAATTATCACTCCATTTTCTTTTCTCTACTCTTTCTTTTAAGTATAGATAATTATTTCTATTTTTAATCTCTATAATTAGCCGTGTGTTACATCCTCTCCCACTAAAGAGAATTTGGTCCCCAAATTCATCACATCCTTTTCTAATAAGTGAAGACAACACTAAATTGCCAAATGTTTTCTAATCACTAAGGTAGTTATGCGAGCAAAAGAATCTAAGATTTACGGAAATAGGAAGTAAACTAACTCAAGTACCTTCTACAATTTCGTCTTTAGCAGGCTCGGCTTCCACTAAAGCTTGAGTCTCTCCTTGGCGCTTCAAGGATAGAACAGGGCATCTGGCTATCTTATGGTCTAAGCTCCCGCAAGGAGGACACACTCTCGACTTCCGATAACACTCCCCCGATTGATGATTGTACTTATCACAAAACTTACACCTACCTTGAGATGAGTCTATAGGAGCTACCCGACCATCCTCCCTCTTAAGCTTCTTACCCTTTTGCGAGCTACAACCCTTATTAGGTCTTTTCTTGATCGAGTTAAACTTTCTAGAATTAGTGACTTGTTTTTTCTCTTCAACTCTCTCTCTCTTTTTTGCGGCTTCTTCTAATAGCTGAACTCTCCTAACTAGATCCGCATAAGTTTGGATATCTATGAGCGCTACCTGAGGAACAAAGCCAGACCTAGTTGCCTCCATCGAATCTAGGTTCCTGCAAGAATAGTTATAAAGGTTAATTTTCTTATTCAATAATAAAAGTAATTATCTTATGCTTCTTAGAATTACACCTTTTAATATTTAGCCCCAAGCTCTACCCAATCTCACCGAGTGAAAGGTATAGACCTATCCTTACACCCTTTAGGTTTTTCCGGTACGCCCTTACGGGTTTTCACACCGAAAGATAACCCATTTTTAACTGAGACGCCCTTTCGGGTTTTCACCTCAACTGTGTTTTAAGACATTTTTACCCTTAGATATCCCCCTAATGGGAATAGCTAAGTCCACTGGGGCACCTCTAATTTAAGTTATTTTTGTTTTATTATTTATTTATTATTATTATTATTTGAACTCTGAACTTGAGCTCTGACAAAGTGGTGATTTAGCTGAGGTGAATCATGTAACAGATGCAGCTTCAGCTTCGCATGGTTTTTCATTGAGTGGAAAGAAAGATTGTCCCCTCTTCTACAATTCGTCGTAGATGGATTTCCCTTTCTGGGGATTTCCATGGCAGTCGCTTATTCAGCTTTGCTTCTTTAAGTTTCTCTTCAAGCGCTTCTTTTGTTGTTCTTCTCCTCCTTAGCTCGTACTTCATTTCAAGAGGACTGGATGTTCGACGGCCGGGTTGGGTGGAACATGCCCTCTGAGTTGAACTTTTCGCTTTGAGCTTTTGTCTTGAAGGGCTTGGGCCAAGAGTGCTCCTCTCTTTCTTTCTTTCTTTTCTCTTTTTTCTCTCTCCTTTTTTTCTTCTTTCTTTGGGATAAAATTTGATAGGGAATTTTACTGCTTCCCTGTGGGCAGTTGGGACAGAAGTTGCGTCCAAAGTTGGTTTGATACCATAGACATAGGTTTAGGCTCAAAGTTAATTTTGTGTATCAGAGAATGAGTTTAATTGCAAAGGATGGCTTAGAGCCCGAAGTAGGTTATGACCCAAAATTGGCTGATCAAGGAATAAGTTGGTGTTCAACACCGGTTTGGTACCAAAGGATGGGTTGGATCCCATGCATAGATGTCTTGATGCCAGAAAGACATGTTTAGAGCCATAAGAGATTTAAAACCTTAAGGTTTCGAGGCAAACTCCACTGAGGGATTGTTTAAATTGGAAGGGAAAAGGATAGAGGTCCTCCTTGGATTTGTCTTCTTAGCTCTGTCTGTGGTTTTACTTCGTCTTTTTCTCCTTTGGGCTTGCCTTTCTAGCTTCGCCTAGAGCTTTGCTTGGAGCCTTCTTCCCTGGATTTGCCTTTCTGACTTTGCCTGGGACTTGGTTGGGAGTCTTCCGCTTTGGATTTCTGCTTGGGCTCTTGCTTGTCAGAGTTACCTTGGTTGAGGTTTCGCCTGAGGCTTCATTCAGAGCATATTTAGTGCTTTGCCCCTATCTTTTCTTGGAGTTTTCTTTGCTAGATATGTCCCTTTGACTTTCTGAGATGGCAGCTTGGTTCTTCAGCGATTTTTTCCCTTCCTTCTTCCTTTTTTTTTCTTATTCTTTTCCCTTTTCTTGCCTCATGTCATGTCTTGAGGGAAAGGAGTATCTAGTTTGGGGCTGATTGGAACATGCCCTCAAGGTTGATACTTAAGGTCTATCGTACAAGACAATGGGGAGATTTATGACGATGTTGCACATAGTATTAAGGCGGGCTGGTTAAAATAGAGAAGGGCATCTGGAGTCCTCTGTGATCGTTGTATGCCTGTGAAACTCAAAGGGAGGTTTTATAGAGCGGCTGTGAGACTTGCTTTGTTATATGATACTGAGTGTTGGGTAGTATGAAAGGAACACATTCACAAAATATGTGTAGCAGAGATGAAGATGCTGAGATGGATGTGTGGTAAGACTAAGAAAGATAAAATTAGGAATGAGCGCATTCGTAAGGACTTGGGGATAGCCCCAATTGATAATAAAATGAAAGAAAATAGACTCAGGTGGTTTGGACATGTGTTTCATCGTCCTAACTCAGCGCCGGTTAAAAGATGTGACCGAATCTTAGTGGATGCTAGTAAAAGAACTAGGGAAGGCCTAAAATGAGATGGTGCGATGTTATTAGGAAGAACATTAGTTTCTTGAGTTTAAATATGAATATAGCACTTGATAGAAATCATTGGCGGAATTTGATTCATATAGTCGACCCTAAATAATTGGGTAAGGCTCTGATGATGATGATGATGATGATGATGAGTGTACTTGATGTAGTAACACTTAAAATAGAGAAACAATTGGGGAAGAATTTCTTGTAGGAAGAAGATTTCTTGATTTCTCTGTTTTTGGATTCAAGTCTTGTTTTATTCTTGTGAGAGAAAAACCAACTGGGCTTTAGATATTTGAGCTTGTGATCTACCCATGTTTACTGAAAAATTCAGCATGTAGATCGTTCTTATGTGTTGATCTCTGTTAGTTTGGTCTTCATTGAACTTTCTTGAACACTATTATCCAGAGATCAATAACCTCTATTCATTGCAGGAGGTATCTGGACAGACATATTGCTGATGGATGAAGTATTGCCTGAGGCTGCACTTCCTGTCATCTCTTTGGAGGTTTTTCCTCTTCTATTCATATTCTTAGGTTTTTTATTACTAATATACTTTTCTACCATGCTTTAATTTTCACATGCATGTTGTCTTGCATCATCTAAAGTAAAAAAAGTGCTTAATGCTAACGTAGTATGAAAATCCTTCTGCATTTGCATTTGCATGTGGGTCACATATGCCCTTGCTGTGGTCTACCATAATTAATGTGATTAACCTTCATTAACTATTAATCAAGACTCTTATGTGACAAAAATGACCTTAAAATTTTTGGAAACTTGATTTACAGGATAATTCTCTTTGGGGGTCAGATAATCAGGAAAAGTCATATTATAGGCGATGCAATAGGTGGTGTATGAAGCCTGCTGTCTCTGCTGAATTGTTTCAAGGATGGAGAGGAATCAACTAGAATATCGATTTCGTGGAGTGTGCTATAACGGACTGTAATATTCCGGAAAGATGTTTGGTGCGCAGATCAGCCTTTTGTGCTGAAAGTTTAACCTTCTTTACAAGTTATCAGACAAAGGAAAGTTGTTAGTCACTTCTTCCAGTGTTTTACATCCGCAAGGATTTGGAGGTTGTTCCCGAGGAGAAATTGATTGACACAGAAGTTAGGCAGAGAACTGAGCAGTATGCAATTCTTGATACTATCCAGCTAAAGGATGGGGGTGGAGGATAGAAGAGTTTGAGGCAAGGAGAAAATGATTTCTTTTCTGTCAAATCCTTTGCAAGGAACAAAAATGATGGTGTTGTAGGGTCTGGTGGTATAATTTAGTATAGAGATGTCTAGATCCAAATGAAGTGAAATTATTTCTTTGGAAGATTGTCATTAGTAGAGTGTAAACAGGGACAGACTGTTTCTTTAAATATAGCAATGGTCACATTCAAGTAATATGGAAGATTGTAATGATGGTTGTTCAGAGATATGATTTTTGGCTGCTGTTATGGGGGCGAAAGGAACAGTGGAAGATTCAAAGACAACTGTCATAGTGTGTATGATGTTCTGCGGAGGATTATAAAGCTACTGGAGGACTAGTTAGCAGCAGTGGACTTGGATGATATGAAGAATTATTTCTTATTGGAATGTTTGAGGACCTGGAAGTGTTTTACAGTGTAAGTTGAAGTGGGTGTCTATGCATTATTTTATATTGTGGTCTTTTCTCTTCTTTAGTGCTTCTCTCTCTATCATCTTGATACAAAAGATTGTTACATAGGTGTTACCGAAAGTGTTATCTGCCTTTATTTTCAATTTAAGTCATTGTGGCATATGCCACCTTCCCAAGAACAAATTTTCCGTTGTGATTCTCTCTTTCAGCCCCAACCGTGGATAGTGTGGAGGTACTTTCATCATATTGATAATATTCAGGATAGTAACAGAATATTCTGAAAATATTCAGATTTCGGACCCTCCATGACATAATTTAATTGTGGGCAAACATATGCTACTTGATTCACATAATTATATACTTGAAAATGTGTTGTTTCTGCAAAATTTGGTCCCGAGAATACTGAAAATATTCTGAAGATATTCAGATTTCTTTCTATTATTGTCTCCTAAAAACTAAACTCTTCTCGACATAATATTTCCACTCTCTGAAAGCATGGGACTCACGATGGTCTTTAGAGTGGTCTCTGCACATTGGCAGAAACCGGAATGAAATTCCATTACATTTATATTCTGAAAATCAGATAAATAAGCAGACATGGTTGGCACCCCACTCAGCTTGATGAATATGTAATAATAAATAAATGGTTATGTTTTGGACCAGGCTCAGCTTGAAGAATTTGCCTCTTCATTGTTTGAAGCGGGAAAGGACAGAAGGATCAGGTCTTGAGAAGACTTTTGGTGGGGTCAGAACCTCCTTGCTTATGCATTCAGCTTGCTCTCTGATATCTTTCCAGTGAAGGCTGTATGATAGAGAGGTTTTGGGAGGAGTTGGAGATCAGACCTGGTGGGGACCAAGGTTCAACCTTCAAAGGATTTAGAATCATCATGGGATCAGGCAATCCTTACCTGATATGGGCTATTCCCAGCTGCTGGAGTCTGCCATACATATTTTGTATTGCTTAGGATATAATTAATATAGTTGCTTTTATTAAGGGGATTATACAATTTTCCTCTCTCTATCGACGTAGACACCTTGACCACAATCCCACTTGCAGAAATGATGGGCCAGTGGCTTGCACATATTAGAAGTTGTTTTTTCCCTTCATGGCTGTGTAGATGTCAGGAGTGTTAGGGTTCAGGGTGGGTTTTTAAAAGGGGAATTTTGGAACTCAGATGTTGGGTTTGACTGGCGTTTAGAAGAGATTGGCCAATCAGGCCAATATGCCCTGATCGATGGCTGATTCCTGGTCGGATTACCCGATCCAGTCCAACCTGGCTGATCTGGGCATGGGAAAAAAAGGCTGATGAGATTGGGCAATCCATCTCGATTTTTGGAACCTTTGTTTGGACATCAAGTTCAGTAGAAACTTTGATTGACCAGGAACTAGTAGAAATTTCCAAAAGCTTTCGACTCGATGTTGACCATCTCTCTCTACAACTTCCTAGAGAGAGAAGCTCTGGGAACATAAGGACATGGCCTGACGGAGAGAATGGGGAACTAGCCGGAGGTGGCGTCCGGTGAGAACAGGGTCCCCCTCAGTGGAGGCAGCTCCCAGCCACACTTCCGGGGCTTTGTGTCGGTTTGGCCTTCTGTCGGGCAACGGAGTGGGGGCAGGGAGGAAGAAGCAGATGTGCTTCGAGATTTCGGTGTCCTCAGAGATTGGCTCTCACCTGTTTCAGGATCGGAAGAAGCGGCCACATCCAACTGTACTGTCGAACGTCAGTCGGTAGTAGAGCAAGGGACGTCGGAGTTTCATGCTCTAGCAGGTCTATGCGGGTGTAGTCAAGGTTTCCAGACTGCTCCAGCAGAGGGAGGGAGGTAGCACTGCCTCGAAATAGGACACTTTCTCTCTGACCTCACTCGCGAGCGACTGGAGTGGTTGCAACGGTACCTGTAGGTCTCCCCTGTCGAGGGCGAGGGGATTTGGAGCGGGTGAAGGCTCTCATGGAGACACTTGGAGAAGGTAGAGGGAAGTAGGGGGTCCGGCATATGAATGAGAATGGTTTTTCGGCAGTCGGCCGGGAGGTAGACACCGTGGAGGCAGTAGTGGAAGGGAGTTATATTGTGGCCGAGGGGACGCTTCTCTGGCTACAAAGGTGGTCCTTATCTAGGGGAACTTTCTCTAGTCCTAGGGAGGTCCGGCTCCGCATCTCCATGGTGGGGGTATCCCTCACCGTCTGTGATGAGGAGGGTATCGCTCTTCTAGTCAAGGCATTTGCAGCGGTGGAAGAGGGCAGCCTCTGTTTCACTCTCAGAGGCTCTCTCATGACCGTAGAAGTCACAATTAGGGTGTGCAGTGCTGTCGATGTGCCACTGGCCATTACTTTCACGATCAGTGGGGAGGCTTTTGTTGCTTGGGTCTTGTAGTGCCGTTAGGGAAATTTAGGGCAACATGGCAGCGACTGCGAGGGGGAAGAACCATAGTGCTACGGGGTACATGGCAGCACCACCAGCCCCCATTCAAATTTCGAATCGTGCACGCTCATTTCTCTGTCGGGAGGTCCAAAACACCTTGAACAAGGTCGTGGGCCGGGGAATGGGCCGGCCGAAGGGCTCGGTTCAGCCCAAGGCGAGCTCGGGTTGGATGGCAGGTTGATCCATCTGCAGCGGATCCAGAACTAACCCAGGTCCACACTGGTTGAGCATATCGGGTCTGCTAGACCCAGTAACATTCTTCTTCCCCGCCTGACATCCCCGTCTGTCTGTCCTTCACTACGGCAGGCGAATGAGAGTGGTATCCAGTGTCGGCCACTGTCGGGAATCTCCAATGGGCCTTGGCCACCAGCGACTGCGCTCCGGCTGCAACTACTTCGGCCCTGGTCGAGCTCTTCATCTCCACCCAAGCAGCCACAACTGACTAATGCCATTGAGGATTGTTGGCCGGCGGCGAGAGGACCTCTTATAGTCGACGGGTCAATGGACGGTGCATGTCAGCCGCAGGTCGTATTGTTTCAATAGGGGATGGACCTGAGGACTGACTTTGTTGACCCCTTATACCCTCCTACGAACAGGTGCTGCAACTCCCGACGGCCAGCTCTTCACTCCGGCAGATGCTGATCCTTTTTGGTGGACCTGGGGAAGGCGATCAAGAATGGCAGGAGGTGGGAGGGACTGAGGCTGTACGGAGCCAGGATGTGGAAGGGGAGGAGATCTTAGACAGAGAGGATGTTATAATACCTGTGACCCCAGGAGGAGTTGGGGGTATGAAGGAAGGGGCAGGCACGGGGAGACTAGGGAGAGAGGAGGTGACAGAGTTAGTGGGGGTGGTGGAGAGACTCATAGCGGTGCATGTTAAGGAGTTGGCGGAAAGGGTGGCCATGTCGTTTGCGGGCTTGGAGAGGGATCTCAAGGGGGTCTTCAACAAAATACGGACGAGGTGATTAATAAGCATGGCGAGAGAGGCCAAAGGGGATAAATCCTAGAAGAGGGAGGATGTGGAGTTGAGGGGAGGACGATGGAGCAAGAGGGGGAGGGAGGGAGAGACTATATCTTGTACCAATGAGGATTGTTTCTTGGAATGTGGGGGGGATTGTAGGGAGTGAGAAGAGGAGGGTGGTAAAGGAATAAGTCAGGAGATGCAAGGTTGACATATTATATATACAGGAGATCAAGTGTGAGGGGAATAGGGAGTCAATTATGAAAGACATTGGGGGAGTGAGACTTTCTAAGGGAGTGACAGCTCCTGCTAAGGGGCAGGCTAGTGGTGCCATAATTCTTTGGAATCAGTTCGAGGTGGGGAGGTGGAGGAGGATAGGAGTTGGTACAAGAGCCATCTCACTTCATTTCAAAAATGTTAGGGATGACTTCTCTTGGGATTTTTCGGGGGTGCATGGACCGCAAAGTAGAGAGGGCAGGAGGTCCCATGGGAGGAGTTACTTCAATATCATCACAACTCTAGACGGCCTTGGTGTATGGCTGGAGATTTTAATGCAACTGCTGCTCAATCAGAGAGGACATGAGCTCAACCACTTTTAGGGGATATTAAGGATTTCCTTGACTTTATCGGGGATCCTGCCTTGATTACATTGCTTTGTTTAATGCTCAGTTCACTTGGTCAAATATGAGGGCGGAGTCGTCATGTTCAAGGTTGGACAAATTTCTTGTGTCGGTTGATTGGGAGAATCACAACCCGCATGTACAAGCTTCTTGTTTGGCTAGGCCGGTGTTAGATATAAACCTATCTTGTTGAAGACATCCTGGGTTGCCCAGTAGATGGCTTGACCCAGAGGGTGTGAATAGGTAAATAAAATTTAATCGTGACAAAAACAATGCTTAGGAATCGGTGCGAATGGAAATATGAACGCTGCAGCAATCACACAATAGAACACAACGATTTTATTCTGGTTCGGCCTTAATCTTTCGTCAGTCCTATGTCTAGTCCCCACCAACTCAAGGTTGTCAGTTTCGGCCATACCCGATACGAAAACCCATGGCTTCACTGTTTAATATCCGAAACTAAAGAGGGTTATCGGTTTTGGGCGAAACTCACGTGAACTCTCCTTTGGAGAGTTCACGTGGTGTTCTTTCCTTGGAGTTTCGGCCGAAACTGCTCCTTGGCAAGGGGGCTGCGCTGCTGCTGCGAGACCGTGCTGCTGCTGCTGGTGCTGTGTTGCTGCTGGCCGCCACTAGGTGCTGTTGGCCTGCTGCTGCTGCTGCCGCCGCTAGGTGCTGTTGCTGTTGCTGGTGCGGACCTGCCAGCCCCGAGCCTCCCACCGCCCTGCTACTGCTAGCCTGCTGCTGTTGCTGCAGCAGCTGCTGCTGCTACTGCCGCCGCCGGCTGAGAGAGGACGGGCTGCTGCTGGCCTGCTGCGACCGCCGGAGGACCGCCCACCGCCGCACCGCCGGAGGACCGCCCACGGCCTGCTGCAAGCTGTGCACTTGATTGGGTTGTAAGTTTTTAATTTGTAGCTTATTTTTTGCAACCCTAATCAGTTCTGATTTCAAAATAAACCCTAATTAGTTAAAATTAGATTTATGAATAATTAAGCCCTAATTCAATCATAAAAATTGGGGCTTTTGTCTAATTCGACTTTCTTAGCCACAATTGAAGATTAATTAAGTTTCATTGACGAAATTAGGGTGGGATCATGCTGGGATTACATTTTTGCGATGGGTAATTAGGGCTTAATTGGTAATTAAGGCTTAATTAGTTCATAAAATTTGGGGCTTTTGTCTAATTCGAGTTTCTTAGCCACAATTGAAGGTTAATTAAGTTTCATTGATGAATTTGGGGTGGGATGATGCTGAGATTATATTTTTATGAAGGGTAATTAGGGCTTAATTAATAATTAAGGCTTAATTAGTTCATAAAAAATGGGGCTTTTGTCTAATTCGAGTTTCTTAGCCACAATTAAAGGTTAATTAAGTTTCATTGACGAATGTGGGATGGGATCATACTGGGACTATATTTTTATGAAGGGTAATTAGGGCTTAATTAGTAATTAAGGCTTAATTAGTTCATAAAAATTGGGGCTTTTGTCTAATTCGAGTTTCTTACCCACAATTGAAGGTTAATTAAGTTTCATTGACGAATGTGGGGTGGGATCATGCTGGGATTATATTTTTATGAAGGGTGATTAAGGTTTATTTGGTAATTAAGCCCTAATTCATTCATAAAATTGGGGCTTTTGTTTTGTACTTACAATTGTTTGTCTTTGACTGTCTAACTTCTTAATGCAGCATCATGCCTAGACGTCAACCAACACAGGAGTAGCAAGGGCAGGAGGATCCGAGGTGGGCCCACCTGTCCTTAGTTGATGCTAAGAGAAGAAAGGTGAAATGCTATTACTGTGGTAGGGAGCTACATGGCGGAATTACCAGAGGAAAGCAACATTTGACAGGGGTAAGAGGAGAGGTGAGACAATGTGACCACTGTCCCCGAGAGGTGCGAGAAGAGATGCGTCAGTGCCTTCTGGGCAAAAAGAAGAGGATGCAACAAAGGGCTGAGGATGAGGAGGAAATTGCTGAGGAGATTTCTGGCAGAAGGGTTAGGAGGGATGATGATGAGGAAGGCACTGAGGATTCTGATCCAGAGCTGGCTGAAGCAAGGGAGCGTGAAGAAGCCGCTAGAAGGAAAGGAAAGGCACCCATGGGTTCAGGAGGGACTTACTCCAGTATAGCTGCACGACGTCCTGACATTGGTGCTGCCCCGCAGACGCACAGAACAGGTCCCATGGACAACTATCTCCACAGAAGGCCCCAAGCTACACAACCTAAAATCAAGTCTGCATTGAGAGGGGTCAAAAAATCAGCAGAAGTTGCAGGGCATGCATTTAAAAGTATCTGCAAATTATTTTTTCATGCAGGTGTCCCTGTACATGCAACTGAAAGCGAATATTTTCAGCCTATGCTGGATGCCATAACAGATGCTGGCTCTGGCTTGAAGGCCCCATCACGTCGAGACATATACGGGCGTGGCCTTGAGGGAGAGGTTGAGGAGCTCCATGACTGGGTTGAAAGCTTCAAGCATATATGGAAGGAGAGAGGATGCACTATTATGTGTGATGGCTGGACTGGTACCACGAAGAAGTCCATGATTAATTTTTTGGTCTATTGCATCGAAGGTACAATATTTGTAAAATCTGTAGATGCATCAAACTATGAAAAAAATGCAAATTATTTGTTTCATTTGATGGATAACATGGTAGACCAAATTGGAGAGGACAATGTTGTCCAAGTACTGACTGATAACGAAGCTAGTTATAAGGCTGCAGGGAAGAAATTGATGCAGAAGCGTAGTCACTTATACTGGCTCCCATGTGCTGCACATTGTCTAGATTTGATTCTAGAAGACATTGGGAAGGACAATCATGTGAAGAAGACAGTTGAAAGGGAACAAAGGATTACCCAGTATATTTATGGCCATCCTAGGAAATTGAACATGTTCAGGGAGCATGCAAGTGGGGGGGCGAGATATCATCCGTACAGGGCCAACCAGATTTGCTTCAAATTTCATTTCTTTGGAGTCTTTGCACAGGTATAAGATTGAAGTCAATTCTTACTTCTTTATCCTTATAGTTATGATCCGTATTTGATTCAAATTTCATTTCTTTGCACAGGTATAAGAATAAGCTGAAAGCTTTCATGTACCACAATGCCCTGCGGGAATACATCGACAAGTCTAATGTTGATGCTCAGATGGATTATTTGGAGGTCTCCCACATCGTGGACGACAACAAATTCTGGGGCAGGGTCTCACGATATATGAAAGTAGTCACATCACTCGTAAAGGTCCTAAGAATGGTGGATGGGGATGAGAAGAATGACATGGGATATCTGTATGAGGCCATGGACCGTGCCAAAATGGAATTGCAGGAGTCCTTTCCCAAAGAATATGCAAAGTGGTGGAAATTTATTGATCATAGATGGGACACCACATTACACCACGACTTGTATGCAGCTGGTGAGTGATTACTTGTATTGATACATTATTCTTTAGGTTATTTTATATCTAACATTTAGTTAATTATACACAAATGCAGGTTATTTCCTCAACCCTCGATTTATCTACGATGCCAATGCACATGTTGATGGCGAGGTGCTCCAAGGGACTTTAAAAGTCATTGGACGTTTATCGAGGACACGAGAAAAGAGGCTTCAGGCGGAAGTAGAGGTTGGCTTTTTTGATTTCATGAATAAGAGGTATAGAATTTACTTAAGTCGTTATGCCAATCTATTACTTAATTTTTGTAGATGGGTCACTATAGAATGAGAACTGGGACGTATTCTGACTCCCAATTGCAATACGCAGTGGGAAGAGTGAGCCCAGGTATACTTTATGTTTATGCTTTATTTGCAATTACATCACGGAGAAATGATTTTTATTTACAACTTATATTTATTTGTTAATGGTTGGTGGAACAACTGACTGGTGAGGTAATGGTGAATAATAGAGATTTGGGCAATTCTGCATTGGCTTTCATTGCAATCAGAGTGTTGAGTCAAACCACATCGGCAAGCCAATGTGAAAGAAATTGGAGCACGTTCAGCCTTATACACTCAAAGGTTCGCAGTCGGCTAAAGGCTGAACGGTTAGAGAAATTAGTTTACTGTCACTACAATATGAGGTTGAGAATAAAAAATATGAGGTTGAGACAACAGTTGCGGGACAAACGCATTGCTGAGGATGCCACTGCAGAAATTGATGTGGATGCCTTGTTTGATGATGATAATTCCTTGCAGTCTTGGGTGGAGACAAGAGAGCAGGTTGATAAGCCCGTATTCGATATTGATGATACAACATGGGCAGAGGCCAAGAGATCCCGAATTCAGAAGAAAATCAAAGAGGGCCAGAGATACTCATGCGCACCAGTCTAGGGTTGTTGATGACACTGAGGAGCAGTTCGAGTTTAAGCCAGCTAGACACTCTGAATCAGATAGTAGGCTAGTCACTCCTAGAATGGTCAAGCCACCGGTCTCCTTAAGAAGAAGTACATCAGTGCATGGGCAAACTGAGAGGACAAATGTTGCTGCTAGAGAGGACCCGGCAATTGAGCAGTTGAAGCAGATTTATGTGAGGCACACGCCAAGGGATAAAGGACTCATGTCAAAGATCACTGAAAAATTGGCACCAAAAGAGAAAAAAACATCCCCAAAGGCTAAAAAGCGACTGATTTCTTGTGGTGATTATGATGATGGTGATCATTCCGGAGGTGCTGCAGGTGGTACAGGTGGTACAGGTGATGCAGCTGCTGCAGGTGATACTACTAGATACAGTCTAGGTCAGCGAGGATATGATTCATCAGGTTACGAAGGTGGCCAACATGAAGCAGCTATTTATGGGTCGTGGAATTATGAACCAGCATTTCAGTTCCATCTACATCCGAGTAGTTCCTTTTCTCATCCTCAAGATTCTTATGCTGATACTGGATTTGCATCAAGCCAGCCAAACACTCCAAGAGGGATCCAAAGAGGGATGCAAGACTTGGCTACCTCATTGTTTGGTTATAGTGAATATAGACCATACATACAACCTTCTTATGGGTATGAACATGAAAAGCCAGATGATGAGGGAGAAGGTTCTTCTTGTTATTATCCATATTAGTGCATCATCATTTAGGCAAGGATCACGTTTATTGTACAGTTTGAACCCATTAGTCTTGTGTAATGCACTTAATCCTATTTCATGTTTATTCCCCTGTGTTTGAACCTAATTCATGTTTAGTATGTACTCAAGAATATTAGTTTAACATGTTCAATGTTTGAATTACAATGCCTACTTCATGTTTATTGCACTTAATGCATGTCTAATGAATTTTATGTGATTATTCATATTTTTCTGAATTATTTCTGATTTTTTAGACTTATTTCTAATTTTTTTTGAAGCTTTTCATTGGGTTTCGGCCGAAACCGAAACCGAAACCGACATCCCTGCAGCAACTACTGAGATTTCCACTATCTCCAATTGAGAATAGTACACAGCCTATTTTTGATCAGGTGTTCGGCCACACCACATGCACTCTTTCCCTCAAGAGCCCTAGTTATTTTTGGTCAGGTGTTCAACCACACCACCAATGTTCTCTCAACTAGAACCCCAGCTGATTTCACATGTAGTAGCCAAACCACAGGATACAGACCTCCTGGAGGTCTTCTTGCCCTCGAGCAAGAGCTTCTCCCCTCAAGGAGAAGACAACTACTCTTCAATGAGAGTTTACACAACTATTGCCTCTAGTTAGGCAGATAGTGTACAATGAATACATACTGTTCAAGATGAGAAATAAGAGTGAAAGGACAGCGGTCTTGAACGACAAAGAAAAGCCTTCGATAGCAAAGAAAAACTCAGAGATTCGTGGAAGACTTCTGTGAAGGAGTAGGAGAGAATGCAGTAGAAGAATTGCGAGATTGTTTCTCCTTCACTGCACGTAGAGTAGTGTTGGTTGAGGAAGGATCTGGCTTGTTTTTTTCTCAACTCTTAGCAACGTGCGCTTGTGCTGGAGGTTAGGGTTCACTGGGTTACACGCTTACTAGCTTGGTTCACACACCCTTAGTTGTGTTCCTCTAGTCTCATGTCATTTTGTTTGTTCAGCTACCATGTGTATATATTGCCCTCTTTGTGCGTTGGTTCTGTTAGATACAACGTGGTATCTGTTAGAGAGAGCCTTGTACGTTTCTTGGATAATGTAGCTGCTTATAAGAGATCTTCCTGTCTTGAGAGATACGACACTTTCTGCACGAAAAGACAACAACAGATCCTCCCGAGGATAGCTTGTACAATTATAGAAGATATTTGTTTATCTACTAAAAAGATGAAGTCAAATAGCTTTACTATATAGAATACTCCCTTCTATTTGCTAATGTTGATATGTATCTGCACCATTATGTTTCGTAACTTTCTTTCCTGTCTGTTCCTTCGTGAAATAAGTTATACGGATTGACCTTTCCAGGTCTTCGGTTAAGTGTATTTCATAGAAAAGAAAACAGAGATAACATGTTCGTCCATACATTGCATGGGTAGTGAAGATGTACAAATTTTGGATGTCTCTTTTGAGGTATTGTCCCCGCTATGTTCGGGGGCGGCTAGGATTTGGTCCTTTTTTACTGGTAAAAGGGCCCTCAAAGGAGAAGACTTGGATCTTGCTTATAAACACATGTCCATCTTTGTAGTTTCCAATATGGGATCTTTTGAGCTCCCTTCTTAGACCTCTACACTAGCCCCCCCAGCAAAGGTGGGCTTTGTGCTTATTGGGCCGGGGTTCCCACAGACTGCACCAATGAAGACGTATAAATTTGGGGTGTCTCTTTTGAGGTATTGTCCCCGTTACGTCCGGGGGCGGCTAGGGTTTTGTCCATTTTTATTGGTAAAAGGGCCCTCAAATTAGAAGACTTGGGTTTTGCTTATAAGCACATGTCCATTTGTAATTTTCAATATGGGATCTTTGGACTCCCCTTCTTAGGCCTCTACACTTGTCCCCATTACGCCCGGGGGTGGCTAGGGTTTTGTCATTTTTTACTGGTAAAAGGTCCCTCAAAGGAGAAGACTTGGGTCTTGCGTTTAAGCACATGCCCATCTTTGTAGTTTCCAATATGGGATCTTTTGAGCCCCCTTCTTAGGCCTCTACACTAGCCCCACCCCCCCCCCCCAGCAAAGGTGGGCTTTGTGCTTATTGGGCCAGGGTTCCCACAGACGGCACCAATGAAGACGTACAAATTTGGAGTGTCTCCTTTGATGTATTGTCCCCGCTACGGCTAGGGGCGGCAAGGATTTTATCCTTTTTTGCTGGTAAAAGGGCCCTCAAAGGAGAAGACTTGGGTCTTGTTTATAAGCACATGCCCATCTTTGTAGTTTCCAATATAAAATCTTTTGAGCCCCCTTCTTAGGCCTCTACAAATAGCAATAAATGTTTGCACCTCTGCATTTAATGCATTTGAACTTTGAATCCATTGTGATAGTTACTAGATCATTTTGTCATAGTCGATTAATTTGTGCAATTTTCATTTACATCATCGATTAAGTGATATTTGATATGGCCGTTGGTTTGCAGCTATCAAAGACATAAGAATATAGGCGAGGACTTGAAGAAAACTTCAAGATAATCGAAGATAAAGCTAGATAGTCGATGATTCTGTGCGCCTATGTGATAGACTAAGTTAAGTTTCTTATAGTCGTGTGATCTGTAGATAGGCGATCTTTTAAGATTTGAGATTGTCGATTGATTATCTCATAGGTGATGTTTGTTCGACTATCTGTTATGATAGGAGGTCTTTTGAGATAGTCGATTAACTTTCGTGCCCCTAAACGAACATAGCTCAGTTTGCCCCTAAGTGAATTGTTTGCATCTATGTGAACTTAGTTATTTGTGTTTCTACGTCTATGTGGACTGGCTGCGATTAAGTGAATGTTCTTTCGACTAAGTGAAACTTAGCTGTGCTTTTGTGACTATGTGAGCATAGCTCTAAGTTTCTGCGACTATGTGAATGTTCTTTCGAGTAAGTGAAACTTAGTTGAGTTTTTGCGACTAAGTGAGCATAGCTCTAAGTTTCTACGACTTTGTGAACGTTCTTTCGGCTAAGTGAAACTTAGCTGAGTGTACTTGCGCCTAAGTGTTACTTAGCTTTGTTTTCTTGCACCTAAGTTATACTTAGTTCAGTTTTGCAGTGCCTAAGTGAATAGTCTTTTTCTCTTGCATCTATGTTATACTTAGATGGATTTTAGACTTCTTCTTTTCACTCATACTATTTTATCATTAAGGCTTTGTTCATTGAAAACTTTCTTATTTCAAGGTTTTTGTTAATTCAAGATTTTGTTATTGCCAAAATTACTGTAATTAAGTTAATATCTGGGTTCTAGCCCAACAATCTCCAAGATTAACTTAATACTTAGGTATCAACCCAACATCTTGCAGGTACCTGTGGAAGCAGAACCTCATACTAGAAAGATATTGGTTCAGGAAGGAGGACTTAATGGATACCATAAGGCGTGCATAGAATGTCTAGGGGCTGGAGCATTCTCATATGGACAGATTGGTGTGTAAAATGCAGAGGCGAAAGCTCTAAAGGCATGGGGTGTTGGGAAGACTCTACTTGGTAAGGAGGCCAAAGACAGGATTATGGAGCAGCTTGAAGGCTTGAACTACTTGGAGGAGGCAAGTCTGCTAGATGATTCTCATAGGCAGCACAAAGAGCAACTCAGGGTAGACTTTAATGATTTTCTCATAAGGGAAGAAATTTACTGGAGACAGAGATCTAGAGAAGATGGGTCAAGGAGGGTGATAGGAACACTGCTTACTTCTCGAGGATTGCCTTTGGGAGGAGGAGGACCAACTCTATTGCAAGTATCACAATTGGGGATCAGCTCTTCACCAGAGACGAGGAGATCGTGATGTAGCCCAAGGATTTGTGCTAAATTCTTCTCTGAGGATGTCATGATTAGACCTCTGGTGGTGGAAAACCTTCTCCCTTGCCTTAATTATGAGGAAAGTGGATAGTTCTCACACTCTTTCTCGAAAGGGGAAATACATAAGGCTGTTTTCTCACTTGCGAGAGACAGTGGCCCACGGCTAGATGGATTCCCCATGAGCTTTTTTCAAAAGTGCTTGGACGTCATCAAGACAGACCTCTTGGTTGCAGTATGAGAGTTTTAGGAGGGGAAGGCACACCTGAGGGCTATCAATAAAACCCTCCTATGGCTTAGCCCCAAGAAACAAGGGGCACAATGCCGAATGGACTTCAGACCTATCAGCCTGCTTAACGAGACATACAAAATCATTGCCAAACTCTTAGCCACGAGCATTAACCAAGTGATTAATAGGGTGATCACTGGCTACCAAGGGGCCTTCATCAATGGACGTAACATCTAGGACGATTTTCTGATAGCTCATGAAGTTCTACATGCCATGAGGAGTCAGAGAAAGAAACGGGTTGTCCTTAAGCTGGATTTTATGAAAGCATATGGCAGAGTGAGTTGGCACTGCTTATTCCAAGTGTTTTGGAGGATGGGTTTTAATAGGAAGTGGATTAGCTAGATACATGCTTGTGTTTCGTTAGTTACTTTTGTTGTTCTAATTAATGGTGAGCCTTCCCCATATTTCCACAGTGACAGAGGTCTGTACTAGGGAGATCCTTGTCTCCACTGCCTTTTGTTCTGATAGCATATATTCTTAGCAGGATATAGTTGAGAGCTAAGGCACAGGGTTTGATTTGAGACTTTCAAGTTAGGACAGAAGATGCTTATATTGTGTCACATTTGCAGTATGTTGATGATACCATATTATTTCTTACCGAGGATGGGAGATAGTTCTATGTTGCCAAGTTGATGCTAGAGTTGTTAGAGGAAGTCAGTGGTCTAAAGTTGAATTTTAGTGAGAGCCAGATTGTCGGAGTCAACTTGGAAGATAGGGCCATTAGGAGAGTAGAGTTCATCTTGGGATGCTTGGTAGGGAGTTTTCCACTTTCTTACTTGGGTCCCTAAGGGTCTTACATTGCAGAGATTGATAGGTGGTGGTGTAAAGATATGAATCAAGATTGGTTGGGTGGAAGGCGAGACTCCTCTCCTATGGGGGAAGATTGGTGTTGTGTAAATCAATTCTGGGCAGTCTCTCAATATACGTTATTTCCATCTTTCGAATTTTGAAGACAATTATTAGGAAGCTAGAATCTATTTAGGCTAGATTCTTGTGACTGGGGAATGGGGAGTGGCAAAGGGGGTGGCATGATATTGCATGGGGTAGAGTATGTAAGAGCAATGAGTTAGGAGTGGGTATGAAGAATATCAATGATTTCAATATGGTTCTGCTGTGTAAATGGTTGTTGAAGCTTTGGATCGGAGGAGGAAGGAATATGGCTATAGGTCATCAAGCATAGATACTATGGGAGGAGCAGGGATTAGGATGTCCTACCGCTTTACCATCACAACATCTTGCCTATTTGGAGAGGTATCTTGTAGTGTAGGGACATCATGATTGTAAGCATGTGTAAAGTTGGGGCGTGGTCAGAAGTATTGGTTCTGGAAGGATCAGTGGTGTGGTGATTATACCCTTGAGGATATGTGTCCATAGCTTTATGCCATCTCTTCATCACCTTTGGCTGTGGCTCCCATATGATTGACATACACCACTCGGGAGGAGTCTGGGCATCGTCCTTTAGGAGGCATCTCAGGGTGGAGGAAATGGACCAGCTATAGAGGCTACTATTTTACTTTTGGAGGATGCACCAGTGCACAATAGGAATGACTAGTGGTATTGGAGATGGGATAAAAATGGGTGTTTTTTCCAGTCAAATCAGCATACAAGATTATCCATGATGGTGGAGTACGACACTGCTTTGCTTCGCAGATTTGGACTCCCAAAAGCCCACTCAAAGTGAAGCTTCTAGTCTGGAGGATCTCACATGGTAGACTCCCAACTTGTGACAGATTGGCTCCTCTGCTTGTGCAGTGTGGAGGTTGAGACCCTTGACCACCTATTCACTGGTTGCTCTTTGACACAGGATATTTGGTCCAACATCACAACAAAGCCCCAGTGCACGCCTAGAATGTCTGAGAATATGCAACACTTGCTTAGGGAATGGCCTAGATGGATATTGATGGGTGATAGAATCATCTGGTGGCTAATTCTTCATACAACCCTATGGAAATTATGGGGAGAGAGGAATAACAGAATTTTCAAAGGAGAAGCAAGAGTTGTTGTAGGGTGGTCTCTTTCATTTGTGAGGGTGAGAGTGAGTGGGTGAACCTTTTTTGTAATGTATACTTACATAGCTCTTCACTTTTTGTCTTCTTAGGGGGCTAGTGAGCGTCACACTGTCTTAGTGTGAACTTTTTGTATAGTGATTTTTGGGCATACGCTTTGCTATACTTGTATGTCCCGTCTTTTCTTTAATACAATTGTGGTGCGAACCACTCTCCCCCCCCCCCCCCCCCCCCCAAAAAAAAAAAAAAAAAAAAACCAAAAGCTTTCAGCGTGGTTTGTCATCTCTTA
Organism: Amorphophallus konjac; assembly: GCA_022559845.1. Taxonomy (NCBI): domain Eukaryota; kingdom Viridiplantae; phylum Streptophyta; class Magnoliopsida; order Alismatales; family Araceae; genus Amorphophallus; species Amorphophallus konjac. The sequence goes on from CM040117.1 coordinate 69,331,332, forward strand.
TAAGATGTCCGAGATCTCTGTCTCTCCAAAGGTTGCGAGAAATGGAGCCCTCGAGACCAAGATCTTCTCCTCCCCGATTTCCTCCATCTTTCCATGTCTCTCTCTACCTCGGTCCCTCTCTCTATTTTTTCCTCTCCCCTAGACTCTCTCTGTCTCTCCCTCTGTGACACTCTGTCTCGGACTCTCTCTCTCTCCCTTAGTCTCTTTCTCTCTCTCTCTCTCTCCCCTTCTCTCTAAGAGAGAGGGAGACGGGGGGGGGGGAGGCAGAGATACATGTACAGTTTTTGATGTATTCTTCAGTTTGTGATTCATGTATCATTTTATGTATCTCTTTTGGTGTAACTTTTGATGTATATTGACATTGGTGCATGTGAATGGATTTATTATTGTTATCATTACTCTTTATTTTGTAAAACTGAGTTGTCAATTAGAAAGAATATGTTTGTGAAATTGAGTGGTTAGTAGAAAAAAAGTTAGCATTTTTTAGAAATAGGCTATATATATGAAATTTTTTTCATAAATCACTGAACTTGATCTCTCGAGATTTTCCCGAGATCTCTCTGAGATCTCTTCTCTTCTGCCTTTCCTAGACGGAACCGATATTTGAGATGGAAAACCTTTCAGGTAGTCCAACAATTTTGTCCAATTAGCCATTGTGACCATGGATGGCAGTACGTATCGGTTTCGGCCTATACCGAAACCGAAACGGGCCTTGTCACTGTAGCAAGTCCGATACCAAAAAAAATTATTTTTTAATGGTTTCGGACCGAAACCGACCGAAATCGGACCGAAATCGTCCGGTTTCAGCCGAAACCGGACCTGCTCAATACAATTTTTGCCTTGTCTGACTGTTTTGAACCGGTTTCGGCCGAAACCGATACCGAAACCGATACGTATCGGTTTCGGTACAGGCCGAAATCGATACCGAAACCGATACTGCCATCCTTGATTGTGACGATAGAAGACTATGGAGATGAGAGAAAAGGGGAGTGTTTCTTTTAAATCAGCTGTAGCTTCACCTAAGAAAGGGGGCTATAAAGTTGAATGTTGGATCTCTCTCTCTCTCTCTCTCTCTTCTTGTGAAGTGGAAATGGTGGAATGTAGTGTTGCCTAAACTTTTGCCAACAAGAGTTCAGATCTTGTTCTGAACCACTCTCCAGAAACTTCAAACATGTGATAAAGTTGAAGCTTGGAAACCAGATATTGTGAATACATGCCAGTTCTGTCCTATATATTCAGAAAATATGGACTGTCTTTTCTTTTGATGCAACATAGTTAATGTCATTGGCTCCTACTCTGCAGACTGCCAGGTATCTAGGGGTGGACAGTGTGTACTTCTCAGATGTCATGCTGAAATGGAATTCCCACTCTTCCTCAGAGAAGAGAACCGTGGCTCTACTTTTCTTCCATATATCTCATGGGCAGTATGGTGGTAAAGGGATCAAAGAAGATTTGACAAGGAATTCAGACCAGTCTCTGACGCTAGAGTGTGGTATTTAGATGTGAAGAGGCGAAATCTCGCGCTGGTTCCTGAGCATCGTGGTAATCACCAAGTTAGTGAACTGCAAGACAGGGAAACGGGTCAGAGGGCCCAGGGGGATTCCCTGGGGCGAAACCCTCCGACGCTCAAGTCAGTAGAGCAATGGTGGGAGCAGCAATAGGGAGGAGAAGGTGAAGGCGCGAGATCCCTCTCCACCAATGGGGTGAAGTGATCCGTGCTCAGGAATTGGGGGTGGATCTGGACTTACCTTTTGCCGGAGGGTATCCCAGGTTTAAATAGTGCGCCGCCCTCTGGAGTCCTGCAAGCCGAGGGGTCTCCGGTGGAGGTTACGTCCTCGTCGTGGGCGTTTATGGCCTCATCGTGGGGGCGTTATCCTCGCGGGGAAGCCGGAGCTCCTGGACTTCTTGGCGCTCGGCCCGCTGTGGACTCTAACGGCTGCAATGATAAACATTTTATCGGTCGCACCGAGCTTAGAGGGGCCGGCCCTACTTGGGCAATAGGCCTAGCTCGGTGAGGAGATGGGTCGGACAGACCGGCTAGCGCTTCCCTCCTTCGTGCGGAGGGATAGCTCGTGCGCGGGTCTTCCTGTGACCTGACCGATGCTCGGGCTCTCCGAGCCTTGGGGCCGCCTAGGAGAGTTGTTTCCTCGAGTATTGTTTTATTGGGCTTTTCCAAGTGGGCCCTGTGGGCTGTCACTTGGACGAGCTTGCCTCGTCGGGCTCTGTTGGGTCTAGTTGGGTCAGCTCTTTGAGTGGGCTGCAGGAATCCCCCTCTCCACTTGTCCCCCTCCTACTCCCGAGCCAAGGGGGCTCGGTTGAGTAGTTTTTCGAGGCTTTGGACCGGCGTGGCTCGGGTGGGTGGAATCCTGTCGGCGTTATGAAGCCACGTGTAGTGGTCGCCTGGGCCCGTAGTAATAATGATCCTGACGGATTTGAAATGAAGGGGCCCCCTTTTTCTCGGAGGTTGAAACGGCGCGCCGCCTCCCGCGAGGGTTTATAGGCGCAGGGCGCTGCTCGTCCTCCCAGCCTTTCTAGGGTTTTTGGCCTTCCCTCCACTTCTTTACTTCTGGGGCTCCTTGATGCGCCGTGAAGATACAACGGGGGAGCGAGTTCTTGCGGCGGCATTTGAGGAGCTGGCGCGTATAACCGCGGAGGCGATCCGGCAGCTTCTTTCTCCCCCGGAGTCTTCGGGCTCTCGTGAAGGTTCTTCTTCTAGCTTTATGGCGGATCTGCGCTCGGAAATCGAGCAGGTGAGGCGGGAGCCCGTCCCCAATCGCAGCGAGTTGGGGGAGGCTGATGTGAAGAAACTGGAGCATCGGTTTCGCCTGCCTCTCCGATATAGCTTTGCAGCCGCTGCCCCATACGAGACGAGCTTGGATAGCCGCACGGGCCATATCTGTACTTTTCTCCTGGCGTGGAAAAGCGGATTCTGCCTCCCCTTCGAGCCCTTCGTTCTGAAGCTTCTCAATTTTTTCGTGTTGGCGCCTGTTCAGCTGGTGGCCAACTCGTATCTTCTGCTGTCTGCCTTTTGGATCCTCTGCCGCCTGCAGGGGGTTCCCCCGTCCCTCGATCTTTTTCATTATTTCTTCGAGCTGAAGGCACATCCGTCGGCGGGGAAAGGCTTCTACTTTATTCAGGCGCGCAGGAATCGGAGTTGTATTCCGCTGGCGGCGAAGGATTCTTCGCACAAAGGGTGGAAGAGGCAGTTTTTCTGGGTGAAGGCGGAAGCAGTGGATGAATCCTGGAGGTGTCAGGTTATGCCCAACTTCCATCCGAATCTTCCCCCGCGGCAGGAGGAGTTCCCCGCCGATGTGGAGGAATACGCCGTTCGCTTGTTGACAAATCGCCGGTCGACTGAGGAGCTGGTGACGCTGGAGAACGTAGAGCAGCATCTGCTTACGCAGCTCAAGCCATCAGGTATCACCCTTCGGATCCTTCTGCGGGGTCGGAGGGTCGCCTTTTCGCTTCTTAACCGAATCTTCTTCTTCATTACAGACATCCGGCGGGAACCTTTGGAAGAGGTCACCGAGGTCATCGATCTTGGGGATGATTCGACGGCTGATGAGCCTGTCGTTCCCGCGGGTCGTTCTCAAGCCCAGGGGCAAGGGGGTGGCCTCCGAGGGATCTTCGCGGCCAAGCGGGGCGAAGCGCAAGGATCCCATGGAGGGAAAATTGCGGGAAGCCGCGAAGGCCAAGAAACGGGCCAAGAAGGCTGGCCTTCCTACCGCTGTCGGGGGCGACTCTGGCTCGGCGGCGCTCCCCTCTCGGGGGCAAGATGGGGCCGACCCTTCCGGGCCAGCTCCCCCACCTACCAGGCGAGAGGGGGCCGAGGAGACCAGGGGCCCCTCAGAGAGCGGAGATGGGTCGGTTCTCCCCTCCCCGGGGATGGAGGGGGCCGGTGCTGAAGTAGCCGACGTCGAGACCGGGAGACCGGTCGAGGTCGGCGATGTCTCGGGCGGCGAGGCGCGGGCCGAGACAGATAGGGTTGGGGGTTCGCCTGCGAGGGCGTCGCAGCCCCAAGTGCTCGAAGTTCCCGGTGCGTCGGTCGAGGTTGGGGGTTCGCCCGGGGAGGCGTCGCAACCCCAACCGACCGTGGCGCGCGGGGCGGTCGGCCCCGTTGCTCGAGCCGAACCTTCTGGCGGGGCGTCCGGTGGGGAGTGGATCTCCGTGCCGGAGGCCTTGGAAAGGCTCGGTGTTTCGGGCGACCTGTATCGGGTTTGCCGAGAGGTTGCCGCAAGGACGAGGGGGGGAGACAAGTGCCACTCCCCCTCCGGAGTCCTCGACGTCCTCATGGAGGGCGGCCTAGTCATGGCTCGGTCGGCGGCCTTGATGGCGGAGACGTACGCCCGGACGGAGGCGGAGCGGTCGAGTCTCGCCTGGGCCCTCGGGGGGTGCGAGAGGAAACTGGCCCGCCTCAGCGAGGAGCATGAGGGGCTTCGACGGGAGTTCTCCGTGATCAGGGATTTGGCACGGGCGAGCCGGCTTGAAACCGAGGCGCTGACTGAGCAGTTGGCTAAGGCCCAAGAGTCGCTCAAGAGGAAGGGTAAACTCTTGGAAGAGGAGCGTCTGCGTCACCTCGAGCTGGACGGTCGCTGGGAGCTCGAACGTGCCGAGCTACTGGACCGGGCGGAGGTAGCGGAGCGCCTTCGTTCCGTGGCCGAGGCGGACCGAGCCCGGGCGGAGAGGCGGTCGAGCGAAGCCGAGCTAGGGAGGGTCGAGGCAGAGGAACGCCTGGCGGGGGCAGAGGAGCGTGCGGCCGAGGCAGAGCGGGCTTGGGTCGAGCTCGTTGGAAGGACGGAGCAGATCGAGGCGGAGGCGATCGAGCGGTATAGGAGTTCGGACGCCTACTCAGCCGACCTGGAGAGAGCCGCCCTACCATATTACGAGGTAGCGCTTCGCCGGGGCGCCCGAAAGGGGTTTAAGCAGGGTTATCGTCGGGCGGTGGACTACGCCGACGAGCAAGACTGCGGGATCGAGTTCCCTTTGGGCCAGAGCTATGATCGGATGAGTCGGCTTCTAGCTCCTCTACGTCGGGCGGGGAAGATCCAGAGGGGTCTCCTCCGGCGGGGTCACCAACTCCAGACGCCTCGGGAGGGCTCGCGACCGAGACAGTTCTCGCACAGGCGAGGTCAGTGTCCGGGTCGGCCGTCACCGGGGGTGCTGGGGGTGACGCGCCCACTTCCGTCGCTCCCGAGCTTCAAAGTGGGCCCGAGGCCTGATGTATTTTGCCTTATTTTGCCTCTGTCTCTTGTTTGTCTCTCTTTCCTCCTTTAGAGAGTTTCCTCTTTATGAGATAATGAATGACTTACTTGTTTGATCGCTATCCTTGCCGTGATTTGGTTGGCGTATCTGAAGTAGCTGGAGAGTGCCGATATGTCCTGCGTGGTTTTCGCATGCTGATTTGGTAGGCTTCTGACGGGGCGTCTTTCCGTTCCCTCACGCTTTGAATGCCAGGCCGCTTCGTGAATCCCGCTGGGGCGGGAAACGAGGAGTTAGAGGTGACTGTTCAGGGGAGAAATCTTTGGCGTGTTTTCGAGGGGGGGAGTCATTGAAGGCGTGTAGCCTCCTTTGGCCTATAAGAAGGACTGAAGGGCGCCCTTTCCTCTTTACCGCTTAGGATTTTCTCTAACGGTCTTTCCTTACTCCTTCTTCTTCACTTTGCGTTGTGCCGTTGCATTCGGAGCATGGAGGATCCTTCGGAGGGTGACGCCGCCGCCGACGGGGAGCAGAGATCTCTTGCTGTCCTGGCTTGTTGGACGGGTCCCACGGTCGCCGCGCGGGTTTGAGACGGGTCCGACGGTCGCCGCTCGGATCTGGAGAGGGCTCCAACGTGTGAGGGCAAGGCTCTTGCCCTTTCTCAGTTTTGGCGTGGCTTCCGGGCGGGCGCCGAGGCGGAGGACGGATGGGGGTATTAGGGATGCCTGCCGCCACTCCCCCTCTACATGGGGGGGGGGGGGAGGCGCACCAAGCTCCCTCCTCACCGGAGCCTTCCTCCGTCTGCAGCCTCTTTTTCTCTCTTCTGCTCTTCATTTCTTTTACTCTTCGGAGGCTGCTTGCTCTCTGTTCCCTTCCAAGGAGTTGGTAGGTTGGGAAAGAGGAGGTCTTCACGGCGCTCCTTCTCCCTGGCCTCTATCAACTTGGAAGGTGGCCTTCCCCAACCTTAGAAGGTGGTTACCTTCTCTGCAGTCCCTCTGTCACTTTTGTCAGGGGTCATCTGAGCCAACTGGATCGGCCCCCTCTTGTCCGAGCCAGTTTCTACGCGAGGCAGAGTCAGTGGCTGGACGCGAGGAGATCGAGATCGAGTCAACCGAGCGATGACCCCTTGCAGCGGTGTCAGACGGATTTTCTTGCTTTTTGTCATGCAATGTACTGGCCTTTGCCTTTCTGATGTATCAATAGTTTTGAATGAAAAGAAAAGGAATTTATTTTGTCCATCTTGCTGTACAATTTCAAAAATGGAATTTGCGTAGTGCGGCTGCGTTCCATGTCCGAGGAATGGGTTCCCCTTCCATTGTTGCTAGCCTGTACGCACCTTTCCCGAGCATCTCGACCACTCGGTAGGGGCCTTCCCAGTTAGGGGACAGCTTGCCCGCTGCCTCTAGTGGTCGAGAGGCTTCGGCTTTTCTGAGGACGAAGTCTCCCGGTTGGAAGTGTCTGCTTCGGACTCTGGCATTGTAGTATCGAGTGAGGCGTCGCTGGTATTCCGTCGCTCGGATGCTGGCAATATTCCGGAGTTCATCGGCTAGGTCGAGGTTCTCGAGTAACTTTTGGTTGTTTTCCTCGAGCGAGTAGCGGATGACTCGGAGAGACGGGTTGGCGATCTCTAATGGAATGACGGCCTCAGTGCCGTACACCAACTGAAAAGGACTTTCACCGGTTGCCGTCCTGGGAGTCGTTCGGTGCGACCACAGTACGCTAGGCAATTCCTCGAGCCAACTACCCTTGGCTTTGCTGAGTCTGGTCTTTATGCCTTTCAAGATAGTCTTATTGGCATTTTCGACCAGCCCGTTGGCCTGAGGGTGGGCAACCGAAGTGAAGTGGTTGCGGATGTTTAGGTCGGCGCATCTGTCTCGGAAATATCGAGAATTGAATTGCCGACCGTTATCGCTCACTATCACTCGGGGGATGCCGAAGCGACAAATGATCGATTTCCAGACGAAACTCCAGACGACTGTCTCGGTGATCCTTGCAGTGGTTTCGGCCTCGATCCATTTAGTAAAGTAGTCGATGGCGATGATAATGAACTTTTTCTGGGACTGAGCCGTAGGGAATGGCCCGAGAATGTCGATCCCCCACCGAGCGAAGGGATAAGGCTCGGTGAGGGTGACGAGTTCTGTAGCCGGCTGATGGACCAAGTGGTCGAACCGCTGGCATCGGTCGCACTGTTGAGCGTAGGCCGAGCAGTTGTGCTGCATGGTGGGCCACCAGTACCCCTGTCGTAACAGGATCATGGCCAGTGAGCTTGCCCCTGAGTGCGCTCCGCACAGGCCTTCATGAACCTCTTGGATGGCTCGGCTGACTTTGTCGGGGCCGAGGCACTTCAGGAGAGGGCCGGCGAAAGACTTTCGGTAGAGTGTGTCGTCCAGGACGACGAAGCGCCGGGCTTGGTACTTCATTCGGCGTGCTTCTCGAGGGTCGGAGGGCTCTTGGGAGTCTCGGAGCCAAGACAGGTAGGGGGTGCGCCAGTCGCTCGGGACGGCCGAGTCAACAGCGAGGAGCTCCGAGTCAATGCTCGGGCGTTCTAGCTCTTCGAGGAGGACCGATCGGGTACCTTCTGGGTCTAGGGAGGAGGCCAACCGAGAGAGGGCGTCCGCTCGGGAGTTTTCTTCCCGGGCTATTCGGACTACCTCGAACCTCTCGAATTGTTGGGCCAGGCTCCTGACCAGCTGGAGGTATTTGATCATGGGTGCCTCTCGAGCTTCGTACTCGCCGTTGACCTGGCTTGCGACCAGCTGAGAGTCGGTGTGGATCCTGACTCGCTCAGCCCCCAACCGCCGGGCCATGCGCGCTCCCGATATAAGGGCCTCGTACTCGGAAGCGTTGTTGGACGCCTGAAAGTTGAATTTCAAGGCGTACTGCAGCTCCACTCCTTCGGGGGATCTTAGGAGGATCCCAGCACCACTACCGACCGAGTTGGAAGATCCGTCGACGTACAATTCCCAGGTTGGCCCGGGCATGGTCGGTAGTCTACCTTCGGTCGGGATGGTGCTTTCGGCGATGAAGTCGGCGAGCGCTTGACCTTTTATAGCTGAGCGCGGGCGATACGAGATGTCGTAGGCCCCAAGCATAATGGCCCATTTGACGAGTCGCCCCGAGGCCTCGGGGTGGGCCAAAATCTTCTTCAACGGCTCGCCGGTTAGCACGGTGATGGGGTGCCCCTGGAAGTAGGGTCGGAGGCGTTTCGTGGAGGTAACCAGCGCTAGCACGAGCTTCTCGGTTGCGGGGTACCTCCTCTCGGCCTCGTTGAGCACCTTGCTGGTGTAGTAGACTGGTCTTTCGATTCCCGAGTCATTTCTGACTAGGACCGAGCTGACCGTTGATGACGTCGCCGAGAGATAGAGCAGCAAGACTTCGCCCGGCACGGGCTTGGAGAGCACCGGGGGTGAAGCCAAGAACTCCTTGAGTTCGGCGAACGCTTTCTGGCATTCCTCATCCCATGCGAACGTAGCAGATGTCAATTTGGGCCCCCTCAACAGTTTAAAAAAGGGTAGGCATCGTTCGGCCGCACGGGACAAGAAACGGCTGAGAGCGGCGACACGCCCCGTCAGACGCTGGACGTCCTTAATGCAGGCGGGCGGGCGCATGTCCAGGATGGCCTGGACTTTGTCGGGGTTGGCTTCGATCCCACGTTGAGTGACCAGGAAACCCAGGAACTTCCCGGATCTTACTCCGAAGGCGCACTTGGCAGGATTGAGCTTCATGTTGTACTTCAGGAGGACGCCGAAGGTTTCAGCGAGGTCGGTGAAGTGGTCTTGGGCCTTGGGGGTCTTGACGAGTATGTCGTCAATGTAGGCCTCGACGTTCCGACCTAGCTGCTCCTCGAACATGTGATTGACCAGTCTTTGATATGTGGCTCCGGCGTTCAACCCGAAAGGCATCCGGGTATAGCAGTACACGCCGTAGTCGGTGATGAAGGCGGTCTTTTCGACGTCTTCAGAATTCATAGACCGGTGCGGTTAACGGGGTGTACCGCTCGTACTTCCGCTTGCGTTCTCCATCTCGGTCTCGCTTCTTTTCCGAGATAGGATTTGGCTCGGGGCCCCGCTTCTTGTCCCCCTCCCGACCCGAGCCGGTTGCGTCTCGGCAAGCGCTGAGTACTTCTTCGCACTCGGCGTGGCGCAGAGCCAGAGTCACTAGCTCGGCAAGGGTCGAGGGAGGGTGGAGGACAAGTTCACGGCGGAGGTTCTCGTCTCGGGTACCCTCGGTCAGTGCGGTTGCGGCCGAGGCCACGTCCAGGCGGGGGATTCGGAGGGCTTCCGATTTAAATCGGTGGACGTAAGCCCGGAGCCTTTCCCCTTGCGCCTGTTTAAGGGCCAAGAGCCCCGCTACCGACCTTGGGGGGGCACTTCCGGCGAAGCTCTCCTTGAAGACTCGCCCGAATTGCTTGAAGTCTCGGATGGATCCGGGGGCGAGGGCCCGGAACCACGCTTGAGCGCCCTGGGCCAGAGTGGTCACGAAGGCTCGGCACTTGATGGGGTCCGACGCTCCGTGTAGAGTCATCAGGGCGTCGAAGCTATCATAATGGTCGGCCGGGTTGCCCTGGCCGTCGTAAAGCTTGAAGGTTGGTATGGGGGCTCTGGGAGATACCTCTGCCTTCAAGATATACTCGGAGAACGGGAATTTCTCCTCGTCTTCCGAGGAAGAGGCCTTCTGTAGGGCGCGAAGGGCGCGCTCCTGCTCAGCGAAGCGCCTTTCGAAATCTCGCAGCCGGAGGGATAACTCCGGTTGCTATCGTGCCGCGGGGCTGGGGGGAGCGTCTTGGCTGTCTCCGAGAACGTCGGCTTCCGGATCTGGCCGTTGCGTCCCCCGCCTTCCTTTCCTCGGCGTGGAGGAGGCCTCTTGCTCCAGAGGCGGAGCTTGCGAGGGTCCTCCGACCCTGTTACGAATGAGCTGCTGGCCGCGGAGGGTGAAGCGCCCCCCAGCTGTGTGCTGGGACGTACTCCTGCGGGGGGGGGGGGGGGGCTCCCTGACGGGGCACGGGACCTTGCATCCCTGGCCGCCTGGGTCTTCATGAGTTCCACGAGGACATCCAGTTTGGCGTTGAGGGCCTGGAAGGCTCCGGCGCCACCGTAGGGGGGTAGCCCCATCGCCGCAGGGGGGGTGGTGGTCCGTCGGCGGGGATGCTGGCGTTGGAGGGAGGGTTCTGTGAGGCCCTGGAAGGGCCATCCCCTGCTGCTACCATGGCCTTACCCCTTTCGCCGGCGGACCTCCTCCCTGAGCTCCTTCTCACCATGTTGGCTCTTCGTGCGTTTCCCACAGACGGCGCCAGATGAAGAGGCGAAATCTCGCGCTGATTCCTGAGCGCCGTGGTAATCACCAAGTTAGTGAACTGCAAGACAGGGAAACGGGTCAGAGGGCTCAGGGGGATTCCCTGGGGCGAAACCCTCCGACGCTCAAGTCAGTAGAGAAATGGTGGGAGCAGCGATAGGGAGGAGAAGGTGAAGGCGCGAGATCCCTCTCCACCAATGGGGTGAAGTGATCCGTGCTCAGGAATTGGGGGTGGATCTAGACTTACCTTTCGCCGGAGGGTATCCCAGGTTTAAATAGTGCGCCGCCCTCTGGAGTCTTGCAAGCCGAGGGGTCTCCGGTGGAGGTTACGTCCTCGTCGTGGGCGTTTATGGCCTCATCGTGGGGGCGTTATCCTCGCGGGGAAGCCGGAGCTCCTGGACTTCTTGGCGCCCGGCCCGCTGTGGACTCTAACGGCTGCAATGATAAACATTTTATCGGTCGCACCGAGCTTAGAGGGGCCGGCCCTACTTGGGCAATAGGCCTAGCTCGGTGAGGAGATGGGTCGGACAGACCGGCTAGCGCTTCCCTCCTTCGTGCGGAGGGATAGCTCGTGCGCGGGTCTTCCTGTGACTTGACCGATGCTCGGGCTCTCTGAGCCTTGGGGCCGCCTAGGAGAGTTGTTTCCTCGAGTATTGTTTTATTGGGCTTTTCCAAGTGGGCTCTGTGGGCTGTCACTTGGACGAGCTTGCCTCGTCGGGCCCTGTTGGGTCTAGTTGGGTCAGCTCTTTGAGTGGGCTGCAGGAATCCCCCTCTCCAAGATGAATGCCGGGTTTGCATGTTTCTGATCAGAAAACTGTCATAGGATGCAATCCACTTTCTAAGTTATGATAAATGTCTTTCTTGAAATAAAATGAGATTAGTGTACTCCACTTTATTTTTCTCTTGCTATGGTGTAATTGGTGAGGGGGCATACTGAAGGAAAGATTGTTCTCATAGCTCAGGCAAGCACAAGGTGTAATGTGTAATCTGCTCATGCCATTCTTTGATTGATCTTGGTTTATTACTTATATTTCCCTCCAACAAAGAGGTCAAAATGAAACAACTATTTTTCTCATGTTAAGAGCTCTCCCAGAATTTTATGTTTATACTGAAAAAAGATTTGAGAGACCAATTAGCCGAAAGGAGATTTGGACATTCTATTATGAACAATTTTAAAAGGTTTTTCATCATATATACAACTAATGAATTATCTTACCCTCTATCATTACCATAGGGAAGAATTTTCAGCAACACCAACATAGACAGCATTCCTTTGTTTAAGATTTGAAATCTATGGGCTGATGAATTTTACTTTTCAGGCTGCCAGAGGTGTCATTAAGCAATATATCAATAGTGCATTCTCTCATCTTCTGCTTGATGTGTCAGGTGATCCTTCTAATACAGTTCTATGGTCTCTAAGTTGTTATGATCATTATATTTTTTTCACTACTTAGCACTGATAAGAGTGTCATGCAGACTCATGCTAATGGAAAAGATTTAAAATGAATAATTGATGACTCGCTTTTCCAAGAATTAGGAGAATCTTATTGTACAGTGACATTGCAACTAAAATGGAGCTTGATCAGTTAGTGTTGGAGCATATATAAGCTGCTTGTACTAGAGAACTGTCTTGCATAAATAAATTAGTCTGCATTTTCAGGCCACACAATTGAAACATGAAAGCTCACTCCATGTAATATTTTTTCCCTATGATGTGTCTTTTGTCCTTTGCCCCCATAAAGTGGCATGCTAAACCGCCAGCTTTGTATAACTACAAAGGGTGGTAATAATAACCATGTGATGGAGTGTCCTCCAAATTTCTCACTCAGAAGATCACAGTAAGCCAGTACAGGAAGCTCTAGAACCCTCAGACACAACAAATGTTTGTCAGTCACAATATAGGGCATCATGCAGACGAAACAGCTCTCCCAGATGCAATGTGGAGGAAAATAGAAAAGAAAATGAGCAAGTATGCTTGAGAAACTCTTCCCATCCTCTGCAGTAGCTGAGAATTGTCTGCCCACTTATGATGGCTGAAAGAATTTTCTCCCCATATTGGCATCCTTCTATTCAGAAAGATAATTGTTGTGAATGGACCTAGTTAAGACTTTCCGTAGGACTCATTTTTTTCGTTAAACTCCTCAGATTGACAATTCTCTAATTTCTTGGGCCAAACCTCACTCTTGGACGGTGCCCCCTGTCACCTAACATTGAAATGCGTCAACCTCCCTTGACGCCTAAACCGAAACCTCAAACATTGGAATCATGACTTCTGGACTCGTCATGTTTTGTTGAGATGCGACCTACAGCCTGGATACTTTTAACCTGAACAATTCCAGAAGACCTGTCCGAAATCACCGAAATCGCAACAGCTATGCCTCTTGCCTTTACGATAAATGTGACCAACCTCATGGTCACTTTTGACTGAAGACCATGGTCCGAAAGCTAGCAGAAATGCGACAGACCCCTCTATCGCTATTAACCGATTTATGATCACTGGACTTGGCGGCGTTGGCACATTTTAGGTCGAGTGTAGACCACCGGAAACACCCTAAACGCGACTACCTATGCTGGTGTGTTTTTTTGTATTGTGACCCATGTTTGTTGCGAGACCAGAGGGATGCCCAACCGAGCCCCTCTGATACCAACTGTAACAACCCGGGATCTACGGTCTATGAAGGAATCGACGCAACGCGAATCCTAACTTGCCCCATATGAGCCGAAGCTCAAAAGGTTTGAACTCTAGTCTAGAGAGGTTAATAAGAGACTAAAATAAATGTAGAAATAAAGGACTAACTATATAGTAATTGAAAGGAAATAAGTACACTCCAACTGAAAAGAATACAATTCCGAGCACAATCCATAAAATAATACAGTGCCAAGGAAAGAAAGACAACTACACTGGGCATGCCCCAAGAAGTCAGTAGTTGGCGGACACAAGGGTTACACTCGGCTCCCACGATCTACTCCTCCGAGTGGGAACACGGCTATTGTTGGGAGTCTTTACCTGAAAATTATAGTGGTGAGCCTCACAAGTCATCAGCAAAGTAGGGATCCGTTTATCTCACCCAAAGCATGGGAAAACATGTAGCAACAATAATAACAATATGCTGAAAGGAAACCATAACTAGCAAGATAATAATACATGTAAATTAGAACAATAAAGGAAACATGCCACGAAGTACAAGCCGTCAAATCACTCACATAACCCTCTAGAAAGTCATAGCTCACTGAAGTGGCAAAAGGAAACCAGACTGCAAGGTACTCATCGTAGCGAGTAAAGTTGCAAATCAGGGCCAAGGGCCTGGGGTTAGTCACCTTGTACTGCCCTACATAGCACTTTGTCTTCCTCCACCCTAGACTCTCGTGACAGGAAGCACTCCCACTAGCTATGCAATCGAGTGCGCTCACTGGCGACTTACTAGTCAATTATAGCTTCACGCCTGATCCACGTCTGCCTAACAGAGTGCGACAAGTGAGGGCAACACTCTCTATAACACACTTTCTCTACAGCTAGGCCTAACTGCGGTCCCACACCTAGTCCACCCCTACAAGGCTCCGGGATTAAGTAGAGTGTGCCAAGTGAGAAACAACATGACTAGTAGGGTCCGTGACTCCACATTTTCATCACGATGTCTGCATCCCCAACCATGTGTGCACACAAATGGCCATCTCTCCCAGATCACTGCCCTTGGACGGTTTTACCCCTAGCTCGGATTGAGGCTCTCCTACACAGGGACACTCCGGGAACCGGCTCGAAACTGATGGTACTAAAGCACAAGAGCTAACCCCCGACCTCTCCCCTAGTCAAATTGTGCACGCGGGACGATGGTACCAACTAATGGCGCGTCACACTAGAGTTCACAAGTTCAAATATGCCTCGGTGGACTCCCACTTTTCAGCCACGATCAAAACTGTTGAAATTGTTGAATTGGACCATCCAACTTAAAATCTTAATGTATTGAGTGGAGAGGGCTTCACTATTGTAAACACATTTTACTTTATCCCTTTTCTAATATGGGACTATTTTGACATCCCCCTCACGTACAGGCCGATTTAGGCTCTGTCATGTGGAACCTGACAAACAAGGTGTGTGTGGCCCAGAACTAACCATGGGCTTTGATATCATGTTCAAATTATTGGTTGGGTCATCCAACTCAAAGCCTTAAGGTGTTGAGTGCAGAGAAAATGCCCTTTATTGGGCATAATATGATATTTGAAGTTGTCATAGGTTCTTTTGTTTCACCAGTGGGGAAGACCAATCCAGTGAGAGTAGAGGAGGGCCATGGACCGTCCATACTCACCAGATGGGTGAGACCCATCTGATAGAGGTGAAATAGACCCTGTGGGGTGGCTGGGGTCTACTCCACTTCCGTCGGGTGGGATCCCACTTGATGAGGGTGGACAAACCCTGCGAGCTCTACTCTACCTCCACTGGATGGGGGTCCCCGATGGACGTAGGTCGAACCCTACGGGATCCGCTCCAACCCCCACTGGGTGGGGATCCTTAGTTGCAACCCTGAAGAGAGGATCCACGGAGGGTCTTTCATGAAAAAAACCTAAAAAAATAGATGCTTACAGGGTTTTGTGTAAAAATCCAAACCTGGATTTTTTTATCTCCACTGGGTGGGTCGTCCTTGGCCACACCCTTCTCTTCTGAGAAGAAAATGATGTAGGCAGTGTCTTAAATGAAAAAAAAAAGTAAATGACAGGACTTCTCAGGTTTTTCTGCAAAAAACCCTAATTCTGTCCACATTAAAGCCCAATGTACGTGTCAAACTCCACTAGGTGCACCTTGTCTGCACCCCTCTCCTCCAATGAGAAGATGATCCAGAGAGGGGAACTAAAGTAAAAAAAGTGAGAAATAAGTGGATTCTACAAGCATTTCTATGCAAAGTTCTTGCTTAGGTTGATGTTTCCACCATTGCTGGGTGGCTATTCCATTGAGGAAGGAGGCTGCAGCCTCTTCCTTCTCATCTTCCACTGTGTAGGAATTTGAAATTTTCCCATGTAAATGTGAGTAACTTAGAGCCCAGTGGGGATGGGACCCACTAAGCTTATAAACAGTCCCCCCAGACATTGAAAAAAGGATTGCATGGAGGTACGGAAGTCTCATAGAGAGGGTTCCGAGGTTAAGGCTGTGCCCTCCTTCCTCCAAGCCTTCTAGTCTTTGTTTCCACTACGTCCATTGACCACATGGGCCATGCAATCCATAGGCCCATGGAGCTTGGGTTTAATAATGCTGATTAGCCCATTACTAAATCATGCATCCCATGATTTTTGTTAATTAATCAATAAGTTACGTGTCTCATTAATTAATAGACTATGTCTTGATTAATAAACTATGCTTTAACCTATGGCCTATGCCTTAATAGACTATGTCCTTCATGGCCTTAATTCAGTAATGAACCATGCACTTCATAGTCTTATTTAATTAATAGACCATATGTCAACACTTCTAATTAATTAATGAACCATTGGTTTCATGGTTTTAATTAATAAATTGAATTGACCATGCATTTTCACTGACTTCATTGACTTGATCAGTGAACCATGGCCTACACGACTCGGTCAGTCACCTTAATTAATGGACTGTATCCCATATCACTTGGCCAATTGTCACAATTGGTGGACCGTAGCCCATCCAATTGATGGATTGTAGCCAATGCGGCTCAGTTATCTGACTTGATTAGTGGACTGTGGCCCACATGACTTGGTCACCTGACCCAATTAATGGACCATAACCCTCATGGCTTAGTCAATTGAGTAAATCAATGGATCGTGGCCAACACAGCTTGATGAATTGACTTAATCAATGGACTGTGGCCTACATGGATAGGTCAGTTGACTCCATTAATGGATCGTGGCCCACATGGCTCAGTCAATTGACCTAGTTAATGGACCATAACCCATATGGCTTCAGTCAATTGTCACACTTGATGGATTGTGCCAACGTGGCTTAGTCAATTGACTTCATCAGTGAACCGTGGTCCATGTGACTCAGTCAAATTTATGAAAATGGTGTATTATTATCCAATTCATATAGTCCATTCACATTGTCAAATCAATGCAACCATATTATCAATTCGCCGACTTGCGTCCAGAATTTACAGCTTGTTTTGTTTTGCGATATCCTTGGTCAGTTAGAACTGGAATATTATGGCTAGACTTGAGATTCCTAGTTTGACTTGGACTCTGTCAAGAATCAATCCTAGACCCATGTAGGACCCCAAGTTAGGTCGTGACCATCAATCCCAGTCTACATAAGGACCAAATCCAGGAGTCCTAGTCCCATTAGGACTTTGACCTAGATCATTCCAGGGCCTGTTTACGATCTGGGCTATCAAAATCATCATTTGGAGGTCTAATGCAACTCAAATGTAAGAGTCCCAATTCAACTAGGATAACCCAGGTAATGCCTGAGCCTGTTTTGGACTCAAAGTGGATCATAATTGCTGAAACCAATCTTAATAGGACTCATACCTTAGAATCCCATTTGGACTAGGACTCTAACTTGAAGCAGTCTGAGGTCTGTTTTAGACCTAATTTAGGATATTACCATCATCCCTACTCTCAAAAGGACTTAAAATTAAGAGTCCCAATATGACTAGGACTAATGTCACTTGGAGGCTTATTTCGAACCA
Organism: Amorphophallus konjac; assembly: GCA_022559845.1. Lineage (NCBI taxonomy): Eukaryota > Viridiplantae > Streptophyta > Magnoliopsida > Alismatales > Araceae > Amorphophallus > Amorphophallus konjac. The sequence continues at coordinate 69,348,464 of CM040117.1, forward strand.
AAGTTAGATGAAGACCTTTAGTCAAACCCCAAACAAATCTTAAATTTGAGAGTCCCAGTTCGAGTAGGATTCCAACTTAAGCCATTATGCAAATTCAGAATTTGAGTTAAATTCAGCTGGAATGGCAAGAACTTTCACATTCATAAGCAAGCTACAAATAGCAAAATGATTATATATCATATAGAATAGAGCATTGTCTATTTTAGTTAATCAAGGGTTTTCGATCATGAAGCTGATGTAATTAACACTCACCGAGGTCAGCGGGAACTGAGGTCAAATTTATGAACCTATAGCCCGATCCAAGGGCTCTGATGTGTTCATATATCATATCCAAATTTCTCTCCGATGCATATCATTGTATCATTAGGATAATTTTTAATTTTATTTTTTATTGATGATTGAAAGGCATGTTCCCACAGTCTCTTATATGAATGCATGAGGTTCAAACATTGGTAAGTTCAGGAGAGTGGATTGCATCAGAGAATTGATTGCATGATAGTTCATTTCAAATAGAGTATAGAACATTTGCATCAGAGAATTAATTGTTCTTTATAAAGTGCAGATTTATTCTGAGAATCTCTGTAGAGAGGTGGTTCAAGACCCTTAGAGATACATAACTGTCTCCTCCCTTTTCACTTATTTTTAGCTAAATTAAGACTATATTAATTGTGCAGAGCGTGGGTTTCGGTTGGGGGGGGGGGAGAAGGGGGTCTGTGTGCAACAATCAGGCTGGTTTATGTAATGGGCTCAAAACCAGAAACAGCTTCTCTAGGGAAAAAAGGTTATGGCTGTGAAAAGTTGACCTCCCCAACCCAGAAGTGGCAGGAGCCTTGTGCCATTGGGCTATTCTTTTTCAATCTTATTTTATTTGTAGGAGCTGTTTTAGTTCTGTGAAGGAACCTCTGTTCTGACTGTAAGTGTACTACCTTTATTTGATTTGATAAAATTGATGGTGTAATCCACAATTCCTTCGGGAAAGTTGATAGAATATTTCTAAAATAGTCCATAGTATCTATCAAAAGGTCTAAACACAATGAAATCTATAAAATAAAATTATATTACATAAAATAAAAAATTATTTTCTCATCTTTCCAAAATCTCTTTTCTCCAACATGCCAAGGAGAGTCCAAATTACAGTTTTCCATTTCCTGCCAAGATTAGTAAAACTGCACTTCTTCATTCACACGTTAATAGGGAAACCTTCTTTCTAGTTGATGCACTTAGCAAATTAGATCTATCAGGTGTAGATGAAGACAAATAATAACCCTCTATACCCTTAGAACAGCTCCACGGGAAGCTTATGGTTTAGTTGATCATGGATTTGTTGTGTAAGACTTTGCCTCATTCTTGATAATGTGCTGCTTTGTTTCTATGTTATTATTTATATTGGATTTTTTTTCCAAATTGTAGATATAGCGTGCCGGGAAACGTATTAGCAAGCATATAACTAGTTTTAACGAAAACTTTAAAACATGCTATCGTTGTAGCCCCTCGTTACCACCCGCCAACCTAACCATAGTTACCTTTAATTAGACCCGTGAAAAGACAATAATACCCTTACTTAAAATAAAATAAAATAAAAAACTTATCTCCCCCCACCCCCATCTCCCTCCCCCGGTACTGTCCCCTTCCTCCCGCCGAACCCCCCTTCCGACCTTCCCTCCCCTCCCTCCCTCTAGTAACCCCCCCTATAACTCCCGCCCCCCACCTTGCAACCCCCCTCTCCACTCTCGCCAGAAGCTCCCCCCCACACCCATCAGAAGTCCCCTTTCCCCACCCTGCAACCACCCTCCCCCGCTGCCACTCCCACCCCCCTGCAACCCCCTCCCCTCCCCACTCCTACCGGAAGTCCTCTCCCCCACCCTTGAAACTCCCCACCCTACAACCCCACTCCTGTCGGAAGCCCCCTCCCCCCACCCTGCAACTTCGCCCCCCACTTGTAACCCCCCTTCCCACTTCCGTTGGAAATCCCCCCACCCCACCCTACAAACCCCCTCCCTGCTCCCGCCAAAATCTCCCTCCCCCCCGTCTTGCAACCCCCCTCCCCCCACCTGCAAACCTCCTCCTCGCTCCCGCTGAAAGCCCCCTCCTTCCTACAACTTTCGCAACCCCCTACCCGCCGGAAGCCCCCTTTCCTACCATACAACTCTCGGCCCCCCTAACCCCCCCAACCTGCATCCCACTTCCCCACTCCCACCAGAAGCCCCCTCCCCACTCCCGTCGGAACCCACCCCCCAACCCTGCAACCACCTTCCCCTCTCCACCTCCCGCTGGAACCCCCCCTCTCCTAACCCCCTGTAGGTCTCTCTCATGTCTCTTTTGTAAGAGTGGGGAATTTGGAGATGTGAAAGGGGTATTTTGTCATTCAATGTCCAACTAATGGGAATATTAGATTTTTTTGTGGAATATTTGTGCCCTCGTTGACTGAAGCTAATCATGATGGCATTTTTGAAAGTTTTCGTCAAAAACAGTGACATGTCTACTAATACGTTTCCAGACATGATATATCTACAATATCGTCTGTAACAATGGTTTATACATGAAAAACCTTTTTATATTTGAGTCCAGAATTCAACCTCGTAGTATCTATCTATCCTAGTGCCAGTGGACATAACCTTGTTTTGTGTTCTTTGTCATTTTGTCAAGCAGAAGCACTGACTGCAGCACAAGCAAAGCCAAAGAAAAGTGTAGAACAGTTAACCTTGCAGATTGCCTTGGAAAGCAGTAAAAAAGCAGTTATTCAAGGAAGTATGGATCGGTTACTGGTAAGAGAACTGTTTTTATATTGTTATTATTAGCATCGTCAGTGTGTGTGTGTGTTCATTGGACCAACATGTAGGTCACCCCTCTGTATCCCTTTTATTCCCCTTCTCTTTCCCTTCTCCCTCTTCTCCTCCCAAGGTCATTTTGTCTCGGATAGGTTCTCTTGGGGACCTATCCGGTCCCAAGTGATACCCTAACCTTTATAAATATCCCCATGGGCCCCACGACTAGGAGGATCGAAGAAGACATCTCGAAAGACACCTGGAGGCGCGCTTGGAGTACTTGTGCCTTGTGTGTTTGTGAAGACCCACTCAAGGGTATTTCTTTATAAATGCCCTGGGCTCTTGCATTTATTCCCCTAGGGGCTTTGTTATGTAATTTTTCTATGTATTTTGATGGTAGAAGTATTGTAATTTTCTGAATTAATTAGAAATTACAAAAATATCTCCAAAATCACAAGAAAACCCCTCAATGTCCTATAATTGCAGAAATACTCTACAATGTCTTGTAGCTGTAGAAATACCCTACAATGTCCTGTAATTGCAGAAACACCCTATAGATTTCAAGGATTGTAAACATGTTCCTCATTCAAAAGAGGTGACCTCGTCATAGTCAAAAGAAAGGGAAGTCATGGCCGGTAAATCCAGCGGCAAATTACAACCCAACTGGCATGGGCCCTATGTCGTCATAAGGACCTATGAAGGAGGCGCATATACAATCGTTGATCACAAAGGAGAAATGCCATTCCCACCACTAAATGGGAAGCATTTAAAGATACACTATGCTCCCGAGCATTAGTTCAAGCAACAATCTACACAAGACCTTCCCTCCTTTGCAGAGGAGTAAGGGAAAGTAAGGGAGATACCCCCTAAAGAAAACCCAAAAGTCATGGTTGCTTTGAACAGTTCTTGTTCACGTCCCACCGTGCTAAATCCCAAAGTTTGGCTTTCCAACTTCCTTGGTTAGTCCCAAATTCTTAAATTTTTGACCTCCCAACCTAGTTGGTCGGCCCCAAATCCCAAATTTTTTTGTCTTTCCAATTTTCTTGGTCAGTCCCAAATCCCAAAATTTATGACTTTCCAATTTCCCTGGTTAGCCCCAAATTCCTAAATCTTCGGTTTTCCAATCTAGTTGGTCGGCCACAAATCCCAAAAATTTCCGGCCTCCCAACCTAGTTGGTCGGCCCCAAATTCCAAAAATTTCTGGCTTTCCAATTTCCTTGGTCAGCCCTAAATCCCAAAGTTTGGCTTTCCAACTTCCTTGGTTAGCCCCAAATTCCTAAATCTTCGGCTTTCCAACCTAGTTGGTCGGCCCCTAATCTAAAGTTTTTCGACTTTCCAACCTAGTTAGTCGGCTCCAAATCTAAAGTTTTCAGCTTCCCAACTTCGTTTGGTCAGCCCTAAATCCTCAAGTTTTCGGCTTCCCAACGTCGTTTGGTCAGTCCCAAATCCTCAAGTTTTTGACTTTTCCGAACTCCGTTTGGTCAGCTCCAAATCCTAAGTTCCGGCTCCTAAACCATTTGTGGTCAGCCCCAAATGCAAGTTTTGGCTCTCCAAACTTCGTTTGGTCAGCCCCAAATCCAAACTTTTGAGTTCCGAACCGTTTTTGGTCAGCCTTAAAATCCGATACCCAAGTTTCCGAACTCTACTTTTGGCCCTTAAACCGTTAAAGGTCGGCCAAGTCATCACCTCACTTTCACTCTCTTGCAAAGTGTAAACCTCTAATTTTAAGCTCCGGGAGGGTTAACTACCCTTATTCAAAAAAGGAGGAGGAGAAAAGAAAGAAAAGAAAAGAACAAAGAGAGAGATCAAAAAAAAAGAAGAAAGAAGAAAAAAAGGGGAGAAGGAAAAAAGGAAAAGAAAGAGAGAAAGAAAAGAAGAAAAAAGAGAAAGACTGCAAGTCCAATGAATGAAGCAAATTCTATTGTATTTATGAAATCATGTCAAGTGTCTGAGACCGAAAGGAAGACACTCCTAATGAAGTAAAGGCTACAAATCAAAGGACTGCATCTGCGGTAGCATTAGGCCACTCAAATTTGAAGCTGTGGAAGCTCTAAAATTTTCCCAATACATGGACCTGATGTGGCAGCTCGAAATGAGCCTGCAAAGCAAAAAGGGAAAATCATCAGTATACAAGAAATCTCAAGTTTTACCAGCAAAGTTGATGTGAAAATTAAAGATTGGAATATCGATTTTCGTACCCTGACATGATAGTTCTAGAAGGATCCCTTCAATAGAACCTGCAAAGAAAGACATTTGTATACAAGAGAGTTCAAATCATACAGGCAATATTGACATGAAAGATATAACTCAAGCAATAGTAAACGCTTATCCAGTGAGCCTCTGACTCAAAAGAAGTACGCAAGGCCGGGCTTCAGGTAAAGTCAGAAAGGCAGGACCCAACCAAAGAGCTCCAAACCAAGCTCTGGACAAACTCCAAAAGGTGACATTAAGTGGGAGCAATCCAAGTCCAACTCCAGGCAAAGCCAAAAAAGGACGAGACCAAGACGGAATCCCCTAAGGTAAGTCCAGACAAACCAAGGAACAAGCAGACAAGAAGCCCGAAGCAGTATCAACATCTCAAAACTCTGGTCCTCATATGACCGAGTTCCAAGAACCGTCGTCTGAAATAATCAAGCAAGCATTCAATGTCACCAGCCAAATACATAAAGAAGATGCCGATTGGGTCAAGGTGATCCCAAAGAAGCATGGTCACCTTAAACCCCTGAAAGAAAAGTCTGACTGTACAACTCCAATTTTGGAGGCACATCCCAGCCGCCAAAATTGAAATCATCCAAAGCATTTGAAATCATCCAAATGAAATCATCCACAGGTAGAATGAAGATGGTTACAAATTAAAATTGCAAGTCTTACAAATGTTCAAGGCTCAGTGGTCAAGAATTGCAGAAATACCCCCGAACCCTGGGAGGGTAGGAAATTACAGAAATACCTCCAGTGGTCAGAAAATTGCAGAAATATCCCTAGTGGTCAGAAAATTACAAAAATACCCCTGAAGGTCTGAAAATTGCAGAAATGCCCTTGATGCTGGAAAAATTACAGAAATGCCCCAATTGTCAGAAAATTGCAGAAATACCCTCAGTGGGCAGAAAATTACAAAAATACCCCCTAGTTGTGAAAAAATACAGAAATGCCCCCGGTGGCGGAAAAATTTCAGAAATACTCCCGATGACGGGAAAATTACAGAAATATCCCGGGTGGTTAGAAAATTACAGAAATATCCCGATGGTGGGAAAATTACAAAAATACCCCTAATGGTGGGAAAATGCAAAAAGACCCTGATATATCAGAAAATTGCAGAAATACCACATATGTGGGAAAGTTGCATGAAAGTCATTGTTCAATCTAGAAACTACACAAGTTCACGGTTTGTCTCAAAATCACTAAAGAATGCTCTTGTTCCGGTTGGCGCCGTTTGCACGACTCGGTGGAGCGAGACCACGCCCCTTCTCTGAAGCGGTGTGTGCTCTCCTGAGTTCGGCTTATGGCTAACCATTCAAATCCATGTATCTTTTCCATGGCCAAGGGCTATCATGTCCGGAAACTCAAAAATTGATGGAATTGCAAATAAATCCTGAAAAGTCAAGAAAATTCATACTCGAAATACCCAAGAAGTCGAATGACGGGGTTATTTTCAAGAAGTCATGAAATGAAGACGAGAAATACCCAAGAAGTCAAATGACAGGGTTATTTCCGAGAAGTCATAAAATGAAGACGAGGAATGTCCAAGAAGTCCAATGACAGGGTTATTCTCGAGAAGTCATGAAATGAAGACGAGGAATGCCCAAGAAGTCAAGTGACGGGGCCATTTCCGAGAGGTCAACAACGGAAGTCAGGAGCGTCCAGGAAGTCAAACGACAGGGCTATCTCCGAAAAGTCAAGAAGTGATAGATATGCTCAAGAAGTCAAGACATGACGGGGCTATCTCCGAGATATCAAGAAATGTCAAATATATGCCGAAAAATCAGAATGACAAGAATGCCCGGGAAGTCGAGAAGCGACAGGGCTATTTCCAAGAAAGTAAGAAATTGCAAGAATATCCCAAAGTTTGGGAAAGTCGCAGAAATACTCTGACGAAGGAAAATTACAAATATATCTCGCCTCAGATGGGACTGTCCTTTATGGACACCAAGCCAACTTAAGAGTCCAATCACAATTAAATGAGTGATTATGACCATGAAGCAACTCCGACGGACCGACAGTGATCATCTTGGCGATCCAACGGTTCTTGTGATGGAATTCAAGTTCAACCGTCCGATCAGGGGACAAAAGTAGATTTAATGACCCCATCAGGACGAAAGTAAATTCAAAGATCTAAATGTTGACTGAAGCAAATTCAAAGGCTCTGGTTGCAACCAGATATAATTCCGAAGACCCGATTACACAATCGGGATCATATGTAAAGGTCTTGAAGGACCGCTTGTAATTCAAATTATATGTGTTCAAGAAATGAAGTCTCCAATTTTTTTTGCAAGAGTATGTACCCGTAATGGGAGGTCATCAAGATCATTTATGTCTCAACGAATAGAGGCAAAAGGTGTTCTTCGATAGTTAATTAAAGGTCTTCGGACTTGTACCGATGTAAATTAACACCGATTCCGGTCGGTGGGGAAAAATCCAGTACACGAACCTTAAATCGTCTGATAAAACCCAAAAAGTGCGGAATTAACAAATATGTCAAAATATCCACATATTTATCCAACGAAATGGATGTTCGGAAAATTCCGCGTGTAAACAGGTCCCAAGTACCCCAACCTCTATAAATACCCCCACGGTTCCCACGGCTTGTTGGATCGAAGAAGATATCTCAAAAGATACCCAGAGGCGCACTTGGAATACTTGTGCTTTGTATGTTTTTGAAGACCCACTCAAGGGTATGATTTATAAATGCCCTGGGTCTTGGATTTATGCCCCTAGAGACTTTGTTATGTAATTTTTCTATGTATTTTGGCAATAGAAGTATTGTAACTTTTTGAATTAATCATAAATTACGAAAATATACCCAAAATTAGAAGAAAACTTTGTATTGTTTTGTAATTGCAGACATACCCTGTAATATCCTGTAATTGCATAAACACCCTGTAGATTTCAAGAATTGTAAACATGTCCCGCATTCTTGCAGAAAAGTCCTGTAAAGTTCACAATTTGTCGACAAAGTCCTATATTTACAAAAGAGCTTTGTATTTATGCAAATATTCTTTGTTATTTCAATGAATTTCAAAGATACCCTGGCTCCCATGCCGTTCCTTGGTGTGATATTTTTGTACATACACCTTTCCTAAGGCTCGAATTGTCTCCACACCCCTTTGCTAATTTCAAATTACTTATGTAACCCTGATCGATGTCAAATAAACGTTGGAGGTATCAAATTGCAAATATACCCTTGTCCTTGACAAGTTGTATTCAAATCTCCGAACAATGTTGAACTGCGACACGATCCTTAGTTTATGCCTAAACCCTGGTGTAAACCCTCAACCTATCCCTATTCTTATGAGTTTGTAAGTTCGTCATGTCTTAGAACAAATTACACGTATATCCCGTCACGGTGTAGGGACATTTATCCTTTTCCTTTTGTTGTTGTCACACCCTTGTCCTTAGGATCACAACCAATATTGTGAAGGACAATGAATTTTCTTTGGTAGTTAAACAAAGGTGATCGGACTTTATGCCGATGTAAATTAACACTGACTGAGGTCACTGGGGAAAGGTTTAACACCTGAACTCAAATCGTCTGATAAATTAAATCTACAGAATTAACGATATACATGCTATATACATAGCTAAGAAGTGTGCATTTATGTTCAATAAATGAACATTCTCTTCAAATTTCTTTTCCGTGTTCAACAGTACAACAATATATAGGCCGAATTGGCCAGTCCACACTCCTTGTATTACCTTAGAACTAACTTTTTACTGAAATCAACTTCTCTCTAGCTATCCAAGTCTCATTCATATAAAAAATGAGCCATTTCTATGCTACAAGTGTGGCAGTTTATTATTGACATGTTAACTGGCATAAAAGTGAGTTAGACCAAATGACAAATAACGGCAACTTTTACGTGACTACACAAATTTCTTCTTTCTTATCACTTTGAGTTTAAATCAGGTTCTTAGGCTGGTCATCTAGTTGAGAAAGGAATACACTGACGCTGAATACTATCTAAAGTCCAAAAAACTTGTCATAATTTAAAAGTCATAGACAATAATGTTAAATACTTCATCTAGCATGACTGCTTTATTAAGATATGTAGTGAGTCTGTATATATAAACAATTTGTCTAAATGGTTGTGTCATCTTTACCTTAAGAAGTGAATCAGCCCCTCAAAGAAACAAGCAACATATTGCATAACACTATCATAGACCTAAGAAACCAAGTGATCCATATTAATATAATCTTATTCTTACATAAATTTTCCCAAAATTTTTCTAGGCTTGTTAATATTCACTTCATCATTTTTTTTGCCCCAATGTCAAGCTGTCTCAAGGGCTTCCCTAAGCTCCAATATGTTTTAATATTTTGGTAATGAGAATAATGTGTCTTGGCAATGGGTTTCTTTCTTCTGTAATTTCCTCTTTTAAGCTTACTAGGCAAAGCAAGAGTATTTGGTTTTATTTTTTCTAAGATATTTCAAGGTATCACAATAGCTAAGAAACATTTTCATCTACTAACAAGCTTCACTATTCCTTATCACAATAGCTAAGAAACGTCTTCATCTACTAACAAGCTTCAATATTCTCTCTTGCATTTTACTCATGCTCAACAACCATGTCTGGGTACAAGTTTCAGGACTTAATTTCAACTTTGGTAGGGTCCTTGGTTGGCTTCCACAACTTAGTAGGGTCCTTAATTAACTTCCACCCAAGAACTAACAAGCTTACGGCAAGATCCATTGATCCGAGCATGAAGTACAGTTCATTTCTAGAGTGGTGGAAAGTCTCCAAGTTATAGCTCTGTATACATTATCAAGTTCACCATTTTTTTCCTCATCTAGACCACACTTATTAGGATCATCCTCCGGCTTCGATACTATTTAACCAACTTACCAACCAGTTACGCAATATCAGTTAGTTGTTTCAAATGGTTCATGTTAATGGTCTTGACACCTCAACTGACATGTCTATCTTATGATTAACCGTGCGCATCTCAACATGATGGCTTTTGATAACAAAAGTCCATTGTGTACATTTTGATTACAGCATTGCCAGATCCATTTCGTACTTGTTTAAAGTTGACTAATTAAATTTACTAACATTCAGTACATCAGCAAAACTATAACCCTCGGTATTCATGGGTCTCCCTCTCTCTCCCCCCTCTTTTTTCTTTTTAAATGTGACTCTACTACAAACTGTAAGGATGGTTTAATCACATGTATGGAAAATGTGCCCTTCATCTGTTTTTTATATTGAATAGTTGTTGGTTGCAGTTTTTAAGTATGTTCTCTTATATGGTGTCATGTTTGTCTGTCTAAACTCTTGTGGTCCTCTCAGGTTTCATGTTCAATGTAAATATGTTTTTTTTTCCTTTGTCTCCTTTTAAAAACACAACTCCACTTTGAACTCTAAAAATGATCTAATCACTTGTATGGAAATTTTCATTTTTCCTTTATATTGGATATTTGTTGATTTCAGTTTTGAACTTTATTCTCTTATACAACGTTATGTTTTTGTGTCTAAACTCTTGTGGTTCTTAGGATTTTCGCCTGCTTCTTGATGATACCTTGGAGCTAGTCATGAAGCTGCGAGATTTGATTATTGATTGGGTACAAGAAGGGTTTCAGGACTTCTTTCAAGCACTTGATTCTCAGTTTTTTTTCCTCTGTGGAAAAAGTGATGTCATAAAGCAGCAGGCAAACCAAATAGATAAGGTTCTACCAGACAAGGTGCAGACTGGGCTTGTTCTTGTGCTGGCCCAGCTTTCTGTTTTCATAGAACAGAGTGCAATCCCCAGAATTACTGAGGCAAGGAGCTTATGAGATCCATGGCTTCTCTCAACAGCCATTGGAAAAAAAACCTTTCATTTAATTATATGAGTTTCTTTTCTGTTTGCAGGAAATAGCTGCTTCGTTTTCTGGTGGTGGTGTCAGGGGCTATGAGTATGGACCTGCATTTGTACCTGGAGAGATCTGCCGGCTGTTTCGCGCGGCAAGTGAAAAGTTTTTGCATCTGGTAGGCATAAAAACATTTTTTAGGTTTATTGTCATAATGTTGATGTTCAAGCAGTAAAAGCTGAGAGATAGAGATGAGACACAGAAGAAAGAGGCAGAGTGGCACAAATGGCAGCAACGACTTTAATGATCATTTCATGATGCTTTAAAAGATGACTCTTATGCCTCTGTTCTTTAGAGACCGAGTAAAGACTGTCAGTCTAATAAAACACTACAGAATTTGAATAGAAAGACGGGCATAAAAGGCAAAAGTACCTTTTGGAAATAAGCTGGTTCCTACACTCCCCTCAAGCTGAGTATAAATTTGAATACAAAGACGGCCATCAAAGGCAAAACTACCTTTAGGAAATCAGCTAGTTCCTACACTTCCCTCAAGCTGAGTGTAGATGTAAATCTCAATCATGCATGGCATTCTAAAAAAATGAAGTGGATCTCTTTACCTTCCTTCAGTGAAGACATCTGCCACCTGGGAATGTTGGAGCAACATGAGCCATACATGGGGCTGCAAATGGAACTGAAAATTCTGAAAATTTGACCCCATTCCTGTTATTTTTATAGGTTTCAGATACATAAAATGTCACCAATACCGGAATCGAATGTTCCAATGCGATATCAGAGTCAGAAACTGAAGTTTTCATGTCCTTTTTTTGATTCATGATTATGCTAGTTTTTTAAATTATCAAATCCTTTAAAAAATGCTTTTTTTAGCTTGAAGCTTGTCCTAAATATTTTGACAAGTTAAGAAGGTGGCTGTTGGTCAATTTTGCTTTTTATTTTTATTTTCTGAAAGAGAGTTTGAACTTTGAATAATATGGAAAGTGTAATTTTTCAAAGACAGCTAACATTCTGATAGTTATCGGAAACCATGGTTTGCAAAACTGGCCAGTACAGACCACATCGGCCTGAACCAGACTGGGGTCGGAGGTGGCCAGCCTGGTTCAGCTGGTTCTGGGTCAGGACCAACCAGTCCTTATAAAAAGAAAAGAAGCATGATTTTTTTAATGAAAAAAGATTAATTTACAAATTTGAACAACAATCTTAATGACTATAAAGACTTAAGCCATTAGAGACTAAATATAATGTGATTAAGTGAGATTAGAGTTTAAAATCTCTTACCAGAGTTTAAGTATATTTGAGATTAAGGTTTAAATTGCCTTTGAATTAGTGTTTAAGTGAGAATAGAGTTTAAATCTCTCTTGATTTATTGAGATTTGAGATTAGGGTTTAAACCTCAATTGAGCCTTAATGACCTCCCATTTCTAAAACTTAATGTGCAGGTATTTGAGGGAACCGGTTTGAACCGGCCGGTTTCTGATCTGAACCAGAACCGTGTTCTGGAACCGGCCCTGACCGGTCCCAGACCTGGTTCCGGTTTTGCAAACCTTGCCAGAAATGGTTCCATTTTGGTAATCGGAATCGGAAGAATCAGAATTAGTATGCTCTGAGTTTATTGGAATCGGAATCGAGACCTTACTTGTCGAAGTTGAAATTGGAATCTGCTGATTCTGCATTTGATTCCGCCCATTTGGAGCCCTAGCATACATGATGACTGGAGGTGGCAGAGTTCGCAAGGACGATAGTTATTCATGGGGAGACTGCCATAGAATTGCAGCCAATTTATTATTTTTATTTTATTAGTGATGTCATATTAGGGTGTTTTTGGCTTCTTTGACAATGAGTTCTCTAGAGACCTAGATATGGTAGGGTGGAGTCAAGTGCAATGAGAGAAGTCATCAACAAAACTGATGAAGTATTTGTTACTGCCCAGAAGGAATAGGAGAGGGCCCCCACATCAGAATGCACAAGTTTAAAAAGAAGGGAATTTTTATTCTTTGAGACTAGAAACAAATTAGTAAACTAACTTTGCAAGATGATGATACCGGAGGGATTCAAACATGAACAAGATGAAACAAATTAGAATAGGACTCCCATTGACTTGGGAGACAGATGTCTTAGATTGGAATGCCATAGATAGATCTCTCTTATCCATTTGTTCATGCCGCCATTGATGCAAGACCACAAGGCCACAATTTCCCTGGGCTCGAAGTGGTAGAGACCTACTTATGGCTGCTCCCAATCATTTTCCTTGTCTTCAAGTTCTGAAAGATACAATGACTATGAAAGATGGTTAATAGAGCAATTTAAGCTTTTAGTTATATTACATTATTCAATGAAGCATATTTATAAAGAGAGATGAGACCTGAAAGGTTGATGAAAATAACAAATGATCATTTAACATGATGGCACTTTTCCCCCACCACAATCGCTTTAGTGCCATCAACAATGATCAGCTTATCCTACTGTGAGCTGAGTGAATAGGATGAGAATTTCATAACCCATGAGGTTTGTGAGGGATGAGAAGTAGCAGTTAATGCAGTCCTATGGTTTGTGAATGGATGAGCTTGCTATCAAGGAAGTGGATATCCAAGCTGTAAAAGGTCCCCCCCCCCCCATTTTTTGAAGTGTACAATGTCAGTAATTTCCTGTAAGTCTTGCATGGATTGCGGAATTGGCTGATCCGGGATCAGAATTGCCCGGTGGCGGTACATTTCTGGCGGGGAACTACCCCGACTTGACCAAATCCAGGTGGGATCAGCTGGAATCAGACTCGATCGGGGAGAATCGGACCGGGATCACCCGGATTGGGTGATCCGCGATGCGAGGCCAGGTCATAAGTAGATCAGGCTCCACACATCTCCTCAGCATTGAGACCTTTTGCGTTCTGTGCTAAATAGTAAACTTAGGCATATTTTCAGAGTAGAGAAGTATGCTAATGGTAGAAAAGAATCCATATCTACATTTATATTGAAAAATCTAGATTAGAAACTTAATTGCTAGTATTTTAATCATCTTTATCGCTCTTTATGATGTAAGTGCATGATATGTATTGATTTTAATCTTTATACTTAAGTACATGTCTAGATTTTTTTATTTTTTCTTGATTTTTCTTGAGTTGTTATGTTTTTTATATTTTTTCATCGTGCTTATCCAGGATTGGCCGATCCGATCTGATCTGGATCGGGATCATCTGGGTCCAATCCTCGGACCCGATCTGATTTGGAATTCCTTGGTCACTGGTGAGCTGGGTCATGGCAATCCCTCAGCTTGTTGTTCTCTCTTTCCAGTTCTGAGTTTCAGGAGATTTCTTCTCTAGGTGGATGTCCCAGCAATCTACTTAATGATTATCTCTCCCATAATACACACCTTTCCTTGTTTTTGACTAGAGCCTCCTTCCCATTCCTTATTTATAGTGCTGCTCAAAGCTGAATGTTGGCCATTCCTTGCTTCTATCTTATAAAACAATGCTGACCATTTAAAGCTGATCAAAGGCGGGCATATGAGGATTCTACTTCTACAGTTCTATCTCTGCTGTTGAGCTTCCTGCTACTTTCTTACAAGCTGCAATTTGCAGTAGATGAAGTGTGAGGGACAGTTAAAAGCCTAGTTCTGATCTTGTGGAAGTGGGAGCCATTTTTTTCCCTCAAAATTCTAACCAAGAAACTGACCAATCTAGGCCAGTCTCCAGTTTTTTATGGGGATTAATCAAAAACCCCAAATGACTTACTGAAATAGTCATTGGCATCACAGCCATTGTAACCTGGCTCGAATTAAGTAAACCTATGCTGGGTCTATTCCTAACTTTTTCATTTTGCAGCAATGCGACTGGATCCTGCAAAAGGGAAGCAGAAGTGAGCTTCCTTAAATGTTAAGAATTATTTGTTAGAAGTTTGCTACATACATTTGTATGGAACCATGGATCACAGTGTCAGATTTTTGTAGGTCCAAACCAAAATTCGATAAAGCTGGATGTATTTGACGAAACATCCAGGCTGTGCCACCACAAATGACATTGTCTGGATTCTGGATCCCCATGTCCAGGCATGCAATAGTGTCAGTGTTTCAGTGGGATGATTCATTTCTAGCCTTCATGGTCATGGTTTACCATGAAGTGCAGGACATATTGACGTACCTGCCGGGGGTTAATGCAGTAGAGTTGCTTTATGTAGATCTGCAAATTTGTCTGTAGCATCTTCAATAATAGAAAGTTAATGCATGCTCTGCGGTAAATTGAAGTGTTGGTTCACTTGTTCCAGCAAAATTGAAATAAGTGTGGAATCTTGTGCAACCTCTGATCTAATCTTGTTTTTTTTTTTTCAATCTGGGCAGTATATAACGATGAAAACTCAGAGAATTTCAACTTTGCTGAAGAAAAGGTTCATGGCACCTAACTGGATCAAGGTGAAGGTTTTCTTGATGCATTTTCAAAAAAAATTGTTAAACACTTGTTAATGTTTCAACATCTTGGCTGACCATTTTCATGGAAAATTTAACAGCACAAGGAACCAAGAGAAGTTCATATGTTTGTCGATTTGCTTCTTCAAGAGGTAAGTGCTTGCCTTTTATTTTGAAACATGTTTTCTTGAAATCTTTCTACTTTGAAGAAATTAGTGAACTGAAAGCAAATAGATAAAGGAACGGAAGGTACTTAGTCTTTTCATGGACTTGATGTTTGATTTAAGTTTCAATTATTTGTGCTAATAGCAATGATATTCCAAATTTTCCATTTGGAGTGCCAAAAGATAAATGACACTCTCACACAATATTGCAATATCTTTGTAACCATATAGAATTTGCACGCACTTGTTTATAAGAATATCTAGGCATGCTTCGATGTTTGATAAAAATCTTTGTTAAAATGTTGATGTGCATATATTGATTAGATGCAAATGCCCTGTTGCTTATTGTATAAACTTCTATTATGTTGTAGCTTGTGTGAATAATGCACTGGAAGTGGCACTATATTTCCCTAGAAACTGTGGATGAGAGAGGGATACTAAAAGGCTGTCTTCTAAGTTATGAGATTGTCAAGAGGGAAATATTTCATATCTCTGTATTTCAAGTTCATCGCCTCATTGACTTTCTTTTGTTTCCTAAGTGAATTATGGTTAACTTTCTCCAATCCACCCTTGGTGACTAGAATGCTGCCCCAATATTGGTTGACATGATGTTTTAATTCACATTAAGGAATTCTGACTTGTTTGTTGAACCAAGATCATGTGTGCAAAAATTTTGAATTACCAGAGTAAGTAATAATCTCTATGCATACTAGGAAGGGGAATTTTAAATTTTGTTGGTTTTACTAGTTTGTTTAGTGTTTTACGTTTCGACGCACACTCACCTTCGAATAGTCGAGATAGGTCGATCTGGCATGTAGGTCCGGTGGTATTAGCGGGGAAAATGTAAAAGAACGGAAGCGACGCGCATAGATGAACTGCCCATGGGCAATCGTTCTAGGAACACACGACACACGTAAGATGGCACGATAGGGCGACGGTGACGTGTAAAAATTATTGGTTTAGGGATAACTGGGTATAGTGCGGGCGTGCCTGTCGATGACTCGACAATCATCTGCGGAGCTAGATTTCAACAGGGGGAATGTGTCTCTAGGACATGGCACGTGGGCACGGAATGACGGATGACACGTGGATATAATGGGGGTTTTGTAGGTATGAGTGTGGCGATGTGGGGGGTCGTGTACATGACGTCTTCCCTACCGACCGCAAGCGATCGGTGTTTATTTTACATCGGATTGAGTCCGAACACCTTTGTTTCTACTGTTGAAAGAGGACTGGGTACCTTGGAAGCCGTGACGTCGGGAGGGCTTAATTCACACCGCTGTCGCAATACAACCGTTGAGCCTAGCAAATAGGGAATGGAAACATTGGTTTCTGGGTTTAGCTGGGCGAGACATAAACTCGGTGGGAAGGCTGTGGACACTGGCTCAATAAGGAGCTGGTAGGTACTGGCCTAAAAGGATGAGCGACTGGCACTGGCTCGACAAGGAGCTGGTAGGTACTGACTCAAGAATTGGGCAGGATAAGGGCTAGCAGGTAAAGTCTGAAGATGAGTTGAAAAAAGTAAGGAACTGGGTTTCCGAGTACACTTCATTAGAGGGTGCCGTGAAAGGCATTACAAAGGGGCACTAAAGACCCGAATACAATATATGCAAGCCACGGGACAATTCAGTCATAGATGTCGGTCCCCAGGTCATTGCATGATAAAGCGGGTTCTCTGCTGTTTTACAGGGGGTCCCCGGAGGGACTACAGGCATGATGGAGCAATCAGGGCTACAAGGGTGCAGGTGCTGACTGGCGAGAGTTTAGGCCAGGCACGGCTCGAGATGAGTAGTCGGGCACTGGTTTCGGGTCAAACGTCATCGTATCTGGGGGTACCTGCATGTAAGGGATATATATATCATGCAGGTACATTCACCGTTATCATGACGCCTCATAGGTATCGGGGGGGCTTGTGTGAATCGGCTAGACGCCATATGAGGGGTGTTGATGTGACATACCCTCGACGTTCGTCTAGCCGAACAAGCCAACCAACAAAGCCTTCTTCGCGTGCTCCTGCTGCTGCTGGATTTCCACTGGATGCCTATGCCTTGTGTGACTACCCGTATGCATGTGTTGGATGTGCCCCTTGGAATTTCCTAAGGGGGCTTTTATGGAGAATGTTGGAGGAGAAGGGGAAGGGTCAGGTTAGTTGGTTTACGCGGTGATAGGGTCAGCCTAGTCCGCGCAACCTATCACCCTGGTCTGCGTAAACCCCCTTTGGGGGTTTATGTGGACCAGTTTGATGGTCCTTTTTTTACTTGTTTTTTTTGTATTTTGCGAGAGAGAAGGGGCTTTAAGCGGACCAGGCTAGGGGGCCAACTTGGTCCGCGTAAACCACCCCCTTTGGGTTTACACGGGTCAGGCTGGGGGGGCAGCCTGGTCTACATAAACCCCCCGGGGGTTTACGCAGGTAGCCTTAGTCTCTAATTTCTTTCTTTCTTTCTCTCTCTCTCTCTCTCTCTCTTTTGGAGGGAGAAGAGGCTTTACGCAGACTAGGCTGGGGGGCCAACTTGGTCTGCGTAAACCCCCCCCTCGGCCTCGGGGGGGGGGGGGGGGGGGTTACGCAGGCCACCCTGGTGGTCCAAGAGAGAGGGAGAGCAAATGGCTATGAAACCCACGTGACAGCCCATTTGGTCCCCACTTTGACTCAGTGTGAACTAGACATGTGGAGGATACGGGCTTGGTTGGCTGGCGTGTTGAACGAGGTTACTCCGTACTGTCCTTTGCGCAGTCCCCTGGGCACTTGTTTTGGTGCTTGTTTTGTCGCCGGGTAGACTCCACGAACTTTTATGGATTGGTGAGTTGGCTCACCCTTGTAATGAGGACGAGACACCTTCTGAGACTAGGTTTAAGGGCCTTGGGCAGGCGACCTTGGGTAGCGTGTCCCCTGGGCGCAGTTGCGCGTCGGGCGTGTCGCCCCAGACTGGGGTGGCCCCGTGGGGGAGTGACCCCGGGGGCTGGTCTTCATCTTTGTTTGATGCCGCATGGCACGACCAGGCTTCTCGGGGTGCAGGCTTTCACCCGGGATGCCCACAACGAGGTGCTACCAGTGTCGCCCATAAGGTGTTCGGGGCGGTCTCCACACACATTAGAGTGTCAAATGGCGCGGCTAACGGGCCCCGCAGCTTGCATATGGCATGGTAGTTGGGGCTGGTAGCCTGTAGTTGCTGAATGAAGGCATTTTTGGGCATGAAAGCTTGGCCTTGACATGGTATGCTGTGCTATAAGCCCAGGGTTGACCCGGTGGCTATGAAGTAGGCGGCTCGTTGTCGTCTTTCAGGGAGTCGGGTGGTCCCCTTCTTTTGTAGAGTCGCCGCGTAGCGTGGCAGGTGTCCCTAAGCTATGGGTTAGCCCCGAGTTGCTGTAGAATGGCTGGAAAAATGGGCGCCCTTAAGGTGTTCGAGACAATTCTCAACCCTTGATTAGGGGCTGTATGAGTTGGCTAATGGCCCCCGAAGCCTCTAGGCGTTGCCTCCGATCATGGTCGCCCCTGGGGGGCCTCCGGTGCCCCCCGCCCTCATCTTCTTCATGGTGGCCCCTGGCGAAGCCTCTAGGCTTCACTCGATCATTTGTGGAGGTTCTCGCTTCATCTATGGCGCCGCCGGCCATCAGTGGTGTTGTTCATGATCCTGTGGCGACAGACAATGGTGAACCAACTGTTTTCTTTAGCAAGGAGGAGATTGCGATTTCGCTTAAACCCTTTAGTTTCGCTCTTGTTGCGCGCACTCCTCGTGGCAGGCCTCCATTCCCGGACATCAGATCTCATCTCTCAGCCAGGTGTGATTTTAAAGAAGATTTTGTGATCAGCGCTCTTGATCCTCGGCATCTTCTTCTGCGATTCCGAAACTATGATGATTATCTTCAACTCCTGCTGCGGGACTCCCTTTATGTACATGGCAGGCTATTCAGATTTTTTAAATGGACTATGGATTTTTCGCCGTTAGCTGATTCTCCTATTCTTCCTGTCTGGATTTCTCTCCCGGGCTTCCTGTTAATTTTTTTCTGGAGCCGATGCTTCGTTCGATAGCTGGAAATATTGGGCGCGTTCTGAAGATCGACCCGTCAACTCTTAATCTGTCCAACACCACTGCTGCGAGGGTCTGCATTGAGCTGGACATTTCGAAGCCCCACCCATCTCGGGTTTGGATTGGATTTCCGAGGGGCGGAGCATGGCAAGATGTTTGTTATCCTGATCTTCCGGACTTCTGTTCTTCTTGTGTTCGAATTGGCCACAATGTGGAATCTTGCAAAGTAAAAAAAGGATTACCTATTGCTAGCAAGGTTGAAGAATCACTCTCCACTAGACCGCTGGCTGTGATTAATAAATCCAAGCCAAAATGGCAGCCGGTTATCTCAAAGAAAAATGCGGATGCTTCAGGTACTACTTCCGAGCCTGTTGCTTTATCTGCCCCTGTTCAGAATGCTATGGCTCCCCCTGCAAAATCTTCTCTTCTGGAGATGTCTGATATGTCATTTTCATTGAGGACATCCGCTGCCCAGGAAGGGGGACCATTACATGGTATTCAATCTTCAGATTTGGAGACGATTGCTCCTGTATTAGATACCACATCTCCCCTCTTGGAGCATTATCAATTGCCTCCTCAGTCGAGTCCTTCGACATCTAATGACAATTATCAGGCGATGTCCTTGGTGCCAATTTCACCTCTGAGGGATCCCAGTCATCTGCCTCAGACAATTAAGGTCTCTCCCCTAGAGGAGCTCCCTTCATCCCAAATTGCTAGTCATACGGGCGACATTGCCCTGTCCCTGAGCTTATTATGGTTGGCAATACTCACTGCCGGGCTGAGCATAATTCTGAAGTGTTACCAATTAGTAATTCTCTTCAACAAGAGGATGCTCTTATTCGTCGACAGGAGATTGCTTTGTCTGCTGACTTAAATAATGTGCGGGTCATGCACAAGGGGCATTCAGGAGTTATTACCAGGTCTATGAAGAGGACGGGGTCCGCGGGTAACATCACTGAAATTACTCATTGCTGATGTCTTTTATTATTTGGAATATCGAGGAATTGGGAATGCTATTTCCCAAGGCCGTGTCAATTTTTTTCTAAAATCATACAATATTGATTGCATTGTTCTTTTGGAGCCCAAAATTAATTCCTGCAATTTGGTTAGGATCTGTAAAAAGTTGGGAATGGACAGGGCATTTGCTAATAATGATGATATGGCTCACATCTGGGTAATGTGGAAGGAGCCTCTGGACTTCTCTATTATTTGCCGGGATGACCAACAAATTTCCCTTCTGCAAACAACTTCATCTAGGCCAAATTTCCATCTTACCTTTGTTTATGCCAAGTGCTCTATTGCGGAGAGACGCATGCTATGGAATTCTTTGAAAAATTTTAATTCCCAGATTAATGGTCCATGGCTTGTGGCTGGTGATTTCAACTGTGTTCTGGACATTGATGAGAAGTTAGGGGGTAATCCTCCTAGCATGGTGTCTATCTCTGAATTCAAAGAATGTATTTCAGACTGTGCTCTCATTGATGCCGGTTTTATGGGCTCTAAATTCACATGGCATAATAACCAAACTGGAGGCAAAGGTATTTGGGCAAGGCTGGATAGAGTTCTTATAAATGCTGTGTGGATGAATCTTCTTCCCATTTCTGTTGAACACCTTTCCAGGGAAGCCTCTGACCATGCCCCTCTCCTTGTTAAGCTTCCCTCCCCGGGCAGGTTTAAGAGTAGGTTTACTTTTCAAAACATGTGGACTCTGCATGACAAATTCCTGGTGGATGTTGATCTGTGCTGGCAAACCAGCCCCATTGCTTCTTCTCCTATTACCACTTTATTTTTAAAACTGAAGTATTTGAGGAAGATGCTCGGGGTATGGAACAGAAATGTGTTTGGGAATGTGCATATGAATCTTATGACTGCTGAAGATTCGGTTCTGAAGGCTGAACACCTGTATGATCTTGACCCTTCGTATGCAAATTCTATCAATCTAGAACAGGCAAAATCTTCTCTCTCCAACCGACTGCTTCAACAGGAAATATTTTGGAGACATAAATCTAGAATTCGCTGGCTTCTTGAGGGGGACAGAAATACAAAATTTTTCCATATGACAACTGTGGCAAATAGAAGGAAGCATTGCATATCCCAGCTTCGTAATTCTGTAGGCAATCTTACTTCAGACCATGAACAGATGAAGGGTATTGCTGTCGACCATTTTCAACAAGCTTTCTCTTCTCAGGACCATTATATTGATGACAGTATCCTAAATTGCATCTCTCGATTGGTTACTTTGGATGATAATGAGCTCCTTTGTGCTATCCCTACAGAATCTGAAATCCATGATGTGGTTTTCAATATGTCACCCGACAGTGCCCCTGGGCCTGATAGCTTCACGGGTGCTTTCTATCAAAAAGCCTGGTCTATTATTGCTAGTGTGGTGGTGGCTGCTGTCCAATATTTTTTTACAACTCGGTTTCCTCTCCCTAGAAGTGTGACATCCACTCTTATAGCTCTTATCCCCAAAAGAAACAATGCTGTTGATATTTCTGATTTCAGACCAATTAGCCTGTGCAACTACTTCTACAAGATCATTTCTACTATCATTAACAATAGGTTAGCTGCCATTCTTCCAGGACTCATTTCTCTTGAACAATCGGCCTTTGTGAAGGGAAAAAATATTGTGGAAAATATTGCCCTAGCCCAAGAGTTGGTTCATGAGCTTGGTAGGAAAACAAGAGGGAGCAATGTTATTTTCAAGTTGGATATGGCTAAGGCCTATGATCGACTTGAATGGGATTTCTTATTTGCTATTTTGAAAAGATTTGGTTTCAGCATTTCCTTCATCACTCTTATAGAGAATATGGTGAACAATTGCTGGTTTTCTGTTTTACTGAATGGTGATTCTGCTGGTTTCTTTAAATCCTCTAGAGGTATTCGGCAAGGGGATCCTATTGCTCCTTCTTTGTTCATTATTGCTGAGGAAGCTTTGAGTAGATTTCTGCGTGAAGCTTATACTAATGGCAGGGTTGACTGGTTTATGGGCCCCCGAAGGTGTCCGAGTGTCTCACATTTGTTATTCGCAGATGACACTCTTATTTTCAGCAGGGCTACGGCTGCCTCTGTCAGAAATCTATTTCATGCTCTTAGAATCTATGAAAGGGCTTCAGGCCAACTTATTAGTGTTGGGAAAAGTGGTTTTTTCATCCACCCAAAAACCAAAGAGTCTGTTGCTAAACGTATTCAGGACATCACTGGCTTTACTCGGCACACATTTCCTCATAAATATTTGGGGTTCCCCCTTGTGCTTGGCAGGAGCAAAAAAGTACACTTTGCAGGCATGTTATCTTCCATTCAGAAGCGTATCCAAGGATGGCTTGCCAAATTTCTGTCTCAACAAGGATGGCAGTATCGGTTTCGGTACCGGTTTCGGCCAGTACCGAAACCGATACGTACCGGTTTCGGCCGAAACCGGTTGAAATCATTCAAAAAACTAAAAAAATTAGTGATCCTCTCTGGTTTCGGCCGAAACCGTCCTATTTCGGACCGAAACAGGTCAGTTTCGGCCGAAACCGTTAATGGTTTCGTCCGAAATCATTTAAAAAATATTTTTTTAGGTATCGGACCTGCTATAATGTTGGGGTCCGGTTTCGGATCGGTACCGGCCGAAACCGGTTTCGGCCGAAACGTATCGGTTTCGGCCGATACTGCCAACCATGGACTCTCAAGGAACTAAGCTGACTTTAATTAAACATGTTCTCATTTCCATTCCCATTTATTCTCTGGTCTCTTCCCCTTTTCATTTAGGCATTCATCAGTCTCTGGAGAGATCTTTTGCCAATTTCTTCTGGGGATCTTCCACTCAAGGTAACAAACGCCATTGGAAATCATGGCACACTATCTGCAAGCCTATTCCCCAGGGTGGCCTTGGTATTATGTCCCTTAGGCATATGGAGATTGCTCTGCGAGTTAAGATGCTTTGGAAGGCTCTGCATTCCAATTGTCTGTGGGCTGAATTTTTCAGGGCCAAATATATCCGTGGCTGTCATCTTTCTGATGTTCACTTCAGAAATATGAAAGGGCATGCTAGAAGATGCTGGTTACAAGCCAAAGGCCTTATTCTGCAGCATAAAAGAATTATTGTTGGTGATGGGAATTATACTAGTTTCTGGCATGATATCTGGTTTGGAAACCAAACCCTGGCTTCCTTTGTTCCTGTGGATCTCATTCAAAACCCCAAGGTCACTGTTAGAGATTTTTATGTTCACCCCACAAATGAGGTTAATGCTCTGCTTGACAGATTTCTTCCCTCTGAAATCAGATTTGCCATCAGGCATGTCACCTTATCTCAAGAGGATGACAAGAAAGTTTGGAGCTTATCCTCCACTGGTGAGTGTTCAGTTTCCTCCATTTATAAAGCTTCTCATAGCTCTGCACAAATTCAGACTTCTATCCCATGGTCTCATCTCTGGTCCAACTGGCTGCCCACTAAAATCTCAATTCATTTGTGGAAAATTTTGAACAACTGTCTCCCAACTGATGCAAATGTTAAGTTGCTCGGGATTCCCCTCTGTTCTAAATGTTTATGCTGCAAGGTTCCAAGTGAGGAGGATGCAAACCATTTATTCATTAACAGTGATTGTGCAGCCTTTGTCTGGTCTTCTTTCCAAATAAAAGGTCTGCAGCTTTGTGGCAGTTCTACCAGAGCTTTGATATTAAACTCTATCCATCTCCTCAAGCCTAAATCTATGTTTGGGCTGTTTAAACTTGCTGCTATTGGTTATGGAATGTGGGAACTGTGGAATGCCAGGAATGCTGCGAAATATGAAGGAAAACACTTCTCCAAGCAGAGTCTCTTCCACAAAATCACTGCTCAGGTCAAACACTTAGTTGAGACTGCTGATCTCAGGGAAGACATTCATAGCAGGCGCAATATCTTGGCTAATTTTGGTATTAAAGTTGCTGCTAAAGGCTGCCCACAGATTAAAATTGTCAAGTGGATTTGCCCCCCTTGGCCTTCCCTCAAACTCAATACGGATGGAGCTTGCAAGAAGTCGGGTGATTCGGGTGGTGGTGGTGTTATCCGGGATTCACACGGCAATGTTCTGCTCGCCTTCTCTCATTTCTATGCTCATTCCAATAGTCTTATTGCTGAAGCTAGAGCCCTTCTTGATGGTATAAAATATCTTCATACTGTGACATCCCGGCCGGCTATCATTGAATGTGATTGTAAAGTTCTGGCTCAGATTATCAACAAGCAAATCTTATGCCCATGGGCGATTCTCATATATGTTCGAGAAATTTGGAGCAGCCTCTCTCCTTCAGACACTATCTCACACATCTATAGAGAGGCTAACTCAGTTGCTGGCCCTTTAGTTTCCTTAGCTTGCAGCACCAAATGTAATTCTTTCTTTATTTCTCAAGAGCTACCTAAAAACATTAAGGGTGCAGCTCGATTAGATAAGCTTGGTATGCCTAGCATCCGACTGATGTAATTGTTCATTCCATTTTCTAATATTAATAAAATTTACCGCCTAGTGTGTGGTGGTGGAGTGGCTATTCCCCTTACCTCTGGTAAGGGGTGCACTCTCCCACCCATCCCTAGGTAGGGTTTTCCTCAAAAACAAAAAAATGGCCCCCGAAGCCCAAATTTGACTAAGGGACGGGACCCATTAGTGTTTGCTTACTGGAGGGAGGCGTTTTAGGGGTGATCCCCGGCCTCGTTGCTGGGTGCTGCATGGCGCAGCGTGTTGCTGTGAGCCCCCGGGTTGGCCCGGGCGACTAAGTTGTAAGCGGGCCAATGCCGCATGCTTGGTGGTCGGGGGTGGTTCTTGCTTGTTGTTAGAGTTGCCGTGAGTCACAGCAAGTTGATTTGGGTCCAAGGTTGGGCCCGGGTTACCGTAGAGACGCTAAACAAATAGCGCCCGCAAGGTGTTCAGGAGTTGTCCCACACTTTTAAACCTAGATTATTTTTGGGAAAAATAGCTGTGTACAACAAATGTCCCCCATGGGACGTGCGTCGGATTTGAAGACGAGGGCGTACGGCCCGTGAGTCTTATGCTTTGTTTGTCATAGCGACTCAAAAATTTGTAATTCTTTTATGCTAGCACTTTGTAAGTATTGCTAACATCTTGTTCTCGCTTTCGGTGCAATTCCTTTGCCGCTATGGTATTGTTTGGTAGAGACGACTGGACACAGAGTCGCCTGGAGCCCGATGAAGACCATTGGGTGCGGCGGACAAACAGGCCGATGCCCCCCTGGGTCCGCCTATCATTACAACAGCCGGTTTTGACCACATTGACTTGGGCCTGACCTTGGTGGCGAGGGTCCATGTGGCGAGGGCGCTGATCCAGCTAGAGCTGTGGACCTGAGCCGGCTCTCTCTGGCAGGTGGCGTCTACCACTATGATCACTCGGGAGACTACCCGAGGGAGTACCCCCTGGATTTGTACCTGTTTGAGTTTGTGAAGAGCTTTGTCCCACCTGGGATGGAGGCGATTGACCCACGGTCATTGGGGAGTACCGTAGGTTGGAGCGGGCAATCTTGTTGGGCCGCGATAGCTTGTGCGGCGTCGGGGTGTTCAGCTACCTCAATTTTTCAGCAGGCTTCTGGCGACAGAGACAATCCCTGAGTGTTGACTGCCTAGGTTTCTTCAGTCGGGAATATGAATTCGGGGTGAGGGTCGCAACTCTGACCCCTGCCTCTTGGGACTTACACGGCCATCACAAAGCTGAGGCCGAGAGTTTGACTGGGCTATTGTGGGACCATCTGGGCTAGAGTTTGCCAGGGATGGTTACAACCACCAGAGCATCTTGGACGGGGTGCTACGTCAGACGGTCACGAGCTGGTATGACCAATGGGCCATGATTTCCTCCCACAGATACCACCAGGGCATGATTGGGTGGTTAATGGGAGTTGTGCACCACTACAGTGTACCTTTGGAGCGAGTTGGGATCCGTCATGCAGTGACGACGGCACTATATGGGTACCCTTGTTACATTGGACTGTTATAGGCACTGGCGGAACGCTTCAACCACCGGTGGAACACCATACTAATTGTACTTACATGTTTTAGTAACTGATACTCTCAATAGCTCTTCCTTCATCATTACAGCAGTTTATGCTTCAAACCTATTATCTCACAGAAGAATTCTTTGGAAGGATCTATTGACTTGTCAGCCACTTCTAATAATCTGCCTTGGATGGTCCTTGGTGACTTCAATACAGTTCGATACCAATCTGAAAAACTTGGAGGAAACCCTGTGCCAGCAGCCATTCTTGAAGAATTTGATAGAATGATTTTCTCAGCTAACCTTAGTGATTTAAAGACCATTGGTGGTTGTTTTTCCTGGACTAATTGTTCTCTTCCCCCTAACAGAATTGTGGCTAGGTTGGATAGATGTTTGATTAATGACTTGTGGCTCAGTAAATTCCAGGATTCTTATGCTGAATACACAAGTGAACTGTTTTCTGACCATTCTCAGCTGAGAATTTCCACTGACCAGGAAATAAATTATGGTAGAAAACCATTCAAATTCTTTAATATGTGGATTAACCATTCAGATTTCCTATCGGTTGTTAGAGAGGTTTGGCATGAGGATCACAGGGGAACTGCTCAATTCACTCTCTGGTCGAAGCTCAAGAAGCTTAAAGAAGCTCTGAAGATTTGGAACATTAATAGTTTTGGCAATGTGCATCACAATATAAATAAGGCCACCAAAGAGCTGCAGCTAGTCCAGCAGAAATTAAAGGAGGACCCAATGAATGAGGACCTGATCAACAAGGAAAAGGAATGCAGGAATATGTATTGCAATTCATTGAAGGATGAAGAATCCTATGCAAAACAAAAGTCTAGACAAAATTGGCTGGCACTTGGAAACACAAACTCAAAATACTTCTATGCAGCTTTTAAGAGCAGAAGGGCAATCAATAGCATCAGGAAGTGTAAACTCCAAGATGGAAGCTATTCCACTGATTCACAAGAGATCAATGAATATGCTGGTCAGTATTTCAAAGACCTTCTCAACCAGCCACCATGCTCAGGGGACAGGGTTTTCACTCCAATTGATAAAATTTCTGAGGAAGAATCTAATGTGCTTTGTTCTCTGATTTCAGATGAGGAGATTAAACATGCTGTCTTTCAAGCCCCAAAAAATAAAAGTCCGGGTCCAGATGGATTTCCAGCAGAATTCTATCAAGCCACTTGGTCTATAACTGGAAATGATGTTATTTCAGCAGTCAAGGAATTCTTCTCCACAAATCATATGCTCAAGCAGTGGAATTGCACCTTCATTTCTTTGATTCCCAAACAGGAAGGGGCAGATTCATTTGATCAATATAGGCCCATTTCACTGTGTAACTTCTTTTACAAAATAATATCGAAGGTGCTAGCAAATAGATTGCAAAAAGTCCTGCCACACCTTATTAGTGAAAATAAGACTGCATTCATCAAGGGGAGAAGTATTCACCATAATGTGTTATTGGCCAATGACATTATCAGGAACATGCATTCAAAGTCTAAAGGTCAACTTATATGCTTGAAGACATATCTCAAAAAAGCTTTTGATTCTGTAAATAGGGGCTATCTATACTTCTTCATGGATCAAATGGGATTCCCATACACATTTATAAATTGGATCTCAATCTGCATTGAGAGCTCTACTTTCTCTGTTCTGGTTAATGGCACCCTGCAGGGATTTTTCAAAAGTCTCAACGGCCTTAGACAGGGAGACACTTTGTCCCCATACCTCTTCACAATTGTCATGGAAGGATTCACATCCCTCATAAATAAAGAAGTGCAAAGTGGTAATATTGAATGCCCTTCAGCTGGTCCCTTGAAGATATCACACATCACTTTTGCAGATGATTTAATTCTATTTCTGAATGCTGATCCAATTTCTATTAGTCATGTGGGCCCCTAGCTTCGAAGATTTGCTGCTATGTCTGGTCTGAAGCTTAATTCAGAGAAGAGTAAATTATACCTTGGAGGTGCAGTGCAGGATCAACTTAGTGTTTCAAACCAGATTGGTGTTAAAATAGGTGAACTTCCAGTGCCTTATCTTGGACTCCGTTTACTCTCTAAATCTATCAAAAAGTCCAACTGCTACCATATTGTGGAGAAGATCAAAAGGAAGGTGGATGCATGGAAAAATAGGTTGCTATCCAGGTCTGGCAGACTGGAACTAATAAGGTCTGTCCTCTCATCCTTTTCAATTTACTGGACAGCTGCATTCCATCTCCCTATAGGACTAATTCAAGAAATTGAAAGGATTTTGAGGAATTTTTACTGGAGTGGTCATTCATCTAAAACAGCCAATCATATGGTTTCTTGGAACCAAATCTGTAAACCAAAAACAGAAGGTGGCCTGGGTTTAAAATGTCTGAAAGAAAGGAACCAGGCATGTGGAGGTAAGCTGCTGTGGGACATTCTGCAAGATAAAAAGTCTTTATGGACTGAATGGATTAAGAGGAAGTACTTATCAGTCAAAAACATATGGGACTTCAAAATTCAGTCTTATTTTTCTTCAGCCTGGAAAAGTGTTCTGCAAGCCAGAACATTAATCCGAAGCCACATCAATTACTCAATCTGCAATGGACAAGATACCAATCTTTGGTCTGACCCATGGATCAATGGATACAGCATTAATCAACTGTATGGAGACCATATAAGGCAGGATTTGTTGCTTGATAAAAATGCAAGGGTGAGTATACTCATTTCAGAAGGGCAATGGCAACTTCCCACTCCCCTGTCGACAGAAATGGCAGAACTATGGCAGTTAATAGAGGAAGTCCATATTCTCAATGGAAGTTCAGACACTATTAGCTGGCATAATCATGTGGGAGCCATAAAAACAAACACTATTTGGCAAGATATTCGACAAAAAGGTCAAGCTTTTGACTACTATGAATGGGTCTGGAAGAACCCAACTGCACAAATTGCATCTCATTGCACTTGGCAGGCTGCATTGAATAAAGTACCAACGGCTGAGAATCTGAAAAAAAAAGGGTTTTATCTAACAAGCATGTGTGTTTTATGCATGAAGGGAATAGACTCACAAGATCATATTTTCTTTGAATGTGCATTCTCAAGTTGGGTTTGGAAACAAATGTTGACTCGTTTTGACCTGTCCAGGCAACCGAAGATTGGTTTGATCCATGAGCTGCAGCAACTACAATCTGAGTTCCCGAAAACAGGTCAATTGGTTAGCTTTGCTAGAATTCTGCTTCGCATTACTATTTGGAGAATATGGAGGGAGCGCTGCAAAAGAATCTTTGAAGGCACTTCCACTTTGAAATCTAACCTCTTAATTGACATCCTACATGATGCTAGAGGAGTCATGGAGGCACAGGGTCACAAAAGACTAACTACAAGGGAGAAAACCATTTTCATTAGATTCATTTAGTTACCTTTGAGTCCACAGCATGTGTGGCACTATTCTTATGTTTGAGTTAGCTCTGAGACCACAGCTTGTGTGGCCCCGAGTATGTTAGTTCTGTTTTCAGACTTTGAGGTACAGCCCCTCTTCATTTAATACATACATTATTACTTACCAAAAAAAAAAGGTTGAAGAGGCAGGCTGAGCAGGCGGCCGCCATGGGGATACATGGGGAGTTAACCCCTCTACAAAAACATCAAAAGTTAATTGATGAATTAGAGGAGTATGTTCCTCTCGCGCCAACCGGGGCCGTCTCACTTGATAAATATATCCCATAAGAGGATCTGGAGCGCAAAACCCAACTCAGGGAGTGGCTCCAACTAATGTACCAGCAAGCACAAAAGGGCGAAAAGCTCCCTATTCCTGAGGAGTTGTCCATCTTTTACAAAGATGAAGAACTCACTATAGAAAAGTTGGAAGGGATGTTGAAGCAATTCTCATGTAACATGGTATCAATCCCTCCCCCGAAAAGTCTACAGATGTCAACTTCGGCAATTGGAGAAAGGATTACCATGGCAACATACCGACGCCGGAACGCAGAACTCTGGAACCGAGGTCGCAGCACAGGCCGAGGTCGTGGACAGGGGAGGTCTTCGATAGCCTCTACAGGGGAGAATCCCAGCCCATCAAATTCTCGAAGAGTCATTATTTTTCGGGGGGAGGAGCCCACTGAGCCTCCCGAGGCCCAAGTTCGGGTCAGAACCTTCATCTTTGACCTGTCGAATGAGGAAGATAAGCTTGTCGAGCCGGCCACCCAAGAAGTGACTACCGACTCTCCTGAAGTTCAAGCTCGGGATGCCTTCGTGTTTGATCCGTCGGACGAAGATAGTGTTCCCATTTAGCCAACCCCACAAGGAGAACCCGTCGAGTCAGCTCAGGCGGGTCCCTCTAGTAAGCATAATGGCGACGTACCTCCCCCAGAAGAGGAATCTCTAGCCCCGTTATTTCGAGAAGAACCAAATGAGCAGGCACAAGTAGAACCTAGTTAGAAGCCTAGCTACCAAACTAAGTCTCTGTTGGAAATGATCCCTCCATTGGATCAGGCTCGCTCTCGGGCTGATCGTAAAATCATTCAGCATATGAAGTGAATGCCGACTTATGTTACCATATGGGAGGCTATTGCCTGGAGTAAAGAGCTAAGGGAAGCTCTCGTGAAAGTTCTTCAGGAACCAAAAGTCTATGAGGCTGATGTAGCCGAACTTCAAGCCCAAGCATACGAGGCTCTTGCAGCAACAGTCACCTTCACTGATAGTGACATGCTGCTATCTTCACCCTGCCATAACCGTCCTTTATATATGCAAGGGATGATTAATGGGCACGAGGTGAATAGAATCTGGTGGACCCAGGGGCGTCCGTCAATATAATGCCCCTTAAGACTTTTAAGTCTTTGTTCCTTATGCCTTATTTACAAAGGGTATATGATGTGAAGATCTCAGGGTTCA